>CP144069.1:515000-1115000 GCA_036428585.1 Kwoniella sp. CBS 9459
TCCACCGTCCTATGCACGCTCGTCGCTCGACAGGTCCCCTGCTTTGAACCCTCTGATGTTGGATGATAGACCGAGAGTACCGCCGCCTATCTATCTGAGATCTTCGAGTCCGCAAGGACATAGTGGGAAAGGAAGCTTGAAGATTCATGTACCTGCTTGGTGCGTATGAAGAGTTTGAGCTATTCGCAACAAGTCTCCGTAGTCCATATCGTCGGCGACGGACAGGGCAACCACTGACGAGTACCATCACTTCCTCGTACAGGGGCGTAGCGCTCGTTCGTCCACCCCGGGGCAGAGATGTCCATCCTCTCGAGACCGGAGGCGTGGAGATCGAACCTCCCTGCGAAGATACAGTTCTATCCGGCGCTCTGGAAGTCACGATGAAAGAACGCCGGAAAGTTCACGCTATCTCGGTAGGCGTGCAGAGTGTGTGCAGGCTGCATATGGGTGCACAGAGACTCTGGGAGGAAGATGGGATCTTTGAAAGAGGTGTCGAGGTGTTGGCTGCTGAGGGGGAAGAAGGTATATGGCTTGAGAAGGGGTCTCAGAGGTGAGTAAGGTAGCACGATCATCTATATCAGCCCCCTTGCATTTCCCGCCCCATCTATAAAGGGTCGAACGCCGGCGGTGAAATGAGAGATATCTGTTGTGAGAAAGAAAGGTTAACGCGATCGTGCGCTGTGACCTCCGACGTAGTTTCTCATTCTCCCTGCTGCTGCCTGCGACCCTAGCCACAAGCGACTTCCACACCTTTGGCAGGGTCTCCTACATCCTCACAGCCCGAGTCGAAGGTATACCAGCCTCGACATCGTTCACGTCAATGTTCAAGGTTTCACAGCCGCCCACGCTAGACCACAATATCCCTCACAGGGGTGACTTTGAGCGAGTTATAGCCCGATCCGACAAACTGGCTGCAGCGGCATCATCATCGTCTCCTTCAGCAGTAGCAGCGAATTCGGGGTCGTCCTCGGGAGGATTAGCCGCTTCAACCATGGGGATCGGTCTCAGTGGATTGTCAATCTCGGACTCGTCTGCCTTGGTCGACGATGCTTCCGCGATTGCAGTAGGAGAAGGAAGTCCGTCCATCCGAGGATTGTACACTCGCCGACAATCATCTGACCTTAGTCCGAGGATCCCGCCTTTGTCCCTCTCCCCTCCTGTGCCAGGCTCCGTGACAGGCTCAGGATCGGGCTCGAGCTCGGGGCTCGGCTTCAGTACACAACCTGCAGAGGAAGAAGGGCTGAGACTGAAAAAGACTAAATCAAGATCGCCGTCTCTGACGCCCAGCAATCATACATCAAAATCCGAGAAGAACGATTGGATGAAAGGCGATCTGTTCGCTTCGCGGGGCTTGGTCGTTCATGCGAACCCTTCTAGGTCTGGCGGTGTGACCCAGCTTGAGCTGAGGAAAGAAGGGTTTGTGGATGGGTTGGGTAGCTGGAAGTTCACTGCCACTGCAGAGGTTGTGGGTCATCGTCCAGCATCACTGGTCTTCGTTGCTGTGTACGTGTTGCATGCAGGACTGAGCTGATATATGATGACCATTGGCATATCAATCCAATCTTGCAACTGTAGTTCTCTATCTCTGCCGTCATCTTACTAGGCATATCCATTCCTGCGCCTTCGCCTGCCTGTACGGTCTTCCTCATCCGACTCGTCCTCGCCCAAAGCTATAATATAACCTCTCCTCGGACGCCGAACAATCCACCCCATATGCCGGAAGCGACACGGAACCACGTCTTGTATCAAGTCGGACGCATGCACAAACCGGGCGAGAAGCACCCGGCTAGGGCTGTGGAGAGTCTTTGGCGAGGGTCAGGTGCGCATGGGACGGGCGGAGAGGATGGGTGTAAGATCAGGGCGGTGGCTAGAATGCCTAATCATGACAAAATCAGGCCTACCACACAGGATGGGTGAGTGAGGGCATCTCTCGTTAGTCCAAGAGTGGCTCGTGTCAGGGCTGATCTCATCGGGATCTGGGTGCACGCCTTGCCTTCTCGTTTTGGGCTTCGTGGATCATCATTGCAGCACGATAACGCCGATTCGCGTGACCCACGAATTGACTCTTCAGGTCTTCTACTCGATTGACGGTCAATGTGTGAGGGGCGACCCCATCGATGGGCCCGGCGAACTCAGGATGATGTCCGTCCGCATGCCTATTGCTGTGCCCTCAGTGAGTCTGACTCCGCGCCGACGGCGTGAATGCTATCCACCGATGAATGGAACCACTGGAAGCTGATGCTATTGACTTCCTTTCTGCAGTGTGTGTTGACGATGAACGCTCTGGATCTGCCTACTTGTGAGCGCCACCGTTTGGAAATATCTGTCAAACATGATAACGTTTGGACTTCCTGAGCTGACCTATCGGTCATTCAACGCGTGCATCTACAGACGAAACGGCCCACAAATCGCCCCAGGAGAACATCGACGATATCCTCTCGTCTGCGCCGTCCAAGAACTTATGCATGTGCGGCTCAACATTCGCCGAGCTCGGCGAAGCAGCTATGAGGCGGGCCCAAGCCACCGAGCAGGAAGACATGGACACTTTGGGCAGCACTGCAGGGGCCAACGGCGGCACCACAGGCGCAGGCGCGTGTGGACCTGGAGAACCGGGGTGTGAATTGACGAAGGAGGAGGAAGCGAGGAGGGAGGGATTGATGGCCCGGGGTGAAAGTGCCAGTGGGAGCGGAAGTCGGCGTGGAAGCACAAGCACAAGCGCAAACGCAGGCGCAAGCGGAAGTGGAAGTGGGAGCGCCAGTGAAAGTGGAAGTGGCATCGGGAACGGAAACGGAAATGCCAGCGGCGCAGCGACCGGGAGCGGATGGGGTCAGTAAGTTGCCAGACACGTAGATTGTGGATTGAATGCTCGTTTTGTATAGCCGTTACAGACCAGAAGAAACATCAGATGTCCTATCTCTCCATAGGCCGAAGGAAGCAAAGCGTGACGAAGTCCGGACTCCACGTCTAGGTATATAGTATGATGCCGACAGGTTGATCGGTGGTGGTGATAAATTTAGGTGCAGTTTACAGGTCTTCTTGCTGCTTGTATATCAAGCGTGGGTAGCGTGCAGTACTTGTACCGTCTAAAAGCAGAAAAAAGGGACCATTGAGAGCATGATATCGTCTCAAATATACAGCCCATGCTCTTGTTCCAGCCCTTGTGGATGATTGCGTTTCAAAATGGTAAGCAATGCATGTCACGGCACACGCCTCTCCAGCTAATCCCTTCGACCTCGACCTCGACCTCGACCTCGACCTCGACCCGACCGTGATGTCATTCACGTGGTCAGTCATGTGTGCGACACGATCACAAACGACGCCGACTTCACATCCAGCGATCTCGCCTCTCTATCCAGATGTACATACTCGGATCCCTCAATTCCGCTTCGCCCTCCCGAAAGACCTGACGGCCGGTCTAAGCGGACGTGCTCTGCGATCCCGAGAATCCTCGGGGCTTCACGACGGGGTCCCAAGCCCTGATCTTGGGTGCTGTAGTCGAATAAGTCTTGAATGCTCCTCTTGTACCGGTCATGTTCTCGACGAAGGGCTGCAACGTCAAAGCCAAAGACAAAGCCAATCGATCGGGTCATTCAGGAAATCGTTTTGAGGGAAAGTTAATCAGATGTCGGATAGATAGATGTCAAGCGACAGGAACGGGATCATGTGAAGATGATGAGTCAGCTTCTCGTTTCCAACCCCGGGGCAAATGAGAGAAGACATGAAACGATTTTGAGCTTTGTCTTGAAGATCGCAAAGGATCATCCTTGACACACATGGCCAGCACATCGATGATGTGCATCATCTGTCCTCTTCCTCTTGAACCTTCTGCCCTCCACTCCAGTATCTCATCCAGAATTCCAGCTTCCACCCAATTTTTCACAAGCCGTTTCGTAGAAATAGAAAAGAGGATCGGATCAATCACTTGCACACTCACAGTCTTCCAAGGAGGCGTAACGCTCTGTACGATCGGGTCCTCCTGAGGCGCATCCTTCCTGATGTGCGACAACCAAGAGTGCCATTCGGGAGGTACTTGGGACGCGTTGAAGTCGTCCTGCGAGTAGTCGATCCATCGGTGTCGGCCTGTGCGTGTGAAGGAACATATGATTGAATGAGTTAGTATTGGTTGGCACGGGATGCTGCTTGCGCGTTTTATCAATTTCGGGTCTATCTGATCGCTGCTACCGCTCTCAGAGGGAAGAAGATCCCACGTCCAATAAAGAAGGTAAACAGAAGACAGAAAGGCGGCTTATTATTCTTCCACTTCTGCAGCTTCTACACCTTCTCTGAGGAACTTTGCCTTGTCTTGCCACACTGGGTTCGTATCTTCAGACGAGAAAGAAGCATCCCATAGACAACGAGATGATGATGCCCGAAACACACTCACCGGGAATCTCCTCGTTCGGGTCCGTGTTCTCAAAGTACCTGTTCCCGAATTGGTCGGTACCGACATGTCGACCCATCTTGGCGTCGCCAATGTACCTGTGGAGTGAGAGCGAGAGCCAGTGCGATAGCGATAGTGATAGCGATAGCGGTGGAGCAGATGTACAAAATAAAAACAAATGGTCAGCAGCGATCTCGATTGGTATTGGAACCTTCCAAGCTCAGGTCTCCGTCGCTCAGCGCTCAGCATTCCGGTGCGCAACTGTCTCGCTCGCTCTGGGATGCTCCTTCATTTCCTTGTCCTTGTTCGACACAGCGATAGTAACGATGGAACGATGAAATGAGCAGAGCAAGCCAGTCTTTCCGGCAAGGTCTCCCTTTGCCATATGTATGACTTGTAGACTTCGCTCTCAAGACAATTTCCCCTTTCTATGCGTCCGCTTGGAGTCCGCTCCTATCAATGTGAATGCGGCGAACCCAGATACCACTCCGAGACACAAAGTCTCGTGCGGCATCTCTGAGCTCCAACTTCCAGCTCCGCACCATCAGGCAGGTAACAAGAAACAAGATCCCCCTCGATCCAGCATACTACACCCCAAGTCCAGGTTCCAATCATCCACTACCCTATGTCCGTTGCCCAATGCCCATTGCCCGATACCCAACATCCTCAATCTTGCTCTTCCTTTCCAAGCGCCGTCTCTTTTCCGCGCGACCTTAACATTCGCCGAACAACCAACTGCAGTTGGATCTCTGCCGGAAAGGGATCAAACTGCCTAGGCGTAGTCCGAAAGCTAGCATGTATGATGAGCTGATACCCACGTCATCTGTCGGAACCACTCCTTGAAGCCGACCGCTCTGAAATGTCGGACCGTTCGCGCTAATGACATCTTGTTCGTCTTTCTCTTGATCGTGTCTTGTCTTGTTGTGATATCGATCCTTCCAATGTCGATTCTCTCTTTGACAGGGTTCTATTGATCAGAGTGATGCGCAATGATCCACAAGCTGATGATGCTGATGCTGATGCTGATGATACTATAGTTATGTTATGCTTCAGACGAATTTCATGTTCAATATCTGTTGTCTCTAGGTCAAAGAGAGACAGGAGGGGGTTGGGGGTGCGGACGAGAGATGTCGAAAGGGCGGACGGGATCAAATCTGTGCGAGTGAAAGTGAAAGTGAAACCAGCTGATCCAATGAGAAAGTGGCAATTGTCCACAGTCCACATCCACAACCACTTGCCACTGCTTACACCTTACGTCCATCCATATATCGCGTATCCTCCATGCATGACTTGCCCATTTTCCGCATATACGCAAGCAGCTTGATTCTGTGTCGGGAGTATCTGCTTGTCGTCTCTCTGAGTTTGTTGACGGAAACTGCAAGCACCTTTCCCCCTCCGAAGCGAAAGGCTGACTTGACTATCTCAAACCTGGGGAAAAGGCGTACTAGAAGACGTGCGAGCGGGTGGAGCAAAGAGCTAGACTGTGTACTGTGTACGCATTGTCATATATGTATACATCATATCAAGAGGTATCGGCATCGGTATCGGTCTCAATCGGCTTTCCATTCTCGCCCTCGCAAGGGAAATCGCCGACTACGTCTCTCAAAACATTTCTATACATGATGTAACCGGTCTTTGTCTTGCTGGAAGTGTTCTCCACTGCTCTGCTTATAATCTCACTTCTCACTTTTACTTCCTGATATCGAAGATGCGATTTGGTCTAACGATTACTTTGGAGATACGGGATGATCGAACTTGGGTCCGGGCGCAGGGGGACCAGGCACGGTCTCGGTGGAAGCTGCATCCGACACATGATGTATTAGCTGAGCACTTACTCCTTCTTCTACATTTGATGGATGCCTTATCTGGTCCCGAGCCAGTCCCTTCACTTACGAGGCTCAGCAGTCGACTTGGCAGTCTCGAAACTGTTGACGCTTGCCGAGTCTCCTCCGACACTACCAGCGGTAGACGATCGCTTGGGCGAGACAGTCGGTGACTGCGGGGCAGCGGCGCCGGCGGTGGAAGAGGAATCGGCAGGACCAGACGATTTTCTGCTGGCTGCTGATACTTGAGGAGATGCGGTGGTGGACGCGCTCGGTGTCGATTTCGTGGGTGATTTATCGCCAAAGATCCATTGTCGGACTTTATCTTCCATCTCTTGTCGGTCCTTGGGCAAGCTGAACAGACAGTACGACGTTGAGAAATCAGTTCATGTTCTTGGATCCGCCATAGTTCCCAGATTGGGGGGCACTTTAGGAGAAAAAAGGCAGACTCACTTATCTACGTCAAGCTTGGGCATCCACCGATCCCCTGCAACATGCTTGAAAAACCTCGATTCAGGAGGGCCCTCTCCGGCAGCCTCTCGCTTCCTCACTAGCTCCCTCTGATGGTCTTCCACAGCCGACTTTGCAGCGGTCGCGCCGTGCATGTCAGCGGTGCGGATCGCATCGGTCAACTTGGTCCATAATCTGTTGTAATATAGAGCACAGCACGTTTAGCTAGAACCCTCTTCGATATTAGGTGGTCGGGGAACTTCACAGGAAGACAGCAGAATGTCCTGTGTAGAATATCGACCGCTGGGCCAAACAGCGAGTGCGAGGGCCAACTCACCTTCTTGATTCGTACTCCTCCTGCTCAGATTCGGGCAACACGTTTTTAGGCGCCGTCTTGGCTCTAGCTGGATCGAAGACCACTCTCTTCTCCTTGGTCTTCTTGTCGGTGAACTCCATAGACGAGGACCAGTGGCCCGAGAGGTCGCCGACATCCGTCCTGCCGGGTCCAGTAATTTTGCCAGATATGACGTTGTATCCTCCAGAGATCCAGCCCTAATTGGAAGCATACATTTATCAGATCTTCGGCAATCATGGTGAGATTCGATGCAGAAGGCACATACCTTTGCTTTAAAGTCTACGTCGGCGTGGAATTCGGTTGCTTGACAGTCAACGGTAGACAGGTCACACAGCTCAAGCAGCATCTTGCCAAAGAGAATACCTCGAGCATAGGTGTTAGGCATCTATCCGGTGATCAACACGATGAGCATCTTTCACACAAGCCTTTGCTCATGCTTTCGATGTGATACACTCACGGTGATCACATATTCCCCATCCTCCGGTCTGTCAAGCAGTCTTATACGGTCTTCACCTTCCATGATGGTCGCAGCGCTGTTTCCGAGGAATTTACTCTACGAGCAAAAATGCCTATCAGCTGTAATTCCTCGGTCGACGATCGTAACTCCGGTAGCGGGAACGAACCTTTGGCTTGAGTTCACCGGTGACAAGAAGGCCGTTCTTCGGTGAGACGTAGAAGAAGGCGGATACGGGCTATGAACGATCATAAGCGACAGAATGGGTGATCGACAAATGGTTGTTAGCGGAATGTCTGATTACGGTAAGAAAGACATCTTCGGAGAGCCACTTACAGGATGGTGCGAGACTTGTTCAGCGACATAGAAGCCTTCTGTGCCGTCGCCATATGTGTAAGAGCATCTGAAGAATTCGCCGAGAACGGGATTGTACCTGTGCACGATGATGATATTAGGGTTGGTATCAGCGTTAGCCTGTGAAGACATTGGCCGTGTAGTGAGCGTGTCGATCACAATAATACGAGATGCTCACGGCTTCTTTACACTGGAGGCAAAACAGGAGGGGATGTCAGCTATTGGTCACATATGATGATGGTTTGACATGAAGCGCTAGCTCACCCTTTGGGCTTGATGTGCCATCCACTGAGATAGTATGTCATGACTCTCAAAAATCGCTGCTTGGCGTCGGGATCCGCTCCGGCACTGTCGATTCATGGTGTATCACGAGCAGACACGGAGTGGTATCAGCTATAGCCTTCGACTGGAAAGTAAGAACCCTAGCTCACCCGAAGATCAGTTCGGGATGGGAGAAAAAGTCTGTGATTCTCTCCAGCAGACTACGGGGTTCGAGGACGAACGTGGGTAACGCGATTTTGGACAGGTCCATACCCGGGCGGACTGCGAGTGATGCGCAATACTATCAGCCCAGAACGTTGATCCACGGCGCAGGCTTGCCTCGGACAGAGGGAGAATCGGTTTGATGGACGTACGTTGCGAGATCAAGGCCATGAGGACATTACCCTCCTCTTTATCCAGAGTGCTTGTGTCGTTAGGATCCCCATCATCAATCTGCGTGTCACCCTCTTTGCCCGCGGCGCCGCCTGGACTGCTTTGCGAGAGGGCGGAAGCGTTGGACGTTCGGCGCGATTTGCCAGATCGCATCGAGAGCGAGTCCATACCTTGAGACAGGAGACCCATGATGATGGCGGTGATGTCGGTATATCGGCGCCTTGGTTGTGAGCTATTTATGATACGCAGAAGTCGGAGATGATGCCAAGCCTTAAATAGTGTATTTTGGAAGGCTGGTGGGTCCCGATGTACTTGGGTACTGTTGTGGACGCAAGTGCAAATGCGGATCTTGAAAGGAGGTATAATCCGATTGTTGTGGGACTAGTACAGGAACAGAAACGCAGAGGTAAGATAAGAAGAGGTGGTATGATAAAATAGCTAGAGAAGCTCGGATGGTGGTGGATTCGGCGTCGAACGGTGTACGGTGTGCGATGTACGGTGTAGCTCGTGCCAAGCTTTGTCGATGAGAGCTGTTTATTCACCTCCTTCGATGTGTATATATCAATACAGTATATTATGTAGTCTGTCCATTCAAGCAAGGATCTGTTGAAAAAGAAGTCGGCCAATGACAATGGCAATGGCAATGTCGTCGCCGCTACGTCTGATGTCAGTGTTAGTGATGGTCTCAGTGACAGTGACGGTAACGGTGACGGTGTTGTTACGCTACGGTGCGACGGTGGGTAGGTGCGACTCGGGTTTCCCTTTGAGCCTACGTACACTACACTACATACACACACTAATAACTACATATACCCAGTGGGCTAATTAACGTTAAGTTCGGCTGTGGGGGACGTCATTGGCCTGGCTCTATTCAAAACGGAATTACGTAAATCCACGACCCCGACCGACGGACTAACAAAGGACTACTGTACGTTGTTACCGCGGTCATGACGGATGTTACATGGCATTGCCATATATAAATTTGTCAATTCGCCCCTCCAGACCCGAACCCAGATTCATACGACCATGGCTGACGATGCAAGAGGTACAGATATAGCGACTTGCGTCTACCTTATCGAATGTACACTTGAATTGGCATGTTTCAAGGCAGACGCAATTGATCCCGCTTAGAGAATGCTGCATTCACGTCGCTTCGGGGTAATGCTATGGTCGAACTTCCCCGCGTGTTTTGGTTTTCTTGGTCATCGGCCACCGGGAGCCGCCTCAAACGCGATGGAATCAGCCAAAATCCTTTTCAGCCTTAGGCACCAATACATTTGCTTCTAGTCGGTCTAGAGCACACACTATCTATTCATGACGATGATACGGTTCAACTCTGAAATATAGAGCCCGTAGTAGCTCCGGTCCAATGAACACAACAGAACAGAACATCCTCCTAGCTACGTCCTACTTGTCGAGGTCGTCCGTGCGTCTTGTTACGATGTGCAACTAGACTAGGGCGTAAGCGAGAGTAGCGTTGATGTGATAAACCATCTTTGGTCATCGACCATGGCGTTCTCACCACCCTCCATCACTGGCCCCGGCCGGGTGACTTCGGTCGCTACTGGCGCTGCTGATCATACGGGGCGTGTCTTCCCCCGATCGATGGAGTGAACTGAGCGGCAGGACCGATTCGTCCTGGATCGCTTTCTTGAGGTACACTTCGTCTCCCTGCGAGTACAGATGAAAGAAAAGGAGATAATGAGCCCAGAACTTCCAACGACACAGCCGTGGAAAGTGCAGGGAAAACCCAACGCTCGACTCACCTCCAATGGGGTCGTGGAGAACGACAAACCCCTCGAGAAATGCTTTGAGAAGCATTGTCGAGCGAGCTCGTAGTCGATATGCGAGCTGAGCTTCTTCCTAGGCTGGACCGTAAGGCTGTGTCGCTGCGCCGTGCCATGAAAGAGAAAGAATCGAAGGCGTATCAGCTTTTACTCCGTACCAAATCTTGCGAAACGAATGGCAACAAGGGGAAAAGGCATGTGAGGAGTGGTCGCTTACCGCATCAACGTTGCTATCGAGAACAGCAGGGCTGTGGGCCCCTTCACTAATGGACAATCGGATCGAGAAATCCTTCTGGCCCCTCGTGGAAGCATTACCGGACGACTTCTCCCATAACTCGATGGTGCAGTGCGAGCAGTAGTCAAGCTCGGGGATGCGGACGTTCGTGAATGGCAGGCCCGAGGCGAGAAGCAGGTGGACGAAAGTGGTAATATGGGATTCTTTCCTGCAATCAAGAACGGGAGAGCGCTCATCAGCGTCTTTTTCCAACCCGCTTCAAACGTCCCTCAAAAGCGTCGAAACCCACGTAAAGTAGAAGCAAGCCAGAGATTTGCCGGTAGTCTTTGCCTCGTCCAGATCTTCCCATACTTTTCGCAACAAAGGCAAGCTAGTCAACACTCCAATCTCCTCCTTGGCTTCCTGATCGAAGCCGTATTCCTGAGGGGCGACAAGATCGAACAGTGCTTTCGCTCGACCATAGAGATCGTGCAGTCCTGGTGGAAAATAGTCGATCGATCATATCCCGTCAGCTTATACGGATAAAAGGAAGGGTCCAATGCTCGGACTCACGCCTGTCCTGATTCTCGACAGGCTTGCTTTTCTGACCCTTCCCTTCTGGGTCGAAGACTGCGAACAGGAAGGTTCGATTGTGCAGACTGTCGTACTTGATCTGCGCCCGGGACAAAGGTCTCAGCGGTCGAACTATATTGAATCCCAATCTTTCAGAGATTAGATGATATCCTAGACTCACACTATCATAAAGCTCAGATACCTGCGGAAGCCAAACATGAGTACATGGACCGACTACGAGAATCCAAGCAAAAGGTCAGGCTGTGCTCACTCTAGACGGATCGAACTTCTCCTGCTTGACTCCCACCCAGTCCTCGAAGATCTTCTCCCACCTCTCTCTGAAAAGCCACGGGCTATCACCGCTGCACCATCGCTGCTGAGGGATCTTATCGACATTACCGTTCTCGTAATTTCTTCGCATTATACCTCGGAGTTCAGTCAATTGCTCGATGACGTCCTGCGCATGGATCATGTTTATTGTCAGCATCATGTAGCAGAGATGAAGTATTCATGAACCTCACCTTAACTACTTCCACCGGCTCCTTCTTGAAAGACTTGGGCCAGGCGAGATCAGGTCGTTTTTCCGTTTCGCCGGTTCGTAGCAAGATCTATACCGATGAGTTACCCAATCAGCTTAGGACTTGACCCGATCGGCTAGCGCGGATATTTCGCGATACCGTGTGATACTGAACGCACCTTGAGCTTCTTCTTCGCCTCGGTCATCTTCTCTTTTCCGGCATTATTATCGTCAAGCAAATCCCTTCGCTGGATCAGATGGCTGATCTGGGGCAGCTCAGGTGGATTCCTTCCTGCTGCTAGTGAAGAAGCGGATTGCGATGATCCTCCTTCTAGTCCCAGCAACGCGTTGGCGAAGACTTGGGCAGTGTTCTGCAACACGATATGGAAGATCAGCTGGATGAGCGACAGATTGCACAAGCCTGCGTTGGGGTCCACTCACAATCACACGCCGTTCTGACGAGGTGTAGATCTTGACATTATTCAAGACGTCCTTGTCTGCGGCATTGTCAGTATATCTAAGCGTGTGTCATAGCGCTACATGCGACATGCAACGTACTCATGATCATGATATCCTGCACGTTGACAAGTCAGCACATCCTGGATCAACACAATCGTTGACACGACAGGCGAGCACTCACCTTCTTGAACGCGTCACCGAGATCTCTGGATTGATACCTGGCAGAATGGGTACTCTCTCCACCCCACTTGATAACCAATTGCATCTTCTCAATGCCTTCGGGGATATCGCCGTCCTCCCGAGGGGTGGCCGCCAGCTCTGGGGTTTTGGGCGGTACGTTTGACTCGCCGACACCGTTCGAGCCAGTTTCGGCGATAGGTGACAAGCTTGGCTCTGCCGCTGCTTCTGCTTGAGTGTCGACTACAGGCTGATCGGGATCCGGGTGGGGTCCGTTCGAGCTCCCCCGCCTGAGCCAATCTTTGACCTTGTTCCGTCCCTCGGTCTCGGTAAGCTCGTCCTCTTCGTCAGACCCTTTCTTCTCCTTCTTCTCTTTCTTATCCTTCTTTTCTTTTTTACCTTCTTTATCCTTGTCCTTGTCGCCCTTCTTCTTCTCGAAGGAAGGCTTCAGCTGGGCCTTGGTACCGGCCATGGACATCTTCTTGCCTAAAGCTTCTTGAATCTGTGACAGTTTCGTGAGGACCTCGGGAGTAACACCGGGGCACTGAGCGGACTCTTCGGCAGCGGCAAGGATAAATTGGAGTTGACGAGTATCACGAAGGATGATCTCTTCTCTGTGGCCACGGAGCAGTTTGAGGAAAGGCTGTGACCACGGTTCGTGCGCAGGGAAGGAGAACTGAAAGGAATTTCATCATGGAAGTCAGCTGTGTCGATCATAAGCGTCCGACGACAAGCCATCGGCCCACCTTGAGCTTCATCTTGGGCGTTCGATCAGCATGTCGAAGGACGGTGATCGTCGCTCGGAGAGTACTGGTAGTGGACCCATTGACGGCTTCGCCCTCGGTTATAGAGGAGGGGATACCTGATTGGATGCCGTAGATTTTACGTTCTCGAGCCAGCTGACAGACGCCCGACAAGATCTCTGCAGCCTTGTCTACGAGAGTCAACAGAGCGGGTCAATCAGCTTTCCTTACTACTGATCTCTTGAGAAGCGGGCATGACGTAGCTGACCGTAGTACGCTTGATTGCCCTTGACGAAACTCCATCCATTAACATCGATGACCATACTCCTGCTCGCCCCTTCACATCGTAGCAAGTCAAACCCGCAGACCCTCTGTCCGAAAGCCTCGACGACATCATTCGCGTACTGAGTCTCTTGCTCCGAGAGCGGAGTGATGAATCGGGTCTCTTTGCCATCGGCATTTCTACGAACGAGGCCATCTACTACGGGCGATTTACGGGTTTCGGCGTGGTGGAATTTGGCGCCGACGGTGTAGACTTTGACATCCTCGGCTGTAGTTGATGGGCGTTCGGCAACAGATCAGATCAGATCAGCCGATTCTCGGTGATAATTGGAAATCACGAAGAGACTACGAACAAGAAGAGGAGATAGGGGTGCGACATACCATTGTCTACATTTATGAACTCTTCGTAGATGAATGAACCGATCGTACGCGGGTGGTAGAGGTTAGGATCGTACTCGCTCGACTTGTTGCCGACCTGCAGGAGCCAAACAGATATGTCAGTGACACCGTCCTTTAGCTTGACTTGTCCTGTTCGCAGCAGTCGCCCACCTTTCTGAAAAGCCTCCTTCCGCCTCCACCTCTATAGTAGATATACACATTATGGTTCTCCCCATCGACAGGTTTCTCCACGAAAGGTTTCTCAACTACCTTACCACCGACGATAATCGCATCACCATCTTCACGCAATATCACCTCTTTCCCTCTGGGCGTTTCTTCTTTACGGGCCTTGTTCTTCCATCTTTCAGGAACGACCAATTCTCCCCATTCTTCCTCATCTTTCGCCTTTGGTCCCGGTAAGACCAATCCCAGATCTCTGCGCACTTTCCTCCTCAATACCCGAGGCACGTAGGGCCCCCCGTCTCTTGAGACCTCTGCTCGACGGGGCGTAGGGACCCCGATGTGGTCGAGGATGGCAAGAACCAGTCGACGGTCCCACAGGAGAGACTGCATCGCTAAGGAATTTATCGAGATAGGCGGGGTCCGATTGGGCAGCTGGGTATAGGAGATGGCTTTCGGTAGCGGGAAGTCGGTTGAGAAGAACGAGATGAGTACATCAACTGGGGGCCAGTGAGAGATGTCTGCATCAAGTAACATGAGGTTTGAATCAGCTTGGCTCATGTGCACCCTGAAGTGCAAGAGCACGCTCGTTGCACTCACCCTCCTCGAGAATGACCACATCTCCAAAGATCTTGACGTCCACTCCGCCCCTCTCGATATCGACCAGCCGGGTCAAGATCTCCCTCATGGCTTTACTCCTCGCTTTCACGTCCATCGCGCACACACCCAGGACCACGACGGGCCTCTTATTGGGCGTGGCTGTCGACGCAGCCGCCAAGGATGAGTTGGTAGGGTTCATAGGTGAGGGCGAAGGGGGTCGTTTCTCGTTGAGCGTGTTACCGTTGTAGAACCGGTTGCTCGACGGCGAGCGGGGTGGGGGCATCGACATCTTGGCAGGAGCGATGAACTTGCTATACACAGGTGACCTATCGCTGCCCCTCTTGTACTCGGAATGAACGTAGCAGAAGGGTTATGGAAGGTGTCATAGATAGATAACGATGCATCTCATCGATTGGAGCGAGCGTTCCTGAACTCTTCTTGTCTCGTCAATCAGTGAGTGGTCTACGGTGAGATCTTCTCGTCCTCTTTCGACCGGTGCCCCACAAACAACGCACAAACGTTTGCCAGATCCCATCAATCAGACTTATCAGAATGATCGTCCTAAATTCCTTCTTGCTATATCATGCATACAATACAAGACTCGATAGCGAATGGCGAGCATCGGAACGGACATCAGGCAGCTGACGGATGCGCTTTACCATGGCCCAGGAGAGATACTGGGGTCTGACGAGGCGTGCCTTGCGATATCGGGGCAAGTGGAAGACGTCGCTCGGTATATCGCCCGACATCTTTCAGAGAGGTGAGTCCGTCTACCGTCTATTCTGCCTGTGATAACTAGGAAGCACGCCTATGCGGAGCGATCAAGCTGACCATATTGGGGCCGTCGCAGGGAGGGATATATTGACCTCGACCATGACGACACTATCTTCGAAGCCTTGGCGATCATCTGGAACCCCCTAGCGACGTCTTTCGACCCATCCTCGTCCAACCTTAGTACCAGCACGAGCACAAGCGAAGGATACGCCTCGGAAGATTCGCGGATACAACTGGCTCTAGCGCTGGCGAAATTGGAAAGAAATCTCGTTGCTGGTCTTCAAGCGTTTCAAGATGCTGCCGAGTGAGCTGCAGAGAAATGATGGCTTCAATGAGCAAGGGTCATTCACGCAGCTGACGAAATTGCTTGGACCAGAGCTCATGAACCCGCGATACGAAGGCTGGTGTTCAATGTGACTACCTTTGTCCGTATAGAAGACCCACGGTGTGAGTGTCGGCTGTCACATCTTGCTTTATTGGCTCATTCAAACCGGATGGACTTTATCAGCATTCTGAGCATGGTACTGATGATGTGACCGCTTGGATCGCCGACAGTCTTCACGCTCCAAGCAGTCTTGGCTCAACTACTATGCAACCTAATCTCTCCTGCGTCACCAGATCCCGGAGCAGATCGGCTGGCGGACAAGTATCTACGGCTGTACTTGTCCGGGAAGAGAGAGGACGACGTGGTCATGTGAGTTGCAACATTCTACAGAATCGTAAGACCTCGTTGATTTGGTATACTGTAATTGACGATCTCGACGTGACTTGGCGATATAGACGTCTGCTCGACTCTAGAGATAGCAGAACAAATCACGCAACTCTACATTTGCTCAATAACGTGGTCCGAGATAATCCTACCAGACTGTATGTGAAGAAGGATCCTTTCATGCGAACTTGTTCTACGTTTCTGAGCTGACGAGGTGTGCCTCATACTGTTCTTCTCCTGCAGTGAACTGCTGCTGACAGATGTTGGAGTGAGATGGTGCGCCAAGATCTTGGGTCGAATGGATCAATGGGTCGAGGCAGATGACGGGTTGTTCGAACTGGGGTGAGCTGACTGTGTAAATCGAGCCGTATATCACTCGGAGATGCCGATCTGATCTCGTTTTCCAATTTTTTTGCGACCGCAGAGCATCCATCTTCAATGCTTTAATCTCGTCATCACTCCACACTCGCCTATTCGACCTTCTCGCAGACTCGTCTGAACCCATAACTCCTTCGCAAACGACGCTGCTCAAGGTCCTGGACTCGCACCTCGCATCTTCTTCCTCTTCTGATCCTACGCCTTTGCCCCGACCCAGTCCGCACCTCTTCCTGATCCCGCTGTTCCACGTCCTAACTCGATATACCCTCGCGTCGATCGGTCAAGGCGCGGATGACCCGAGATTGCCAAAGGTGTTTGAAGGGTTGATCCTTGTCACTGAAGGATTGTGTGCGATCGGTCTTGCTGTACAAGGCCGTAAGGACCGACGGAAGTATGAAGTGGGATCTGGACTAGAAGAAGGAGGCGATGAAGAGGTGGTCGAGCGATTGAAGAGTGCTGGAGAGGGACAAGGCGTCGTCAAGCCTACTGTTGGTGGGTGTCGTGTGTCGTATCAACATACTATTCATCCAGATCTCAAAGTGCCTGATCGTTCTTTCGGATGTATGTCATGTTAAAATTGCACTATAGCCCTCCTTCGCTCGCTCGACACGTTCTTCCCGCGAATCAACCCTCGCTCAAAATCATCGCCTCAACAGCAAAGCGACGGAGCGGCTATAGCTACGGAGGAGCTGAGACCTTTCGCAAATTTGAAGAGAAACCTGGTACAATTGCTTGGCATACTATCTTTCGAAGACACGGCTGTTGGCGATCAGGTCAGGGAAGCTGAGGGCATACAGCTTTTGTTGAGCATGACTGAGATTGACGAGGGAAATCCCTGTGAGTGCTTTCGGCTTCCCTTCTCATACTTTCGGCGTGCACGTGCGCAGGTGTACTGACTTGTATGGTGTTGACAATATCCTCGTTCTAGACCTCCGAGAACACGCCCTCCTGTGCGTACGAAACCTGATGCTCAACAACCCTGCCAACCAAGCGATAATCACTCAAATGGACCCCATCGGTGTGCTTTCGGACGATACCGGCGAGCTCTTGCCACTCCCGGAAAAGATGAGAAAGAAGTGATAGCGCACATGTCGCTATGGAGTAGCATCACACCAGGGCTTTTCGCCAGGCTACACATGGGTAGTAGGCAGGTCGGGGCGCTTTTCTTCTGCGTTCCTGTATTGCGGCTCGCAGTCAGGTTGGTCTATTCTGATGCGTTGAACATCGTGCTAGAATCGTAGCGTATGCTTGCATCCTATTCCCAGGCTAGAGTATCGAGCTACTCCATGATAGCTAGGAAGTCATAACAGCAGCTGCACTGTAGAGCTTCGAGCCACTCGGTAGTTAGAAAGCGCTTCTGAACTTGGAGGGCTGTCAGAGCGCCTACTGCAGGTGAACGACCTATGCAGTCCTCATCCGGTGCCTTCAATATGTGCACACGTTGTCCAGCGCGCGTGTGCAGAGCATAATATGGATAGCACACTGCTGTGGTCGACCAGTGACGCAATGCGGTGACACACTAAGTAGCCAATCGCACCAACTGAGACTTTTGATGATGTGGCGTGAAACTGAGGCAGGTGAAAAGGGTGCTGATGGATGTATAAGGTAGTAGTATAGACATTCCTTTCGGGTGAATAGGTCTCTTAGCATCGCACACATGCATACTGATCCGCTTCTAGACGCCGAGTGACCGGTAGAGCCCAAAAGTCTTAGGAAGGCTTAGATCGGGACTAATTCGAAACGAGGACTGGCTGCCTATCCTTTGACAACGCTCTCAACCGATTTAAGCGAGCGAGCGAAGCTCACTGCTTTACACTGTTTGTGGCACTACTCTGCACCGAAAATTCCTTGTTACTCGTGCAGGCAATGATGATCCATCCTCGTTGCTCTCGTCACACCATGCAGCTTCGTGTGTCTCAGATTTTGGGTTGATCTTGATCTTGATCTTGATCTTGATGCTAACCTTGGCCGGCACTGCCTATTGATGATCAACCGTCACATGCATCATCATGCGTCATGCGGCACGCGTCACGCATCAAACGATCAGTGATCAGTGCTGAGCTGACATGCGCCGAGAACAGCATTTTCAATCCCAATCACATCGACGATGTCATCGCATGCATCGGAGCGTGCGGTCTACCTCTGCTGCCCCGCAACTAGATCCTTTTTCTGGTCTCTAGAACCACACCATAAGGTATGCAGTGAACCCAGTTGGCCTTCGGCCCAGCCTCGCCTCGCCTCGCCTCGCCGACGGCACTCGCTTGTCGTACAGCATGATGCAAAGTCGCCCACGCCGTGATCCCCAAATCCGGCCTGTCGGTCGACATGGCCAAGCATAGGTTGTACCGCAGGCACAAGGTAGTACAGGGAGCGTAGCGTGTGATCGTGCGCTTGACAGCAAATCAGCAGCTCTCAGCTCTCGGAATGATCGGCGCCAATTTGATGGTCGGGGTGAGGATCAGTCCATCAAACCTGGCCCTCGTGATGTGTGTCGGCCATCTCGGCTCGGGCGGACAGCATGCTGTGAGCCTGTGCGGCGTCGTGACTGCTAGTCGTCACTGATGGGGTACCACTATTGAGCATTCATAGCATCAGTAAGCAATAACGAGAACGAAGCACCCCGGTGATCGACAGTACTCCTACAGTACAGGTCCACAAACCCCTCGACAAGGTATAAATACCCCTCCTCGGAAGACCGAATCATCAACATTCTTTCCTCATTCTCATCCTCATTGCTATCGTTCACAACTCGAACAAAGTCGGCCAAACTCCATTTCATACTACAGACACCCCAAACCCAAACCTCAACGCAAATCACGATGAAGTTCACTTACGCTCTTGCTGCCGCTGCCTTGGCCGCTGTCGTCTCTGCCGACTCTTACGCCAACTTCTTCTCTGGTAAGTTATCCGAAGACTCTTGATCGTCTACGCTTTACCTTGATCTCGTCAGCCATCAATACTCGACACAATTTCAACAATCTCCTGGATCTTAGTAGTGTATCACGCCAGCGGAATGCTGACACCTCTTCTCGGTTACTCCTCCAGACGAGAACTGCAACGAAGACGGCTCGATCGGCTTTGACATGCACAACGACGGCTGCTTCTCCCAGCTCAACAGGAAGTCGGTCTACATCCCCAACACCGGTCTCATCAGCGACCAGTTCTGCCTCGTGAGCACGCACGACGACCAGTCGTGCTCTTGCCAGTCGCAAAGCTACGACTTCACCGCCACTGGTTTCTGCGCGAAACTCGACCCCACCGTCCAGTCTTACAGGTTCATCCATGTGAGTGATAGGTCCGTCTTCGCTGTACCCTTGCAGCAGTGTATCATCATCTCCCTGCACAATACCATGAGCAGCATCATGCGTCTTCGTATACCGTTCTCAAGCCGGAACGAAGTGGCGCCGCAACATTTTATGTTGGATGCGGTAGCTGACGAGATGTTCGAACTACCTCGAACGTCTTACAGGAATCTTGCGGCAGCGACAACTGCTAAGAGCTTCAGAGCATACAATCACCCGCTCTTTCACAGGCCCACTTCGCCATGCTAAGCGCGAAGGTGTGGATTAGTGAAACGAGTCAAGGGTTTGTGAGCTATGGTCAGCTTTCTTATGTAGCGTTTCTCCGAGAAGGAAGATTTGAAGTGGAAGGAAGGCGACGATGAATCCTGTAGCTATAACTTGATGAGCAGAACATGCACTTTTTGGATGTCACCTCCTTCGAACGCTCGAACCGAGCAAAGAATCAGAGCTGCAGACCCCGCTCAATGCTCTCGTGGCTTTTCTTCGTAGCTGAGGAAGGAAAGTATCCATCTCGACAGTTTCAGGCGCGGCTGGCTTCCTGAGAAGAAAGGAAAGTGTCTGAATTGAGAATACCCAGCTCACTGAGATCTGAGGTGCAGGTCTACACAGGATGTGAGCACCAAGGAGGGAGTGAGTGGGGCTAAAGCCAGAGGATTGAGCAAGTGCTCGTGCAGTACTCTAGAGGAGCTGTACGAGTACGAGCACGAGCCTCCTGTAGTTTTCGTGCTGGACAAGTACTTATCTCCTTGGCTGCCATTGGAGAGAAGGAAAAAGAGCTCTGTTCCAACCATCATCTTCGGGCTGATGTACACTCAATCCTTCGAACGACAATCGGGCTTTGGAAATACCCTTCTATACCATACACCACGAGGATCAAGCCGAGGAATCTGTTCGACTATCTGCAGGACGGTCGCTCGATTCACCATGACCTCAACCGCTAGCGACGCATCAGGGGAGACGGAAAAGATGAGAAAAATCAGTTAGTCCCGTCGAGAGCTCAGATCTATTGCACCTCTCAATCTCAGTTAACCATGCAATTCCTGCACCCGTGTGCACCAAGCTTCCCTCTCTCAGCCCATGCTCGACACGAAGCTCTGTCCAGCATGACTTTCTTTTTGCTAACGTATAAAGGTTCTCACCCGAATCTCTACTGTATCATCCCGTCATGTCTCGTCTCGTCTTGCTTACAGGCGAAAGTCAAAGCACCGCTCTCACGGCTCACCTTCACAAGAAAGCTCTGACCAGTCCCACCGCCCAAACCGATCTGGATCGATTGACCAATGCAACCACCGCTTCAAACATCATTTGGGACTACGCAGATACCTCCGAGTCAGACCTTCAGCGACGTTATGAGCTGGACCGACAGTCAACAGCCGTCGCTATCTACGAGAAGTACGTCGGACAGATCAAATGGCAAGAACTCCATTCCTCAGGTCAAGCAGCGGGCACTACGGAACCAGCTGTCGAGGGCGTTGAGAGCGATGTAGCGCCGCCACGAAAGCGAGCGACTCTGACGGAGGATGAGAGCAAGCGGGACTCTAAAGAGCTATTCACAGAGACCCAGTGACCGCCCACACGCTGAGCATAGAATATGTGGAAATGACTGCAGCAGTTCCAAAGTCGTACATACCCCGCCAGCAATGTCAGATAGTAAGAGCCTTCTATGGAATGATGGGTTTTCGACCAACATAAGACTTGTCAAAGGTACAGTGGGTCGAAAAGATGCCTTTACTTCCATTCACAGCAAGTACGCAAAATATTACGTCATCCGTAGGGACGAGCCTAGGCTAGAACTCTCCATTGTACGCGTCCGGGGAGCGAGGAAGGACGAGGTGGCGTGGGGTCCTTCGTTCAGTGAAAGGAAGGACGTACAGGTCAGCAAATATTCGCGACTGCTGGGGCACAATGAGGCTTGTATTTCGTTCGCTTGCTTCCTACATATCGTTCTTGAGGGCTTTCAGATCTCAGAGGCCGTTCATATCGATATGAAGGGCTGTGGCGAGCACTAGATACGGCTTGTCAATCTATGGCTTAATTTCATTCACGTTAGTTTTGAAAGTCGTCCAGCACCACCAACTACAGTATCTCGAAACTAGCGATCATTGGTTCTGATTCAGCCCCTACCACTCAGGATTATTTCAGCATGAGCCAATCAGACTCTGCCTCTCAAATCAACAAGCCCATTGCGCTCTGTGAGTGATACACCTCGAGATGGGAAATTCACCGTCTAGTCCCAAGATCCATCGAGCTGATCAATGTGCTGTGCTACGTCTTGGTTTCGTTCCATGTGAAATGCCTCACTCAGCTGAGCAAGAGGAGCAGCGGCTCCAAGCCTGCCTCAAAGAGCGATCCAAGACGGAGGAAAGCGCAATGGGTGATCTCGCTGCCTTGCGCCGGGACCGATTCGATTATAGGTATAACTATATCACGGTGGGAGAATGTGAAGCTACGAAGCTGAAGCGCGATACCTACCACGCAACCTCGAGATCCATGTACGACAAGTACTGCTCCGTCGCCTCCAACGGCACCGACGAGTCAACCGCTGAAGGTGATAAAGGCGGAGAAGGTGATGATGGTCGGGCTGATGGCGCATCCGATGTGACGGTCGCCAGCAGTCGCAATGCCACAGCCACCGGCAGTGAGGCAGGTGCAGGGAAGGAGGTCTAGACTGTTGTCAAGAGAGCTGAGGGTCCATGTAATCAGGACGACACATTTGATGATGTCAGAACACAGGAAGATCGTAAACACTTCTCTTCGTATACTGTATGCCTACTGTCCAACTGTCCAGGCTTGTATAGTAGACGGAATGGACCGGCCTTTTTGATGCAGTTTATTCTAAAGGGATGCTTTCTGTTCATGTACTATGGTACGGTACGAAACGCATAGTAGATTTGTGGTGCAAGTAAGTCTGTACAGAGTAGTCAATGAAGTCACAAATTGAAAAGTCCGTCGTTACCAAACGCAGCGCGATCCATGGTGTGTCTGGGGTGGCGTTCACAGGCATTCGGAGATCGTCTCTACCTATCCCTATCGTTGCACAGGCACAGGCCTTGATATCTGAGCCCATCATCGGATTCTACGTAGGTGACAAGGCACATCATACGCCATCGGCGGGCAGCTCGAACGGGCACGCAACACTGCTGATCTGAGTTGAAGTTTCCGGGTGTGTTGTCAGTCCAACGATCGACATGCGAAGGACGAGTCGAAGCTTCAGGTCTATGTCGACAACATGGAGTGAAGAGCATGCAGTAGTAGGGACATCGTCAGCACAGGATTTACGTGGGGAGCTTACCAATCTGATAGTCGGAGAAAGAGAGGGATGGGACGACGTACCTGGTCTATTTGTGCCAGTCCATTTGTGGCCGCAAGCCTGGTACATGTTGTTCCCTGCGCCCACCACCCCGTCACATATATCAGCGTTGTGTCCTTCTGTGTGCGTTACAATCTGTCGCCACCAACGCCCCGGTCTTCCGAGAATGGAGATAGGCACTTACAGGTGGTATCCGAGGTATTGACGGCGCTGTACTGGAACTGTACAGGTAGAACAACGGGCTGTTGGTCTTTGTGGTCCATGTATTTGTTCCCCCAATCTCCCGTGGCGATAGCTTTGTTGGTGATTACATCGTACACAGTCGCTTGTAAGGACGTGAAGTGAACTGGCAGGTACGATGATGACGCGTCACCTATATCCGAAGACAACCGTTAGCTACGCAATATAGCTGATGGAGAGAGGAACGCGGGACTCGAAGTCCACCTTCAAGAGAAAGACGAACTCGTTTGGACCAATTGACTCACCAAATAAGTTCAGATTTCCAGCAAACGAGAAGTTGGTCGGAACTCGATTAAAGTTGACGGTCTCGTCATTCACCACGAACGGGCTATCTTTGTAGAATTCGAAATTGGGTGCGCGGGGAATGACAAAGTACAGCGTCACACCGAGACTGAAAATGGCGTTAGTTGTTATCCAGCATTCATTGGGTGTGGGTGGAGTCTGGAGAAAAGGAGCTAGAGGTTGATGAGACGGTCCTGCGTGATCTTTGAACGGTGACAACTCAGACTCACGCGGCCAGAAAAGCGAACATGGCAAAGACGAAGACTCTCCTCGTAAGCCATTTCACGCCAAATAATCCTCTTTGATCCCTCGTCCATTCTCGCCATGCTCGAGTCCGCTTATCCCCTTGAAGCTCTGACTGCCCGCGACGAGAGAGTTCGTGCAGCTCGGTCTTTTTCCACCTAGAGTCATGTCAAGATTAGTCTCGGCTGACTGATCAGGTGGAGAGATACAATAGTGGGTGCTCTGGGAGCCACTCACTCGGGTCCTAATACTGGCACAGATATGAGCTCCTCCCTAGAATGCATGGACTTTGACGGATCAGTATAAGCCGAAGGAGCGACATGATCCTCCACAGGTCGATAGCTGTAACCGAAAAAGTCAGTGCTTGTACACTCGCCGAAACGTCATACAATTGCTAGACTAGGCATGCAGCCTTATGCTCACCTTCTATCGTCACTAGCCAAGCCCATACCCATCGCTCCACCACTCCTTATACTGCCCTCCCCTTTCAAACTCCCACTAGCGCCTCCTCCTCCAATATTGTTGATCAGCCCATGTCCAGGTTTAGGGCCATACCGCTCGCTCCACTTGGGCCCGTCGCCATCGAAATCGGCCCTTACATCGAAGGGCTCGTCGTAATCTTCGCCTGCTTCGTAATATGGATCTCTAGGGTAATGCCGGCTCGGAGCGCCTGGAGGGGTCGAGTATGTGGGGTACTGTGACTGAGAGCGGGATTGGGACTGATACGATTGGGGACGGTCGTATCGAGGGAAATCGTGAGACAGCCTTGAGGCCATGATGAATCGAAAATCTCGTTCGTTGCTTGGGTCAAGATGAGTATCAAGTCGGTGTATGCTATGTCAATGTTCTGGACCGTCGTATGGGTCAGACATGCAGGAAAGATAAGAGAGATCCGATGATCGTATAAACAGGAGCTCGACGAAACGCGAATTATGTCTAACGAGAGCGGCAAATTCGATCGGAGTGGAAAGGTCTAAGCGCGGCGGTGGACAGGCGATTGAGCCCCGCCTCCTTTGTCAAGGTATAGCTAGATTTTGTTCAGCGCTTGCAGATAGCCTCCTTCGATGTCTATCCAACCAATCTGAGTGTAGTGAGTCCATCGAGGAGGGACAATATATATCGAGATCATGGACTCGGTCTCACGTCGCCGCCATACGGTGAGCACAGCTTGGCAACCTTGGGCATGTGTGAATTCAGATGCATTTTGTCAAATCCCATAGAAAGTCAACGCAAGAAGGCACGCTCGGGCCCCCACTTTCTTACGGGATACACCAGCCACAACCTGAAACACAGCCTCATCTCGTTTCATAACACCCACGTGGTCTTCGGCTAATGCTCGATTACAGAATGGGTTCAAATGCCACATTGAATCGCGCTAATAGACTTTCCGCTAATCCCGTGATTCCCTAATCGTCTCTTTCCCTTCGCTTGGTGCGGGTGATTAGGATTTCTCGAGTAAACACACATACCGCAGTTGTCATCCATATATACCCCCTTCATGTGTAACGTTGCTCGCCACCAAAGACGTCTTTACCCTGCTGTAATCACCCCGCTCGTCATCGTATTCACCCTTTTCTAATCGTCTAATCATTACATCCTCCCCCCTTCTTCTTGACTTCGTCAACAACAACATTCAGTCCGAGTGGAGGTCGTCCACTTTGAGCATCAACAGCGACAAATTATCCTTATTCTCAAACAGATCATCGTGAGTCGACAAGTTGATTACATCAGGCAGCCATCCCTCTCGCCCACGGAGGTATATCGTGACTGACTGATATGTATTTCCTGTCGCGTCTTATCCTGCATACCCATTTCGCACTTCCCATTTATCACTATGCCACACCTATCAAATAAAACGATGTACTTCGTGGCCTTTTGCTCGACGCGTGCAGCCCGTGACCCATCAAGATGTCTGCGCCGACTTACGAAGAGATGGAGGCGAAGCGACAAGAGGTAAGCGAAACCTCACCCAGGAGCCAATTATCGGTCCCCCGACTGACAAGACCAACTCAAATTCGCTAGATGATCGCCTCGTTCCGCGAAATTGCGGCAGCCATGACCCGCTGCGTGCAAGTCATCGAGGACTACACCGCACTTACCCCTGCCCATCTGCAAAAGCCCGACTTCTCCAACCTTGCTCACAACCTTGCCCTCTTACCGAACGGCCAGCTCATCTCTGATGCCGTGCTGAAGAAGGAACGAAAGAAGAAGGACAAGAAGCCTAAGGACCCCAACGCTCCGAAGCGACCGCCTTCCGCCTACATCTTATTCCAGAATGAGATCAGGGAGGACGTGAGGAACTCGAATCCGGGCATGTCTTACAAAGACATCTTGGTCGTGATCAGTCAGAAGTGGAAGGAACTCACCGATACTCAGCGAAAGGTAAGCCTGCCATCGTCATTAGCGTCCCGTCCAGTATCACTGATCTTTCATCTATGTCTTAGGTCTATGAGGACGCTTACTCGAACGCCCACAACAACTATGTCGCCGAGGAGAAGGCTTATTCCGCCAAGCCTCTGCTGAACGCCGCGCCCGTTATCGACCCCGCTTTGACAGATGATACGAGTGACAGCGATGATTCGGACGACGACACGGTGAGCATTAAGACGATCAAGTCTGAGCAGTAGTATTTTGGACTGTAAGAGGCCTTAGATGGCTGACCCTGACCGTTCGTGCGTTCGTGATAACCATAGCCTCCCGTAAAGTCGAAGCCCATCTCGCTCTCGCACCCACACCAACACATGCCCATCCCTCCTCAGCACCAGCACGGTAACATCTTTGCTCATCAAATGCAACAAGTCCCCATGTCCATGCACGCTCAATTACCTCCGACGCCAAACACCCTCCACGCGGCTACCTCCACCATCCCGATGGGCGCAGTCCAGGCTCAGCAACACCAACAACCACAACAACCTCCACAGGGCGTTGCAGATGGCAAGCAGAAGAAGGAAAAGAAGAGGAAGAACAAGGAGGACGAGGCTGCTGTGAACGCCGCGCTCACGGGTGGCGCACCGGTAGATGACAAGAAGGTGAGATCTAGTGTTCAACTCTCACGACTTGTGATCTTGTGCAAGGTAGCAGTGGGACCTCAAGCTGATGGCTGCCTTGCTCATTCCCGTAGAAGAAGAAGAAGAGCGGCAAAGACTAGAATTACTTGTTCGATGATCGCGCTTCCAGCCATACCATGCCATGTCACGCATATCCTCTAGCCCTCGCTTCTCTCCTGAGTTTCAGTTTAAAGACGCAATATCCTTCTGAAGTAGTTTAGAGTGGAAGCATAAGTTGACGCATATGTCTTTGGAGAATGGCATTGATCGGTTGGACGAGATTGTCTGGTGTACCCTGAAAGTTTGGGGATGGCAGCGCGCCTTCTGCGCTCTGGAAGCGATGCTGACAGACGATTAACTGTTTGTAAGGATAGATTCAAGCCTGCAGTATCAACGACACTCCCGCCTCTGATGGGAAACGTTGTATGGTATGTGCAGAACGGCTCAGTGGAGAATGAACTTCTTCTGGTCTGGATTCTTCAGGTTCTCATGGTAGAAACACTTGACCACAAAAGGCAAACGGCGACACACACCGAGTCACATAATACTTCGTGACAATAGGCGGAACGGTCGTGTCTATTGTCTAGGCTCTCGCGTGTGACCGAGGGTCTTCTAGCCAAGTGCCCTAAGGGATCGGAGCGATGAAAAAATGATCATGGATTGGAGGTCAGCTATATCTGCGAAGCATCGTCGCGTCGCTCCAGACCGAGGAAGACGCATGTCTATCCTTTCTGGGACATGACACCTATTTCCCTCTCGAAGTGGGGTCACCCCTTGGCGACCGGCATACTCACTCGAAACATAACCAAATGCCCTCCCTCAGGATACAGCAATGTCACTCCGAGTGCCCAATCCGATCTCCTAATTAGTCTGAACTACTTTCCTGATTATACCAATATCTGCTCAGCATCACTTGCAATCACAACATCGCGTCATGAGACCGAGCAGAAGCTGTCGCAGATCCCAACCCAATCGTACCTAGACATGGAGGATCAGGTTGACGGTAAGCATTTTACGTACGGATCCACTATCGTAAGAAGTGCGGTGACAATCAGCCAATGCGGAGCCTGTCTCATTTCCCTCCTGTAATCGCAATCCGCACACCATCTGCTGTAGCTCACTACGGCTGACGATCCACTAATGCTGACGAATGCGAATTGTATCGTACTTTACGTCATTCAGCGGTCAATCGCACAGCGAAAGAGCTTGACTCGACAGAGAAAGACTTTGGTGTCTAGGCTAGGGCGTTCTGAGTTACCCCATAGCTGTTTAGAGAAGAAAATACACGAGGGTCTTCGCGATGTTCATAATTACGCAACGACACACTCCTTGACATGAAGTCCGACCATAGCGAAGTCTTGTCGAACCCTTGCAAGCTCTAAACCAACGCGCATATTGCCGGAGGACGACCCAGAAGTTTTTGCAGAACTGAAGACTTCGACTTCGGCTACCAGTAAGTGTACCACAAACAGCACGCTTCCACTATGTAGTTAGTGTGAACACACATATACATTACTCTCAGCGTGTATGGAATCCAGCCATTAGCTTTGATCGACATGTTATATTATTCTAAAAATAAGAGGAACTAACCATTGTACCACCTATTAACTCTCAGATGGCTCGACCGCTACCCAGAATCCCAGCCACGCCGCAACCTCTCAGAAGAACGAAACAGAGGTGGCTTCCTCGGCCACGCCGAGCGCTGCTCGCCCTTTTGTTCCCGGTACCGATGACAGCGGCAAAGAGGCTACCGAGCACTAGTGAGGTAGTCGCAGGCTTGCTTCGGGAGTCATTAGCTGTGCTTCGAATGTGAAAGGCCTATAAGAGATCCGAGCAACGCAATTCGCGGTTAGTCACAAGGAGACCGAAGCGCGGGTCGCCTCGCTTGCCGTTGATTGACATCATGGTGTATAGATTGATATGCCCTGTTCTGCTATACATGAAGGTGGAAGATGCATAACAAGTGAATATGCGATTACATGGGTGATGACGGGTATATGGATGGTGCTGGGTATATCTGATTTCCGATCTTATTACAACTTAATAGCTGTGTTGGGCGATGATTGGGTCTGTGGTTGGTACACGACGCCCTGCACCACCTTAGCGAATCTCAATAGCCTGAACAGCTCGCTCGATCCCCTCGGTAGCTTGCAAATGAGCCTGCGGCGTGGACGTCCCGCTGCTATATCGTTCGAATTTCGGTATCGTCCTATGACCAGTCGGCGCTGCTGAGCTACTGTCTTGCGTTTGGCGCTGTACAATGAGAGGTGTATGATGTCTGTAAGTTGACAGTCTCCACTTGGCAAATCGACGAGTGAGAGCTTACCAAAGCCGATCTGTCCAGACCCGATTCGAGACCCTCGAGCAGGGCACATGCTTTCTGTGTGATGGTCAGCCCATTGATCACCCAAATTCATTCACGACGCGAATAGTTCGATTTCACTTACGCAGAGATCGTTCGAAGATATGTAGCCGCATCGCAGACATGTTTCTGCAAGGGAAGATATCATACGGTGTCAGCTGGATTGGCTGATAACATGATATGTTCTCACGATAGCTCACGCATAGCCTTCATCCCCTTCTGCACGTTCTGCTCTAGCACAAACTGCTCGCCGGAATGGATGATATCGACAATCGCGCTCGGTCGGATCGCTTCGAGATCCTTCAGGAAGACTCGAGCGTGCCCTCGGTATGCTGTGATTTGAAACTCACGTCAGCCACCGCATGGCTTGAATACCGATATGACCACTTACCATCAGGAGAATAGATACATTCGGTGGAAAAGTACGTGAGCTTTTTGAAATATGCATACCTGTAAGATCACGATTTGCAGGTGTGAGCTTCTGATCATCGATTGGGCAGGGAGCATCACAGAAGCTCACATGACAATCTCCTTCTCGTAAGCATATTTGAAAGGCTTGCTCCTCTTGATCGTGTCTTCAGACTGCGTCGTGACAGCGGTACATCGTCCCAATCGAGCGATATCACCTCGCATGACTACGTAGACATACGGCGCTGTCAGCGAAGCCTTCCGCACTGAGAAACGTGAGCTCAGCTCACTGTTCATTAGTACGGTCTCGGCGATATCATCCGCGTTGTGCCCAGTAACGATATGATCCACGTTGAGTTGAGCGGCACCTCGGTCTAACGCTTGGCGACGGAAGACACCGCAGAAAGTACCTGTTCAAAATGCGGACTATATGAGCATGACCCAAAGCTCCGTGGGCACGTCAGCTCACAATTGTTTCGCCTGCCCACTTGCTCCACAATCTTATCCATTGTCCAGCCGTATAGATCATTATACGAAAGGATCTTGAGCGGTAGTCCGTATTCCACTTGATTCTGCTTCACGGTCTGTTCGTTGTTATTTTATACAGTGATCAGCTGTCTATGAATACATCACTGATAGAGCTCAACTCACCTCGAGAGAGTCGTCTCGGTACCCTGTGATACCCTCATCAATCGATAGCAGGTATAGATCCAAGCCATAATCGTATCGTTTATTGAGCACCGAAAGCACATGAGCCAGCACCGTCGAGTCTGTACATCGAACGTAACGTGTCAGATGTCAGCTTTACTAGAATTCGCGAAAGCGCGCAGAGAAGAAGCTCACCTTTGCCACCACTGGCACCTATCGCTACCTTCTCCCCTCGCTCAAAAATCCCATCTCCCTCAACGATGGTGTTATGCACTTCTGTCTCAAATACCTCGAAGAAGCAGTCCTTGCACACTTGTTGGCCAGTCTTGGGACGCTTGACGAGCGCTCGGGCGGTATGGCATAGCGAACAAGGCGTGGGAGGCATCTTGAGCGATAGGGTGAGCAGTGAATGAATCAGGATAAGGTGTAGCTATAAGAGAAGAGCGAAATGCACAACCGCGTCAAAAAGTCAGAACTGAAATGTTCACAACATGCTCACACTACTGTATATGCATCACTCGATATTTGATAGGGTCCGGTGGCAAATCTAAAAGGGATGTGATCGACGGTAGGCGCGTCACAATGGGTCCGCTGTTTTAAACGCCTAACTCTAGTGCTTAGTGCCGCAGGGGGTTGTTACGCTAAAGCCGGTCCTGAGGTCACCTCAGTCCTGGCTCGGAATACCCGGACCATCACCACCTCACCCTCACGCTCATTCCCTCAACCTCCTCCTTCATACCTCTCATCAGAAGCGTCCCACCTACACTCTCCACGACTTGACACTACAACTTATGACCTCTTTCATTCTCGCCCATTATCAGACATACCGCGTGTAGCAATGTCCGATCCGCCAGCTCCAGCTCCAGCTTCGGCTTCAGCTTCATCTGAACATCAGGCGAAAGATGAACCCCTTCTTCCCACAAATAGCACCCCCTTCGCATTCGCTTGCAGATGTCGCAACCTGAAGGTCAACGGCCGACTGCCTGCTTCAGAGGAAGATGATGTGAAGCAGTCTGGCCACGGAGAGAGCAGCAAGAGATTGCGTGTGTATCTGCCGGCTGGCTCAGAAGTAGCAGTAAGTCAGCGTGCTCTCACCCTTGCAGCTAAGCTACAACGGACGGGCTGACGTGATGTGTAGAGATTGGCAGGATACGTGACCTACGACCAAGACGACCTCCACGCTTCGGGTCGCGACGCATCCGAAAACGAAGCGGTATCCGACGACATGCTTGGACCATCATGGCGGAAGTGCTGGCTCTGTGATGTCAGATGCTATCAAGTGGAGGGCAAGAGCAAGCGTGATCCTGCTGCGAACGAGGAATGGGTAACAGTGGAGCTTGGTTCCGGCATCATTGTGAGTCCACCCTCTCGCATTGACGTTACAGTCGTACTGATGCAACCTCCAGTACGGTGACAAGCTGGACGAAGATCCAGAGCAAGCGACATTGCCTTTCTGCGGATTACGACTTGAAGGTCCATCCGGATCATCCAACTTCGGTCGTCCTCCCTCAACTTCGACACCAGCTCTCTACCCCTCATCACCCGACTCGAAAGACCCTCGCCATCTCATACCTCCACCCCACGACCCTTTCTTCTTACCGCCTCCCTTCATCCCCTCTCACCCTCACCTGCGTGACCTGTGTAACGGTGCAGGAGAGTACCTTAGGGAGGCTCACAGTCGACTAGAGGATGACGTGAGCCATTACATCGCTGCGAAAGCCCAAGAGATGCGTGATTTGGAAGAGCAAGTCAGAGGAGAGGTTGAGATGCTATGGGAGAAGTATGCGGCTGGCCCTGGGAAAGGAGAAGAAGAAATGAAGAGAGGTCGAAGTACCAGCTCCAGCCGACAAGGGGACTACAGCCGGCCAATCTCGAAAGAACGCCCAGAACCGTCGAATGAGCCAAGTGATAACCCAATTATCAAAGCAGCTACATCCCCTTCATCGAATGCCATGCCACCAGGGACCTCGCTGCTCGCCCAATCACTTTCGGCAAACACGTTCTACGCACCTGCACCTTCCAGGAACCCTCCAGCATCTGTCAGAGACGAGATCAGCAAGACTCTCGATGAAGTTGCGAATACGTACGGGAAGAAGGGTGATGATCGAGCTGTTGCGATGTCATACGTTCTCAGCACGCTCAACGATCATATGGGCGGGTCAACATCTGCTAGCGGCACAAGTCAAGCTCGAAGGAGAAGCTCGTCGGCATCCAACGGGAATGTACCGCAAGACAAGGATAGCTGGATTGACGAGGAAAGGGCGACCTTGCGAGCCGGTGGGGGCTCCGGCACTGGTGGTGCAACAAATGGGAGAATGAGCGCCCTTCAGGAGGAAGATGCGGAGAGCAGAACACCTAGACCAGCGCCCACAAAGCAGCTACAGCCTGAAAGCAAGAAGGAGGGGGAGAGGAGTAAAGGGAAAGGAAAAGTCACATTTGAGGAGCCAGCCAAGCCTCAGGCGGCTGAAGCGGAAGAGAAGGAGGTGGACGACGAGGAAATTCCAGAGGCGGAAGGTGAGTAAGATGCCTAGTCATCGCCATTGCAGAAGGGTAGGCTGACCGCGACGATGACTCGATACAGATACCGTCTTCGACATGGAGATGGACGATGGTCCCTTACCGGCACCTCGCCGCAAAGAATCTGATGCCTCACCAAAGGGTGGTCTGGCTCATTTACCGATCTCGCGAACACGAAACATGGTCGAAGCAAACCTCTCGCACACTTTCGCTGCCGATGCGCCATCTCACCGAGCAGCATGGCGTCGTATCGAAGAGAACGGATCGATGTATGGCACCCTACGAAGGGGGTCCGCCTCATCTGACGACGAGGGAGAGACGGTCGATGAGAGCAGTATCAGCAAGCTTGCCATGTCGATGCCCATGGCCATTCATCTCCCCAAATCGAGAACGAAGGAGGTGCCCGAATTTGAACGAAAGACATCGCTATCCGAAAGGAAGGGCGTACTCGTCCCTCCACTTTTGAAAGTGATGCGAGAACGAGGCATCTCTCAAACCAACTCTCTTGGGTTGACGCCTTCTCGTGGTCGACCGTCCATTGACGAAGGTATGCGCAAGACGTCGAGATCGGCGTCTGTCTCCCGAGAACGAGAGCAAGTCAAATCATACTCTCAGGACCCGGGAGCCGTGTTCGAGTCACTTGCCGACGATGGAGATGAGGAGGAAGAAGAAGGTGCCGAGGAAGAGGAAGAGCAGGGCACGCTGAGGGACAACAAGGGGTTCGTCCCGCCCCATGTATTGGCAAGGAAGAACGACAAACAGCAATCTGCTGACGTAGGGTGGAGGAGTATGATTTCGGACTGAGCGCGGGGCGGGGTGCAATTGCGATGTCAATCTTGGACAGAAGAACCAAGCAATGAGAGGAGAAGAATGAGCATTATAAGGATGGCAGACACCGAGGCTTGCTGTCGATGAACAAGAAATAACGGAGTATCCTGAGGAGAAAGACACACAAATCATTGGGTCCAATGGACCCGGGCTAGGAAGCCGTTGTATGAACAGTGCATATGAACATGTAACTTGAGCAAAATCCACAGGTCAACGTATATTGGAGCCATGTCATGTTTTGCTTCATATGTGCAGGTGTAGACAGTCGCTGTACTCGTACAGTACCTGCGCGCGAAGACGGTAAAGTGATCGGATTAGCGCGATACAATTCGGTTCTTCGGCTTACGGCACGAGTCAGTAGTTATTTCGAGACTCGCGTCATAGATCTCGATATCTCGACGTTGACTTGTTTTCCTCGAGACCCTCTGCTTCTGGTGACGAAACTATTGAATTGAATATCCTCCGCAAAACCCAACATCGCAGATCCGCGCTACACTGATCTGATCGCTTTGGATAGCCAGCTCCAGCTCAGCAATTCACGATCGAGCATCAATCGCCTAACGAACCAGGAAACCGAGGTGAACCGTTGAAACGATGTTCGCCGTTTCGCCCTCAGCAAGAGCTGCGAGCTCGATCCTAACCAGAGCATTGCTCAGGACCAGATGCCTCCACTGTGAGTTCCAGGCTGAGTATCGGTCTGTCCTCCTCAATACTGCAATACCAGAACCCAAGCAAGCTTTCGATCTGCGGTCCGGTCAATACCTGCGGCAAAGTGCTGAGCGAGCTGACTCTGACTGGTTAACCGCGCTCTTTGTTTTCGCTATATCGCAGTTGTGTCGAGAAGTGCATGGTTCCCGGAAAAGCTCGCGTTTGCATTTGACATTGTGAGTCACTTCACTGCTCTTAGCTAACATCCCATCTCTCCCCTCGCTCTGCCTTCCATCCCACCTGGTTGAAGCGCAATCAAGAAACGCTCTATGCCGCGATCGTGACGGGGTCATGGTCGAGACGTATACCGCTTTGGATTGCTGGGGAACGAACCCAGAAATAGGACCGTAGAGGACCGGCCAAGCCTTGTCGAGAGCATCAAGCTGACATCACTATGCACAATGGTTGCTGTCCACAGGACGGAGTGCTCAAGCAGGGACATCATAATGTCTTGCCGCAAGCAAAGAGGGTGCTCAAGCTTCTCTCGGGTCAGGATGGAAGGTTGGAAAAGTGGGTCCTTGTCGAGCTCGTCCTTCCCATCAGACCATGACTACTCAGTTCCGGCGTATGGGAGACATCTCTACTGCTGCTCTCAACTTCCATGTGTACACCTTGCTTGTATTAGAGAAGAGAAGAATGTATGGGCTGACGCCGTTGTATTGCTATACCCTTCTCAACAGACCCATACCGTTCCTACTGATAACAAACGGAGGTGGGGTACCGGACGAAGAGCGACGAGCAGTGTTGTCAGAGGAGCTCGGCGTAGAGGTGAGTGCGCTTGTTAACCGTTCGCCAGCAACAGCCCGGTCCTCTTCAAACCCCTGGAAGACTCCTCTTTCCATCCTATGCGAATATCTTATCGATTGAGAGAACCACGCTGACACCATCATGTCACCCACCGCTGTACCTGCTGGCTTCTTGCGATAGCTCGGTCCGGACCAGCTCGTGCAATCTCACACGCCCATGAGGGAGTATGCGCAAAAGTACAAGGATCGGCCTGTTCTGATCGTTGGGGGAGCTAGAGACAGCTGTAGACGCGTAGCCGAGTCGTGAGTGAGCGATATCGATATGCGAAAGGACACTCACTCCAACAATATCCGATGAGACACCTTCCCCCGCCTGCTCCCCTCAACTCTTGTCAGATCCGCACGATAGCTGACATCTGCTTCTCGTCCTCAGATATGGCCTAAAACACGCGTTCATACCTCAAGACATCATTGCCTGGAATCCCTCGATATGGGATCGGACAGAATTGACGCCGGACGAGAAAGGCTTTGTTAAGGTGAATGTAAATCCAAGACAGAAGACATTGAGGACGTCGCCTAATCTTTCACCGGATGATCACCATGCTCGTACTGCCTAGCTGATTCATCCATGAAAATCAGCACCACGACTTTAGCTCGACCCGCTTTGCAGCCGCATTTGTCCTGCATGACTCACATGACTGGGGACGCGATATCACTCTGCTCCTTGATCTTCTCAGCTCGGACAAGGGCGTCTTAGGCACGAGGAGGGACGATCATATGACTGCGGGAGTAGAGGGGGACGTTGAAGTCGTCTTTAGCAATGCCGATGTCGAGTGGAGATCGTGAGTGCAACCGCTGGAAGCACGTATACCTTGTATGCGCTCTACAGCTGATCCCTGTCCTACGACGCTGGAATAGCGATTGGCCGATCCCCCGTTTGGGCCAAGGCGCTTTCCGACTCTCGCTCGAGACCATCTACAAGGTGAGTCGGTCTGCAGCGTGTCTTTCCCAGATACCCCTTGAACACATCGTGATCGTTTACACGCCACGACTTGATCTGAACTGACCGCGATCGAATCTCCCGCATACCATCGATTGCGATATCGTTTACAGTCGACAACAGGCCTCGATCTCCCTTATACACAATTTGGAAAACCTTTCAAGGCGACATATGACTTCTCTGAGCTGATGCTAAGGAGGTACCTGGCCTCTGTTGGTCGGGATCCGAACGGCCCTCTGAATGTGTGAGTGTCTGGGGTCGAGTTCGATCTGAACATATCAGGCCTGGCACTCGTTGCGCGTATGACAAATACCAACCAAGCGCAGCAAATGAAGCTTGAGTACCAAGCTGACTGATACATCTGGCTCATATTCCTGACTGCGAACGCGAATTCTTCAGCTATATGGTAGGCGACAACCCCCTGTCCGACATAGACGGCGCGAACAGACACGGCTGGTCCTCCGTCCTCGTACGCACGGGCGTCTTCCGCGATCCCAACGGGGAAGTACCGTCCCATGAACCGACTGTGATTTGTGACGACGTCGAAAAAGGTGTCGAGTGGGCTATTGAGCATGAGCTGCGGAGAGCTAGCAAGTAGTACGTCGATGGGGAAACGAGCTACGCATAGCTCGGCATCTCGTGCGGTATGTTCGGTACACCCGGAACCCGGCTTATAGCAGTGTGTACCACGGCGTAGTGGGACACAGGATCAACAGCTCGTGTTGTCCCTGGATCAGGACATCCTGTGGGCGGTGACAGACAGGCTGCGATCGTCAGGCTGTGTGTGGTCAACAGATTGACCGTTAGATAATATTTATACCCTGCATATATTGTACCGTAACGGTAGAGTAGATGAATTCTAGATGGATAAATGCTGTGCTATGCCTGTGACATTCCTATGCTATGCTATGCTATATGCGATGCTACATTGGAGCTACGATGAGAGATGCTGAATATATAAGGTGTATCGGACAATAGCCCGTGAGGCCCGGAGTGCGGTTGATGCGGCTGACTGTTTGAACGCCGTTCATGCAGGACGATTAAAGGTTGTGAGCGGTGGTGGAAGTTGGAATTGGTTTGCGTCCCGAGGTACGATAAGCGGGTTGCGGTACGCTATACGTCCGAATGCAGAGGCGGGGCTCGGGCTAGGACTTGATCGGTATGCCGAAGGCGACGGCGACGAAGTCAGTACCGATGACGATGACGGTACATCAAACCCGTGGGTACCGATACCGCTACCGCCCAAAGTGACCTCCTTGTCCTTGTCCTTGGTCTTGTCTGCGTCGTCCGCAGAATCCTCCTTCTTCTCGGCGGAATCGGATTGAATAGCTTCAGTCGGCTCAAGCATGCCCGGCTCTTTGGTAGTGATCGCTGGACGCCCCATCTCAACCTCGTCCCCTAGCCACTGATATCCCCAATCTAGCCCTGCAGTCGTAGCCTTGTTCGTATTTGCGTTCGCGACCAGCTCCCCCTCTCTGCCATGCACGCCCTCGTCAACCCACCCGGGATCACTCTGATCTTCACCTTCGCCCTCTTCATATTGGAGGTTTCTGATCCATCCTTTATCTACCAACAATCCCAAGACCCTCTTCCATCTCCTCTTGATACCCCCGACCCGCCTAAACCTGAATCTGACGTTTTCGCTCCACTGCTGCGCTGTTCCGTCTACGACCCCAGACTCTACAGGCGCACGCTCACGCTCAGCTCGGCGCCTGAGATCCCGAAAAGCCCTAAACCACCCCTCATAAGCCATCTCGCCCACTTCCTTCTTCAGATCATGAGTCAAAGCGAAGATCAGGAGATGCCGGTATGTCTCGGGGCCTGGATGGATGTTGTGCGTGGAGCGAAAATGGGAGATCGTGGCTAGGAGGCGGTTTATATCGGTTGGCGAGATCGTAGGTGTAGGTGTGAGATTCATTGTTGGAGAAGGGGTGCCGTTATGATCTACTTCGGTTCTTTTCTGAGATGTATTGGAGCGTTTTCCTTCTAATCGTGTGTCTGGACCCGCCGTCCTCTGACGGGTCGATGACGACTGTCCGGATTTGATTAATTCGGCAGGTATACTCTTGGGTAGGGAGGAGGCGGTATCGTCGCCTGAAGCTTGAGTACCGGACCGCGGGGACGTGTTCCGGCTGATGGCGATATCGATCAGAGCCCTCACAGACAGATGGAGAGTCTGCTTGTTCAGTATCGGTTCGAAAACTTGCGAATTTGCCCTCCCACGTCCGGAGTATCCGATATACGTATCGATCAAGTCCAGCGGGTCGAGATCGGCAGCGGTTCCAGCGGTGCTCTGGTCACCCTTGACGCTGTTAGTTGTTTGGCGCAAAAATGGGAGATAGGCCAGATACAGGTTGAGAAGGCCCATCGCATCATATCCGTTCGCTACCTTTCTCCTGTTCTGGTGGAAACAGCTCGATCCTGCTCCAGCTTCATCTCCTCCTCCACCACCGTTCGTCATTGCCGCTGTTCTTCCCGCAAACTGGTCCCGATTCCAATCCGTTTCCCTTTCTGCCGTCTCTGTTTCTTGACCTTCATTTTGGCCTACACTGGCGCGTGAGGCCTCAGCTTTCCGTACGGCTTCCATCAGGATCTCCAAGGCATGTTCAAAATCCGGTGCCGCTAACTCCAACAAGAGGTGATGCAGGTGCCGTAGAAGCATATTCGTGTCGAAATCTCTCGGTATGCTCTCCAGCGGTGGATACATCTTCATCGCCCATCGATTTGGCCTCTTCACAGCATACGTCCTTTGTGCCGGCCGCTCCGATGAGCGAAAGTACCCATCGATCACCTGCCCTCCTTCTCCATCTCCTTCTTCTTGTTGTCCTACTCGCAGTCCATCCTGTTCTTCTGCCCCTGCTCCTTCTCCTGTCTTACTCACCGACCTAGGGCTTTTCTGCTGTGTTGATGTAGCGCCCAATGATTTTCGCCTCGATCGCTGCGCATGTACGAATCCTTTAAAAGCTCCCAATGGCGCTATCCGACTGGACACCATCTCCCTCCAGACACCTCTCAGAGCTCTCTGATCGTCCACCCTCTCTGCGTACTTTGCCAGCATTATCCCGGCGGCGTAGGTGAGCGAGTTCGAGCGAGCACGGAGGAACGTCAAGACATCTGCCGGCGGAGGAGGGTTCGGCACAGAGAGCGCTTCGCGTATGAACGATGTAGAGGTCGATCGCCGTGACAAACTTTGCACTTCCACTTCACTTGGGCTTGCGTCTGGCTTTGGAGGCTGCTGAGACGTGAAAGACGTAGTCGCGGGGTATGTCGAGGGTGTACTTTCCGCACGAGTGTGGTGAGTACTCTCGTGTCGAGTTGCAAAAGGGACGAGCGGTGCAGGTGAAGCCATGCACGCTTGCCGCCGAGCAGCCATCGCACTTGACTCTGCATGGGGAATTTCCGCCTCATTCCATTGCTCCTGTTCATTATAGCCGGAACAGGCCGTAAAGTCGACATCTTCGTCCTGCTCTTGATATTCCGGTCGCGTCCGAACAGCAGCCGCAGACGATGTGTGTCCTCTCTTCCCGGCGGAGTTGTGCCGACGCCCATGTAGGTGGAGCTGACTTGCAGCCCAGGGGAGCAAGAAGCCAAGCTGAACAAGCTCTGATCGCGCTGCAGGTCGAGCAGACGCAGCTAAGCGTAAGCGAGGGTTCATGAGCGGAGGATGGGGAGAGGGGGTGTTTTTCTTTTTGGCTCGGCCTGGGAGCGAGCGGGAAGTCCAGGTTGTGTTTATGGGTTGATATGTATCGTCATGCCTAACCGCAGTCGTCTTCTGGTATCGTGTCGAGAAAGAGATTACAGGCGCTGGTTTCAATATAGGCCTGAAATGAAGAAGTCAGTTTCCTCGGTCAAGTTTCATGGACGAAAGTGAAGTGACAGCCCGTTGCTTCATTCCGGCCGATTGACTTTTGGAAGATGAGCGGCAGTCACCGCCAAAAGATGTGCCGCGTGCCCACGTTTGACGGTCGGGATAATTTGTCACAAATTGCGACTGACTGATATTACGGACCCGCTGCGCTGCCATGCATCGCCGGTAGTACGAATATCCGACCTCTCCACTTGTGACATACTGGTGGGAATGGCAGTGGGAATGTCGTCACTGTTACATCCTGGGAAGTCATGTCACAAGTCAACCGCGAAGAAGATAAGCTAAAGAAAATCGGAAGGAGAGGGAAAGCGGGAAGGGAAAGAGAGAGAAGGAAAGAGAGGAAAGATCGTCGTGGGATCTGCTGAGATGCGCCGCCGCCGCCAGGAACATCGGGCGGGTGACTTGGGTAGATCTGTTGATTCACCCACAGTGACATGATATGAGAGGGGCACAAGAAAGAAGTATGTAAGCTAATCTAAGGGTGATTAACTACCTTGCCAAATGTTATGGCACTAAGCTACTATGAGTACGAGAGTATGATTCCTCCCCGAGTGCTGTACCTCTGTAGCTCGAAGCTAGTACAAGGCATCAGCTGACCATGCTGGAAATGAGATTCGTGACGTCCGAGTTTCTTGTAGTCATGAAGTTCATCATGTCACTGCCGCTGATGCCGTGTATATATATTACTCCACTTCCCACTCCCACGCTCAGACTGGATCTCCGTTTCTTTCCGTTCACATTCTCTTTGATCAACCGTATATGAAGCCATACAAACGTATCAACACAATACTCTAGCTCTCACCAATTCATCAAACTACCGACGACTCAGCCAGCGCACAACACAAGCACCATGGAATTCCTTCCACACTCTTCCGCTCCTCCGGGGACGCCCAAGAGTCTCTTTCCCTGTCTGGCGCACATCAGCATCGCTTCTGCCCCCTCGGAGCCTAGGACCACTCGACGACTCTCGACAGGCTCTTTCGGCTCCGCCGACGGCGGCGAAAAAGAAGGGAACCCTTTGGCTAGGGTCATCTCGGGCAACAGACGAAAGTCAAGCTTCGGACCTATCGCCGTGACGGGTTCCAATGCCACTACCGGTACCTCTGGTGCGGGTGCAGACGAGAGGCCCGGGATTGGGGGTGGCGCCAGGAGGCTAAGCTTCGGAGGAAACAAGGACAAGGACGATGAAAAGGGCTTGGAGGGGAAATGGTACTGGCGTGTTCAAGCGGGCGTTACTGACGTGAGTTTAATGACCATGTCGAGAACGGGTATGGTAGCACCAGACGTAGCTGACGAGAGCCTGATAACCCTCCCTATCACCCCACAGTCGCACCTCATCCTTCTCCCGCTCACCCAGCCGCCTAACCCGGTCCTCACCACGCCACCCGCGCCCCTCTCCCACGCAATGCCGAACCACTCTACCCACCCTTCCGCCGGTACCCGCACCGAAGGTGGTGGCGGCGATAATGAGCCCGAGGACCAAGGTCTCGTGGCTAAGATGAAGAACCTCTTCCGACGCTCTTCGACCACTACCAAAGATACCTCCGACACCTTCAACACGGGCGTCGGCGCCGGCACTGGCACTGGTACCGGGACTGACACCTCGGCCTTAGCCTCCGAGGGAGTCCAAGAGAGGGTGGTCGATCAGACCTCCAAGGGAGAGATGATGCCTTCTACCAAGGCCAACGAAATTGGCGCCACCAATCTCAACGCCAATGCTGAGCTCGGATGGCCCGGTAACATCCACGGCGAGAAGCTTGGCGCGATCGTTATCCCGCTCCATGGCGTCGAAAAGGGTAAGGTCCACCTTGGCGGTGGTGGTAAGAAGGAGGGCAGCTATGTGACTGTCCCGGTGAGTGGTCTTCTTCGTGCGCGGGATTTTCGACGAGCTCTGATACTCCAGCTGACTTGTAACGGCTCTTGGTAATAGATCACCTCCCACTTTGCGCACTTTGCGCACTCGATGATCGAGCCTGTCGGCGCTAACAAGGCCGAATCGTTCCCCAAGTCCGGTACTATCAAGTTCGAATTCGACAAGGACTGGATCGGCGCTAAGGGGTGAGTCCGACGTCGTTCTAGTCCCTATCGCAAGGCAATCGCCTGGATCTTGAATGTCATCTGTGGATTACTAGACGAATTAGCAAGCACTTTCAGCTGACTACAAGCTCTCGGCATTCACCAACACAGCGAGGCAGAAATTCTTCATCACCAGATTACCTCAGCGCTCAGCAACCTCCCCGAGGTCCCAGCTTCTTCTTCACCCAAACAACGAGCCATGCCCCAGCTTCAAGAGTTCCAGATCGGTGGCGGCGGCGGCGGTGGTATCAGTGGCGGTCATCACCACAACCTTGGCCGTGGCGGTGGTCATGGTCAGCGTATTGACGAAGAAGATGGCGGTGGATACGATGGTACAGCCACCTCGGCGGGTGCGCCTGTCCTCGCACCTATCGCGGGCTTGTCAGGCTCGGCTTTGGACACGTCTGACATTGCGCCTGACGACAGTCGGGGCAACAGCAGCGTCAGCGGCAAAGTCGGAGGTGAGTAGGGTAAAATACGCAGGGGACCAGTGGAAATATTTCCCGACAACAAAGAGTCTGGAGTCAGGTTGGTCAGCTGGTAGGTGGGCATGATGACTGGATCGTGGGTCGAAGTGAAAGGTTTAGCTGGCTTTGGGATCATAAGTGTATAATCAAATAACAAGTTTCATATCGTCCAATTTCTATGAGTTCTCTCCAGCTCTTCCGCACGGTCTATTTCGTGTCCAATAATCGCACCAATGAAGAAGAAGTCTGTTAGTAGCATGAAAGAAACACACAGTAATCGTAGTGGGAATAATGAGCGAGTGTAAATGGTGAAAATCTGTATAACAAATAATCATGCAACGAGTATCATGTACATGTTGGACATCATCGGTGAACGGAGAACGAATGGTCAGAGGTGATGACTATCAAAAATGTCGATCGCAATCGGAAGGGCAGGATGGCCGTGCGGGGCATTCGTTGTTATCTTCTGTTACCTTTGCATGTGAGATACAGTATGTCCCACGATCATCCATTTACCGCGCTGGGTACGGATGGCCAACCCTTCTGCCCAGCTCCGGCATCGGTTTTTTCTCACGAATGTCTGTTTGTCTATATTCGCCCTTGTGAGCCCAGCTCAGTCTTTTCCCTTCTTCCACTTGTTCGTATATCCACCCCCCCCCTTTGACACAGTCCATCCCTACCTAAAATGCTTTTCGCTAATCACTGATAGACCGACTAGGACCCTCTCATGATCATCGCCAACCTTTCTTACTGTCCGACAAGTTTATCAACACTGACCTCCTTGCCATCACTGCTCAGCATCGCCTCCAGCACAGCCAAGTCCCAAAGCGCGTCTCTCGGTTTGCCGTAGTCCGTCTCCTCCAAGTCTGCGATGATCCTGTCGCCTTGTTTGAGAGTAGAGATAGCTTGAGCGAACATATCAATCTCCACTTCGACGCCTACGGACGGTCCGTCTTTGTTGATCGGCGTAACGTGCGAGACCTCCCCCTGAAGCTTGGCAGGGATGACCTCGATCTCCCAGTTCCTTGTCTTGTTGTTCGAGGTGATATTGACAATAGCGTTCAGGCATGTGATACTGATCCCGTTAGGCTGCTTCTTCTCCAAGGGCAGATCAGGCGTTGCGAACGAGAAATGGATCTGACCCCTCGGCGACGACTTGCCGATGGACGTCGGGATGTCTTTCTCAGATGTCTCGGCGGTAGTGAGCTTTGTCTTGGGTCCATGCGAGTCGGTCGTGGAGGTTGTCGGAGGGAGAGAGATCGCTTGGAGGGTATCGTGCGGGAGGAGGTGGGTTCGATGCAGTGCGGAGAATCCGATGAGGGACGATGGGCGCGCTGAGACGGGCAGGACCACTCGGAGAAGCGCGGTCCAATGTACACCGCCATCGAGGAGGAAACCTGCAGGGCGAGCGAGTAGGACGAAAATCAGCGATCATTGACCAGTATGAGTTTGTCCTCATTTTCGCACAAAGTGCCATAAGGAACGATGTATAGTATACTACGTCAAGTCAGGCGACAGGGTCGGAAGCGCGACGGTCACTGCTGACTCCTGTGCGCGCTTCCCAGGGATATCATTGCCTTGAGCGAGATGTTCCGCTCTGCCTCAGAGACGATCTCAATTTGTAGGGAGACCACATCCCAACCCAGCGACATGTGGTATATATCGATTCGGAAGAGCTGTAGCATATGAACACTTACCACCCTGGTAATCTGGGATTGTCCTCCATCCAGTCTTGTGGTACTTGGATCCGTCCTCGACGTAAGCCTGGAAAGAGAGCTGCCAGAACAAGATTGGACCCAAACTCGGGGTCGAGGAGAGGAACTTGCCTGCTTCTCGGAGCATGGGCTCGTGCGAGTAGTCTATGTGAGAAAACATGGTGTGATATGAGGTCAGCATCATTCGTTTGAAATCCTTTCAAAGTCGACTATGAGCCGATCGCTTGTAGAGCACTTGACATGTGTAGATGGCCATTATACATAGTCCCGACTCACTCTCGGCGACACGCCAGATGATACCCTTGGGCTTGTACTCCCTCTCATACTCCTCGACGAGCGCCAAAGCATCCTTGACGTCCTTGGCCAGCGGTTTCTCACTGATGACATGTTTACCGGCCTTCCACGCCTTTCGGACAATATCAGGTTGAGCCGTAATGGGCAATACGATCATCACTCCCTCTACGTCCTTATCGGCAAGGACAGCCTCGAGACCCTCTGAACCATGTTTGAGAGTCGGGGAGAAAGTGCTGCTGTCTGAGTGAGAGCTGGACTGAAGTTCTTGCGCAGTGGACAGGAGAGATCCGGCCGTGGCTTCGGATCTGGACCAGATGGTGTGCAAGTTGAGAGCTTTGCCTTGGAGGTTGAGGATAGCGGGTAGGTACGACGCTTTGGCGAATGTGCCTGAGCCAAGGAGCGCAATGTTGGGCAACGAAGAGGAAGACATGATGCGAGGGGTGTTGATATGTAAGTTTGGCGTGTGTGCAGTGTAATCTTCACCAGGTATTGGGCGATGCTTCAGTGGGCGCTAACAAGAAGTAATCTCAAAAGTAGGTGTTGATGGAGTAGGAAAGGAGAGTCATTGAACGCTATCTCAACATGACCCGTCGGCATCATGGCATCATTCGTCCCCATCCTCACATCATCACTCACCTCCACCGTCAAGACCTTCGGACCAAACTAAAGAGCCGAGCTACGTACAGTGGTTCCACTGAGAGGAGGGCGAAATAAGTTATCAGTGATGCAGTGATGAACAAGAATGCGGGGAAGGGTGATTGCCGATGTGGGGTAACTACAGTCGATTGATCTTTTCCGGATCAAACGGATCTACTGTATACTGTAGCTACGCTGTCATGTAAGGTTATCGATCGATCGGTGGTGAGCATAATTTCATCATGACGAGGATGATTTCCGTGACGATGATGACGAGAAATTCAATCGAAACAGTACCCATGACTACTACTGCTGATACGTTCGACGAGGACAATGTCCCAACTGTTCCATCTGAAGATGCATGCTTATTGTGATCTGTCCATCCTGTCACATTCCGCTAGATATACTGATAGATGCTATTTCGAGCTTTAATCGCCAGCACACGTACTCGTACTACTACTACTAGCCTACGCCTTCCAACTTCAGCAACAGCCACAGCGCCAAAACATACCACCTTCACCTTCGGTCTCCACACAATGTCCGGCAATACCAAGAACACCTTCATACACCTTCACACGCTCGATCTGAGAATACACGACTCGCCCTCGTTGCACATTGCCCATCAGCCCAACGATCCCAGTACACATTTCCTGCCTGTATACATATTCGATCCACGTCAGCTCGACCTCTCATCGTTGCCTAACTCGCCCACTTCCCCGGGACCTCAAGGTGAAGAAGCCCAGAAGGAGCAAGATGAAGGTGCGGAATTCGAGCCGAAGAGGACTCGGTCGTCCCCTCGATCTCGAGTTGGAGGTTTCCACAGGACTTCGCCATATAGGCTCCGATTTCTCCTTGAAGCAGTGTACGAACTGAGGGAATCTTACCGGCGCTCTGGCGGAGACATGCTCATAGGCTATGGGAAGCCTGAAGTGGTCTTACCTGTCCTGGTCAAGAAGCTAAAAGAAGAACAAGGTGAAGTCCGGGGAGTCTGGGCTCAGAGGGAGTACACAGTGGAGGAAGTCGGCAATCTGCGCCGCATCACCGAATCGCTCCATGATCTTGGAGTCAATTTGAACCTGGTCGATAGCAAGACGCTATTACCTCCCGGCCATCTTCCCTTTGACCCCTCAAAAGACACGCCAGACGTGTACACTCACTTCAGGAGTAAAGTTGAAGGTATGGGACTGCACATCGACGAAGAAGGCAATTCGATGCTTGTGCCGCCCTTACAGACAGCCGTAGCCACCAAGGAAGGGACTCAAGTGAGCATTGGCAAGCAAGGCGGCAAGCTCAAGCCTTTTCCAGAAATCGAAATCGGATCTATTGACATTGGTGGGGCTGCAGGAGGATGGGTCAAGAGCGGAGACGAAGCAGACTCGATGACAGGAATGTACACGGCACTGGTGAAGCCGCTGCTCGACTCTCCTCCACTTGCCGGCTGGTCATCTTCTATCTCGACCTCCTCAAAGTCTGCCCCTAAAGAGTTACCAAAGCTCCACGAATCATCGCCCATCCCATTTTCAGGCTGCGAAAAAGCCGCTTTAGACAGAATAGAAGACTACATCGGCCACCCGGGTGACGGTGACGGTGACGGTGAGACTGGCAAACACGATGAAAAATGGGTCGGAGGGCACAAAGCACGGCATTACAAGGAGACTCGAAATGGTCTGATGGGCGAAGGTTTCAGTACCAAGTTTTCAGCTTGGTTGTCTCTGGGTAGCTTGAGTTCAAAGGAAGCTGGGTGGAGGGTTGGGCAGATGCTCGAAGCGCTGGGGAGGGACAAAGAGGTGTACAAGAATGTTTACTGTGAGTTGGGAAGATGCTGCATACGGGACGCACGGGGTTCACCACCACAGAGCTAGCTCAACATGTAGGCAGGGCTGACGAACTCACCAATCCTGCTGTTGCTGTTCCCATGTTCACCTTCACACTACAGGGATCATCTTTGAATTGCTATGGCGAGACTTCTTCCAATACACAGTTTACAAATACTCCCTCACCTCCTCGAGACAAAAATCCAGCTCCAACTCCAGGACTAAGAACTCGCTGAACGACGACTTCCACCCAAACTCAACCCTGTTCAACCCCGACGGCTTCTCCTCTCAGATCGACACGTACCCGCAAGATGCCCGTCCCAATGTCAACGAATGGCATTCCCCTAATCTCGACGATAAGGAAGACGCAGGAAGGAGGTGGTGCGAGGGGACTACTGGGGTGCCGTTTATCGATGCGAATATGAGGGAGCTGAGGGAGACGGGGTGGATGAGTAATAGGGGGAGGCAGAATGTGGCGAGTTTCCTGACCAAGGATCTGTGAGTGTGAAACCATCGGCATATGAAGGGAGAAAAGGGGATCAGGAGGGTCAAATCAAAAACTCCACACAGCCTCACAGCCATTGAAAGTGATAATGCTGATCCTAGCCGCTCCCCTCTGTATAGCTACTGCGACTGGCGTATTGGCGCAGAGTTCTTCGAGATGCACCTGGTCGACTATGATACCTGCTCAAAGTGAGTCGAGACGACAAACTCGTCCCTGTATCTTGCACACCCTCGTTCATTGTCTATACCATTCCAGAGGCACCTCACATATGAGGTCGAGGCTGATCATATTGCTGCGCTGACCACCTCAAAAACAGTTGGGGTAATTGGCAGTACCAAGCAGGAGTAGGCAACGATCCTCGCTCCTCGCGTCAATTCAACCCCCTCAAGCAGGCGAAAGACTACGATGCCGATAATGCGTATGTCAGGCTCTGGTTGCCCGAGCTGAAAGATGTACCGGATAGTCATGTGCAAACGCCTTGGTGTGAGTGGCGTGCAATTCTTTCATTCGTCTCACACATTCTCAGTTTTTGAAAGTATCAGGGTATGTCGCGATTACGTGCTGACGAAAAGTCTTGCGGTTTTCTGATCTGCTATAGTGTACAACGACAAGTCCAAGCTAGGTGGATACCCATCCAAGCCAATCGTAGAACTCCCACAATGGAAGAAGTTTTACCCGGGGCAAGGTGGCTCAAGGGGCCACCGAGACCGTCGCGGCGGTCGGGGTGGGGGAAAGGCAAAGGGCAATGGTAAGGGTCCTAAAAGCGGTCAAAACCAGAACCAGAACCAGTAACATGTCAACTAGAGTAGAAGAACAACATGAATAGCGGCATCGGTATCGACGATACACGTTGGTCACGGTGTGTCGTCGGAAGGAATCGAGTCTTCCATAGCATGAGTCCATAGTAGCAATACAACATAACATGCATGATATTCACATGACAAGTAACAGATCTTAGGTCTGGGTTCGCGGCCAAACAAGCGAGGTAGCCTGATGCTTTCTATAATTCCATATCTGGCTGGGCTGTACTGTGATTACTGTATTATATATAATGGGATGCGAAATCTGCTAGACGATGTCCGAAGGACGATGCTCGAAGGACCGAAAGATTGAAAGACTGGTAGTGAATCGGCCAGCCCCTGAGGTCCTAGCACTATGCCAGAGCGTATCGTCAATGAGCTGTAAAAGCGATCGTATCCGACCGAGGTATGACCGTTCGAATGGATCGTAGATTAATGAGCACGCTGAGTCAACCATGCCAGCACAATATCGAGGTTGTGTTTCGTCTTATTGGACGTCGAGTAACACTGCGGGTACGGATCAAACTCATCCTGTCAGCAATGATCTCTCTCGTGTGTCTTGCATAACAAGTTTTCGCAGCTTTCTCTGCTCTTCCCCCGGAGATTTCGACTATTCTCATTGAAGAGTTCTTTTATCCCTTTCGATTGATCTCTTTGATTAGATAGCAGAAGCGCATCTCGCCCCAATTTGGGTATCGGGACCAGAGACCATTGAAAGAGGGTGTAATCGCCCTGAACCAAGAAGCCTGTGAGGCGAATGAACACTCACAGAAACTACCCTGCCGCCAATCTCGCCCAGCCTCATCTCTGCTATCAGCTCGTCTACGCCAAGCGCTCCCGGCAGGTCGTTCTTGTTCGCCAAGACTAGCAATGGTACGGCCGTGAGCGCCGGTAAGCCGAGGAGAGCGTGTAGTTCTGATGTGGCCGTTGGTATTGAGCTTCGCTGCGGGGTGGAGAGAACGTAGTATATATTGAATCAGTCAGTCAGCGCCGGTCAGATGACAAAACTCATGTTGCACCAGAGAGAGCTCTGATGACGCGATCCAGGATTTAGATGTGAGGCGAGCATGACATAGTTGGTCTTCCTGTGACACGTAGATATGGCGCACATCGCACAGATATGAGGGCTCACTCACGTCTGCAGCATCCACAACGTATCTATGGAGACAAAGTCCAGGTGTAACGTCAGCTTTGACACTCCGCCCTTAGCTCGGGTCGCTTCAGAAAGCTCACATGATAGCGTCCGCTCCTCGGCAGTACCTGTCCCACATTCCCCGGAATTTCGGTTGACCCTGTGAGCAACAGGCGACCCAAATCAGCGTTTGTTCATTATGATGAGCGGAATAACGATCCACACATATCTTCCGAGCCCGAGGACAAGTCAACGATCTTCATGAGCTGAAATCAGGATGGAAGGGCTCACCGCTACATCCCATACTTTCATAGTTACATTTCCCTTTCTCACTTGGCGCAGATTGAACGCTACAGTCGGTACCACGTCTTCTGACCACTGATTCGATCCGAGCACATTGACGAGACTGCAAAGCGAAGCGAGGTATCAGCTCACGCTCGGCCTGACACGCGGTTCGGTCTGAGCTAGACTCAAGCTCAGATAAGCGGATACGAGTAAGCAGAAGAGTGGACTGACGATGTTTTCCCGCTCGCCTGAAAACGTCAGATCGTAATGATCAGCCCCATCTCATGAATCATCATAGGTGGTTCAATTTGCGCTAGCCAGCTGGCCAGCTGGATCGTCTTACTCACCTGGAGCCCTACTATGGTCACCTCCAAATGTTTCGCAAAGAACAGCGATCGGAGCCAATTCAGTAAGTTGGTGAATATGAATGCCATATCTGACGAGATGAGAATGACCGGCTGGCTTGCTCCTGAGTTGGGATAAGGGGAATGGGGAGTGAGGGCGGATGAATCGAGGGACAAGAGCTCGGGGAGAAATCTATGCCGCCGGTAGATGGAATCTATGATAATTGAGCGAGCCAGGTCGTTCAGAGCGAAAGTTAGGTTAGTTAGAGATAGCGATAATATCGCCAGACCACCGATTACGAACGATTCAAAGCGTCCGAGAAGTGACTGACCTCCGCTGCCGGGGCCTAAGCAATGACGAGCGATCGAATGACGTGGGTGCTATGTGGGTGGCCATAGGGCGGACATCTCCGCCGTTCCTCCGTTCATCCGTTGTGAGTATCGAAGGCCAAGTAAGGCTGAGTGAGGCTCACCAAGAGAAGAGTGGCAGCGTATGTGTAGCAGTATACATGTACCAGTACCATGCAATGGCTTTACAGTAGGACGTGCGTGTGAGCAAAGTGATCCGGTCGTCCGGTATCTTTCCGGGACCTTGTGATATGAGAGCTGCTGACAGAGCCGACCAATGAGTCGATCGAATTATCGAGATGTAGTGGCAGCGCCGGCACCGTCGGCAACAACAGCCTGTATGGTGGTCCTTCTAGAGCCTCATATATCCATACCCATCGGCGCAGGATCAGTGTCCATTCAGCGTCGGACCCCGCCTCGAAGCCGGATCCTGCCTCGGTCACCGTAGAATTAACCAAAAACATCGCCTCTCTCGTCTCTGCCGAGTGAAGAAGCAAGTTTTGCTGCTCCCGAACACAATCTCCTCAGGGATCCGGCGGTGGTAGACTGATCGCTGCATCGCCTACTGAGAGACGTGAAGCTTCAATACTTGATAGGCGGCATACTTCCATCGCAGGAGTGTTATCTATCTTCGTTGATTTGTTGGCACAACCCAGTAGTGGACATAATACCCAACGCCCCGCCACTATTGTCTCATAAGGTAGGTTAAGGGCCCAATGCGAAGTCTGCTCGCATCTTCTGGTATGGGCGCACTACAGGCCTGGACGAGCTGATTACTTGTCATTTTTATTGAGATCCTCCAAGGCAGTGACAGGACCAAGGCGCTGGCTGTTCGCGGCCAGTCATCGAGGTTCCACTGTGGCTGAGCACGAATGCGTCGTCCCAGACGTTCTGTCAGTAGATACGAGCAATGCTCGGCGGTACACTGGTCCTGCGTAACCATTCGCCATCCGTATGAAGCGGCGTGAGACTCGCTCTTCCCATGTCCACAGTCTCCTCGACAAAGTCATGTCTGTTTGGCTAATTATACACTACGACGTGCGTTTTCGTCATGACCGAGCACAGCTCACAAATACTGATATAGACTGTCATCCCGAGGTAAAGCAAACATGAAAGGATCAAGACCGAGCTCCTCTAGTGGAGTCTTTGAGAGAAAAGGAGGCTGCACTGTAGCGAGCTGCCCTCCTTTCATCGAATATGGCCTCGTACATGTACATGCCGCTGACCTGGCTCTTGCGTCGGCAGACAACACTCCGCTCACATAGCGCCCGCACAGATATCGCGCACATGAAAGGGTGCAACACCCACCTTCTTTTAGTCAGCGGCGGAACGAAATCGAAGTAAGTCTGGTACACTTGACGATTCTATCACACCGCGATCTTGTGACGGTGATCCCGCTCCACTATAGCAAAACCTAAAATGAGCTGGAGCGGATTGCCGGTCCGAAGAAGAAGCTTCTCCTACTCTTCGTCTCCAAATACCGTCTGGTGTCATTCGCCTGGAATGAACGGAGGCTACAATTTGGCTGTACCACCTTATTGTTCAAAATTGCGACAAAATACGCACGTTCGATGGTCGCCCTCTCTTCTCTCTCAGCACGTCGAGGTATAGCATCGTCAAACTCGCCGAAGATGACTGCGCACCGTATCATGCGAATTCAAACTCCGCTCGCTTGCGGCTGCCGTTGCGAGCCCCTCGGGCGTCAGCAGACCTACAACATCCCCTCGGCCGCGAGGGCGGGGCAAAGGCTGAGATTGAGATTTTACCCCTTCCTTCTGCTTCTGTTCCAGCTTCTATTCGAGGCGGATCCTGAGTGATACCTCTCGGAGCGCACGGTCATGCCGCTCAGATACTACGCCACTCCCGGCGTCGCATGAGGGTTGTTCCGAGCCGAGCGAAGTTGCTCTGATGATCTCATCGCATGAACTCGATTCGACTCGATATCGTCCGAAAAGACCAACAGAGATGACAAAAGATGTCATTCCATTAATGAAAGGAGATGTCTATCCATTGATAACAAAAGATGTCCATCCATTGTACAGTACAGCCCGGGGACCGCGTCCGCAAGACGAGGGAGAGAGAGAGAGAGAGGAAGAGAGAGCTCCGATGAAGTCGCACTGGTGTTCTCGCTTGATCGCTCCTCAGAGGATACTCTAAAAAAGGTATAAATACAGGTCATTTCCGCTCATCGAGTTGTGTTTTGCTTCCTTATTCCATCCAGCATCTTCACACAAACATACTGTACAATTTGTCTCGATTCACATCCGTTTCCACATTGATCAGAAACATCACCAGCCACAGTAAGTTCGTCCAACCCTTGACCACACCAGATCCAGATCGGTCCGATGAGAGAGGCAGGTCCAGACCACACCCTCTTGCCCCCAGCTGCCCCTCTGTGCTCAAGTCGCCCAACATGCGCTGACTTACAGTCTCTCGACCACAGATAACGATGTCCATGTCACCCCCTCCTTCTCCTCCTCCAGCGGACAACTCGTCTGTCCCTGGTCATCCGCACGGTTCGGTTCAGCTCGCGCTGCTCAGCAGAAGGAATCAGACATAGAGACCTTTCGAACTGCCATGCGCTCGAGCAACCCCAATTCGGAAATAAGCAGGGCATACAAGAGGTCGCTCAACAGCTGTGCACCTCATGGCACCACCCGGACGCCCACCAGCAACACTGCCGTGACTGATACAGGCTCTTCGCAGCAAGCCGCCGATGCACAGCGAGAATCGACTCAAGGTCAGGGTGGTCAGCAGGGAGGGCAGTAGACGTGCTCTCGGTACGGGCCTCTTTATCCCAATTATACTTCCGCTTCACGCCCATCAGTAGATATGTTCACGTAGGCTCTGCACGGCTCGCTCTTCAGTCAAGATCTATACGAGGCAGGGAGAGTAGCTTATAGGAAACATGATGGGAATGCGGGGTCCTCGAGAGATGCATCAGTATTGACGTGGAAGCCAGTATGCTATGCTGTTATGGGTCGAAGTCGAACATTACACATCATAGAACTCAAAGCTGTGCCCCATGCTATGGCCTCGGCTGCTTCGTATGCGACTGGACTCATAGGTAAAATGCATGTGGGGCATGAGGAGACTTTAGGTTGATTAGAGCGGGATGGGAAAGGAAGGGTTCAAAAGGGGGAAAGGGATTTGACTCGCCTGACATTCGTTATCTCTTGTGCTTCACACCAGATCCTCGGAATGGCATCGACGTGGACCTGTAGACACACTAAGTGTGAACGAATGACAGAGAGAAAAAGAAGTGAAAAACAGAGCTCCTTATAACCGGCAAAGCGACAATCTGAATGCGGCTTTCGTCGGAACACGGCACCTTGCGGATCTTCGTTGCCTACAAGTGAGCCTTGAAGAGCGTCTCTGAGATGTAGGAAGCCTGTAATTGTCGACCACCGAAGAATCGCCCGTTGAGACCCCTTAGAGCCGTTCCTGCGCCGTTGAGATTGTCAAATTCAATGTATACCTCGCCCTGTGTGTGTTGTGTTCAGGCAAAAGAATAAGCTTGGATCCCCAACCAGGTAGGATCGACGAGGCAGCTTACCGCAGACATCTTCTCAACTTTGATTCGATTGACTTTGCCATACTTGGTTTCGACTTCAGTCTTGACATCTTCAGCAAGATCAAGGTCCCAGTTGCGTTCAGTCTCCCTGCGAAGAAAAATAGAGAGAGTTAGTTATGCCGGTGATAGGGTCGTAGACTTCAACTCACTCGTCTGGGTTGAACATGTTGTTGACCACAAGGAAGGTCGTAGGGTTCATCGCTGGAGACTTGGAGCTGCAGACATATATGTCAGCTTTGGACGAAGAGCAGAGGTCTCTCAAATTGACTCACGGTGCGGGAGCAGGTTGATGCGCAGACAGAGATAGGTTGACGTTCGGTTCAGTCCTAGCAAGCTTGAACATGAGCTGTTGACGCTGGGTCGCATCGAGTCTAGTGCCATAGTTGCCATTATCCTCAATCTGCTCGTTGGCCACGTAAGCCCGATCTTGGACGGTTTGGACTCGGACTGGAATTTGAGATGTCAGCTGAGCCTTGGGTCGATCAAAAGCATGTCCAGGTGACTCACTAGGTCGCCCGGCCAGCTCAAAGTTCGCCATGGCATCGAGAGCCATTTGGGCAGATGTGAGGGTCTTGAACTGTACGTAGGCGGTACCTTTGCGCATGCCAGACTGAAAAAAGCCATCACATAAGCTGTCTGACCCATGGATTGAAGCATCCTACGACAACTTACGAAATCGACGTGTAGATCCACAAATTCGAGCTCTCCAAATGGCTCGAATACCTGCCTGAGATCGTCGGCCGAAAGACTGAAAGCGACGTTCGAGATGTACAACCCGTGGAAGGGTATAGCAGCTTCTCTGTGCGCGTCTACATCGACACCGGGAGGGATAGCAAGACCGGTCGAAAGAGGAGGGAAATGGCTGCCGAAGTGGATAGGTGGTCGAACAGTGGGAGCGCCAGCCTGGGCAGGTGCACCCATAGTGATCCTACATACATATCAGTTTCATCAGCACGATACCCATAGATGGACGTAACGAGGTATAACGACTCACGAGGCAGATTGGACAGGACCTCCTTGGTTCCTCTCGGCCTCGGAAGGCATGATACTGATAGGAAGACCCATGACGAGAGTTCCAGAGAGCTGAATGAAGCGTAAGCGGATCATCCGAGAGTTTCTCAGAGGTCGACTTGACTCACTGCAACGGCCCTGTTGACAAGCTCCACAGCATCCAGCTCAACATATCCAATACTACACTGTCAGCCGCATTCACCAATCATGTTGACTCACCCTTTAGACCTCCTTGAGACCTTATCCATGACGACTCTAGCGTCTCTAATTGCGCCTCGTCCGAGCTTGTCCTCGAAAAACATGCCGAGATCCTGCGAGGTCATTTTGGCGGAAAGTTGGGTGACGAGGATGGAGCGAGATGCGGAATCTACTTCGTCCAACAGAGCAGTAGCAGGGTCTCGGGACCTCTCCCTGTCCCTCCTGTCCCGGTCGCGAGGCGGAGGGACATCGTACATGGGTGAGCCGCGTCGTCGACGAGGGGGAGAGTAGTCTCGTGGCGAGCGTCCATACGATCGTCTTTCTCGCTCTCGCTCACGGTCCATCTGTGGATTGTGCGGAAAAATATATAGCGATGATAGGTGAGCATTGCGTCCTCACGAGATTGCCTCAATATCAGAAATGAAACACAAAACTCACCTCTGCGAAACGCTCTTCGCGCAGCCTGGCTGCCTCCCGCTTCTCAAGAGCCATCTCCCTATCTCGTCGCTCACGTTCAGCTTCCTTCTCCTCTCGGGACATCTCCTTGATGGCAGGGACGGCGCCGTCGTCGCGGGGTCGATGCGAGGAAGACCTGTGAGATTCCCTAGATCGATCACGGTGAGTCGACTGCTTGCCTATGGACATCTCTCGGGATTCCCTTCGTCGGACATCAACCTCACGTTCACGATCACGTCTTGAGTCTCGATCACGGCCAGAATCTCGTTCACGTTCACGTTCGCGATCACGGTCGTCCGGACCCCTCTGCTCACGCTCCCGCTCCCTCTCTCTTCGACGCCTTCGACGTTCTTCTCTTTCTTCCTCGGTCTTTTCATCCCGCCGTCGATGTCGCTCTCGCCTCTCTTCCTCCGTCTCTTCGTCCCTTCGACGATGCCTCTCTCGACGCTCTTCCTCGGTCTCATCTTCCCGATGTCGACGATGTCGTCGTTCTCGTTCTCGTTCTCGGTCGAGGTCTCGATCGTCACGCTCGTCGCGCTCTCGTCGTCTATGGGACCTGCTCGAACCGTCACGATCATCTCCTTCGTCTTCACGACGACGTTTCTCACGGTGACTATAAGGCAAAAACCAGTCATGATTAGTGGCTGCGTAGCAAAGACATGAGGGGAAAGAAGGAAGATGAGGAACAAGAGATTTGGTATTACGCTTACCTAACCAATTCCGGTGTTTTGTCTCGCCCGTTCGAGGGCAGGGCTACATCGGCCATGGGAGGTGTGTCCGACATATTGTTGATCTGGTAGTGTTTTTGTATACTACTTTTGTGGTATGACTATTACAGTAAGATGAATTGAGGAGGATGAAGTGAGTGAGATGACAGAAAGTCAAACGAGGCGAGATCAACGCGAGTAAAGGGACAGGCTATGGTGGAAGAGGAAGAAAGGCCAGCCTGGGAATATTTGACAAATGCATTTATCACATTTTGTCCCACTGTACGAGCTCACCATACGAGATGTCTCTGTTCTCTGTCTCTTTGACTTTACTTTGGGTATTGTGAGGTTCCTCTCACAAGATCACTTGGATGGACCCATACAAGCAAGGATTGGATACCTGTATCACGACTTCAACCTATACGAATCATCAAAGACCACCGAACTTGCTTTAGACTCGGATTCAAGCAGCACCTACTGAGGAAACACCCGCCAAAATGCCGCTGTACGAACTTTTCTGCATCGCTGTGCACAACCCCCAATCAGCTGTGAGTGCCCATTTCACCAACTTCCATTCAGACGAGGTCATGTTGAAATCAGACATAGGCCTGAGGTACCGTATAGACTGATGCTTATGTTTTGATATGACAGGTCAACCTTCGATCAGTGATCACTTCATTGTCGAACCAGATTCATTCGACCGGAGGTGTCGTGCGAGATCTGAAAAAGTTGGGCCTGAATCTTACATTACCTCAACGGATGCGGAGGATGAGGCAGTACCATGATCGCGGAGAGTGAGTAGTATTGCAATCGACGCCGCGCTGACCATATAAAACCGGAAGAGTGGTGTTAACTGGTTCCATGTATGTGGTGTGTTTTAGTCACTTTACGATGACTTTCGATACGTCGCCTATCGTGTTGAAGAGACTGGACGAGACATTACGCAGAGATCCATCAGTGATCCGATGGACGTTGCTGAAGAAGGCTTCCAAAGTGTACGTCTGGTTGTCTGCCACCGTCACCGTCACCGTCCACTTGTCCCGCTCTCCATGACAATAGCAGTTTCTTGAGAAACAAATACCAACCAAAAAGTGGCCATTTCTGAAACAAAGACAGCTGATGATCTACTTGGAATCCACCCGCTTTGCTTTCACATCGCGAATAAACAGGAAAGACCTGAATAAACCTCTGAACCCGTCTATCGAATTCGGAGAGATCGGTTCTCAGGCTTATCGATGATTTGCTCTGCTGTTCATACGTACCCTCGATGAGATATCCAAAGCTTGAGACAGAATCCGCTGAGAAATGCCTGGCCGAGGGCGAAGCTTGCACCTGCTGGATTATCCGTTGGGCACAATGGCGGTGATCATTCACGCAGTACATATGAGCGGGGATGTCGATGGAGCAGGGAGTTACGGTAAAAAGTTCGATCATTTTCGGTCCGATAGATAGATTGATTGTGTGACAATATGATCTTGTCTCTTGTATAAACCAGCATGCGATACCATGATATGATACCTCTCCATCTCCATCTCTATCGCCATAATCTCGCTCGCAGCTCAGTCTTGTGTCCAACGCACGAGAATTGGCAATGAGTTGATCTTGCATGTGCTGCGTGTAATTCGTATGTCACTGTCAAGCGGTAAGATCCAGTCCACTGTAGCCGTCACCTGTAATTGTGACCCTGCAACGCAAGTTTCGAAATGCCTCCACTTCGTTGCGTCCACGACGGTGACAGCGACGGACGGACGCAGTAATGACGGGTGTCATGTCAACATCCCAGAGTCGTTCTTGCGATCTATCAATGAATCAAAGTAATACTGACGCGGTACGAATATCTGCTCAAGTAACACGAGCCTCCGAAGCTACTCTACCGAGCTGAGCGCGAGAAACGATACCGAGAACAGCTGGGAGATCCAAGATCAAAGCGCTGCTTCCAGCGCCCGTGTCTAACTCGCCGAAAACAACTCCACCTGTCGCGAATCAAGCTACACCTCAATGCATATACCCATAAATACGTGTACAATGTCCGAGCCTCTGCAAGTAATACTATCCAACCTACCCCGAAGGCTGAACGACATTGAGACGTTCCAATTACCTCGGCTGAAAGGATGCTTGGGTCCGCTCGACTTGCACAGGGAGCTCGTGGACGAGATGAGAGGTGATTTGGAGGGCGTCAGATACAAATTGGAGGTGAGTCGAAAAACCTCCTTGCAACTCGTCTCGAACAGGGAAAATGGAGAAATGGAGCAGCAGACAATTGCACGAGACTACATCATCGTGGTAGGGTAAATAGACTTCGAGGGATGGACGGGATCGATACGTTCGATCGTGTTATTGCGGCTATAGATCGTCTCGGCGAGGCTGTGTTCCTATCAATCAGCTCAGCTCTCGCCTCGCATCGAATAAATTGACAAGTGATATCGCATCAATAGGTTGCTCAAGAAATGTACGAATCCGTGCCAAGCTCCGAGAAAGAATCATACCTCCCGCGGCTAAACGAGCTGAACAGCCAATACAATTCGTAAGTCCTAGTCTAGGTTATGCTCGCGGTGCTACATCTCCATCCTCGCATACTCCCAAAACAGCAGGACCCATCGTCCTGATGCCACTTCCCCAATGTCCATCGACAGCTAATGCCCAATTTACACGCTCGCTTAGCCTCAAAACGTCCTTCCGAAGCGCTATGGTCGAATCCAAGCGGAATATCGTCTCTCGTCGCTCGCGAGCGCACGAGCTGTCGGAGCGGAATGGGCGATACGAGCTGGACTCGCAGCTGGCCAAAGGCGCCAGCGCCGGAGGGAAGCAAGAGGGCGAGGGCGAGGAAACTTTGGGTAATAAAAGGGATAATAGAGCGAGGAGTGCTGCTGAGTTCGGAATGGGGTGAGCTGTCTTGCTGTTCCAGGAGAAAAGCATCTTCGGGACGCACGGCGCAGTCTGCCGTAGGCATCTCTGAGAAGCACTCGCTGATGCTTGCTTCCCATTCTTTGGTTCTTACTCGTTATTTGGTCATGCGCATATCCTCGCACAGCGGCGACGACGAGCTGCAGACCAAGACGAATGAGGTGACGACGGCGCTAAGACGGACGACTGCTCTCATGCAGACTGAGCTTGAGAGGAGCGTGTTGTCTGTGCAGATGCTCGGTGAGTGCAACCACCCTTTGTGTACGAGATCAAGATTACACCTGGGCGTCAAGATGGCGGGCCGCTCCAAGGCAGGACAGTGTCACCGAGTCAAGCACTGCCTGTATTTTCTTTATAATTATGACTTCTAGGCTAGCCAGACTCATAGTCAGAAGAAGGTTCACCACTGACACATCATTCACCATGTTGATCTCATTTCTCTTTCATACAATCATACAATAATACAAAGACTCATCCACCCAGACTCTACTGTCCACATCAACACTATACGACAACTACACCTCGCTCCTAGTGAAATCGGGCCAACTGGTAAAAATCATCGAAAAAGCCGACACCCTCGACCGGATCATCATCTTCGCCGCGCTCCTCTTCTTCCTCTTGGTCGTAGGTTTCATCGTGAAGCGGCGAGTGATTGATCGGACGTTGGGAGTCGTCGTGGGTGGAGTGGGGAAAGGGTTGGGGTGGTATTTGTTCGGTACGGGGAAACTTGTCCGGCTCGCTTTTGGCCGTGGTGATGCGGGTCGTGGGGTGGACAGTCAGAAGCAGCAGGGAATGCAAAGAGGGAAGGGGGGACTCGGATCGGGCATGGAGATACAACTTAGTCCCGGACAAGTGGAACAGGGCGATATCGGCATCGGCATCGGCACCGGCACGCCCAGCGCCAACATCGGAACGGACTCAGCCATCACACCAAGCCCAAACACAAAACAAGACGAGCACCAAAACCAAGGACAAGACCAATACCAAGGACAAGAGCAAGGAACGATAGTCGGAATTGATATTGGACCAGGACACATCCCACACAGGGATCAGCCATATGACGCTGGTAAACCTGGATCTGGATCTGGTAGGGATGGTGGTGGTGGTAAGGTCGAAATCATTGTTCATGAAGACAGGGATCGGGTAGTCCCCACTTGGGCTGAGAAGCAGCAGCAGGACGGCCGAACTCGGGATGAGCTGTGAACATCATAGTCTCGTCGTGAAATTCTGTTTTATAGGTCAATGTGTTAATCGAATGAATACCAACGGTACACTCATGTGCTATATCGATGGCAGATCATAGCGAATGGGGCACAGTCGTCATAGGCAACCTCGTTCATGACTCCCTTCGCTTTTGTGATGCAAACCGGTCCAGACGTGATGTGCATATACAATAGATGCATGTCTAATATGTTAAATTAGGGCGACTCAAACCCAAATCGAGATATCCACTTCAGTTCAACCTTCTCTTCCATGCGTACGCCAGTGTTTCACGCACGCCATAGCTCCTGACCGCGCCCGTTTACAGCTTGACGAAAACGGGCTGTTCTCCCGTAGCTGCCTCTGGCACAGCGCCAGCGCCGGCGCCAGACTCGATTCCGCTCGCATCTTGCACTTGTCCTTCCGGGACAGGTACGACCCCGTCAGCCGTTGAAGGTACTACCAAGTCCCGCTTGATCTCCTCAATCGCCTTCTCGCCTTCTCCCTTCTCGATTGTGCCCGGTTGACCGTCTTGCTGAGGCTGGGACTGGGGCTGAGGTATCAAGCTGCTCGGATCCTCTTTCGCCTTTTTCAGCAACGCCTCGACTTTCTCGATCTGCTTGACCACATTCACTTTATCCCTGAACAGAGTCTGTCTGCTCAATTCTACTTGTCGCTTCTCGTTCTCGAGGGATTCCTCGAGCTTCTCAAATAACGACAGTTTTAGCTCGACTTTCTTGACTTGAGCCGAGATCAATCGCGAGATCAATTGAGAGATTCGATGGTCTTCGTGGTTTGCGAGAGCCTGGGCTTTGACCGCTGCGGAAGACAAGGCGAGCGTCGCTGCTCGAGAGAGATCGGATGGCGTGGGTCCACTGGGCACTGCACTTGATGCAGCAGCAGCAGCAGCACTGGTGGAGGCGTCGTCCGTCGGTAGGTCGGTCGTTGACGGTGGTAGAGCGTCGGCTTCAATGGCTTCTCCATTACCGTTCGCGCCGGTATTTGTCGGCACAGCTGAAGCTTCTGCTTCTTCTCCTGCCGGCGTCGATACTTCTCCATCCACAATCATCTTCTCCCCTTCGCTCTCCCCCTGGGTCGCAGCCTGAGCATCCGCCGCACCCCCTTGTTCCGCTTTGACGCTCTTCTCCTTGCTACCTTCAGCTTCCGCGTCGACCTCATCGCCTCGTTTCCTTTTCAGGCCTTTTGCCAGCTCTCCCAAAGCGCTCTGAGCAGCGGCAGCGGCCACTGAGGGCCCAACAGCAGACGCCAAGAACGTGACGACGCTCATCACGGGGTTCTCGGATCCGTCGAACGGCAAGCCATTGACGCCGGCCTGGTATCTCAGTGGTCCGAGGTCCGCAGCGGGGTCCGAGGTGAGATAAGGGTCTTCGATGGGTAGTTGAAGGAATTTGGCGATGCATTGTTCCTTTGATCGGGTCCCCACATGCTCGGCAACAGCTTGCCAGTCGTCGTCAAACATCTCAACACCTTCAAGAAGCAACAAAGTCTCCTGGTCGGACCACTCTGATCCCGCTCCCGAGGTAGAATGCTTGAATGACTCCTCGTCCAGTCGTACAAAGTCGCCAGAAAACATCGTCGAGGGGAATCGTCCTGATACGAAGCATGAAGGGCAGAGCGTGTATTCCCCGTCTTTCAGCGAGTGATATCTCGTCCTCGTGCAATCTGTACCGCACGTCTCGCAAGCAAACGTCTGCGTCTTAAGAGGCTCGATGCCGTTCGTCGACGAGGCAATCTTGCTCGCTTCGGCAGATGAGATGGGTCTGCTCGACTTCGAGGTGGAATGGTAAATGGTTTTGCGAAGATCGAGATTGGTGGAATGAGGTGTCACGCCGTTCGCTTGGGGCTGCGCTTGAAGAGAGAGCGCACCGGTGCCGGGACGGCTTCCGGGATGTACGAGGTTTGACAAGCCTCGCGGTGTGTCGAGAGTGACTCGGAAGTGACCTGTGAAAGGGGGGCCAAGAGCAGCAGGGCGTGTGTCGGGGTCGACCTGAAAAGACGCGCGAATCGCGTGAGCCTACCACGGGTACGCGAGTGAAAGATGTTTGGGCTCAGCTTACCTGATAGTTGATCAGTCCCCATTGTTCCAAGAACGCGTGCACTCTCATGATCGCTCCAACATCACCCGCCAAATTCCTCCTACACGCGGTGACAGTCAAGTACTCCCCCGGGTTGAGACGGTAGGTATTGATCATGAAATCTCTGTAATCCTTGTAGATAGCGGGGGTCTTGCTCCTATTTCGCGAGCTAAAGAATTCGGGCAATGAGCGTCTCTCGATAGGATGGATGGTCGATAGCGAGAACCACGAGGAATACGAAGGAATGACGAGGGGATGCGTCTGAGCTGCAAGGTAGGTGGTGGCTAATTCGTGTAACTGTTGAGGTGTGGGTCGTTCCGCGGGCTCTGGAGCAGGGGTAGGCTCTTCGCCCTCTGGTCCGGTGGCTGCAGGCGTCGAGGTAGTTGCTTCCATGGGTTCGTCGGCGGGAGCTGTAGCGGTTACCTCACCCTCGGCTGCAGGCGCCGTGGACGACTCTGCAGCAGATGAAGTCAGTCTCGCGTTGCCAAGACTCGGACAACAACAGGTCGATCAGACCGTCAAAGAAATGGTATCCCACACTCACCACCACCACCACTGGCAGCTTCCTGCACGCCGCTGATATTGCCAATCTCCCCAGAATAGATGGGCTCTCGCTCCCTTTCCTTCCCTGGCGCGGTCGCAGCATCAAGCGTGACTACATCTCCACCGGTCGCTTCTTCACTGACAGTCGTAGAAGCAGCGGGCGGCTGAGGCGTCTCAGCTGCTGGTGTGACGGCGGCAGCGGCGACGGCGGTATCTGCTTGCTCAGCGGCCGGAGTCACACCTGGCGTAGAGAGCCGAATGGATATTTTCGGCGTTGACATGATCGGTGGAAAAGTGCTTTCTTGTGGATCTGTGAAGTGCCAGCTGTGTATAGTATACGCGTGCAAAGGTTGGAATTACCACACTTGTTTGTGGCACGAGCTGACCGCGGTACGACTTCTCTTATGAGTCCGAGGTCGGGCGTAGACGAGTACGGTAGTCTGTATGGAGGATAGCAAAAGGTGGAGGAGGGGTACAAGTATTAACTGATTGACGTGCAGTTGATGTCGAGAGTTGGGATCAATGTTGTCGACGCGAGGCTGTTGCTTGCTAGGTGCTTGTTGCTTGTTGCTTGTTGCTTTGAGCATATCCCATGCTTGTAGCCAGTCCCTGAAGAGGTGCAGCTAGTATTATGTAATTGAAACATTGTGTTGCCGGCATCAAGCGGAGTTATCCAGTTAGTCAAGGGATGTGGCATTCCTACGAAGATTCCAGACTTCTGACCACGTTTATGCCCCAATTTTTGACGTCACGGTGTGGTAATCGGGGGTGGGTCATAGCTTGATGGCTCATCGACATTGCGACACAGCTGAGTGGGTCATAGCGGATAGTCACTCTGCTCTGACACAGGATAAGGTAGCTTTATCTCCAAAAGCTATCTTTCCAACTTCCACTCCATCTTTACGTTTTTTTCCCCTCTATCTTTGTTATTGTAATCTTCGAAACAGAACATAAGCTCAAGACATAAACGTCGAAAACACAAGTTCATCAGCAGATACATCCTTACATCAACATCAAACCACACACAGTCACACACGCACACGATGCCTCAGTCATCCGCCCCGCCAGTCCTGTACACGTTCGAGGCTGTGCCCAAGCTGCAAGATTCTCTGGCCAACTTTATTCTGAAAGCGCAGAACGATGCCGTCGCGCACCGAGGCGTGTTCACCATTGCCCTCTCTGGTGGCTCATTACCCAACAACCTGAAACCGCTGGCCGAGCTCGAGGGGATCCAATGGGACAAATGGCAAGTCTTCTTCGCCGACGAGCGGATCGTGCCCCTGGATCATCCTGAATCGAACTATGCCGCCTGCGCAAAGGCCTTTTTGGATCTGGTACCCATCAAGCGAGAACAGATTCACACCATCAACACCGAGCTCTTCAGAGAACAGACCCGTGTGGACCCCACGGCAGAGATCAAGCCTGGAGAAGAGGACGAGGCGGAGAACGAGGCTGTTGAAATTGCCGACGACTATGAGAAGCAGCTCGTATCCACTTTCGCAGGAGCCAACGCCGCTCGATACCCTACTTTCGATCTGATCTTGCTCGGAATGGGACCCGACGGACACACTTGCTCGCTGTTCCCCTCGCACGAGCTGTTGGCGGAGAACGATAGGTGGATCGCCGAGATTCAAGATTCTCCCAAACCTCCCAAGCGACGGATCACTTTCACGTAAGTTCTACGTACGACTCTCTCTTTTTTTCGGCTGTGCGGACTAATCACTACCGGAAGGAGCGGAGCGGAGATGTCCTCCCGGTCGGTCCCTCGGACATGCCAATTTTTAAGTCGCTAACACTGTATGTATTTCTTATGCCATCGCTACACAGCTACCAGGTGCTCAACCACGCTTTCCGATGTGCATTTGTGGCTGCCGGCGAGGGCAAGCAGGAGATGCTCGCCAACATCCTTGACAAGCCCGAGGAGGGACTGCCGTGTTCCCGAGTCAGGCCAGCGTCGTGAGTGATGGTGTTTCTCTGACCCCAGAAGTGCAAACGTCTCCTTGTTGCCAAAACGACATCTGGTTCCATGGACAACTCGTCACCTGTCATGATGATGCCCTCTTCCTTCTATCTACCTCTTGAGAAGCCTTATTCGTCAGAACAAATTTACTGACTCTGCGTCTTTTCGTCGCGCACACCAGACCCGGTCTCGTATTCTGGTTCGTAGACGAGGCCGCCGCCGGCCGAGTACAATACCCCAAGACAGAATACAAGTGGATCGAGAAGGCCTCGGACGACGACCCCATCACCATGGAGAGGAAGAAGATGAAGTCTGAGATGGACGCTGCTGTCGCCGAGGCTGACAAGGATGTCACCATTGAGCAGTAAGGAGCGGTCCGGACGAGTCCGCACAGTGCAGATTTGTATGCACGGACGCATTGATCAGATACTCTGCAGCGAATCAGTATTTCAGGGCCTCATGTCGCTCGGATAGATCGGAGTATACCTGCCTCGGCGAGGTAGTCATACACAACGGACGGACGGACGAATGATTCGGAGTTGGAGCAGGACGGAGAAGAGGTACAGCGGAATAGATTAGCCATCCTGTGCTGTGCAAAGAAGTTGAACAGTCAAGCAGTCAAGTAGTCAAGTAGTCAATATAGAGCGTGCCATACCCGTTTGTTTTTGTCAATTCAATCCATAGATAGATGCACCTTAATAACAGGACCCCCACACCCCATGTTCCTGATGAGCAAGTCGAGTTGCGGCATCGATGGTAGTGTCAGTGGCAGCGCCGTGTCAACGCGTAGAGAAAGCAAGTCAACGCTTGGGATCTCATTTGAGGCGACGACCGTACAAGACGAAAGATACAGTTGACTGATTGATGTGATTCTGATGCGGATGCCGCAGAGTTCCACTCCTTGCCGGTCAACTTCCACTTCCGCACTGATTATGATTAAGCACGGCGCTCCACACGTGAACAGAAACTGTTTCCTGTATCCTTTCGCGATATTCGACTTGACACCGAATCGCAAGATCGTAGACGTATGGACAAGATCGACCATGCCTTCTTATCTCTCGCTCTCGATCGTCAAATTGCCCTGTCGACGTCAATAACCTTGAGCTGTACTTGATTCGAATCGTCTGATCGTGGGATTCTTCCTGTGCGGCGAACGAACGAACACGACTACTCTGCCCTCACAGCATCATCAAAGGCGGTTGTACGTACTGACTTGCCTGTGTTCTGTGTCGGAACTACAATGCATACATGTATGTCTATCTATAGGGAATATGATGCGACAGGGAGAAAGTGATCAAGAGCAGAGGGGCGGTGGTATGGATGACCTTCTTTAGCTGCTGGACTAGGGTCGGATGTTGACTGATAAGAGAACCAAACCATGACAAAGGATCAGCAAAAAAGATAGCTCCAATTACTATAGTAAATGGTCGTGGAAGGAGAGGGACGATAGTCTGTGATTGGCCAAATCGGAGCTGAAGAATGAAGAGGCACTCACATGATTCACCACATCCGCAAGTATCCACTACGTTGGGGCTGCAGAACGAGCGAATGGGAAAGGATGTCAGCGATACTGCCTCGCATGTTTCGATCGTTACGTGTGAAGGGGACGATGCGAGTAGGTACGATCGATCTGCGGGCAATGCTTTGAGCCCGCCGCCTGCCGATCAATCTCGTTCCTTGCTCGACGCTTCACCTTAGTCGTGGAGCGCTCGAAGCTCTGCTATGTCATGCGGTTGAAACCTTACTCACTTGTCAAAGACAAAACCGGCGCTCAATCGATTGTCTCTCCAATCCATCCTACTTCCAATAATACTGAACAGCGCCTTGCTGTCGATCAACACTTTGACTCCGTCCTGCTCTACGACCTCGTCGAACCGACCTCCGGGCGGAGGGACATAGTCGAGGTGGTAAGCCATACCTGCGCATCCTCGGGACTTGACGCTGATACGTAGTAGACGGGGCTCGGTCGGCGAGGCCATGAGAGCCTGGAGGCGAGTGACGGCGGCGGGTGTCTGTGTGAAGTTGTAAAGGTGGGGGATGTAAAGATCTTTCAGCATTCATTTTCGGGGTACGAATGACGAGATACACCTGAGCGGACAACTCTCGACCGCAACACAGGAGATCCCTTGAATACCACGATAGTCGATAGTCAAAAGCATGTCACACTCACCATCGTGATTGCATTCTTCTTCGCCTTGATATCCGGTCTCCTGCCGGTCCCAGTGGCTGACTTGGCCTTAGCAGCAGGAGAAGGCGACGGATTCAACAGCGGCTTGCTCCCAGTTGCAGTAGCAGTAGCAGCAGCTGATGACGAAGGCGGAAGTGGAGCAGAATGCAGCTCAGTCTCCGTCAAAGCCGATGTCGATTTCCCCTTGATCGAGGTCGACGATCGACCGACAGCGACAGAACCAGAGTATGCCGCCGAGGGGATCCCCTCAAAACCCGACGGTTGAGTCGACGCTTGAGCCAACGATCCGGCGTATCGGGAGAACAGGAGGGCCGGACGGGCGGTGGGGAGATGGTGTAGCGTCAGTCGGGACGACGAGGCGAATGATTGGCGGAGAGCTGCCATTGTCGATGCGAGTCTGTACTAATACTTTGATTAGAGGTTTCGGTGGACAAGCTGAGTGTAAGTGATGGGATCGTGAAGCTATTTTTTGCTTCCTTTTTGACTCTGAAAGGGAGTAGTGGTATGTATGTCGTATTCAAAAGAAAAGCGGAAGATGAAATGCTAACAAATACTTTGATGTACCGTGAGGTAGACTTGGGGTAGAGCAAGCGGTGGAGGATTGATCGGTCAGCCGATTGACTGGAGTATAAGGTTGTTGGTGTGGTGCGTGCCGAGTTCAGAGTGGCAATACAATTGTAATCAGCAATTCACCGAATCTCATTGGCTTTGGCTTGGCATGGCACTTCTTTACGCTCCCTCCTACTCCTACAACCTGATCATTCATCTCACTCCGCATACTGCTCGACTAGGCCACACAACACATACACATACACATACCCATTACACATGCACGTACCAACGAGCTTCCTCATGCATACACGTCCCGCCCGCGCACCGGGCAAGAAGGCATCCTTGCATGCATGCATGTATGCATGTGTGCAGTCAAAGAGCCCAAGACGACTTCGCTACCATGGTGGGTCCAAGACCAGGTTGCCCTAGGCTTATCCAAGCCCCCTCGTTAGTTTAAGGATCGGTTATGCTCGGATCTTAAGCCGGTCAGAAAGGATCATATCAATGTCTGTCACCTCCTGATTGCGGCCGATTGACATCGTGGTCGTGCCTATACAGTAGTATGCTTCTTCGGACTCGATCCGGTCCGAAGCTCAAACTGTTGAACTGAACTGCATCCTGATGTTGTAACCTCTACTCAGCTCAATCGCAGATCTTGGTTGCGATACTGGTACGGTCTGTATGATATAGTGTGTTCCTTCCTCCCTGCCCGACCGCCCCGAACCGTGTCCCACGAACAGGAATGTAGTCCGCTCTTCAGCAAGATTATCATACCGTCACTCGCGATACGCCCCGTAGGTTAGCAACGCACCTCCAGACTCGGCTCTCGGAGGACGTCCATCGCAGCGGCGAAACTTGTCGAGGCCGGCCACTAGCTGCGCCATCACTGATCTATCCACGCGCGTTATTGTCGCTCCGAATTGCGGTGATCGGGTTCTTTCGCACGTCAGGGGAGCCAGGTACAGTGTACAGTGCGTGCACATCATGCCGCTCTCGCCGCCGTTCAGACCGACAGCCTCGAACCCACATTCCATCTCCCCTCCAATCCCTACCGGCCCTCTCCCGACACTGCCATTCGAGATCGTTCGGCGGATCATCCATTTTCGCTTGTCCCTCTCATCGGCCTCGCATCCGCCGAAATTGGGCGAAGAGCCAGAGGCTGGGTGGGATGATTGGTCTGGGATAAGAGGGAGGTTGAGAGCCTCAAAGAGAGTCGAAGAGCGACGGGATGTCACGCGGACTGCAAGGGGCCTGATGGGCGTTTGTAAAGCGTGGAAGGTGAGTCGTCCGCGGTCGACTATGTGTTATATCTGTCCTTTCTCTAGCCTAGCCTTCGGGTTTTGTCATGAGCCCCCGAGCGATGTCTCTACTCTGAATCTTGTGGCCCCTCAAGTTGGCCATCGATCATTGTTAACCAGAGCGACAATCGCAGTCGCAATCGCGTGGAAGCATCGCGAGGTTGGTTATATACTAACTCATCGTGTACCATTACCTCCCACACAGCCAGTGGTGATGAAATATCTCTACTCGTCGCCCTATCTAACCGAGAACCTACCTCTACTCGCATCATCACTCGTAGCGGGCGATTCCAAATGGTCCGACATCAACCTACACCAATTCTCCATTCCCGGGCGATACATCACCATGCTCGACCTCTCTACCGTCTCATCATCATCATCCTCTGTCTTGCATCCGCTGGAATTCCGAAGAGCTATCATGAAGATCTTACCGCTCTTACCGAATGTCGTTCACCTCAAGCTACCCGCTGGAGAGCTGCCGTTCCCCCTAGAAGAGATCGGCTGGGCGCCGTTCGCGAAGAACCTCAAGTGCTTGGAGGGCGTCGAGGTGGATTGTAATATCCTGGACAGCGGCGAAGATGCGCTGATCGCGCTGCTGAGGAAAACACCGAATCTGGAGGTCTTGAGCGTCGTAGGCTCCGGCGCAAATTCACCGCCACACGATCCGAATCGAACGGTCGAAGTGCCCGTATCTCCTCGAAATGAAACGAAATTGTCATTACCGAATCTCCATACGCTACGGCTTGAGGATGTTCCCTCGAGTAACCTCTTATCAGCCCTGATCGAAGCTGAACTGCCTTCGCTCGAAAGACTGGCTCTGACGAGCTTCTTCGGCGTGATAGGGGACCAGACCTACTTCTTGCAAGAAGCACATGGCAGCAAGATCCGATCGTTGACGTATCTGCAGAGCACTCAGAAATGGCGCTTTGACGCCGGTGCAGCGAATGGTCAGGGTCAGGCGAACGGGAATGGCGGTCTCGGTTTTGCTCTGATAGGGATGGGTCATGGTTTGGTACCGGCCAGTGATACGTTATCGCTCCATCCAAACTTGCAGCACCTAGCATTCCTGGTACCCGATTATCAGCAGCTCGAGACGATCTTATCTACAGCGCCGATACATCATCCGTTGAAATGGTTGACCATCTTCAAATGGGTCGAAGCCTCAGCCAATGCGAACTCTGCAGATGATGCCCAAATCAACGGGAACGCCAATGATCATATCAACGGGATAATAGGGTCGGTGCAAGCTGGAGGAGTAGGAAGTAGGGATACGTCTCAATTCTTGCGGAAGATTCTCCTCGATCGTCAAATATTGAACAACGGACACGCGACCCACTACGCCTATCCTCGATCCCCAGATCTTAGCGCAAGCCCATCCGCGACCCAAGGACAGAACGGTTCCCCGAACACCACCACACAAATGCATAACCACCTGAATCTCGGCCGAGTGAATATAGACGGCTTCAAATGGGTCAAGCCTGAGCTGGGGAAATTCGCGCTTGAGGCCGGCACTTCGGGCGAGATGCGAAAGTTGGCTTTAGTGCTCTACAGGGATGGGAACGGTTTAGAACTGGGGGATATGGACGGGAACCTGGCGCCGTTCTTGGGCTTGACAGGTGGGACAGGAGCGGGGTGTGGAGGCGGGGCTGGAGTCGGTCATGCAGCAATAGGAGGAGGGATGACACTGGCCGGCGGGCCTATAGATAGGACAAAGGGCAGGAGAAGATCCAGTGGGGCCGGTAGTTTGGCCGGGATGGTGGGTATGATGTCTGTATCTCAAGGTGGGTCGGGGCTGGGACAGGGGGGGAGCCCACGATCAAAGCGCGGAGGGGACGATGACGATGGGGGTTAGTACTAGTACTAGTACTGGTACTCGCGGCGAGTATGTTGTACGATAGTATCTACTTTGACTTGTATCGTCTGCTTTGCATCCTCTTTACCATTGTCACTCGTAAATCACTATAAATATATATAATGATGCTGTATATGACCACAGTTTACCAAACAAATCGCGATTGCATGCAGGCTGCCTTGATTGATACGTGCCTGGCCGTGCCGATGGTGAGTAACCGAAGCTACTGTATCCGTTGCCGTAATCGCTGGAATTGGGACGAATGTAATGTGTTTTCCTGTTACAATAACTACTCGTGCGTTTGAGCAGGAAGTCATGACACCTTGAAATCTTATTCCAACTTGCATTCTCATCTCAGTGGAACGCAACTTCGACCTTCTCCTTCTGAGCCTAGATTAGGACAACTGACAGTATTCACGTTTACAAATCTTCCACCACTCGCACTCACACTCGATCGATCGTCCGACTCTGAAGCCCTCTCTTCAACTCCCAACTCGGTAACCATGACATCTTCCTCCTCGAGCATACAACGCACCCCGCCCATAAGCCGATTGGAGAACACTCTGACGCCGTACCAACTACAACTCATTTCGTTCGCGCTGTTCGTCGCTATCTTCCCGGTGACTTGGTGCATGTATCTCCATTGGCGCAGTATGCAGCAACGATATCCGGGTTCGGCTCCGGCTCCGGCTGAAGTTTCACTACCGCAACAGCAACGAGACCAGATTAACGCTGGCAAGCAAAGTGCGAGTGAATTGAAGGGAAAGGGAAAGGGAGAAAAGGAGGAATAGGGGGAGGGAGTACAAAAGCCTTGCGAACTGAAGATGGAATGAAAGAGATCGAAGTGGTTCAAAATCGGCACGAGTGGGGTACACGGATGTGTGCGTGTGCACCTTCATTCGCTCTAAACCGAACGTGGTGCAGCATCAAAACCAACAACAGCAAACGAATCAATGTAGCCAGGAACCACCTGCCTATCTATTCGGTCGATGACATATTTGTCATGTCGCACGCGATGCGAGCTGCTCACTATCACCACCACCACCACCACCACCACCACTACCACCACTTCGCCGAATACGTCCCCGTCTCGTCGGACGAACGATCGCGATGCGCTCTCACTGGATTCATCCTTGACCTATAACAGCCAACAGACGACGATCCTGAACGATCTGCGATTCGGCAGACCCCTTCATCTACGCGAATCGACATTTTACTCTTTCACGACCAGCTTCGGCTTTTGTGTGTGTGGGTGTGTTTGTATGTATGTTGCGTAGACGAATGTAGGGGTCATACATATCGATCTGATTCCCGTCCGCTGTCATCATGTAACCAATGTATGACAGTTGCATTATTTTGCCTGGGCAAATTGGCTCAGGGAACCCATATCTACCATGGATCCATCAGTCGAAGAGATGCCCTACGATACAGACAGCAAGGTCTTTCTGCTTGAGTATTCAGATTGTCCTCTTCCGATGCAAGATCTCTGCACACCTATCGTGACAAAACCCCCTCAACCTCATCTACGGCCACAGAATCGAGAAAATGCCGAACCCCGTCTGCTCTTCGAAGCCTCAAGCTCGATATCGCTCGGTTAGTACCATCGTGGGGGACCAGGTGGGAATCCCGGGTGCTGTAGTTTTTGTTTGTTTGGCTAGGATGAGTCAAAGGCATCGTTGATTGCAAACGCATCAGGCTCGCTCGAGCATGAGGAGACGACCCTCCTTGCTAATGGGAAGAGAAGACCTCAACGCTTTTGAGGGAGGTCTCGGTCCGCCGCGTCCATCTGAGCGTCGTATACCAGGAGACAGTGCCGCACCGAGGCACGCTGCACGTATCGGTCAGAGCCGAACTCACTCTTTTAGGTCCGAGCCGACGCAGCTGCAGCTGCAAAACAGCAGCGCGAATGGTAACCAAAGGAAGTAAGTGCCTGTACGCCGCACCCACCGTACGACGTGGCCAAGATTCCAGCAAACCAAACTCTTTCTTTCCCAAGAGTCTCGGCTTTCGTCAGCTTATCTTGCTTGGCCTGTGACAATGTGTCGGTACATCTCAGCGATCGGATGTACGTCTGGATATGCATGCATGCGATCAATCAGATCAATAAGATCGTCCTTTCTCAGGCTATCACTCAATAGCAGAGGACTATATATACCCGCGACGTCATTAAGCTCTTCCGACGGCCTTCGCTTGCTGGTCAGTCACGCGCACTCATTACTCGTTAAGTTACTCGTACCCGCGTCGGTGGCCAAATATAACGATGAAACACATTTCTGAGCTACAGAACTCTGACTGTCCTCTTCATCTAGACGCTTCTGCTTTCAATTCAGATTGACGACACACTATTTCGATAAAGGCCGTGCATAGACGAACCGACGAAGTGAAGGATTGAACAATAGCTGGGACAAACAATCGAGCCGGTATCCCACACGCATCACGCCGCCAGCTTGGACCATCTTGTATGTGTGTGCGCACTTCAGGAGGAAGCAATTGAATCATTGAATCCCATGGGTATTCCTTCTCTCGCTCTCCCTTCACGCCAAAGCAAACACACCTGACGACGGGCTGGCCTGGGCCAAGGACCAGATCAGAAACATCGCGGAAACATATTAGGCCCAAACTTTAGCTTTCATTATACACACCCTTTCCCACACCACCGCAAAGATGGGAGAACAAAGGATGTCGTCCTCGAACCAATCGAGCAGTACGATAAGACCCACTCGGCCTCCTTCCGTCACCTCTCTGCGCCACCATCGCAACGCTGGTCCACCCCCACAATCGCGCTCTGCAACACATCATTCCGGCGTTCCGTCGTCTCCATCTTCTTCCTCTACCGCTGCCCGACCTCACTCGAGAAGACAGTCGGTAGATACGGTGGACAGTAGCTTCTTGCAATCTGGCCCACCTTCACCGATTACATACTTCCCCAACCCTTCGTCGTTCCACCAAGCTAGCGCTTCGTCATCGTCAACGTCTACGTCTGGGTCAAGAGCACCTTCGCCAGTGGTCCCGATGAGTAACGGGATGACCACAGAACCGGAAGGATCAGGTGGAGGAGACTTTCAGACGCATACGCCTAGATTGAGCTTGGTCGGAATAGACTCGGCCGGGTCGAGTCCACGTACGATGAGAGGAACCACAATAGATCAGCTGCACAGGAGAAGAGAGAGCGGCGCACAATCTTCTTCGTCATCATCTCGAGCTTTCTCGACGCCCGTAAGCGGATACGGATCAACCCATAATGGAACCAATAATCCTGGATTGGGCCTAGGACCTTCACCAAACTTGTCAGGAATGGGTATGACAAGCACCCATAGTCAGGACGCGGCATTGGCTTCGCCGAGACGGATATCTACTTCGACTTCGGCTTCTCGACCACTAGGTTCCCTTGCGCACAGATCGACGCCGCCGCAGGGTTTGTTGAACTTGCCCACACACGAGGCGTATTACTCTGCTTCTCAACCAGGGACAGCTACAACCTCTCGCTTCAGAGACAAAGACTACCCGAACCATCACCCTCATTCGGCCGTTCCAGGCTCATTCCCTAATTTCTCCAGTAACCTCCATGCGCAAGGAGGTCCCTCCGGTGGTCACAATGCGACGCACCGTCGCCATTTATCTGTCAATTCAGCTTTTAACTCGCCTCTACTGTCTCCGATGGGGAAATTGGCAAACAAAGGAATAGGTCACGGTACGGGCGCCGTCATGAACAGACTGAAAAAGACAGCAAGCACTATCGGTTTAGGAATCGGAAGAGCGGAAAGCTACGATGATCAGTCGGTGAGAGGGAGAGGCGACGAGATGCTGGAGGATGATGAGGGCGAGAGAGCAAACGGGACGAGAGTGTGGTACAGGTGAATACATTGCTACTGCAGCTCGAGCATTATCGCTGACGCTTGGAACAGCTCATATGTTACTATTGACTGGATCCACGATGCTGTGAGTGCCCGGCGATATGTTTCCTGACATCGACCACTCCACTAACGCATTCCATACAGATCAAGGAGTCCTCTCGTGTGCGACTTCTGCGCCATGCCGCTCGCCGGTCACTTCGAGGGAGAATCGCGAACGCGTGGGATCGATTCCAAGGGTGGTTCGTTGTCACGCTAATCGGCATTATCTCGGCCCTGATCGCATTCCTCATCATCCGCGTCGAGATGAGTCTGTTCGACTTGAAAGAAGGATTCTGCACGAGCTCATGGGGGCAACCAAAGCGTTTCTGCTGCGCGCCTCATCATCCGATACCTGGCGGTGATGGAGGCGATGAACCTGTGTGTGGAGATTGGTTGGAATGGGGAGAGTATTTTGCGCCAAGGGAGAAGGGTGGACCGGAGGGCGCCTGGATATGGGGCGGGCCGGAGTTTGTATCGTATGCGTTGGTAGCGGTGAGTACGGATCGCAACGATTGTTTAGTGATTGTCAAAGCTGATCACAGGACCTCGTCCTATAGCTCGCTCTCGCCACGATTGCATCATGCTTGACCGTCTATCTTTCATCCTCTGCGCACCACACAACTTCGAAAGATTCTACATTCCTCGCCCCCGTGAACGAACTCAAAGACACGTCACAAGCCACTTCGTCGAAACTCCCTTCCCGACCTCCATCCTCATCGAATAATGCTAACGAACGCCAGCCCTTACTCGAGGGGATCGCCAACGAGCCTGTCACCCCTCTCATCGAGGCCTTCCCAAACCTGGAACCCCCTCGGAAAGTCATGTTCTACGCGGCTGGATCGGGAATACCCGAGATCAAGACGATTCTCAGCGGTTTTGTCATTCACGGGTATCTCGGTGGCTGGACCTTGATCACCAAAAGTGTAGGGCTAGCGCTGAGTGTCGCTTCGGGTTTGTCTTTGGGCAAAGAGGGTCCGCTGGTACATATCAGCTCTTGTGTGGGCAATATCGTGTCGAGATTGTTCTTAAAATTCGAGTGTAATGAAGGTGAGCTGAGTCTTCCTCGACCACTTCCCGTCAAAGGTCTAGCTCACATACGGTCGTGATATTCAGCCAAACGAAGAGAGATCCTCTCGGCGGCTTGTGCGGCCGGTGTATCCGTGGCGTTCGGTGCGCCTGTCGGAGGGGTTCTTTTCTCGCTCGAAGAGGTGTCATACTATTTCCCGCCTAAAGTAATGTGGAGAAGGTGAGCTGTTACAAACATGTTCGAATGCCGTGTAGCTCACCAAGTGTCGTTGTTCGTTGTAGCTTTTGGTGCGCCGCGGTCGCGGCCATCACGCTCAAGACTCTGAACCCATTTGGAAATGGCAGTCTCGTTCTGGTAAGCTGCTCAGGGTCCATCAACTCGCAAAAGAGAAAGTGCTGACCTTCCAATCATTCCTCTTCCTAGTTCACCGTGACCTACACCAAGGAGTACCATTACTGGGAATATATCGTCTTTATCATTTTGGGCATCTTCGGCGTGAGTGCGGATCTTATTCTCCTTTTTCCTCGATTCGCTGTTAGTTTCCCATGTTGATCCGAGCCAAACTTGATCAGGGTCTATACGGCGCTGTCTTTGCCCGCCTCAACATCATCTGGAGCAAACGAGTCAGAGCTGGGACCTGGCTGAGGCACCATCCTGTTCTTGAGGTTGCACTGGTAAGTCACAATCTATACATAGCCAGTAGGTAGACACTGACAGAATGGGATCACAGGTCACCCTGCTCACTTCGGCGGTATCGTTCCTGAACCCATATACGAGGATGGGCGGTACCGAGCTGGTCGCCAGTGTGAGTGGCTTCTGTAATACGCGAGGCGTGAAGGGCTGGACGCTGATCTGTGTTCCATGAACCGCACAGCTATTCAAGGAGTGTTCCACATCTTCTACCAGTCCTTTATGCGTCAATCATCCGCACGAGATCGCCTCTGTCGTCTGGAGCGTCGGCACTGCGTTGGTCATCAAGGGGTGCTTAACAATCATCACTTTCGGCATCAAGGTTCCAGGTGAGCCCTTGCGGCGCTCTTCGTGTAACTCGCAATCTCGATACTGACATATCATTGTTCATCAGCGGGCATCTTCATTCCTTCCCTAGTTGTCGGTGCTTGCTTCGGTAGGATTGTCGGCTTGATCATGGAGTACATCGAGTTCATGCACCCTTCCTTGCCAATCTTCGACGTGTGCAGAGACACCGACTGTATTGTACCGGGTCTGTACGCTATGGTGAGTCAACTGTCTAGCAGCATCCTCCCTTGATGATTTTTCGATGTGGGGATCCGCAGCTGATCCCGTTTCGACAGGTCGGAGCGGCTGCTACCCTCGCTGGAGTGACGAGGACTACGGTATCCCTCGCTGTGATCATGTTTGAACTCACCTCCACCCTCAATTACGTTGTGCCTGTCATGCTGGGCGTGCTGGTGGCCAAGACCGTTGCGGATGGATTGGAGAAGAAGGGTATCTACGATCTAGTGATCGAGTGAGTGCTGTGCCTCTGACAGGGTGTCAGCGCTAGCCTAGGTGAATATGTGACAGCTGACATTCGCAAATTTGACACAGCCTCAACCAATTGCCCTACCTTGATCAGAAGCACGAATATCTCTGGGGCTCACGCCGTGCCTCCTCAGTCGCCGATCGATTCGTCCCTATTCTCCGAGCAGACAAGCAGCATACCGTCCGCTCCTTGACTGGCAAACTCTTGGAGCTCGTTAGGCTCGGTATGGCGGATACAGGGTTCCCTGTCCTGGTAAAAGAGGCAACTGCCAATGGGGGTAGCGGTGCGGCTGGATTGGGTATGGGGCTGGAGACGGGCGTCAGTAGCGGCAGGGAGAGGAGCTGTTTGAGGGTCGTTGGGTTTCTGGGCATGAACGAGCTTGAACATGCTTTGTGTGAGTGAAAGTTTAGGCGATGGCTCAGGACGTTTAAAAGGGGTGTCCTATGCTGATGCGGTCTCGCATTGCCATGTCTCAGCCGAGCTGTCCGACGAGCCCGACGCGACCCTCAACCTGATGCCGGACGATGCTAACTCGCATGCTCGAACGCGAAGCAGCGCTATGTCCATCTTCAGCTTTGCTGATTCGTATCTTGAGGGGTCTTGGAGTCCTTATGATCTTAGTCGATACATCGACAGGGTGAGTTTCAGTGGTATTCCCCAAAGTTGGTATCAAACCGTGATCTCATAAATTGATTGACCTGACTTCCGACGATGTATATCTAGGCCCCAATCACCGTTCAAATCCACTCACCGCTAGAGCTCGTCCAACAACTCTTTGTCAAGCTCGGTGTGAGGCAGATCATCGTCACCAACTCGCGAGGGGTGTTCCAGGGTATGGTCACCAAAAAGTCGTGGCTGAAATTCCTGAGGGAACTGGAAGAGGACGACCGATAGGTGTGGACGAGCTCGCTCCTGTCCCTTAGCTCAATAGTTGAGACTATCTTACGTCCAGGGCGTGCGACGAAGACTGTATGCAACGAGCCACGCGCCATGTAGGTAAACGCTAGTAGCTTGTATGGACGCGGTCAAGCAGCATGCAACGCACAACACTCCATTCACGGTCTACTGCCCGAACGATACGTGCTATCACTGGAGCATTCCCTATTGTAACTCAACTAATAGGCGATGGCTGGTTGGGCCATCGCTCCCCTGCCTTATCAAGCTTCTTGATACCCAGTCTCGGTACCGCCGGTAGCAGTCGCGGCTGTAGCGCTGGTGTCCGCGCCAGAAGCTGCATCGGTGCCGTCGGCTCCTGCGGTGGTGCTCTGAGCGGATTGTTGTGCTGCCAGACTCGCTTGGATCTCTGTGCGCTCTTCGACACGGCGTTCATCCCGAGCAAATTGCTCGGGATTCTCGGTGAGCCTAGTCTCGAGCTCTTTTTCGCTTATGGGCTCAGGCGAGTAGTACGAGCCATCCCGATTCCAGATCTTAACGTTAGGGGCTGTGTTTCGACAAGTTATTCAGAGTCATCAGATGGAAAAGATCGAGACAGCTCGTATAACTCACGTCGAGACGTCGACGAGGATGAGTTGCCAGAGTTCGACATGTTCAATGATTTGCTGACCGTGATGAAGATCTGATATCGTGAGTGAAGTAGTGGGATTGAATGATAGAGTTTATTCGAAGTGACGAGATGAGGGAGTGCGTCTTTTTATACATTGAATCCTAGCGTTTTGTACCCTAGTCCGAATAGGTAGAACATTGCCCAAGCGAGTGAGTCGGTCCTTTCACTTGCGCTCTGGCCAGACTTTTGTTAACCTTTGTCAATCTGCAAGAAGCCATACAGCTCAGTATATAGTAGTCGAAAGAAACGCTTCTTTCTGACGCGTCACTGATGAGAACCAACCTTTCAAAGCTAACACCAACCTTTATCTCGTAGTATTGGACTTCGAGGACAGTGCTTCACACAGTCACTGTGCAGCCATTGTGCGTCCTCCTTTCGTCCCTCACATTTCTCTTCAAGGTGCATACTGTATTTGTCATACATTTGCCAACTTCATCGAGATATGCAATAGATATGTGTACATGTACAAAGGTGCGCCCTGTAAAAGGATTGCAACGCGCCACCAAGCTTGATGGTCGCCGTCACTCCTAAGCTCGATCGTGATCATTCTGTCGTTCCTGCCCCTCGAGTCTCGCCACATCATCACCGAGTAGAGCGATTCCAGACGGAGCACATACAACGATGTGTCTCGCCTTTCTGAAAGTTGCGCTGGTCATGGATGTCCAGACTGAGAGCGAAGATGAAGGACCACACGTGTGCATGTACAACACTGTACCCGCATAGTGGCACTTACTTGGGAAGAGGATGGTTGATACCGCATCTTGTGATGAGTCCCCTTTGGTGCAACTCATCGCACTCTTGGTGCGGAAGCAGTGTCTCACAGTCTCTCTGTTCACAAAGGTTGAACTCGCGGCTCATATATCCATACTTATACCAATTCCATGTCCCCCATGTATCCGCTCAGCTCCCCTTTCAGATACCCCAAGTTCGATTACTGCTATGAGGATCTTCTGACCAGTACCACCTGTATGTATATGACATGAGATCATACCTCTACCACTTATACTGCCTGTACTAATGTACGTGTACGTGTATCTGAACGCCGTCTAGAGCCCGGGGCTCTCTACTACGCACCCTGTGTGGTACTTGCAGTGCCGCTGGCAGAGGTCGCGCCCCTACTCGCCTGGGTGCCGTGAATACTGTCACCGGTCTCCACGTCAGTACCCGCCTCAGTCCCACCTGCTCCGCTGTGGCCTGAGGTGCCGCCACCGGCGGTCGAGCGATGCCCACCGAAAACATGTTCCGGCGACGATGCCTCGATCGCTTTGTGAAGTCTCACCTTGGCATTTATCTCAGAATCGAATGCTGCGAGCGCCTGACGTTCGGCGTCCGTGTATGTTCTGTTCTCGACCCGAGGGGGCTGTGTGTCCGAGTCCCCGTTGTTTGTGCTTTTCGGACCTGAAATGCGGTATCCCATGCAGAGTCAGCAACCAATGGCTTTCGTATCATCTTCCTCAATTATCAGTAGCAATATGCAAGATGACTGAGGCGAGCAGTGCACCAAGGACTGCGACTGCATTTTGAGTTGTACAGCAGGGTCGTGTGTAGCTCACATTCCGAAGCTTGATGCGGGTTTCCTGACATCTTGAAGGTCGGAGGTGAACGGAGTGTATGGGACGTGCTGTGTATCTCAACAGCGGGAAACCTCGAATGGACTGGGCGACTGACTCTATGTAGTGAGTGGAAGTTGATCGAATGGTGAAGTGAAGACAGAAAATGTGGAAATTGTGTGAAGTGGCGAGGTGAGTGAGGATCCATGGAGCAGCTTTATATAGCTCAATTCGTGGCTCTTACTGTATCGATACGTGCACCCAGGCGAAGGTATACGCCCTTTATGATCCCACTCTTCGGCGAGATGATGCCATACTCGTAAACTCACCAGTCAAATGCAATGCTTCTTTCTGAGCGTCATAGGGGAAAAGGATAAAATAACTATCCATCCTTTCAAAGCTGCCACCAACCTGGGCTCGCACCAGACCCCCACTACCGTCTGACAGTTCTTCCTCGGTGTCTTCGCTGTTGCGCGAATGATCACAAAGGAGCATGACGAGTCTAGGCCTACCGTCTGTGCCCGAGTGTTCTGTAAGCGATGCTTCCTAAGATGATGCACTAGCAAGCTGACTTGTTTGCTTGCAAAAGCCCATCACGTCATTGATTATGCAGAACATGTATACTATGGGATGGATGCACCTACAAAGGTGCGTAAGGACTCGAATCTGCTCATGAACACCTTCGTTGCTTTCACCCCGCTCATCAATCTAATGCGCCAGGAAAACGATTCGCCTCTCCAGTCGCCTCTCCCTGCTCGCCACATCACGGCTGAGCAGGGCGGTCTCAGAGGAGGTATCGTACAACAATGTGAATGAGCTCCAGGAAGCTGCGCTGCGCGTGTAGGTCCTGGACTGGTTGGAAGCAAAGCAGAAGCACCACAGGCATGCTGCACATTCAGTGTGGCACTTGGGCAGGCGGAGGATTGATAGGATGCGATAACTTCCCTATGGTGGGTGTTCATCCCACCTTTTGTGCTGAAGCGAACAGTGATCCTCAGGAGTGAACCCGCGGCACAGCTCACCAAATCCATGTAAATGTGATAACATCCATGCATTGTTTCAGTACGCCTTCAGACACCTCTTAACTCTCAGGATTTCTACTACGCCCCCTGCTCAGTAACCCGTATTACCGCTGCCAGAACCTTCGCCCGTTCAGGCCTGGGTGCCGGGCTCACTGTTGCCGGGACCTGCGCCAGTACCTGCCTCGGTAGCTTCGGATCCACTGAGGGGTGAGCTGGTCAGAGCGGATTGCTCTGCTGCTCTCCCCATTTCTTCCGCCCTTCTTTCGAGGAAGCCCGAATAGCTCTCAACCCAACTACCGAATCCGCCAGTCTGTCGATCGGTCGAGGCTGCAATGCGATGCGTCGTGCAGTGTCAGTAGATGAAGAAGGAATATTTCTCAAAGCGGCCAGCAGAGATGTCTGAGCAGCGGGCAAAGGTTGAGGACGAGACCATAATGAACAGGGGGTGGGAGAGGAAGGGGGGGGGGGGGGTTAGGAGTGGCAGTGGTCCGTGATCGGTGCCCTGTGCGCGCACGTGGTATGTTCGGCGGACTTACCGTCATCCTTTGCTTCCGTACCGGCAGCAGCTGTACTGGCCGCCTCGATCTTTTTGTCAAGCTCCCGGCCTTCCATCCTGAGTCTCTCGCGTTCCTCACGCAGCTGGTCTTTCGTCATGCTATTGATATCCATGGTAGCTGTTCCCCTCCCTTCAGCTGCGCCCAATTGTACATGTGATGTCAGCGATATTGAACCCACCGCACTGGGAAACCGAAGCCCTCGCAGTATATTCCGACAAAGAATCATAGACACGATGTAGAATCATCAGGTTCACTCACTGTGAGTGCCGTCAGACCCAGGCAAAGTCGAACGTGAGGACATGGTCGCTGTATGGTTCTGGAAAGAAGGATCTGGTCTGGGGTTAGTTGTAAGTGGGCGAAGGTCTGTCGGAAATGCGGTTGCGGTGAAGGTTCAATATGCTGTGGATAGAATGTGAAAGCGCGATATGGTAAGTGGTAGATTCAGCTCGGGTACCCCGATATATATATACATGGACGACCCCTCTATTTTCGACGGATTGGCCATGGGGACCTCGGTGGCTCCAGTTCGACCCGGACTCGGTCGGACTCGATGTCTCTCCTCCGCTAGCCCTCCTATGTTGCGACACAGCGATAGCGATCCCTTGTGGTGTGCGCCGCCGGCAATGTGTACAGTATCCGTCCTTTCACAGCTCGACCGAACTCGGTCGGACTCGATGTCTCTCCTTTGCTAGCACTCCTACGTCACAACACAGCGATCCCTTGTGGTATGCGCCGCCGGCAATGTGTACAGTGACAGTCCTTTCACCGTTCAGCTCTCCGCTTGTGTTCCGAGTTTTCGACTATCAGTGATCTGCTGCCTACTGGAGCTTCCGTGAGAATATCGCTCGTCAGAAGTTCAGAAGCCAATTCGACTAGCGGGCCGACACATATCAGTCGACTCGAGGAGTGGTGTCATGAGTCGAGTCAACGCTCCTTAGAGTAGCACTGTCAGCCCGCTCGAATTTGCAATTCGCTCTGCATTGGTCATTCAATTCAGCTGGCAAAGTGCACTATTCCAGCGTCCCTGATACCCTTCGGTAATCCATTGACCCACTCCTTGATTCCCAATGCCTTCTTCCCAGCGACATGTATCTCCGAAAGTTCGACCCATGTCCCCTCGGCGCAGGACGCGAGCATTCGCCTACTCTTGCCTTGCTTAAGCAGGAGGCCTGTACCGGGTTCTGCGATCCCAGGTAAATCGCTTGGAAGCACGGTCGCTGAGAGTGATCGAAGAGAGAGGAGCCGGGCGATCGTGCCGTTCACCGATGTCCACAGAGGGCACTGCAGAGACCAACAGTTGATCAACCAGTGCTATTCCTAACTGAAAAACCAAATCTGGAGAAGAGGAATCGGGAAATCGGTATACGCACTTGATGGCTTATACCCCTATGGAGCCTTTCGATCTCCTCAGCAGTCTGCTTAGACCATCGGATCTTCGCTGATTCATGCGTGATCTTCGGTGCGAGAGTGATTTGGCTCTCGTCCTGGGGTACGAATGCAGCCTAGAAGACGATGTGGCAATGTATGAGCGTCTGCTCGGACAGTCGAAGTGGCCGTGAACCATCGCGCTCACCTTTCCATCTTTTAGTCTCCGAAGAACGTCCACCAGTAGCTCGCCCCCTTCTTCTGCTAGGTGTGGTAGGAAGGAATTGTACGTCGCATCGTTGGGGACGGGCTATAAACCCTTGAGATTCAGCAGCAGTCTCTCTGCCAATACCCCGAGGTAATTTTTCTTTAATGACACTCACAATTCCCCGCACAGCTCCAGCGATATCACCCGCATCCACACCCAGCCCGTACCTGACCAGCCTTTGCACGCTGACGCCCGTCTCCTCATCACCGTTCGCGATGGTCCACTGGACAGGTGCTGCCCCCCGCCATCTCGGCAGTAACGAGGGATGGACGTTCAGCCGATGATCGGGCGGAAAGAGCTTGAGGAGTCGTAAGGGGATTATATGGCCGAAACTCGCTGTCAGCAGTAAATGGGAGTCTGAGAGTCTGTCGAACGGAGATGGGGGAATCCACGTCTTGATTCCATCTGCTGGTACCGTAGTCGTAGGAAGGTTGTTCTCCTCGGCGAACGATCTGAGCACGGCTATACAAGGATTAAACAATGTCAGACCTCCTTCGCATATCCTTCGCGATGTCACTGGGAGACTCACGAGTGTATACCTCATGCGATCTCTGATGGTGCTTCCCTCCCCTGCCTATCTCTCGCTCGGGCGGTACGACCACATCGATTGTCTCCCAGAGATCTACGAGGTTGAGCATCAGCAGACCATCTCGATGCTCTGGACACAGCTGTGCAATCGCCCCGAGCAGTATGGCTCACCTTTGGCACCATGCACCGCTCTCAGAGAAGCGACAGAGAACTCGTCAGATCCACAGAACAGTATCTTGAACCTATCGAAAGAAGGTCTTGAGACTGCCGACGACGCCGATGCTGATCCTGACGCGTAACACCGAGCTCTCAGAGCGCCGACGCTTAGACCCCCTCGAATGAGATGTGGCCGGTACGCCGCATGGATGATGACCATCTATAATAAAACCATTGATCTGACCTAGCGAGCAGCTGACCGGATGCTGAGCTCGCCTGTAAGTAGTGTGAAAAGGTCAGTCTGAGCTCGATTGCTACTGAGAGAGAGAGGGTGGTGATGAATAGATATTATCGAGATAGCCAGTTTTCAGGCACGGTCTAGAAATAACAATACTGTAACTTTGTTCTGCTGTGCCGCGGTGCGTTCATCCATCTGCATCCACGATCTCGATTCTATTCTCATCTTTATCTGTCATTCATCTCGGAGCCTTGAGCGACCTTGAACTAACCATCATCGACGGATTCGCATCTCGGCTCAGAGCTGGACACGATCTGAACGAAGTACAGAAGACAGTAACGACAGCACACCAAGTCACCATTCGTACGATTAACCGACGATTCGACCACGCAGACGCAAACCCAGCCGCAATTGCAAGCCGCCCATTCCTAACTTACATCCTTTGTGTGATCACACCCAACACGAAGAGCGACAAATCGCACATCATTATCGCACTTCACCTCCTTCCACAGCAATATCGTCCATCATTGCGGAAAGAATCTATAAATAATACGTCGACCTTCAGTCAACAGACAGAGATTGGGCAGCATTCGTAGAAAAAGACGAACGGAGGTTCCATGCGGGACCAGCATCAGAATTGATCATCGGTTTTCACCCGCAACCAGGTGGGCTCCAGACGTCTGTTGCGCCAGCAAGTTAGCTTGCGAGGTCGGGCATATTGAATACATTGATACGAACTATAGCAAGACTTCATCGTACCAAATACAAGTGTCTCAGCCCATACACGACGATGTTCTCTCACGCTCCCGCCAGCAGACCACGCTTGACCCTTCGATCGTTACTCCTGATTCCGACAATTTCGACATTCATACTTCAATCTCTGCCGGCAACAGCGTACATCCCCGCCGTAGCGGTCAACGATACTTCTGGACTCAACTTTACCGACTCGTCTACCATTGCTATATCATGGACGGATCCCAAGGGGACTTATAGCGGTGCAGTGTGAGTTGTACATTCAAGCATCACGCCGTGTTGATGGGCTTTGTGCAGGATTGTGGTGTCAGTTGTAGCAGGAGCTAATCAGTTTGCCTATCTTTTCACAGCTCGTTCCAACTTCAAGCGGATGTACGAACGGGAGGAACGACGTCCGGCGCTTTAGTGCATTTCTCAGAATCCAACATGGGCCCGAATCTGACAACATCGACCCCGTGGATAGCGTATATCAGCTGCGATGTCAACGAGACGTCCTGGAGCGATGAGTGGGGTGAGTGAGCAGGCACGCGAAGGCGACGGCTGAGTTGCGCGAGAGGGAGCCGGTACTGACTCGTGGCATTATAGATATCTTCACCTTGGCAAGAGATCGAGGGGCTGTCTCAGCGGTAAGTCGCAACTCAGGTTATGGGATATACGTCGAAGAGTCACCGGCTGAACTCATGTTATTATGTCTTAGCTTCTCTACACTTCCAAAGCCCAATCCTGCCTTCTGAACCAGGAATACATCACCGACTTTGAGAAACCGCTAGATGTGTTTGCGACGAAGACAGTACAGGTGGCGAGGTACGTCCATGCAATCGTCGTTAGTATTGGAGTATGCTGCTGAATACATATATATGCCAGGCTTATCGATAACCAATTCGTTCATACGAACGATACATTCAACGATTACAACGGGACCTTGCTGAATGTCTCGTGAGCTGCATTCACCCGCATATGTCCAAATTGATTCGCATACTAAGGAAGGATTTCGAATAGCGGAACTGACGTGAACAACTCGCTCGCCGGAGATGCCCCTTCCTTCAAAACATTCCTCATGGGCACACTCACCGCTCGAAATTCCACGGGTCAAGCCACAGCAACGTCGATACCCAATGCGGAACCGTCGTCTGACGGATCATCCGGTGGAGGAAACAAGAAGACTTCAGCGCCCATGATCGTTCTATACACCATCACAGGAGTAGTATCGAGCATGTTCCTTGCGATGCTGATCATGGGAGCGCGGCGTGCGATGCTCCATCCTGAGCGATATGGACGGCGCGAACGAGACGACTCGCAAGGACCGCAGAGTACGGCGGGCGGACTGGCGCAGGCGATACTGGATACTTTCCCCGTCATCAAGTACAACAGGAACAACGAGCGCTTCGCCGGTACGAATGGTGATGGAACTCCACCCAAGAGCCTGTCATCGGAGAACAACCTGGATGGTATCGGATTGAATGAGATGAGGAATAGCAATGGCGATGTAGAGGCAGGTCAGAGAGGTAGTGGACGAGCAAGATCTGGGACTGAGGAGACGTACGCCGAGTCGTCCAAGAGCGCGTTGGGCGCTGGCGCAGGTGATGTCGGAGGCATGGCTGCCCGAGCGAGTGGGAGCGGGTACGACGGTACGGGCAGCGTTGATGTGGGTGGGGACGACACGATGGTGGATGGGCAACATTGTCCTATCTGTCTCGTGGACTTTGAAGCGGGTGATGATCTGAGGGTGTTGCCCTGTGAGAGGGAACACGTGTATCACCAGAGCTGCATCGATCCTTGGTGAGTGCAATAGAGTGCACGTATGGTGTACGGGGGATGCAACGCTGACGCCTGCCACGTATCTTTCTCAGGCTGCTACAAGTGTCATCGAGTTGTCCACTATGCCGAAAAGGTACGTCATGAGTTTTGTTCCTCGGATTAGACTGCAAGATACTGACGAGCTTGTGCTCAGACTTTAATGCTCCTCAATCCACCTCGATCGCATCCACATCCGCGCAAACCCAAACGAATGACATTTCTTCGACATCTTCTCCGCACTCATCGCAATTCGCCGCCGAGCCAACTCACCCCCCGACGCAGCCACCCACGCAACATGGTTTCGCTCGATATCTCGCGTTCATGCGCCGTCATCGACGCCCTAACGTATCTACCACAGAGGGCGAGAACGACAGTGGGAGTGGGGGACGGGCTCGGACGAGGTCGAGAGGTGGAGGAGCGGGGAGTGAGTATGGTGTTGGGCCTGGTCGGAGAAGGGAAGCGGATCAGACGGGTCCCGGAGGATATTAAGGGTCGATCACCCACAATCAAGGATACGGTTTACGATTCGACGACGAATGATTGCCCGATGCCGCTTCGAACACAGATGATATAAGCTAGTTGTTGTATATTTAGATGGGACCCGACCGCGGACCATATTCATTTTTGATAAACCTTGTCGTATCACCATTCATCACACACAGACTGTACTCAGAGATGTAGCTTAGCACGAATATTACTGCCTTATATGACTTGACTGGCGGTTATGGGTGGATGGCCTTCTCAAGTTTCTGTATGCTTGCGCGATGTCACGTGCGATGAGGATGGAGTCAAGAACAGCGTTCACATGCACTGAACCGAGTCCGAGTCGGCGAACGAGAGCGGAAAGGACGGTATGATTAAGCGCCCGAAGGTACGGGATGAGCAGATACGATCTTGCGGGTGGCGTATGCGCCCTACCGTTCATGTATGCTGTATTTTTATGAATGCATCGCAGTCCAAAGAGATATAGATCCGAGTTCCGGCGGATTCTACGTTTTCTGGATCGAGTTATCGATTCCAGTAACAATTTAATGTAAGGGTGATCACCTTTGGGTCCGACGGTGGTCTAAGCTTAAGGAACAAGGAGGAATGCCGCACCGCCATGGACTGAAGGAGCAAACAAGTGAGTACATACGCACACAGCACAACATAACACACTCCACACAGACTGCATCGAGCGCCTAATGTCGACTAGGATCTGAAGTTGTTGGTAACAAAGTGAAACGGGTCTAGGATAAGTCCTTGCAGATACAAGACACACAAAATAACGAGTACAACAATTGGGACCAGGTCCGACCTTCCGCGTCCGTCCGCCGTGCATAGCGCGGTAAAACACCCGATCGGAGAAGGGGATGAGACGATGACACATATCGCAGTTATTCGTCAGCGCCAGGGTTCAGCTTGGCATCTCTAGTCTCACAAAATCTGGGAGACCTCGACATCTGTTCCGATGCTGATCACGATACATACATCCTGCCCAGGGCGGCGTTAATACCTAGCCTCCGAGAACACTCTGTCCGTGAAGCTGTGTGTATCCTACTGTATATACGGTATCCTGTCTGTGTGCATTCGTCTGTGTCAATCATCGGGATATACGACATTCGTCCCGCTCCGTCAAAGACGGATCACGTCCTACTTTTCCCAACATGATCGAAGTCGATCGGGTTGATATGGCGCGCTCCAGACACACTTTTATATACTAACGAATCGCTTCGCCAAAGGCAGTCTCACTTCGTCCCGATTATCGTCTCTATCACACAAGAGCCTCCTTCCATTGACCGAGCTACTTCAGCCCGATCTACTGATCACAGGCCTTCCTTTGTACTCGTACTAGCCAGCCATCACATCGCCATCGCACAGATTGGATCCTTCAATCGTTTCATCGGTCATTCCACTCTACGAGACTCGGTCATCGTGAGCGCCCACGGCTCTGCTACCTCGAATACTCCTCGCACCATCTTAGCACTACATCTCGTACATCCAGCACCTCGACGTCACAGCCAAGTCGAAATCGTGCTCGACTCGACCCTGACCAACTTGAACTCGCGTCTAGAAACTTTCTCGGATCTACGGCTGAGAGCGTCTCTCATATTTAAGAAGTACACCCACGGTCCTTCGTCCGCCTGCTGTTCTGGCAAAGTGCTCGACTCAGTACCTCACCAGCAAGATCCAAGATGCCGACTTCGTGAGTCGAACGCCTCTGCTCCAGCCTCTAGTCCTGTATGAGCCTCACCAGACTGACTCATAATCACCAATCTCAGCCCCGCAGCAATGGCGTTCACCGCCCTCGTGGCGTCGACAGGATTCCTCTTCATGATCTGGCATACATGGCACTACGACCGATGGCGGTGAGTGAATGAAAGCTTCATCATAATATTATCGCGGGCAGCACAACTGTGATGAGGGCGTTCATCTGATCCATTCTTATTTTGCACTCCGTCCAGATGCCTCCTGTACAGCAAGAACGACTGGTTCAGAGCGGTCATGTGCCACATCCTCCTTGGGGCAATAGCGTGCTTGAATGTTTATACGTGGATCGCCGTGCACGTGCTGTATGAGGAGGTGAGTGGCCCACGCTCTCAGTCATGTTCAATCGAACCAGAAGCTTGTCGTGGGCTGACAGTTTTCGTGGGCTGACAATGTCTTGCGATGATCTCTCTCCGTGCAGTACTGGATTTACCTCCCTTCGGCGCAACAGACGATCATCGCGCCGTATCAGCTCTGGACCGAAAGCCACCAGGACCTCTGGCGGATCAGCATGTACTTCATGACGGCCGGATGGGGCTTCCTGCTGGCTACTCACCTGGAAGAGGTACGTCCATCAGGCGGTTGGTACGTTAGCCTATTGTGTGCTGACATTCCGTTCATTTGCTGTGCACCTGACAGTTCTTATACTGGGGATACCTGATCAAGTCCATCAATACTCCCGGCGGACCAAGGACCACATGGCTCCGATCGAGCTTCTTCAAGGTGTGGGTCGGGTTGTGGATATCGTCCTTCGCGCTGCTCATCGGGGCGGTGCATATCGAGACGACCAATTTGGATATGATGAGGGCGTACTTGTTTGTGGTCGGCGGAACACTGAGTGTACTGTGAGTCGTCCCTGCGCCGAAGCTCGTTTCGTGAGAGGCTGACAAGTCTTTCCAATGTCTCCCAACGCAGCCTCGCTGTAGCCTCCATCGTCCTGTGCTTCGTTTTCCCCTCCTTTCTCCGCACCGTCAAGCGCCAAGGAGCAAACTTTGAAGTCGTCGATAGACTGCATTTCTTCGCTGAAATGAATCAGATCAGGACGGTCTGTCGTCTTGCGTACAGTATCGGCATTGTGAGTGGAGTTCGAGCATGGACAACTATCGTTATGGCGAAGAATCTCCTAGATCGTCAAGGGGAAAAGGGGGGTCTCGACGATAGCCATATGTCTCAGTAGATTCGGTGCAGCGAGCTGACCGGTGAGACACCTCCCAGCTCATCCTGTCTATCGACGGCCTGACGAAGAACAAGACGATCAACAAGAGCATGATCTGGCATGATATCCTCTATATCACCAGTCAGCTAGCGCTGTTCGCTGCGACGTGTCTGTCAATCGTGGTGAGTAGTAATCTTGAGCATTTCAACAACGTGACCGACCTGAGTGATCCCGCTGTTCTCACGCACGGAGATCAGTATATTATCACCTTCATGAGGGGCGTTTGCTGACAACCCACGCAACCCTTCAGGTCCTCCTGCCCAGAAACATGACCTCGGAATCGCTGCCACCGCATCCAACCGACCAGACCTTCCACCCGATGGTCCCATACAAACGCCCCGCGCCGGAGGGGTACTCTGGCAAACAGTTCTACGAGCTTGGCGAGCGTCTCAACGTCGGCCCAGATGCTATGCTCGGCACCGCCCGCGGGTTGATGGTTCCCCATACGCCCGATATTGGCTTTGAGATGTCCATCACCCCACCTTCGAACAACAAAACAGCCGAGACGACGACAACTACAGACGAAGCGCCGTTCACGGAAGTAGCGGACAAGACGAAGAAGGCGAGGTTGAGCGAGATGCCGATCCTGCCTAGTGTCGTACAGAAATTCAGGAGCCCGTTCGAGACGGGTGAGCCAAAGTCGAAGGGCCCGACACAGGTGTTCGTGACGACGAGTCATACGGTTGTGGAGGAGTAGAAAGGGTCATAGTAGTGTTTCGGCCGGATGATTGGGTGGAAAGGGAAAGTGAGCTTTTATTGGCCCAGGTTTGGTCAGCGGAAGATCTTTGTCATTTCATATAGCGAGCTTATCATGATCGGTTATCGTCAGTATCTATCAGATATGATGCAAGGTAAAGTGAGAGAAACGTAGACCCGTATGAATACATATAATCCTCACGAATCTCCGATAGCGGCGAGCCAGTCGTGCTCGTCTCTGTTGCCTATCGCGCGAAGAGCCCCCTTCTCCTGCTGCCCTATAAGAGGGAGTTATCTCCAGTGCGCCGTGTTTGTCTCCATTGTCTCTAGAACAGAGACACCCTTCAGATTGTGTCCTCCCGGCGTCTACTTTCTAATCCCTCCTTCCATCAGTCCTCCCCTCCAGGAGCCACCCGTCGAGATCCATATCCCAACCGCGGGAAGGGACAGCACCTCCGTCGATTGCAAGCGTCCCTTGATTCGGCAAGATACCGCTCTGCCTTCCTACGTCCTCTTGAAATACTGACTCGTTACCGCCTGACCAGCTACGATGCCGAACACTGTCTCGCCCGCTGAGAGGTATGAATCGGTGATTGACTTGATGGACGAGTCTGGGATCAGATCCGTTGAAGGGCTGTGAAGAGCATGGACGATCATGGGTCGGACATTACAAGGACAGGTGAATTTCAGGGAACGGGGCAGCGAAGATGGGTCCAGAGGTAGATTGAGCCAGTCGGAATTTGGTCGTGGGGGGCATAGGTCGAAGATTCCGATAACAGTAGAATGGTCGTCAGCAGATGAACGTTTCGGTCTCCTTCAGAACACCTCCGTGCGGTTTTCGTCTCAGAAAGCCTCGTGATCTCCATATCCCACTCACGCATATCCCGTCGTCTTCTTCACACCCGCCAAGATAGTGGTGATAGCCAACGCGTCGAGGCCGTAATGTACCAGTCGTCCAAGAACCATGATGAGCGGTGTGTCGTGTGGAAAGCTGACGGGGTGAGTCGGTCTCGAACGGTGTGATTAGGCGAGGCTGAGGTATTGCCAGGATGAAGAGCGTCAACGGAATGCTGTCACGATTCGACCAAAGAAGTGTTAAGACGAGGTTCAAAGCAGAAAGCAGAGAGTTATTTGATGCCTTACTCTTGCGTTCGAGTGTCTGGTTGATCGAGTGTGTGAGAGCGAGCGAGCGGTGACGGACTATGTTCGGCACGGTAAACAGGCGGTCATCGCCGACTGCGACACGAACTTGTACAACGACCTGAGCAGCCGTTCGTCCAGAAAGATGAGGAATCGCGACGGCAAGAACATGCATGCATTCTTAAGAGATGTATATAAACCTTGTCCTGATTCTGATAGACCAAAGTACGGCCACGCTCGAAAGGATTTTGAAAGAGATCGACACAAAGATTGTCAATCACTTGTGGTTTACCTGATCCTGAATGGTTGCAACAACACCTGGGACTCCCAAAGGCTGGGTGGCAGCTTCACCAGCAAGCATCTCGGTAGCGGGCTGCGTGGTACTTGAAGCTTCTCCGGGATTGGAAAGAGGCACTCTGATGTCCCCTGCCACCTCAGACGCCAAAGATTGGTAAAGGAAAAACCACGTGATAAATCCTTCGTCCATCGCTTCCGCACACTGCTCAACCCGGGCTCCGTCAGCAACAGCCTGCAAGCGTCAGCGGATTCAGCATAGCACTCACTTGCTCGATAGTAACCGCCGGCTTGTTCTCCTCGATCGCCTTGCTGTATTCGAAAGCCAGCGCGAGGGCGCTCTAGGGGGAAAGGCTCGTTCAGCGTTCCATTTCGACATTTACAGTAGACTTAGACAACAGGATGCCTGCCGGACTCACTGCTCGTGACTCCGCCAACTGGACTCGGCTGGACTGAGTGAGTCCCGCCCAGCACTCGCAGGCTTCGCTACATGCAGAGTACGCTTCAAGCTGGGCCGGCGACATGGTTGCAGCCACATCGGCTGGAGGCACCGAAAGGTCCTGGGCAACGATACATATCGTCAGCTTTCGGTCTCTTCGGCTGTTTCGAACTGCGCGGCCAAGTCAGTCCACTCACGTCTCCCGTGGATGGCTGCATGGCTTCTGGTTACTGATAGACGTGACTGGAAAGCTAATGGTGCAAGTGCGGGATGAGAGGGTATAATGAGATATGTGAACGTCTCCAACATGACCTAGCTCGAACTAGAAGGCAAACAATCATATCTAAGCTACGGCATTTCCCACTGCAGAGGCCAGGGACTCTCCTGTTTGCACCTAAGGAAGCATAGGCCCCATACGAGCCGTACGAAAACATCGTTCATTTCACTGATTGTTGAACGTTGATGGTGATGCTGATGGATAATGGTGACGGTCGTCAGGGAGAAAACTCGATGATAGTGGCACTTGATTATGAAGGACTCATGGCTTGATGGATTGATGGAACGTTAACTTTTTGATGGTGAAAACTCTGTCCAGACTGACCGGATTGGGTAACGCGTCGTGATGGTCGTCATGGAGTTGAAGAGCGGAATAGTTGATGGGAATGGGAGCTACTGATAGTCAGAAGTCAAAGGCTAGAGGAAACTAAAAGCGCGTATCATTCAATGCGTGCAGCACACTCCTCAAGCTGACGATATCGACCACATTGTCATGGCATTTCTCTTTGTTCGATAAGTCATATTGGTGTTTGATAAAGCTATCGCATGAGCCTTGCTCTCCGCCTCAAACCCTTGCTACTGTCTCTCATCACTGGTCATCATGTCAAGAAAGCGCGGCGGCAAGAGGGGGTTATCGCGCGCCAAAAAGCAGCGAGCAAGGCAGCGACGTATCAGTGCTCGGGCGCGAGCGCAGCGGAAGATGCATCTCGGTGAGTCCAGTCAACCTTCAACCATAAACCCGTACCAGGTCGAAGCCATTACACTAACGTCATGATCAGCCGAACAGAAACGGCTCGCGGAACAGAGGCCTGAACTTCGAGCGAGCGATGAGTACTATCTGCAGTGGCGCAGGGACAATCCACTGGCGCACAATTCCCTGTTACCATCCCCGGAAGAGATAGAAGCGCTCAACAATGGTCAACAGACTGTCAGTAGCCTTCGGCTGTTCCTTGGTTGGTGTCAGAGATTGATCGTCTTCTGCATTGCAGGTGACCTCACGAGAACTTCGAATCGATCAAGAGATCCAACGAATATTGTTCCTGGCCGATTCGATGAGCCGTAAAGATGTTCGCGCCGCCATTCTAGGCGCAGCAGACCTCTGCTGCGACGTGCTTGTCTTACCTACCCCGGAGAATAACTCTCTCGATCTCAAGTTTTTCGCTTATCTCACCTACATCGTATCGATCTGCGCCTGGGAGCTAGGAGACGATGAGGAGGCGCTGATGTTAGCCGTGGAGGCTTGTGAGTATGTGGACATGATGAAAGCTGATGGGTGGAACTTCACGGTGGAACCCTGGCTGTCCCTCGAGCATCTCTGCTCCAAGGCACACGCCAGGGCCATGGCATCGTGTCAGACCCAGAGCGAGGACGGAGAGTACGAGGAGGACGAAGAAGCATCCCGAAGCGCGACAGAAGACGCCGTTCAGGATAGTAAATATGAAGGTGGAGAGGACTCCACACCGGTCGAAGAATAGGTCTGGTGGCAGATCATAGCGTAAGATGAGGCATGCATTCGCAGGCGATTGGTCTGTTCATCGATCAGAGCAATGCATGCAATCGGGGGGAAAAGGCAAATCGAGTCACGTGAGGTTGGGTTTGCTATGGTGTTTGACTATGACTACAACATGCCGTGATCACGATATAATACAACAAGCTAAATGCTTTGATATGATCAACGCCGAAGAAACGTGACATGGACGAACTATCGCCTCTCGTTCTAATGCTAGAGCAGCCCTATTGTCGGGCTATACTCTCCTCTCGCTCGTCAAGCCACCGCCTGACAGCTTTCCGGCTCTGAGCCAACACCCAAGCGCGTCTCCATCTGTTCTCCTTCCCCTTTCTCTTCAGCACGTCTTCGTCCTCTGTTCCCCGCTGATACACCTCGCGCCCATTTCCGTCTTCTTTTTGATGAAGGGGTGTCATCCCCCAGTCGTTCCAGAGGTTCATGAGGTGGCCGCAGCAATACCAGATATCGTCGTATTCCGCGTCGAACAGAATATACCATCCCTCCGGCAGCGGTATTCGCTTGAGACGCGTGGCAAGGAGGATAGAGGCGCATGCTAAGGTATGAGGAGGGTGGATAGCGTACATTGGTGTGAGTAGTCTTCAAGGGGATATAGCAAGAATCGCGAGATCAGCGTGGCATATGTACGAGGGCGTAAGGCTGTTATCGGGAGCCACACGTACAGGTCATTCAGGATAGACCAGCACATCTGGGCTACGTCGTCCTCGAATACCAAGTCCAGGATTTTCAGGTAATTTATCACGTGGCTGTATGGCAGATCGACCTATCACACGCGACCAATACTGAATCAGCTCTTTCTGCACTGGCAGAATCGAGATTATTTTTGAGATGAGGAAAGCCAGTAACAGGTATCGGATGCTGGGTCGGAGCTCACCTGCATGTTGAAGCCCAGCCTCTTGAGGATCTGCATCTCAGAAGCGGTGATGACATCTTTCCATTCCCAGAAGACCTCATCGTGAAAGCCGGGAACCTGGAAGTCGAATCCTTTCCAAACAGGGTCCCCATCCCCCTCTTCTTTCTTTTTACCCTTCCCGATGTCATTGCCGTTGTGTCCTGCTTGAAGCTGAGCTTGGATGCGTTGACCATCTCCCAGCTGCCAGCCCCTGCTACTGGACGACGAGGGTGAGGTCGCGGCGAGAGGCGAAATACTGAACGGCCGATCGGGCGGCAGGTCCAGTAGATGCTGTATGCGGGCGAGGAGGAAGAGGTAGGTGTTTATCAGGTCTCGGAGACGGACAGGGGTCTCGCACAGCTTTGTTGATAGGAATAAGGCGGATATGGAGATGTCCTAGAAGAGTGTAGCGCGTCAAGAGGGACAGATCAGATCTCGTTCGCAATATTATAGCATAGCCATACATCGAAGCCAGTGGTGGTCTTGCCGGCAGGAGGGATGTGGGTCGGCGGTCAAGCTTACATTGACACCGAAAGAGTACAAGGATGATACGTAGTAGAACCGGTGGAATATCACTTGAGCAGTCGCCATTGTACTCTGTGGTCTGCAGTCGAGCCAGTCATTGGATAAGAGGGACATCAGCATAACTCTTGTATCAATCTCAGCGATAACGGATGTACACACAGGTCCAACATGATCCCAGCCTCCTGAATTAGCATGCACCCAGCGATCCGAAGGTCGGCCTCCACCTCGGATGGTGTTCCATCATCACGAGACGGAGAGGAAGCTATCTGCTCGAGAGTCGCGAGCGGATGTGGAGCGTGGGCCATTGCTAGTTCGTCCTGTGCTCTCTCGGAGAGCCGAACGGAATGAGAGGCCTAAGTGTTTTCTTGCCGTGTAGGTCGATTACGCCTAAATATTCTAGTGATATCATCAACAACATCTTCGAGTGATCTCAATGGTGGGTAATGGGGCAATCGTAATCTTGGGATAAAACCAGGTTAATTGATTAGAAAAAAATTACCATTCACCATTCACGCTTTACCATTCAAGCTATTAATCTATAGCTAGTTCAAGTCGGGATTATTTCGGTCGAGAGATTGTTGAATGACTTTTTCAGAAACGTCGCTTATTGTCTTCTTCAATACTATCATCATTTGCCATCATCATCAAGCCGTGACACCTGTCCCTCTCATTATCTGAGCGACACAAGAGTCACTCCATCATCTGAGAATCTCCAAGCTACAAATCAAACTATAGTCAGCAACATGTCAGACGACTGGGGTGAGCCGACTTCTGTTTCCTGACGCGCCGCAAACGCCAGCGGCCGTGGGTGCGCGATGACACCAGGAGACGAAGTCTTCAGCCGCAATGTATGCTAACATACAAATACACCTCTCGTCGCGCCTCGCACAGATATCGACGACGAGCCCGTCAACTCCGGCTCTTCGACCCCTGCCCCTACCGCCCTTCCGCCCAAAGCCCCCGCCCGTGGTAGATGGCAAGGCGAAGATGAGGAGGACGAGCAAGACGACTGGGACGTCTCCGAGGACGAGAAGCCCAAATCGTCTGCTGCCCCTGCTGCGGCGCCCAAGAAAAAGATGACATTGAAGCAGAAGCTTGCTGAGAAGGAGAAGCTCGCTGCCGAGGCTGTAAGTGGCCTTTCCCTCTGAGATCCAAATACTCAGGTCAAAGAGTGCATGCTGATTGATTCTGCCCTTCCTGTATATCTTCCGTGTTGTCGGTCTTGCTTCGTTATCGTAGAAGCAGCGAGGAGATACCGGCGCCGATGATCTGATGGAGACCATGACAGAGCAAGACAGACGGCGACTTGCGAGAGAGAGAGAACAGGAAGCCGATTTGGCTGTTGCGTCTGACCTGATGGGTGACCTGAACGTTGAGGAGAGTGAGTGAATAGTAACCCAGGTCAAGGAGTGAACCTCATCAGTCGTGGCACGTCTCAAATCGAAGAATTGGTGGAGTCTTCATCTACTGACCGTTTGCTTCCAATGATTATGGCATTTCAGACACCTCGCAGCTGCTTGAGGCGATCATCAAGGCTAGACCATCAACAAAGAACGACTTCACCCAATTGTCCAAGAATATCTTTACTGCGCTTATCAAGAAGCACGAGGCCAACCCGCTCTACTCTGCGCTCGTCGAGCAGCTCTCCAAGGATATGTGTGAGGCTTTGACCGCCGTGCAGACGAGGAAAGTGTCTTCGTCCCTGAGCGTTTTGGGAAATACCAAGCAGCAGGAGGAGAGAGATAAAGCCAGCGGAAAGAAAAAGGTGAGTGGACCTGATCGATCTACTGCCATTTCCCTTGTCACATATTGGAGCCACCATTACGCTCCGCTTTGAGGGTAAATAGACTGCTTTCGCAGTCTATGGGACTAGTCTGTCGGGTGCGAAACGTCCTCTTGCTGACCGCTCATGCACATATGCAGACCACTGCCAAACCCAAGCTCGGCGCCGTCAAGGTCCAGGCCAAGCACGACACCGAGGTATACGATGACGTCCTCGACGACGATGACTTCATGTAACCTGCTTACTATCCTTCGACAGTTCAGCACAGCAGTCATAGAGAACAACCGGCAGTTCAGCAGCCATAGATGTTCTCGATCATAGATAGCTCAGAGCCATACTAGACGGGATACGTAGAAGAGAGCGGGGAGACTAGACGTAATACTGGTCAGCGATGGCAGCCATCATTGTAGAGCGATCAATTCTACACCCCTGTTGATACAATGCATCGCGTCGTCTTTTGAGCCTTTTGTTGATTCAATAGGCACCACCGGATTGTCGCCATCCTCCGTCAGCAATGCCGCGTGTCGCAGCTTCATGGAAGATCGATGTAATGATCGTCAGCTATCCATCTTGATTGACCCCGACCGGCCGGACAAGGCCTTGCGTTTGCCCTATCTGAAACGGGGGATGCTTGTTCGGTTCCTGTGATTCGCCAATGCACAGTCCCGACAGTCTGATTGATATGTTCATCCAGGGCACATAAATGAATCTGGCACGGGCCATATATACACAATAAGATCGATGAACCCCATTGTCATGAACAATCAATGCCATTCCGGACATTCCTTGCCTTCCACAACCCTTATCATCATCATTACACCATGAGGTATGCACGAAAAATCGTGATATGGCTACAGCACTCGCACTCCCATTGTCTCGCGTCATCTGTTCGAGCATATCATTACTGGGTTGTGCTAGCATAGTGCGTGCTTCATTATTACATCTTCAGGGGCTTTATCGCAATCTGATCTATTCGTGATTGTGAAGAAGACACGACGCGATCGTGGGAACATATGGTGGTCAAAGTGGCTTGCGAGGCGAGGTCGAGCATCATCGGTGGTCACCGTTGGATTGGTATAGATCCAAGTAAACAGTGTGCAGGTATGTCTTCTTGGGGCAATAATACGGTGTGTGCATAACATACGCATAGGGGAATCTCTATCCCACACGTCCATACGTACAATATATGACGGATGATGATCCAGGAGGATTGGCAGGTACCGAGCATAAAAGGTCGCTGCGGACGTAGAAGGCGGAGACCGGAGCTTACCTCATAGCGACTACAGGACAAGGACAAGCGGCGACAAAAAGAGTTCGTTTTTGCTGGATTGTTTGCTCCGCCCTGAATCGAATACGTCATAGCATGCAATCGTATTGCGATCTGCGCTTTGTACTGTCTGTAAGGACAGACCGTCAAAAGAGGCTTTCCCCTCTCGTACAAGCAGTCGTCCTTACAAGCGATTCATATGGCTAGAACACGGCGAAACGACCCTAGGGATCGCTGAAAGCCTGTCAGGGGTTTCGCAGCTGCAGCCAGCAACCAGAAAAGCTTAGCTTTAGCTCGCAACTAGAAAATTAGGACCGGAAGTATGACGCTCGTCATATGTTTGGGCTGTCCAGTAGGCCTAGGGGCGTAAGGACCTTTACCTTGGATCCTCCCGGGTGGCCAAAAAAGGAGAACAACAAAATAATGCCCCAAGTAGAGAGAGTCAAGGCCAAACATAGAGGCCTGCGTACCTGTATTGTGTGTAATGTATGCGATTGACTTTTCGAAGTACGCAATGATGTCATCAAGAGGACAATCCAATCGAAATGACCCAATCCATCAACCCATTCCTAAGGTCGCACGCAGCTCGTCGCCATCCATCCCCATGAGTACTAAAGCAAACACCATTGTGGACATCGGTGGATCTATTCCCCCCTTTTCTTCTCTTCTCACAAGCATATACATATCACTTAACCGATTTTGACTATCAACCTTGCTCCTAGCCTGATATTATAATCGAGCAAGCCAAGCGACTCTTACTTACTGTATCTGTGAGTAAACGATCGTCTTGCATCGATTGAAGCGTGCGAATTGGAAGGATTTAGAGCTCATCGTCGCGCCACTTCCGCTTGCCGCGCCATCAGCTAGCTACTCTATAACAACTGGTGAGTCAACCTGCCACTCTCGAGCGAAATATTAAGGTTCAGCGATACTGATGGTGCTGCTTCCTTTCGCTGCTGCCACTTCTGTAGTATCCAATATGAGCGTAAAACCCACCCACACACAGATCTCTGAGCACCCCGGAAAGATGGGAGTGACCTCGGCCGCTTCTGGCGCCGAGCTTGAGGCCGATATCCAGAGGAAGTTGAAGCTTTGGGGGGTTGTGGCGGCCTTCCGAGACGGGTGAGTACTTGGTTTCCACTTTTAGCGCCTCCAATAGCTCGAGCTGATCATAAACCACTTGATAGACGAATGCCCGACAACCGACAGATCGACAGCGCCCTCGAATACGCCATCAGCCACTCACCCGTTGAGCTCAACAAGCTCTCACCTGAAGGACGTGTCCTCATCGATGACTTCAGAGACATCATCGAGACCGCCCGAATGATTGTTGCCGAGAAGAACGCCGATGAGCTCTTCCAGGAGGCCGTATGGGCCTCATATGCCGGTGACGCCTCGCGAGCCAAGCAGTCCGGTGTCGTACCGGTATCCAAGGCCGATGCTCAGGCTGACGGCAAGCAGGGTGAGTGATTGTTATGGCTTAATTGCGACAGATCTCGGACTGTACGCTGATATACATCCAACATCACAGCCGCTGCCCACCTTCGAGTCCTGATCTCCCTCTTCATCACCAACTCCGAGGCTCGAAAGCTCCTCAACGACTTTGGAATCATCGGCCGAGACATCTTCGCTACCGGCGCCGCCAAGGTCGCCGACAAGACTCGACCCAACCAGGAGCAGCTCGACTCTGTCGACCAGGAGGCTCCCTCAAACCAGTGGGTCGGCGCCGACGGCAAGCGACTCGGACCCAACGACACCCCCGAGGTACAGGTCAAGGGCCCTTCCGGTGCCCAAGTCACCTACAACCCCAAGGACGACCCCCGAGACGCTCGAGTCGTAGACACTGATGGCAACGAGCGATCATCCGGCCAGGTCTACGATAAGGCCCAGGAGGCTCACTCTCAGTACCAGAACAAGAAGGAGGATCTCAAGTCTTCGGCTGTCAACACTGCTCGAGGACAAGGTCAGGAGGGTCAGCAGAAGGAGCAGGCCAAGGGCGAGGCCAAGGCCCACGCCAAGGACCTCGCTTCCAGCCGAGACCCCAACGCTTCTTACTCTACCCAGAAGGACCAGATCCTCGGCCGGGCCAACGAGAAGACCCCCAACGACGTCGATGTCCAGGGCGGCAACGTCAACCGAGACACCGGTGCCGACAAGGCTCAAGCTGAGGACGCCGCCCGAGCCAAGGGCAACCAGCTCTTGAACAAGATCCCCGACGAGCACCGAGAGCGAGCCGCCAACGCCGTTCAGGACACCAAGCAGTTCTTCAAGGAGCAGCTTCCTGAGGAGCGACGAGACCAGTTCATCTACCGATTGAAGAAGGTGAGTTGTGCTACTGTTACACACCTACGTTTCCATTCATACTGAATTTCTCTTCGGATTCTTTAGGTCGTCGTCGAGTGCCAGAACCACAAGGACTACCAAGAGGCCATGTCCTGGCTCCTCGACACCCTCGAGAACTACCAGGGTCACGCTAAGCACGTCGCCAACAAGGGTGCCGCCTCTGCCCAGGCCGTCGCCGACGACCCTTCGATCGGAGACTCCACCCTCAAGTTCCGAACCCTTCTCGAGCGATTCGCCAACGGCCGATCCCTCAACGGTGTCACCGACGCTCTCGACCAGATCTACTCTGACGCCCAGAACGACTCTCACCTCCGAGGCTACTTTTCTCGATTGAACGACTACGTTCACCGAGTCCTTCTCGAGCCCGGATTCATCCTCGACGAGGACTCTGACCGAGAGGCCAACCAGCTCCGAGAGGACGGCAAGGCCTTCTTCACCGACAGGTACAAGGGCCACCAGGAGCGACTCTTCGACGAGCTCCAGGTCTTCTTTACCGCCTTCAACGATGACCCCCTCAACAGGCGATTCGGAGACGACCTCAAGCGACTCTTCAAGGACCTCTTGTTCAACTCGGAGGGTGACTTCCAGTTCAAGCCCAAGCTTTGGAATGACGTCAGGAACATCTTGCTTCCTACTTTCATCCGACAAGTTGGTGAGTGGCGGCGAATCCCGCTTTACGCGCGCGCGGCGAATGTGGCACTCATTTAGGTTTACACCACTGACTTCTTCTATTGCAGGATACATCCCCATCCCTCGAGCCGAGTACTCTGATGACAAGATCGACCTCGCCGTTGACAACCTCGTGCTCAGCGGACCCAACATAATTCCCAACGTCGTGGAGCTTGAGGCTTTTAACAAGTGAGTCACAGTGCATTAGTCTGACGGGTTCTCTCCGGCGGGTTCCCATGAGCGATTCAGGAGGCCTCCTCTTCAGTGGGAGGCTCTCACGATCATTTCTCCGGTACAGAGGTCAACGGGAGCTATATTACGCAGTGCTGACACTCCCGCCCATTGCCTACAGGTTCAAGTTCTCGCCCTACGACAACATCAACCGAACCCTCGACACTCACCACCACAGGTTCCGACTTGGTCTCTCCCAGATCCAGGCCGACATCCGAGATGTCAACTTCGCTTTCCGAACCAAGTCCTTCCCCAAGATTTCTGACCACGGTCTCGCCGATGTCGTAATTTCCGGCAAGGGTATCAGCGTTGAGGTCGCGCTTTCCACTGTCGAGAACCGACGAGACAGTGTCTTCAAGGTTGACAAGGTCGATGTCGACATCGACAACCTTACCTGGTCTATCCGAGAGTCCAAGCACAACTTCCTCTACAAGCTTGTCAAGGCTACCGCTACTGGTGAGTGATGAGCCAATGTATGCTTTGTCTGTGCCCGCTTGGTGCTCAAGGCCAAGTGGCGCTTTCATCGTCTACGTCTCGATCTTCGCGTCCTTTACAATGTCCCGGATTGCTTACTGATATTCTTCATAACATTATAATCACCTCAGGCTTGATAAAGAAGGCCGTTCAAACTGCAGTCGAAGTCGCTATTCGAACCGCTCTTGGCCACGCCGACGACCAGCTGGTTGAGATCCGAAACCGAACGGAGGAGGCGAAGAAGTCTGACGAAACCACCCGGACCCAGGCACTTAAAGACCTCTACGCCAGGAAGAAGGAGACTGCCAAGGAGAACGCGAAGAAGGCGGACGAGAAGACAGGCACCTTCCGCATTGTTACTTCTAGAGACGACCAGCTCAATCCCGATCTTGTGCACAGCTCCGAGAAGTCTGCCTCCAAGCGAATCTTCAAGGTCCAGGACCTCGCCAAGTCAGGCAAGGAGTGGCACTCTACCGCTTTCGACTTGTTCGACAAGCAACATCCTGCCGTCACCGGACAACACCACCCCTCGGCCGTCAAGGGCGCCGGTGTCCAGAACACTCACGCTGTTGACCAGGCTCGATCCGCCCGTTCTTAAACTTAGAGTAATGGCCGTTCGTAGAAGTGAAGATGAGTGAACGTGACCTGAATCGGTATTTGTACTTATTTACTCGTCCTATATTGCGATAATGTGTATACCTGAACATGAATTGAATCTGAACGAATACCTATGCTCTTCATATGTATGGATACCTGACATCCTCGTTGCGTAAGTGTGGTGTGGCTGCCACGAGACTACAGTTCGGCATACGGAACCAGGAGAGTCTCTTTCCTTCGCATGCCGCGCAAGGTGCTCGAATTTCACTGATGACACGCTGTCATGCATGTTGGATACCTGCTTCTCGTCCTCCAGCCAGATCTGGCACTGGTGACTCTGTCAAAAGCCTTGCTCAGCAATGCTGACGGCTGATATTGGGCACATCAACAAAATGCGCAGTTTACAAAGGAGGTGGATGTTGAATCTTACTGTTCCCTCCACTTAGCGAACCAACAACGACCACTGTGGCAGTCAACCAACATATTCATCGTCATCCATCAGCATGCCTGACTCGCTCGCCTTAAGGATCCTTGGAGGACCATATTCAATGTGCATGCACGCTTCTCGCGGTCTACTCAAAGGGAAAGAATACAAGACATGCTTCGCATGTGATGAGCCTTCACAGAGACGCAACGCGCTATCTCAGACAGCGGTGACCAGATGTGCTTCTCCTTGCCTGCATTCTGCCGTTCCGTTTCGATTTCTTGAGGTGCCTACAGCACTCTACTACTGACATGAGGCATTTCACCAGTAGAAATGTGTACGACTTTCTATAGTAATTTGCTCCGACGTGGTGAGTGAGAGTTCCGTTGGCGGTCGCTTGGATGTAGTAGTCTCGTTCCTCTTGCGCTGCACGTTCGCGACCGGCGTCCGACCAGTCGATGTCGTCCCAAAGCTGGAGGGCTAGCTGTCGTTGCCGAAGGCTCATGTCGCTGAAGTGCCTCCACCCAAAGATCCTCTTGTGCCACTCATCGTAGCTATCGGGCATGAGGGGCTCTTCGTTGGCTACGACCATGGTGTAAACACAGCTGCCGCACGGGGTCTGATTCCTTTCGTGGTCAACTAGATCGTCAGGATGCATGAGTGCTTGTAATAGTGCTCGAAGAACGCGAGGTCGGGCGACCCAGGTGCGAAGTTCGGCTCTCGCTGAATCCGAGAGGACCCTCTGGGTAGAAGGGAGAGCTTGATCAGCCTCGATGGCCTTGACAACTCGTGCCTGCCAGATCAGCTTTGCGGGCTGTCTGAAATCGCCGCAAAGGAGAGCGAAGCGATACGGCCTGAGCAGATCGATCGGCGCGAACACGAGTCGTTGGACAAGACTATCGCCGATCTCGATTTTATCAAAGAGATCGGAAAATGATGGGTTCCCGTGGTGATTGCAGACATTGGCACCCAGACTACGACAAATACATAGTACTCAATATCCTTTCCACCACGACACATACGCCTACGCGAGTTCCACATGTATGAAGTTACTTTTTATTATAGACTGAGTGCCGCTCAACGTAATCTTTGATATCGTATCCTTGACCCGAGAGGATGAGAGCTCGTGTGTTACGGTCTTTCCATGGGAAAGTCTCGGAGGGAGGCAGAGGGTTGGCGCCCATGGCCAGACTCTCCCAAAGGGGGGTGGTATCACCTACGCAGCCAATCAAGGAAGAAGACCACATATAACGAGTGCGTAGCGAGTGGCAAGGAAGGAAGGCAGAAAGGCAGGAAAAAAGGAAGGAAGGAAGAAGAGAAGGGAGGAGAACAGGTGTCAGCCTATTCACAGTATCATCTCACAAGAGGAAAGGAAGGCGAGTATCACAGAAGGCTTACTTTGCATGGCACTGGGTTCAGCTCCTTCGGAGTGATCATGCAGTATGAATGAATGTTGCAGATCTCCTGACCTTTACTTGCCATTGAGGAAAGGCGAGCAAGAGTAAGAAAGAAGGGAGAATGGTGATGACCACGGGCTTATATGACTCGGTCACTACGGATACGCCACAGGACATGTCTCGACCTGAACACGGTCAGTATACCGCGGAAGCCGCCTGTGCGCATGGCAAACCGCCTCAGACGTATTCCCATCAAGCTTGATGGCAGAGGCTGTTTCTTAAGCCAAATTCTAACGTAATCAGATCATGCATGTCGTTATGTTTAGTGGGGGACGTGTACAGTGTCATCTAGCAAAAGTGGCGTCCTCTTGCTAAATGTACCCGTATCGCACGACTGAGGCCAGCAACGGTCCCCTACGTGAGACATTCCTCATGAAAAACCCACCATGCGCCTCTGCCTGCCGAGCCAGCTATTCTGCACAGGCCTAACCACGTTTCTCCTCCCACCAAGACCTGCTGAAGCGATATGGTCCCTGATCGTCCTCTGACCCAAATCATGCCACGCAGAGAGCATGAGCTGCTGCTCGAGCTTGTACCGACCTTGCAAAGCCGCGCTCTCCTGGCGTGCAGTAAGGAGCTGTTGTTTGAGAGTGGCGATTTGGGATTGGTAGGATTTGGAGGCTTCTTGGAAATTGCCGGATTCCTACAATTACGAGCTTCAGCGCTGTTTCTGTCCCGCACTATCTGATGTGATCAAGACATCAAGAAAAACTGAGACTCACGATATTCGCATGATCCGCTCTGAACATGGCATCTTGATTCTTGATGAACTGCGCGAGACGGGCTTTGTCAGCAGCTCAATCTTGATCGTTGAACTTGATATCACTTACAGCCTTAGCCTTCTGCAGTTTCTCATCAAGCACCTTGACCTGGAACGCAAGATCGGCGTTCCGGGAATGAAGATCGATAAGTTGTTGTTGAGCTTCCGGAGGAACGCCTTTCGCTGCGAGCGATTCTCGAAGGTCGCTAAAGGCGAACAAGGGATCAGTGAAATGCTTTCACCTTGTTCGCCGAGAATACTCACCCAAACTCTTTCTCCTTCATCAACGCCCGTTCTCGTTGATCGATTCCGGCGGACTGTAGATCGACCTTCTCGAGTAACAGTCTGGCGCAGAAGAGATGAGCAAATATCCGACGGATATTACGTGATAGCGTGGGCTTATACGATCTTTCGGAGTCACGGAAGTCGAACTCACTTCTTGATATCCTCGAGATGTTGATGATCCTTCTCCTTGAGTTGCGAGACCTCCTTTTTCAGCTGAGAGACTTCCTGCTCCAACTCTGCAGATTCCGCCTTCACAGTCTCGCGAAGAGCTAAGGAGCAGTACCATCGTCAGCAGTTGAAATTGTGCGCCACGATGGGACAAACATAGGGAAGACTCACAAGCCAGCATTCCCGCTTGATCCTTATTCACTAAGCTCACAATAAGGACACGAGTCAGTTTGTGTTTCCCTTCATCGATGAAGAACATCTTAACTGACAGTCCGTCCTTGCTATGGCCAATTGCTTATCCGTCTCTTCTTTCTCGACGACCATAACTTGTTTGTCCTTGAGAAGCGTATCGCGTTCCTCGATAAGCTCATTGAGGCGTTCTCTGAGCGCAACGACGGTCTGAGAGCTGCTTAGGGACATGACACAGCACCAGCGTTATCGTCTGCTGGAAAGCGAGAGGAAGCAGAATCCCCGACGTACCTGTCACCGCTTCCTCCTGAGCGTATCTGTTCAAGGGTGGCCTGTAGCCTTAGCTTTCCCCGGTGCTCTTCAAGGTAGTCGGCCTGATACCTGTCTCTCGCGTTGTTCGCATCGGACAGAAGACTTTCAAGCGTAGATACCTTGCCTCCGTCCGATGAACGTGTTCGCAACTCGGCAAGCTCGCGTTGGAGGCTTCGGATACGCAGTCGTAGGCTGCAGCATTATTCGAGAATCTCAGCTTCCAGTTCCTCAGTATGAATTGAAGCTGGCTCACTCGGTCTTCGTGTCTGTCCGTCCCCCTTCACCATCCTCATCTAGTACCCCAAGCTCATCATCCAGAGTCGACTTGTTCCCGGACAGGGACATGACAGATAGTCTCGAGCCTTGCCTCTTCAAACCCGGCGCGGAGAGCTCCATCTCCTTGAGCTTTTCTTGATGCAGCTGAAGCTCGTCTTGATCTCGCTCGTACTCGCGCTCGATATCAGTGAGCTCAGCGCGGGTCATCTCCAGCTGAGTCGACAGGTCGGCAATCTACGAACTATTCAGCTTGAGCACGCCAATTGCGAGGGACGATGAGCGATCGACTGACCTCTTTGGCCTGCTCCACTGACTTTTTCTCCAAAATGTCAATTTGCGATTTGTAGCTGTCGATGAGACCCTTCGATGCGCCGGCTTTCTTGAGATCGGCTTCAAGGGAGGTGTTTGCGTTGACCAGAGCAGCGTTCTCTTCTTCCAGGTTCTGGGTGGATTATATGAGCTGAGACGCGATCATCCGTTATACGGCGCTGTATAGCTCACCCGCAATTCGCGCCGCACACCGGCTGATTCCTCAAGCTTCTTCTTGTATTTTTCGATGACGTTTTCGCTCTTCTTCAGTCTTTCCGCGGCGTGGCGGTATCTATAAAGTCTCCGTTAGCCCACCCCCATACAAGTACAGCACACGTGAAGGGACTTACTCGTCGACCTGATCACGTAGCTTGACCGCTTCTGCAGCTTCGACCTGCAGCTTTTCGACCTGCAGCGAGAGGGATCAACATGGAAGGATAATATTATTTGAAACCTGTGCACGTACCGTCTTGTTCAACTCTGCTACCAGATTGACCTGCTTTTCCAGGTCGCTCTCGGTATGAGCCAGATTCTCCTCGGCTTTTCCTCTGTCACACAATTGTCAGCTGTGTCCGCGTTTGCATGAGTGGAGAAGCTCACAGGTCAGTTCGTAATTTGTCCAGTTCAGCTGTAGCTGCCGTCTGGCTCGTCCTCAGTCCCGCACCAGGTCCAGATGGATCTGCTCGAGCGGCAGCTAGACTTTCCAACGCTTCGTCACGTTCGGTCTTGACTTCGTCCTGTTTACAAAGCGTCAACAGATATCTGAGTAGACTGGTTCGCTTCATACACACCAGATTCAGTGTCAACTCCTCAACTTGCTGGACCATCTGGTCGCAGCGTCTTTGCAGCTCGTCGCTCTCCTGCAGAAGCCTATCCCGCTCCTGTCGTAAGCCTGATGGCGGTGGTCTACACAAGCGAATCAATATCTACACATTCTCTTCACATCAAGACTAGCCTGAAAATAGAATATGTTACATGTACTCACGAAAAGTCCGTAGATTGCTTGGTTGGAGAACCGTTCTCACTGCGCTCGGTTTGAGGGAGAGTTGCCATTACCTAGACCCCACAGAGTACAGAAGCTCCCGAAATCAGTCCCACTACTATGTTGTGAAGTCTATATCTTAAGCTTCCATCTACTCACCTCCTCGATGCCCTTCATCAACTCCGCCATATGACTCTCCCTCAAACCCTGTATCTTCCCAATGATCCTCTCATTACTGGGTCCCCACACGCCAACGGCGAGGCACATCCTACATATCTGCGCTAGGCCTTTCGAACCCTCGGAGGTTGAAGGAGCTTTGGCGATAGTCGAGAAGGGCGGTTCTGGGAGATTCGAAAGTGAAAGGTTCTGGGCGTGCGGAGGAGGCAGGGGGAAGGAGAGTAGGAGACGGTATAATCGTTTTCTGTGTCGGCCAAGGTCGCGGGAAGCAACGATGCAAAGGAAGATGAGTCCTGGCACGTGGTTCAAGTATCGCCCGATGACTCACAGAGTATTCATCCTCAATACCCAGTTCTCGGTCGAGCCGGAGGCTGCGGTGCTGGTACGGCTCGTCGTGACATTCTTGAAGTGTGTCGCATCGCTGTGTGTAACCCGAATCACCATCGATCACAAGCTTCTCCTCGTGCTAACGCGTCAATACTCACATTGAACCCATCACCTGTAGATTCGGTCGTAAGCTCGAGTCATCATCCTAGATGAACCTGCCAGCTCACCTCCATCAGAGCCTTGCCATCTGCCAGATCCCTAAACGATATTATCGGCTTGCTGAGCTTGAAGGTGTTGAAGTATGCCACCAGGGCATCTTGCTCGGCCCGGGACATGGTGGCTCGGGTTCCGGTCTGTCCACGATAGTCGACTAGATGGCTTTCAAGCTCTTTCGTTCGTTGTGAGTGTGATGGTCTTCGCCATTGTTTCGAGCTTTGGCACTATCTCGAGTGAGTGTGCATCTGTGCACCTTCCTCACGACAACGACCAAGGCGGTCGTACATGCAACAACAAGGGTGGAGGTTGCGCAGTTACGTAAATGTAGTAACACACCACGTGACTTATGATGCGGTGTCAAGCTAGGCAGGGTGAATGGACGCGTCTGACCTTTTGCAGCCCGCAAGACTGACGGTACTCGTCGACAACATTACAAAACTGAAATCGCCATAACGTCCGCTCATTGCTTTCACCTCACTTCTTCCCCTTCAGCCTTGTCACTCTTTCTGATCGCGCCGACCAGTATCATCCTCTTGCTGCTCCACCTCAATCGCTTGAACACGACCATCGATCTTACATATGTTGATATAGTCTCCGTCCAGAAGGCATCCAGCCGCGATGACCAGCACGCCACTCCGCACTTCCTCGACGCGTCCACGGACGGACGAGAATCTGTCCTTAGCCAAAAGGCAACGGCTCTCCCCGAAGAAGGATCGCCGTCATGCTCCGGCCTATGTTCATGCTGTTAAGCGGACCCCAGGCTCAAGCTCGACGCATAAGGAGCAGAAGATCGAGAACGATGAGAAGGCTTTGATGGATGATTTGTTGGCTGGGCTCGATGCGGATATGTTTGACGGCATAGCCTCATCGCCTGTCCGGCCGACATCGCTCCATGGCTCTCAGAAATCGCCGGTCCGATCACAGAAGAGGAAGCATGTCGAAGTCAAGGTCGAGATGCCCCTGTCACCGGTTAAGATACAGCCTCCTGCACCTGGAAAACGAAAGTCGCTAGGAGCGGAATCACACAAACAGGTCGAGGTTCCTCGTTCGGCATTCGCACCGACACTCGTCCGTCTGGGACCTCGTCCGCACACTGAACCTCAGCCAGATCATTCTCTCCGAGGTCGGCCTTCACACCCCCACGACTTGCTTGACAACGTCAAGTTGGATGTCCAGCCGAAAGACGAGCAAGCCATGAAGACAGAGCCTGAATTCGCCGACGAGGATCTGTTCGGTCTTGACTTCGACTTGAATGATCTTTCAGCGTTTGAAGAGGATCTATTTGGAGCTGCATCGTCATCTGTGAGCTTCTCGAAACGTTGACAGGACAGGATCAAGCTCACGCATCTTCTAGATGAACTATCCCTTGTCAAATCCCGCTCGACCACCTCCACCATCCGGCTACAAACCTACACCTTGGGCGAGATGTAAGGTTGAGGCTGTCTCGACAGGACTGCGCTTCACGGACGGTGTTGTTCCTGATTTGGATAAGCTCGACTGTGCTGGCTCTGGAGGCACTTCATTTGGAAAGGTGAGGGTTCAGCTGCATGTTATCTATCGGTTTTCTTCGCTCGATTCAGAAGCTGATATTCTTTTGACAGACTCTGATTGTTACGCTGAAAGAGCAAGGAACCCGTCGAGTCGTTCACCTGAAAGATCAGTGGTCAAACCTGCACATCAAGAAAGGTAAGCTGTCAAGACTCTTACATTGGCTAGGTAGACGCTCACTCCCTTTTCAGATGACATTGTCAACATCATCTCTTCCACTCTTGAAAAAAGCCCGACCATGCCGATCGTTATTACATTGAAAGACCCATCTACATTCTTGATTCACCACCCGGATCTCATGTTGACCATGACATCCATCGCGAACGCAATGCCCTGCCCTCGAAAACCTGTCTTGCAGACTCTCATCAAAGCCTCAGGTCCGCCTTCAAAGGCGATGCTGAATGGAACTCTCTTACATAGTTTACTTCAAGGTGCTCTGTTGGAACAAAGTTTTGATGCGGATAGTACATTTGCACGGATAGACAAAGAGTTGAAGAAGGAACAAACGAGGATGGAGATCTGGAGCACGGGTATGGGTACCATGGACGTCAGAGAGGATCTTGGAGCCAAGGCAGGAAGAGGATTTGAGGTGTTTGGGCAGAAATGGGTAGGGGATAAGCCGAATGTACGTAATCGTTCGGTATCCTTACTCTGCGTGAAGAGCTTCGCTGATCGTCAACACTTAGGCCGAGGGCGAACTCCATACCGATCCTGGCGACAAACCGAGTCTTCTCGCAATCCACGGTTTACACGAGGTGGAAGAAGACATCTGGTCGCCGAAATGGGGATTGAAGGGCAAAGTCGACGCCTCGGTACAAGTCAAAATCATCCGCGACCCGGCCAAGATGGACGAGTGTGTAGAACACGTTGCTCCGCTAGAAATCAAAACCGGTCGTTCGGTTGGCGTAATGGCGCACCGTGCTCAAACGATGCTGTATACGCTGCTCATGGAAGATCGATACGGTACGTCAGCTGGGGTTCACCGAGGTCACGGCAAACTGAGCTGATGGTGTTCGTTTACAGGCGTTCCCGTTCCCGCTGGACTGCTCTACTACTCTCAACTCGACTCCATCCTCCGGGTTGAGGCGAAGTCGAACGAGATCAGGTCTCTGATCATCGCCAGAAACGAGCTAGCCGAGTGGCTTGCCAAGAAGCGAAGCTTGCAGAAATCATCTCCGCCTGACTCGTATGTCTCGGTCACAAGCGGTGCCGAAGATATGGAAGAATCTTTCCTTCCGCCCACTATCGATCAATCGAGGGAGTGCAAGTCGTGCTACGCCGTTGACAGCTGCATGTTGTACCGAAAGGTGAGCCTGGTCAACATGTAACATTCTTGGTTACCCAGCTGATCTCTTTGCAGACTGTCGATCGGGTCGAACCTGATCCTGAAGATCCTATCGGCGAGCTATACGAGGAGAAGACGGGTCATATGTCGGAGAGGGATATCGATTTCTTCAACAAGTGGGACACGCTTCTCACAGTCGAAGAGCAGGATGTAGGCCGGCATAGGTCTCAGCTGTGGACGATGTCGGCTAAAGACAGGGAGAAGACGGGCAGGTGAGGAATGTCTGTGCAACATACTTGAGCGAGGCTGACTAAGCGGATGTTCCTTTGCTACCTATAGGTGTTTCGGCGACATGATCATCGAATCATATTCCAATGACCTCGGCAAATCCCTCGCCAAAATCCATCGACACGCTTATACCTTTGTCCGAGCTCCCCACGCAGGCACGCAGGTGTCAAACACGTCCTTGCTCTCTGGCCACATTGCCAAGGGAGATCCAGTCTCGTTGTCTATCGAGCCCGACTTGCTATGCCTTTCAAGAGGTTTCGTTCTGGATCTCACCGCGTCGAGCATCACTATCGGCGTGACCTACATCATCGACGTCGATGCGCTGCTCAAACGGACAGGTCGAGAACATGCGCTGTCCGAAGGCGAGGGCAAAATCGTCTTCCGCATTGACAAGGATGAGATGAGCTCCGGCATGATGCGCATGCGAAACAACCTCGCTCAGCTCTTCTATGCGAAAGACGGAGACGCTCTGCGCCGTCGACTAATCGTTGATCTCGCCGCGCCCGAATTCGAGCCGAGCTGGGCACCGCTCCCTTCAGAGATCCCTGATCATCTGAATGACGATCAGGTGAAAGCGATGGAAAAGGTGATGACGGCTCGCGATTACGCTCTGATACTCGGTATGCCGGGAACGGGGAAAACGACGACGATAGCGGAGATCATCAAAGCGCTGGTAGCCCGAGGGAAGAGCGTCTTGCTCGCCAGTTACACACACTCGGCAGTCGATACGATCCTCATGAAGTTGGTCAATGCGGAATTTGGTATGCTCAGGCTGGGTAATATCGACAAGGTACGTGCTATCTGGAGCTGGCCGATATCGAATCGATGGCCACTGAGCGATAAGCTGATACTATCCGTCACCTTGATAGGTCCATCCCGATGTACAGCATCTTACGCTTGAAGCTATGGGAGCTTCCACCAGCATGTCTCAGCTCGAAGCGAGATTGATGAACCCGCCAGTGGTCGCAGCGACCTGTCTCGCCATTGATCAGTGAGTAGACGGGCGGCATTATTCCGCGACTGTCATGACTACATTGCTGATCTAATTGTCCACTTCCACGACTTAGCCCTCTTTTCTTCCGTCGTAAATTTGACTACTGCATCGTCGACGAGGCGTCACAGATCACACTTCCAACCTGTATCGGACCATTGAGAATGGCAGACAAGTTTGTGCTGGTCGGCGACCACTTCCAGCTTCCTCCGATTGTGCGTATGCTCAGCTGGCAAATTTAGGAACGCTGTATCAAAATGTCAAGCTGATGATAAATATGCATGGGTAGGTACGACATCCGGAAGCCCGTCGAGGCGGGTTGGATGTGTCCCTTTTCAAGCTCCTTTCTTCCGCTCATCCCCAAGCAGTCTCAGACTTGTCGATGCAGTATCGAATGAACGAGGATATCATGCTTCTCTCCAACCAGCTCGTCTACGAAGGCAAACTAAAGTGCGGCAACGAGATAGTCGCCAAGAGTGGTCTTAAGCTCAAATCTAGGAAAGAGTGCTATGAGATCTTTGAGAAGGAGGCGGAGAAGAAGGAAGAGTGCGGGAAGTGCTGGATTCAGCACCTCCTTGATGAGACGTAAGCAGCGATGTTCGGGTCTTGCATCGGTGGGGATGTGAGGCAGATAGCTGACGGTGACGATTGTTTCCTCATGGACAGTTCCAAATGCGTGTTTGTCGATACCGATGGTCTGCCCGCACGCGATTCAAGAGTCGGCGATCTCGTCCAAAACGAGACAGAAGCCAAGCTCGTTCAGAAAGTAACCAAATTCGACCCTGGTTGGGATCGCAAACCCATGACTGACTGACCCTTCGTGTCCTTGGTGCGACACAGCTCGCAACGGCGTTACACGCCTCTGGCCTGGCCCAGGAAGACTTGGCAGTCATCACGCCCTACAGACAACAGATCAAGCTGCTGTCGACTCTCTTCAAGCCACTATCGAGGGTCGAGATTCTCACTGCTGACAAGTCTCAAGGGAGGGACAAAGAGTGCATTCTCATCTCTCTCGTTCGATCCAACGAGAGCGGTGGAGTGAGTGCCCTTGTCTTTTGCTTCTATCCCGTACCCCTTTTGGTGCCATCTTCCCTCGTATCTCCGTCATCGCTGGCGACTGAACTGTGAGGTTTGTGGATGCTGACATTGTGTGTACAGATCGGAGATCTTCTGAAAGATTGGCGAAGGATCAACGTCTCTTTCACCCGGGCCAAGAAGAAACTCGTGATCTTCGGCAGTGCTTCGACTTTGGCCAGAGACCCGTTGCTGAAGGACTTCCTGACGCTCATGCACGGCAAAGGATGGGTGATGAAGCTCGCAAAGGGGGATGAGTGGGTCCACAAAGTACCTTTGACGTTGAGCACGTTCCCACAAACCAAGACCAAGGCCAAGGACAAGATCAAGGTGGAATCGAAAGCGGGCAGAACTGAGAAGATCGATGATGAGGACAGAGCGGTAAAGACGGAGGGGAAGAAGCGGGAGACGAAGGTGGTCAGAGGGAGTAGCGGAAGTGGCTTCTTGTCCTCGAAGGCTTTTACGAAAGAAATCATGGTGAGTCCTACCTAGTGCAGGTCCTGACCGTCTCAGCAGAAGAACATACATGTGGTTCCTTTCTAATCCCATGTAGCGCAAGCATAAACAGAAGGGAACGAGAAAGGGTCGTATGCTGATAAGGATTCCTTGACCATTCCGGACGCAGAAAATGGAATGATGCCGATCGTGTCGACTGACTGTTCGGTCCAACGATGTTATACGATAATATTATAAATGCTTATACACTGGCGCTTCTTGCCCTGTAGCTAGTCCTCTTCTCTTCTCTTGGTCGATTATATCTTACGCTTATGTGGCAGGTGTGACTGCATTTGCTAATACGATGACCCGTATGATCGTATCCCACAGACATACAGCAGCTATCACAGTGGTGACTCCATGCAATTTGCATGGTATATCCAGATCACAGCCTGAATGGGAGGGACCAAGAGAAGCAAAGCAAAGAAGTCTTGTACAGATGAGTGAATACATACATGATAGTCTCTATTTAACCCAAGAGCTACTTGACAAGTTCAATACTAGATGAAAGAAGCACCACCACTGTAAACGAACAGACGATCGTTACATCAGCGTCCTTCCATCATAGTCGCAGTCTGACTGCAATGAAGATACAGACCATACTGCAGTAGTGATGATCGGCTGATTCGCCGAAAAAAGAGAAGATTCAGACTTACTCTGGTAATCGCTCAATCTGGTATCGTCTCTTGACGACGTACATGAGCGGTACACCGGGCACTTTTCGGATCCTCCTCCTGAGATCTCTATCACACTGCCCGTGAAACGAAACGTAACAACGATATTAAAACATCAGCGACGGGACAATGCAAAGTGTATGAAAAGTACGCAGGGGAGCAACATTTCGAGCGAGGCTGGCAGGATGATGGAATGATGGAATGATTGGAAAGGAGAGCAAAACTCACAGTAGCTACGATGTAGCATTTGTGCACCGTCACTCGGTTCACTAAACAGTCGTCCGCATAGGTACCGCCGTCTGTACGAGCCAATGCGGACAGAATAAGCCAGCGATCGGGACAATCAGACTCCAACATGATAGTACGAGAAGGCAGCGGATAATGGCAGAATTAGTGCAGGGGAAACAAAGACGGCTTTGCGTATTGACTTACGATCGCAGTGTAGTCGCTCAAACCTGGGATCTTTCGCTATTCTGCGATACGCAATACGCAACGAGGAGAATCAAGTCAGCCAAGACGTTATGCGAAAATCGCACAGGAGCACGGGGTCGCTCTCTCAGTCCATCAAGCTGTTGTACGCAGACTCACCTCAGGGCTAGACGGTACTTGGGACCCAGTTTCTCCAATTCCGCCAGTACGCAGTCCGTTATCGTTGGAATGCCTGTGAAGACAACACACGTCCGTCGGAAACCATCGTCAGCAAGATATAGTCATTGCCACGAGGATAGCTGCAAAATCACAGGCGCCGCTGCTTATGCTTCTGTTCACTTGACTAAGATATAAACTCCGCGACGGGGTCCAAGCAAGCATTGGTCTGTGTATGCGGGAAGGAAATCACTCACACTTGGCCATTAAACAGTCCATCATACCCTGTACCAACTCGATTTTGTTCTGGATCGAAAAATTGATAAAGTTGGTATCTACCAAGATTCTATATGGCGGTCCCAGATCCGTGTTGTGCGACAAAAAGAGACTGTGTGTGGCGTAGTGATTATTGACGCATATTGATTTCTATCAGCTCGAATCCACGCACGCTTTGAAAGATCCCAAGTGAGATGAACTGATTGTTGACATTACGTCAAACTCACGATGAAGACACTTGAGCGCTGTTCGAAGCGACGTATACCAACGCAAATGGAAAAGAAAACCAAAAAATCCAGTCAGTCACCTGCTGGCCCAGACTGAAATTTTGTCATAGTGGCGGCAGCTCACACAGCCTTCTTCTCCTCGGCGGCTTTCTCCTTCTCAGCCTTCTTTGCGGCTTTCTCTACATTCTCCTTCCTGCAATACCGAAACATCGATCATCGAATCACCAAATACTGATCAGCTTGCTTGCTTCCTTCTCGCACCAAAGCGAAGCCTCGTTCACGACAGATGAAATGACTTGACGTCTCATCTTGGGATCTGATCTACTCACAGTCTCGGGTCGCTCGGCTTGAGCATCCGCTTGACGGCCGCGAACTTTCTTGTGACTTTGGCTTTCCCCTGCGAGCGACAGCGACAGCGCGGTAGATGTTGAGTGAATTACAGGATATATGTCAGGTCCGGCCCTGCCTACATGAGCGGAATCTAGAGCGTGCAGCTTACCATGATGATCTGATAGGTATTGAGCGGTGTACCTGGCTGCTTGGTAGTCGTGATTCGTTCAAACAGACCAGAAGAAGAGGATGTCAATCTATATCTGAGATCTCAGCATTAATTGCAGCCTAAACGGCACTCGAGCGAGTGAATGACAATTAAGCGGCAAAACAAAATACCCAGTCACGTGACCGCGGACTGTTATGCTTACGTCAGCAAGCCATGAGTCTAAACAAAATAACCTTTGGTGTCAATGGAACCTCCACTTTTTTCGCTCATCACACCACCATACACCACCATACACATACACCACCAGTACAGCTCCAATCAACAAACCTTCCTCCTCCGCCTCTGGCTCACTTGCTCGACAATCATAATTCCTGCCATCTTGAACTTCTTGGACACGTCTCAATCCTCCGGGCGCTTCTTCATCTCTCGAGGGCTCAAACCCATAGCACTTCTTGTAACACACGGCTATATCGCCTCATCTTTCTACCAAACTCTCCCTTGCGAGGCACACCACCCGGCATCATGTCAACAACGGCTCCCTCCCCAACCCCTTCCACTATGCCTCCTCCCCCTCCCAATCTCAAGAGGCCCAGACCATCAAACACCAACGCCGGATCTACTTCGAATGCCTCAGCCTCAGCCTCAGGGGGACCGTCAGGCTCCGCAGCAGCCTCGGGAAGCGGTTCAACGCCTTCCGGGTCGAGGAACAAGCGCAAAAAGACCGACGGGGCCGGAGGTGGAGCGACAGGGGCTTCCGAGGGTGATAAAGACAGAAAGTCAGCAGGAGGAGCGAGTGGGGGTGCAGCAGGATCTGGAGGCGGTTTGAGCTCAGGAGCCGGAGGAGCAGGTAAAGGCAAGGACGAGGATGTACTTGAGCCGGGAGAATTCAGAACCAAGGTAAGCGGGAATGTTTCTCTTCGTAGGCTGTGCGGCTGCTTTGAACTGGCGCCTTGATCTGCCCGTTCAGATCGTTTATCACTCGAGACCGGCCATCAGTCTCTCGAAGCCTCTTATTATTGATTATAAAATACTGGACTTTTGGTGCTTACTTTGTGGTTTGTTCATACGCAATCGCTCACAGGTCGACTTCAACGATCTCCCCGTGGAGACGCTATACAGATACCTTGAGCTGCACGACCTGCTACCGAGATGGGACGTATCACCTTGGTCCGAAGAACCATGTACACCGCGTAAGTAGTTGCCGTGTCATCACTGACCTCTGAGCATATTATTCCCTTTGCATGTGGTATCATCAATATCGGTCTATGATCAATGAGCCCAGTGGCTGATCGAGTGTCATATGCATTTGTGCATGTGTGCGTGCGCCATACGCCATCGTAGCCAATCAACTGTACACCCTGCCGCCAGCTGCGCCAGTCGTACCTTTACCCGCACAGCAATACACACCGTACCCGCATCTTCAAGCCCAACGAGCGCCTTCACCTTCGCCCAAGATCGAATCAAGCGACAAACCAGCTCCAGCTCCTGGTCCAGCAGCTTCGATAAATGCAGGAGGCGATGGGACGGAGGCCGCTAGGACCGCTACCAGTGCCGCTAATCAAGGTCATACTGGTGAAGCTGCGACCGTCGACGTCAACGGTAATGTCGATCCGTCATCATCGTCACTGGTCAGTCCCAGAGCGGCGGCTTCGAATCTCGGTAATATCAATGGAACGGACAACACCGACAACAGTGCTGCAGCACCGGAGCAAGGTGCTGGACCTACTCCAGCAGAGTCTGGTGTCGCTGCTGCTAGCGGAGCTGAAGTCGGCGAGGCCGGCATCACTTCTGTTACTGCCCTTGAAGGCCAGAATGGACCGGTGCCAGCCCAAGAAGGTGCTGACGCAAGGATCGGCCTGGACCCGACAGTGACTGGGGCCGGAAGCGGAAACGGAGACCGAAATGGAGATGGGAATGGAAAGTTAGGCGTGGAAACAGGTCCGAATCCAGAAGGAGCCGATATCAGCCAGCACCCAAATCCCGAGCGAGACCAAGGCCAAGACCGAGACCGAGACCAAGTTGCTGGACAAACCCAAGACCAAGATCAAGACCAAGACCAAGACCAAGACCTGGTAGAACCCCCAACAACGCGCTCGAAGACCCTTCCATCGCGAAAACCGCCCACTCCGACGCCTCCCCCTGCCTCTCCGCCTGCACCAGCTATCAAGCGAGGCGTGATCACTCTGTCGGACGTGTATGCTGCCAGGGAGGTATTGGCCGAGAAGGCGAATGCGCACTGGATGAAAGGTCTGGGCGGCGGTCAGAATAAAGAGGGGGAAACGATTGTGAATTTCTTGTATAAGATGAAGGTCGGGCACGGTGAGTTGAGTCGACTCTGATGGCGTGGACTACACAGAATACGCGAGGGCCCACACAGACAAGAAGTGTAAAAGGCTGACTGGGTATGAAATCATTCACTTCCCGTGATCAGGCCGCCTCCTGAGGGTATATAACCCCGCGCCGACGACCTATCCCGGCTGGTAGAGCTAGGACAACCAACCGCACTGCCTCAACATGTCCGCCTACACCTACCCGGGCGAAATCAACGTTGATACCGACATCAAACGGACTTGGGTCTCGGATCTTGGATCTTGGATCTTGCTAACCCTTCTTTGTATCATGATACGCAGCGCAGCTCGTCGCTCTCATATTACCAGATCCCCAACGAAGTATAGTAACAGTTTAGTTAACATAGTGCCGCCTGCGTGCTCGTTCGTATCATTGGTTATTCGTGTTTCCCATTCATTCCCCATAACCTACCCCATACCATACGTGCTTCGAATCAGTCCGAGCTTTTCTATATTCTTTCTAGTAGTACTCTGCCTGAATAATCTCGTTAGGTCGAATTTCGACTCATCGTTGTACTGTATACATGAATGAAATCAGTCTTGCTCTCGATGTCATACTATCGATGTCTGACACTGTAGCAGTGTGAGATCGATCTCCCCTATTTGCCATTCTTTCGTCGGATGGGGTGCGTCTCCATCGTCTCATCGCGCACATCCCTGGGCTCAGCGTTTCGTTGCGATCTTTCTACGCTTTACCTCGATATGCCTCATCTCACGTTTTCCAACTGAGCGTTACCATGAATGGTCAGCGGGACGATGCAACCCTCGAATCCAAAGCGCGAATGGGTGGGCTCTTTGCTCAACATCGGTACTCCTGCTACAATGCACGTCGAGCTCGATCGCATACATTCTACTAGCATTCTTTGTTCGTGTTTTGTATTTCTTGTGATCTGGACTAAATTGCTATCTACAAACACAACTCCGTACATGACTGGAGAAATACTGAAAGACAGGGTACATACAAATATGATATATTTGACTCAATAATTGTTTGGGTTGGAGTTAGTTCCAGGCGAGAACTGTTTAGATCTGGTTTCTTCGCAATGTACACACATCGACCAGCGACAAGATTGAAATAGTCACAACGTGGGAAAAAAGAAATGTACAAAATAAGGACTGACCTAGCATGCTGCACAGGCCAGAGTAGCGCATCATGTTATTCGTTTTAATCAGTTGAATGGGGTAATCGCGATCGTCATTCGCTCATTGAGCCTTACACTTAGCTCAAAGCTCATCGGCCGTCAGCTCGTCCTCAGTCTCCCCCTCGACAACTTCGAACCCATCATCTTCCTCTTCGTCTTCGTCCTCGAGGTCCCTTGTGCCGGCACTGACGCTCGCGCTAGTGGAAGTCTCGGTCCTCACACCATCGACATCGATATAGCTGTCGAGGGAGAGTACGGAATCCGTCTCATCTGCGTCGACATTCTCCTCGACGTCACCCTCTTCGGCAGTGTAGACGAGGCTGGGTGACGTGGTCGTAGAGTCTGATTGGACGTTCAAGCTTTGCGTAGACTCAACCAGTGCCTCGACTTGAGCTTCCGAAGGAGCAAGCGGAGTAGGAGCTGGCGATGGGCCGCGTTCGGGCGTTCGAATGCTGATGGATTGAGAAAGATAGGTGGACGAGGGCATGATAACAGCGGACGAGTTGAGCGAGTTCTCGTTGGACGTGGGCAGCTCCTCGACCAAGAATCTGAAAGACATTTGATGGGTTGTAAGCTAACTGACCACCCAGAGCGACTAAGCAAGACAACTCACCTGAGCCTCAGGGGCTGACCATAAGCCACACCCTTGTCGTCCTCGAACCTCCAATGCTCGACAATTTGCTCGCCAGGTGCGTCGGGCACGATCAACCCATGGACGGAAATCTCCATCTCTCCACCGTCCTTGACGTCGTCCCTCTTGTACTCGATGTCGGCCTTGCACGCACCTCCGCAGATGCCGTCAGACTTGTGGACAAGCTTGACCTTGTCGAAGGGGTACTCAGAACCAGGGGCGAAATGGCTGACTTTCCACGTCTTGGTAAACTCGGCTCCGATGGGCAAAGTGCATCCAGGCGGGATGGTCACATGTCGAACCCAGCTGAAGATGTCAAGCGGGGTGACGGGCTCCTTTTTAGCAGTAGGCGTGCTTCCCGGAGCAGATTGAGGCGCGATGTCGAGGCAAGCTTTGGCGAGAGCGACGGCAGCCTCTACTTGGGGTGAAAGTGGAGCCGCACGTGCCGCAAGGTCTGCAGACTCGATGCGCGAGTTGGTCCTGTTGTCAGGCGTCAAGGGAGCCGGGAGACCAGATGAAGGAGCCATGGCTTCCTTCACAATGTAGCCACCGGGAATGATATGGTCCTCATCCTTGACCGGCTGTGGCTCAGCGGGCGAAACGGCAGCGTCCGTCACGTGCTCTCGCATGTGGATTGTTGATCCTCGGCTAGGCGATTCGTGCTGTCGCCAATGACAGCCTCGTCGAGGACCAAAGGCGTCCCCGTGAGCGTGTCGGTGGTGGTGGTGACCGTGGCCTCTTCGACCTTGCGAACGATTGTTACCAGTCAATGTCGCAGATTCACTTCCATCGCTCGGAGCGAATGTGGAAGAGAAGTTAAGCTTGAGCGGAACCTTCATCTTCAACATAGGGTGATCGTTAGGGTGAACAGCGAATGGCGCCGCCTCGCAACTTTCGCAAAGATCGTAGTCTGGGCAGGAAGGGTGCATGCACTTGTATCTAGCGCCTCGGATCGAGCCATCGCAGCCTGAGAAGGAGGTCAGCTATGTTGCTCACTTGTGTTTCGAGCGAGATTGAACTTACCATCACAGATGATGTTAGGGTGAGAGACATCCTCCTTGGCCTCAAACGCAGCGTTAGTGACGTAGTCAGTCGCCTTGTGCAGCCTGACGAAGCTGTGCCCGGGGTGAGTGGCATTCAGAGAAGCCGCGCAGGAGCTGCAGCTGTCCCAGTCGGGACAGTTGAGACACTTCCACCTGACACCGGTGATAGCCAGTGAACAAAGGTCACAAGTGGCAGGGTGTCGAACATTCTCGTCGGTAGTGCCCTCAGGTGTCACCTTGATTCGCTCCTCAAGCTCTCGGTGAAGCATCGCCTTGAAGGTGTGAGCAGACGGGTGCAAGTCCGAGGTGTTGAGGAGTGGTAGGCAAGATCCGCAAAGGTCGTAGTCGGGGCATTGCTGCAACCAAGCGAGTCAGCAACGAACACGTCAAGCCAAAGCTTTGTCCGCCATCGGGTCTTGAACTCACCTCGCACTTGTACCTTACACCACGGATACCTTCCTCGCAACCGTCACACCAGATCCTTCGATGCCTAAAGCCGCCTTTACCAAGCTGGCTGGCAGGGGAGTTGGGCACCTTTTTGACTTCTTCCTGAACAGGTTGCGTCTGCATTTGGGCGTCGGACTGTGAACTCTGCTCGGTCTGAACGAAGGCACCTGGAATGGGTCGCTCAGGCTCGGTAGCGGGAGCGTCGGTAGTAGCGACTCGAGGAGCACCATCGAAAGTCTGTGCAAGCTGATTGGTCAAGTTCACGAGGAACGAGTCGAGCATGGTCTTGATCTCCTGGGCCGGGACAAGGGTGGCGGGTGTAGGCGGATTAAGCACATCGCTGACTCTATCGAAGAGGTTCCGAATTCCTCGGTCGCCTCTTGGCAAATCGGGATGCTCGTGGTGATGCGGACCGAAACCGGCAAACGCACCTTGCGCATGATGATGCTGATGGGCAGCGTGAGCAGCAGGAGGAGGTGGTGGCGGTGGCGGTGGCGGCAAGTGCGACCATTGAGATGGGTGACCGTAGAAGGGGTGAGGGTGAGGCCTGAATGGACCGCCCCGACCGTGCCTTCGATTGTGTCGAGGTACATGCGGAGGGATCAGATGGTCGAGAGGAGGGAAGAGGCGACTTTCATTCGAAAAGTCGTTACCGGCTCTCCAGGCAGCGAGCTCGTCTTCGGTCTGCTGAGCTCGGACGACTTCTTCTCGGTCTTCGGTCTCGGCATAGTCCCGGAGTGTCTGAGGGGGATATGCCTCGGGGAAGGCATGATCATCAAGCTGCTGATTCATGTTCCCAAACTCTCTCTGACAGTTGAGCAATTCCGTCTCGAGATCCTTAACGTTCTTCTTCTTGTCTCTGACTCGGTCCGCCCAGAATGCGACTCCGATCGCGTCGTCCTCGTTGGTACAGGAAGCGAGCTTGTCTTCCAGGGCGGTGAGAAGGGAAACGCTCTTGGCGAGCTCTTCTTCGATACTCGAGATGTGAATCGCAAGGTCACCCGCGGATGAGAGCAAGTTGTTTGCACGGTGATAGCCGTGGATACCGTTCAGCCTCGGGTCGGAGGCAAGAAGAACGGTGAAGACTAGTGCTGGTGCGGGCAGAGCGTTGTGAAGGAAGGGTGCTTGTGCCGACGAATATCTGTGAAGCGGCGGGAAGATAGATGCGATGAAACGGCAAGGAAGGGCATATGAAGAAGAAGAAGGGTGATGGTCGGAGCGAATGATGTAAAGTGCGGGATGGTCACGAGGTCGATGGATATCACGAGCGGTGAATTGAGAAGGAAAGAGAACAAATGTATCAGCCAGATTCGGAATGATAGGATGCATGATCACGCGCCGCCACAGCCAACCAACCCCAGATCCAAACCCTTACTCAACCTTATCGGGTCCGATAACCGGGTTCCCATGCAGAATAACAGCTTGGAAGATAGAGAATGTCACTCACTCTGAAGCATCGCATACGTGCTTCTTGAACATGATCCGCGAGTCCTTGGCGTCGTCCGGGAACAGAAGGACGTTGACCCAGTATGCGTGGGCTGTGGACGGAAGGTTGAATACGCTTCGAAGCTGCGCGCCGGATGATGGGAAGGTTAGGTTATAATCGCGTCAGCCAAATGAATCCTAAGCTACTCAAAGCTCCTTTCATCCAGTTCGTACAGACTACAAACAGTGGTGACACGCCAATTTACACTTTGCACTTGAAAAGTGAGTGCATCGCGTATGACCCATCAGGAGTCCGGTGCATGCATACGACGACGATGACACCCAACAGCGGCAGGCTCGGTAGATAGATCTACACTGGCATGAGTGAAGAGGGAAGACGGCCTTCTCCGTCCGTCCGTAACACAGCAGCGGTACAATTCCCACGCCTCTCGCCTACATGGTACACATACAACTTTCAACCGAAGCTCACTCACCTTGTGCTGTATCTCTCCATAAGGCGGGAACTTCTTGCCTCCCGTCCCCGACGCCGACGAAGACGACGTTGAGTCGAACGTCAGACGACGTGTCTCATCTTTTAATGTCGCTTTGACCACGAACATGTTGGGTGAGTGGGCGAATGGGCGAGTGGCGAAAGGTTGCCGTTTGCCCGCGCGCGCGCTGAGTTGGGCTGGGTCAAGTCGACTTAGTTTGGTATTGGTATCGAAATGGACTTGAATTGAGCAGGTGATGTATGAGAGATGAGAGTGGGATTCAGGTAAAAGCTTATATGCTTGTCAACGAGAAGGAAGATCGTTTGATACCACTCAGAGATGAATAGGTTCAATGGGAGAGTGAGTGAGTGGGTGTGAGTGAGGAGGCGGTTGCGCAATCTTGGCTAGCAGCGGTGGTGGACGTCCAGTCTCGCGCTTCTTATCTCCCTATCTACGCTGAGGCGTCGTCTAGCCGGACATGCGGTTACGTAAATGTACAAGGCTACCACAACCGGTAATCGTCATGACCGGCCGGCACATACACGCTACACGCTACAAGTAGGACGTAATATAAGCCGTAGTCGTACGCTGTGGCAGATGGCAGATGGCAGATGTCATCCACTGTCAAGAAACAAGAGAATGTAGTTCTGTGCCCAGTGAGAATCCGAATGTGGGGACTCTAGCTTATACATGTATCTCCCATCTATATTGTGAGCGGCGTCGACCTAATGCTGCTGGAATGGGTGCAAGATACATACATACATATTCGTACGTCTTGCCGTTTGATGCTCTAACATATCACAGCCATGTACTGAATTGTACAATCTACGACTACTGAATGGATGGTTTCCGCAAGGACAGACAAGGACTCAAGGAAGGGGTACTGCGCAGCAGCAGATAGATGGATGAGTAGGTGATTACCCAAAGCATACGAGACGAGGAGAACTGATAGACCGGCAAGATCTCATGATACGGTACGACACGATATAATATATGATGGGCGAACATCATGATTAGATCTAGATGATCTGGCTACTCTCTCTTTTCACCTGAGCCCTTCCCAGGCCAGAAGGCATTTGTATAATAGACCGACTTTTTCTCCCCAAGCCGCCCAAGAACATGATTCTTCCACTTCGTTCCCCCGACCAAGTCTTTATCATCTAATCATCTCCCCGTCAGCCTAGAGACACCCCCAACCACCACCGTCCGTCGTCAGCTCCAGCTTCCTAGCCGTGATATGCGGTATCGTATGCATGAGCCAAGTGGCCCTTCGCAGCTCGTCCATCCTCCCGACGTGAATATACTGTCGATGGGCTCTGCGCATGGAGATGTCGAGTTCGCCATGCTCGTCGAGGTAAGGCATGTGGCCGAAGGAGCCTGAGCCTGCGTAGAGGTATAAGATTACCCAACGGCGGATGTCGACGAACATGCCTACGACGGCGCCGCATCTGCGCAAGGGTAGAATCACGTAGAACGGATCAGTCAGTGGTTCTTCCCATACCAGAATCAGTGGGGCCGTTTCAAAGCCATGCCGTGGAGGATTCGCAACGAGAGAGAGCGTGAGTCAACGGACGAAGAGGACAAGCTACTTACTCCCTCATATGTATGTTACATTCCCCTTGCTCGCCCTCGCTACAGCAGTCTCCAGCGAGGCAGACCATCGTACCGCAGAACATACATATCGCAGGGTACATGGGTTTTGTCCCGCATCGCGCGCACTTCTGATTCGCGTAAAGCAGTACGATATCTTCCCATTTTCTGGGCAGACGCAGCAGCTCGTATGTCCCAGGATACTCGAGCGTCGGGATGACACGGCCTTGCATGGCCCATTGAGTGAGCCAGCGGGCCACGATCGGCGTCTCGGTCGCTGAGGGGTCTCGCAGGGTTTCTTTCGGTTTGGGAATGCCTAGTATCGTGAGCAAGCGGGAATACTCAGAGGTGGTCGGTGTGAGTGTGCCCAAAGCCGAAGGCGAAGTGTTGGGATATGTGCCGCTGACGGCGTAGTATATAATCGCTGCGCGTCTCAAGAACGGCAATGTATGGCTGTATAGTAGCTTGGCCAGCATCTCGTCGGTCAGGAGGGAGAGCACACCGTCCGAGTCCGTGTACGGACCGGCGTTTCGTAAGATGGAGAGCATGATAGGCTTGAATCCCGTGAACAGTGTCAAGCCGTCCGCCAGCGTGGGGTCAGCCGGTGGCGTCGAACGAGTAGAAGCGGGAGTCTTGGGTGAAAGACATTTCTTCACGAACAGCGACAAGCCGAGCATGACTCGGGTGAGCTCAGCATAGTATGCCATGACGATGACGGATTGTAGCAGGTCTGGGGCGATCGCAGCGGCTTCAATGACCATACCTAACGGTCGACGAAGAAGAAGAGGCGAAGGTAGCGTACTTGATCGATACCAGTCCGGCAAGAACCTTGCAAAGATACCGACACGGAGCGCCGTTCGATCAAAGGCCGGCCCAAAGTACAGGTCCAGTTCTAGCTGAAGTAGACCGATAAGCTTCTTGATGAGCTTCATCGACATCTCATTCACTTGTTCCGCAACGCTCATGACACCGTCTTTGCTGCCACTGGCAGAGGGCGCCAATCCTCGATGGGCCACTTCGGCCATCGAAACGGTGTAACCGACCATGTCGTCCGGGAGGTACATGTGCGTCTTCTTGCCTCGAACACGTTGAGATTGCTCGGACAAGGGTCGAATGATCCCGCGCATACGGTCAGCCATGCGGGAGATACTGCGCATTTGCGCTCGGCGGTGAGTGTGATCGAGCGAATGTACCGAAAACACGCAGTCGGAGAACCACGGGATCACTTCTCCAGTCTCGAAATGGTGATCCCAGATCCTCTGGCTATCGGCGACTCTGAGCAGACCCTCGCTGGAAACCTTACGTATCGTTAACGATAGACCAGGCATCTTTTCGCCATCCTTTCTGATAGCGATCGGGGGCTTATGTGCGGTCGTACTGCTTTCCACAGGTATGAGAACGTTTCCCAGCGATTTACACAAGGGGCACATGTACTCCAGTCGTACAGCGTTCTCAGGGTGATGTCGCTGGACCTGCTGCGTGTGTCGTGTCTTTGTGGCCTCAAAGTAATTCGCCATACACGTGTCGTGCATGTGATGGGAACATGCGGACATGTATACTCCAAACTTGAGATTCGCGCCCGGATATCCTGCCGTAGACATTGGTTCAGGATCGTTGGGGTCAAGGCTGAATCGATGATACCGTGTTGCCCGATCGAGACTGGTCGGTGTGAGGAGATGCTCTTCGAGCCAGTCTCGCTCGTATACCGAATCTCGTATCAGTCGACTCGGCTGGAGGAGCGCCAACATCCCACCGGGAGCTTTCGCCGTGACATCCTCCTGACAAACGATGCATTGTCCGTAAGTCTTGTTGGTGTCCGCTTGCTGATCCTCGTCCATGGTATCGTCACCGTCTGCATCGACATCTTCGTCGTCTTCGTCCATCAACGCGGCAAAGTCCTGCTGCTGCTTGGCGAAAGCAGCCATGATGTTCTTTTGTCTTTCTTTGGCTGCCGCTTTCGGATCGGGTTTGGCGGGACTAGACAAAGACAAGAGCGATTCCGCTTCGAGATGCGCTCGATAATCGGTCGTGTAGTCTGTCGGGAGATGTTTGACCACAACGTTGAGGATATGATCCACCCGAGCCTTAAACGGCTTAAAAGCAGCATTGGTCTGCATCAACCACAGGTTCTGGAATATACTGTGAGACCCTTCTTGGTCTTTTAGGTTCACCGTCGCCTCGGCGAACTCGGTCGGGGCTACTTGCAGTGCGATCATGGCGAGATGGAGGGCGTAGTCCAATACAAAGTCCCAAGTGGGTACGTGCGGTACGTCCTTGCTGCCCTCGGGCAGTTGAGTTGTGGAAAGCACTGTGACGGCCCATTGATCCGGGTTAGCAATGTGCATAGAATGCGCGATGGCCCAGTAGACCAGGTCTGAGACCACATGCGTGCGGAGGAAATCGCCCACGCCAGAGTACGGTTGGCCGGGTGGAGGCAATTCGAGCGGTCGGGGGAGGATGATGGGGTCTTCGACAGACGGGTTGAGCTTCTTTGCTCGCGCGAGAAGCTTGTCCATCGCGCCTCTCTGATCGTTTCGGCTGTAGTAGTGCCAGTACGGATCGATCTCGTCATAGTATTCGTCCTTGAGCGAATACTGGCCTGAAACGGTCTCGGTGGGTTCCCTGAAATTGGCCACTTCCTTCAGGATGGGGCTGACGCTGGTCTCCTGACTTCGCTCGGGCAGCTTCTTGTATACTTCGGAATATGTCATGGGTTGAACCGCCAATTGATGGATGATATGTTTCCGAGTGATCTTCTCCCTGGACCACCCGTTGATGATCGCGGGGTACGATACGAGGTGAATCATGAGTAACAGGAAGTCTTCAAACAGGTTGATCCGTTGTTTGGGGTCCGTCCCGCTCGAGATCCACAGCGCAGGATCGTTCACATTCCCTCGGAACCACGGTGCGAGACCATATCGATCGATCAAGGCCACGACGAACTTGAATGGGTCCATGGCGCAGAGGCCGAATTGGAGAAGGAAGAACTCCTGGTCGAGCGTGGCTTCCCTCACGCCCATTTCGCGGTAATGATGATACTGCATTCGCATGGCCGTGCCATTCTTCTTCCACATGTCGGCTCGAATTTGAGATAGGACAACGTGTTCTGTAAGAAAGAACCACTGGGTCAGATTACATTCACCTGCAAAGAGACACCTTGCGTCTGCTCACTCTGCATGGGGTACTCGAGGATCATCAACTTCATCCTTTCGCCGTCGCCAGAATTCTGCGATCTCAGGGCAAACTTTTCAATGACCTCTGTGAAATTCAATCCCTTGAGCAGTCCGTTTTCGAACGGCATGACGACTCGAGCCGCTTTGAGCAATTCGGCCAATAGAAGATTCATATAGTGATGGAATGAGAACGCTTCGATCCTCGATACGCTCTGCTTGATCAGCGTGAACGATGATCCCGGTACGAGGACGTTGTCGACATCGTGTTCGATAGGCCGGCTATAGCGTTCTTTATCGAGCGTGTTTGACATGAGCATCATGTCGCACAGTATCCGGTTGATCACCACCGCCATGCTAGACAGCAATTGGTCCGGAGTCGCGAGAGTGAATGATTCGCCAAACTCCCGGCACATTTTGGATAGATCGCCCAGCACGACGAACGATCGGAGCCAGTCGACCTCGTATTCGACATGTTCACCTTGTTCCCGCCGTTGCGGTTGAACACCCACAAACATGTTGATGAAGGCCACGGCACGGTTGAACAGCTGAGGCTGTCGTACGATGATCTTGCGTATCTCCTTATGTCGAAGGATATACCTCAGGTGACCGAGAATCGCTAGACCTTTCTTCCCTCTGAAAGCGGGCAAGTCGAGATCTAATCTGCCCTTGGCAGAGGTATCGTTTGGGTCAAACTGATTTGGCGGTATTACAAGCCGATCGTTGCCCTCGTTCTTCACTACTTGGCCTGTGTACCAGGCGTGTGCGACGTGTACGACATTGGTGAACAAGTGACCCTTTGATGTCGTGGCGGCACATACTTGACCATTGGTGAAGATCAAGTAAGCAGAAGAGTAGATGATATTGGTGTCCAGTTCACGGTCCTGGAAAAGATAGTGCTCTATCAGGCGAGGGTAATTGAGTGCGAATCGGGAGGCTAGTAAACGGGTATTCAGAGGTCAGTGTCAAAATATTTTTGGCGTGTGTATAAGAAGCACTCACCCAGATCTTTGCGAACTTCGATGTCGAAGAACAAGACCGAACAGTAGATCTGTCTCATCTCCCATTTCGGCTTCTTCCACAACCTCGAGTCAAGCTGCAAGAGCCAATCCAGCCTTCTCACGTCGTGACCTCCCATGATCTTGCCCCATTCCAGCTCCTTCAGATCGGATATCAGCGGTGTACCGTGTCCGATCCCTGCTCCTCTTGATCTGGGTTCGTACATCGCTTTAGCGAGCATGCGGCGGAAGACTGTATCGTCGCCTCCGACTGTACATTGGGACAGGTCGCACAGCCATGATATCAGGACTCCGACGAGCTCTTCGCGGTAGATATCAGCTGCTAAGCGGAGTGATACGGGCGCGTCGATTTGCTGGATCATGTTGGCTGCGTGGAAGGCTTGGATGTGGCCGTGGGAAACGAAGACGACTTTGCGGCCCTGATGGAGGATATACAGCGGTCAGCTAGATCCCCAGGATGCACGGCGAGGCGAGGCCTCAATTCCGTCGGTACACCGAGGTCACTCACAACTTCGTCCACCTCTCTGACCCATTGCTCCGCTACCTCCCATTTGACTCCCAAAGCGTCACGGACCTGCCTAGTCATCTCTCTCAACACGTGCTTCTCATCTTGCCACATGACCACGCCCCAGGGCCCTTTGCTTCTCTTCTCCTTGGGTTCACCAGTGATAGTCTCATTGGCCAACATCTCCTCTTCCGTCTTGGGCAGGCGACCATATTCACTCGGTAATGACGAATGCTGCAAGACTTGAATGATGAATTCGAGGCAGATCACGATGGTCCGATGTATCGCTATCAGCAGCGCGTCGGGAAGCTCATACTTTGTCGGTAGAGGTTTGGCGCTCTCGCCAACCGGGAGAGGGGGATGATAAGAGCATCCTAAATGAGCACCGTCTCGCCACGCCGTGGGGTCTCCGCAGTCGCATGAAGCTGAGAACGAGTATGACTGGCCAAATAGGACTTCGTGGCCTTCATGGTCCGAGGCTCTGAAACAGTCGGCACACATCACGACAGAGGGGGTGATGGCGCAGGTCCTGGAAAGATGAGGTATACCAGTGGATCAGCAAGGACTAACTCATGCCTAATTGGGTGCGATGACACCCATGCTAGGTGAATGAAGGGTTCACTGGTCGTTGAGTAGACAACTCACTTGCAGGTGAAGGTCCTCTCAAACCGCTGTAAGACCTTGCCACATATCCGTCCCTGTCGACGCCGAGCGAGGGGTTCCTCTCCCCTTTCCGCCCTTTTCTCCTCGATAGCTTTTTGAGCAGCATGACAACTCCAGATTTTGCTCGACTCGTTCTCTTCGGTCACTATCCAATCATTCAGGTTTAACGCCGAGGGTATATCTCCCATACCCGAAGACGCAATGAACAGAGCTTGCCATTCCGGTCTTTGCCATATCGTCTGGTATAGTGCGCGAACAAGCGTAGCTTTCACCGTATTGGAGAACTTGCCACCCCGGGCCAGGTGGGATTGCTGTAAGAGATCGCTGAGGGCTTTGTGAGGATCAGAGGGACCTATAAGGAGCTGATTCGGAGAGAGTGCACCACCTAAGAATGCGCTTGATTGAGCCGGAGGATGCTGGGACGACTGAAGAGATTCGGACGGTTGTTGTAGTCCATTATGATGAGGCGTTTGAGAGGGCTGTCCGTTGTTGTTGTTGTTGTTACTACTGCTGCTACCGCGCGAGAAAGGGTTCAGGGAGGGCAGGAATCGCTCCCCGGGCATAGGCATGTTTGTTGCGCCTCAGGATACGGGCCTTCCGTCGAAGCCTCGGACAGACGATGCGGATGTAGAAAGGACAAAGAGAATTTAGTGAGTCCAGGTGACTTCAGGTTACGGTAGTTTCCCAGGTGGACGAGACGTCTTTGCCTCTGTGCGCCAAGGCTCAGCTGGTGTCAGAGGTAGCGGGTTAGGAGTAGTCGGAGTGGGTCGATGGGTCGAAAGCAATATAAGCAACAGTGCGATTGTCAAATGTTCTAGTTGACGTTCAGTCAGTGAGCTGAATAGGCGGTTGATGTTTGTAGGTGGTGGTGGTGTTAGCAGTGACCAGAGTGACCAGTGACGAGTGACGATTACCCCGCATAGCATAGCATGTAAGCAATGCAAGCTTCAGCCTCGCGTGCGCGTCTGGCGATCCACGACCACCGTGGGAAATCAACACCCAGTTGCAGGCAGCCTGCTACGAATGCCACGTCATCTGGGTCAGCACACCGCATCGCGGGCGCGGCTTAAGGCTTGTCACTTCTGCCAGTGCCACCACTGGAGCGAACAGTCGTTCGTGACGCGCTCGTGTCTCAAGTGTTGATCACTGTCTCTGCAGCGGTGGTCGTTTCATTTATCCTCCGTCAACAATCCAATAAGGCTAGCATCTCTCCGTCTCTTGCATCAAGCTAACAGCACAAACGCCCACCATGTCAGCGCGTCCTTCCTCGTCGTCGACGCATCTCCCGCCGGCACCTTCCATCCCACCCGCGATCCACCACCTAGCCAACCCAGCGCCAATCCTCATTGACTCCATCTTACCTTCATACCTCCTTCCTAACGTTCTGAACCTCTTGAAGGACTCTTCGAGGAGCGTGATACGCCGTAAGGAAGAGGAAGAAGATCAATTACGCTCCGAGGGACTCTTACCGCCTTTACACGCAGCGGATGTTCATCGCGGTGTAAATGGGAAAGGTAAAGGCAAAGTTAACGAGGTCGAGGAAGAGGAGCGGGAGCGCGAACGGGAAAGACTGGTCGATGTTGAGCTTGCGAAGAAAGTAGAGCGGATTGGATTGATGGTTGGTGGCTATATCGCTGAGAAGTGAGTAAACGGTAAGGTCTTCAGTCGTGTGTACTCGATATCGCTAGCATGCCCCACATCGGCAAAATAAATAGCCACGAGCTACAACGCTTTGCAGTTATAGTGTCAGATGAACTTCGGAGGTTAGACGGGTACAGAGACTATTTTAGACGACTGGAGCTGGAGCTTCATAGCTGATATGACGGTGTCACTATCACGCTTCTTCCAGGCTCACCTTAGCACGACCACCGCTGGCCACACACCTCGACATGATCAAATTCATCTGCAAAGATCTGTTTTTATACGTGTACTCCAAGCAGATCGACAACCTACGTACGAATCACCGGGTGAGTGATGAGGCACGAATCGAAGTTCCGGGGCCTGGTGGTCCCTCACCCACTGATTCAACGACCCGGCTCAGATCCAGATGGAGAAACTCAGTACTATGCTTTGACGTGATCTATACCCAAACGGCAATGTGCTGACACGCCCAATCCTGATCTGGGCCTGTTCCCAATTTTTATCGCGCTTTATCATCGGTCGTCTTGATCTGATCTGATTATCCACTCCGACTCCGAACGCAGGGAATATTCGTACTGCAATCGCACTCGTTCCCGCCCCTCGCGAATATCTCATCCCACCGAGGCCCATCAGCAGATATGGAAACTGCCAAAACGGTGAGTTTTGTATGAGTGCGACCCTCGACTTGGCTTGTCACACAATTTCAAGAGGACTCTGGTTTTGCTGTTTTGGAAAACCCCTCAGATCTGCATCGGTTTCCACGCGTTAGCCGTCAGCTCGTCCTGGAGCCGTCGGACTTGAGCGATGGAATATGTCATACCTTTGCCTTCCCTACGCGCGCAAGTCATGCCTACCCGAACGTGTTGCTCGAATTCTCGCTTTCGCCGGAAACACATATCATCTTTGATTCCCTGAGCGTCCTCGAGCTGACTTGGATTTTTCCTTTTCCATACTCCATCAATCCCCACTCCAGCACCTCCTCTTCCCGCAAGCACTGATTCAAGGCGCACTCTCACGCCTCGGCATGCACGCCATCGTCACAGCCGAGTCGGCCGGGCTGCCTCAATGTGAGTTGGATGAAGGCGGTCGTAAACCATGAGAACATATTAAGATCTGCTTCACCATTGACCTATCCCTATCTATGTCTTAAGCCGACATGCTGCTCCGGACCAAGCATGATGATCGAGACCACAAGCAATAGCTGATCAGGTTTTCCGCGAATCAGGTACATTCCAAATACGAACGGTCAAGACGACAGGTCCGAACGCTGGCTCCGGCGCAGGCGGAGCCGACCCTTCTACACCTTCGTTGGCAGGTACGCCGAACCCTACTCCTGCCCCCGGCCCCGGACACGGTGCGAGTGCGAGTGCTACCACTGCTGGTGCTGTGAGCTCAGCACCGGGACAAGCACCTGGGTCAGCGGCTGGATCAGGATCAGGGTTGGGGATCATGACGCCTTCGGCGTGAGCTCTGGCCTGGACTGGGGACTGTATTCTGGCTTTGGACATGGGTAAGAACGATATCCACGCAGGCTCAGATTAACGTAGTCTCAGAGAGGAGAGAGAGAGAGAGAGAGAGATGGAGACAGGGATGTACGAGTTCTGGTCTTGGTCTTGGTTTCGATTCTGTTTTTCCGATGTGTTGTCATGTAGAAAATTACGCCCAACGCCCAACGCACAACGCACAACGCGAGTGGGTACCACTACTAGACGTACGAGTAGATCGTCTGATTGTCTGCCTGCCTATTCCAATGCTCGCCTCTGCCCGTGTTCGTGTTGACGTGAGGGTGAGCAAAGGAGAAAGGGAAAAGCAGAGGGTGAGCGAGGGGCACTCGATTTGTTAGTCGTCGGACGGCACAGGACAACACGAGTGACTTTTTCATTTGACATTCTTCGTTCCTCGGCTTTCATTTCGCCGAATATCAAGTATCAAATTTCGTATCCATCGAACCAGAACCAGAACCAGAGCCAGAACCCGAAGTAGTACCAGAAGTGCGCTCAATCTTATTTTTAGGAAATGATCTGGTGGTGTACTGTATACCTGTATCACGACCAAGGGCATATTGCATGTTGCCTGTCGCATGTTGCATGTCGCGGCTGTGGGAAGAAGAGCGTGACATACTGATATATACTGTAATATAATCGGAAAGAGAAAATGTATATATGTACGGTAATTTGGTTCAATTCAATATAATAATTATACAGTACAAGCATCGACTTCTTCTTTCTCGTTCTTCTTCTTGTATATTGACGATCGAAAAGATAACGAATTTTACAGTGTGATATTACAAAATAATCGATCTCTTCGTCTTGCGTTCTTCGTCTCTCGTCCTCTTCTATTCCTTAGCGGCTTCGAAATCGTCGCAACGAGCGGTAGTTGTAGTACACAGACTCACACACACACACGCACAGTACTGCACGATCCCTTCTATTCACATTTTTTTCGGGCCTCTTCGCTCCCTTCTTGTTCTTTCGAAAGACTAATCGATCGATCAAGTCAAGTAATGTACACGTATACGTGCACATACACGAGAACCCCGTTTCAAACCGTCTCGACGCCTTTCTTCTAAACCCCTCATCCTCCTTCTCTCACTCGTGACACATAATAACAGCATACAATCTTGTGTCCCTCCTCCCTATCGCCTGCCCGAAGCTTACGCACCATGCAAGCGCCTCCGAACTCGTGGCATCACAAAGTTTGCTGTGTCGAGACCGCCGAAAGCGTCTTCACTTAAATTTACCCTCTTGGGTCTAGTACAAAGGCGTAAACAACGTTAGCGATCAACCATTTTGGTATGGATGAAAACAAGGCAACAGATGGTTCTTTCAAGTTCAGTATATTAAGCGAGTACTCACCATCCTTAGGTACCATAGACATCCAGATTCTTGACTACAGATGACCAAGAACGAAATAGAGAAGCTCGGTCAGCATTCATGAAGACAGCCACACCTCCGGCGACGCGCGCTACGTTATTCACACCCATGCCAACGTGGGTGTCTCGACTCACCTTGAAGATCCTAAAGTTCTCCTTGGTCAGGTCCCTAAAGTCGACCCTCTTCTCAGCCTTGAAGTAGAAAGTGAGCTTTCGGCGATCCCTAGATACGTGCAAAAGAGGTTTCAATCAACATGGGACTTTGGGTGGCTTTTCATCGGCTACAACGCCAGCTAACCACTGATATTCCGCATCAACAATCGTCATGGGCAGTCCTCTCTGGACGACCTTCTCGCGACAGATCATCAGGGCCTCGTATTCGTCTTGAGCTTTCTCGCGCATGCGCCTGTAGTTTGAAACATGACGACTGCATTAGCAGATGTACCCGAGAGACATTTTGAGACAGGATGCAGTATGGCCGTCCCACTCACGCTTGCTCCTCTAGGCCTTGACTACTCTTCGCGAATATCCTCTTTGGCATCACCTCTTTCGCCAACGGGCCTCTGACGGCCGTACCGGTCAACTCGAGCTGTCCACTAGGTCCCACGCCGGCCAACAACTGGTCCAAATCCATATTGGCCACTTCGCCCACCTCCTTTGCAGCGGGGTTCGATGGGACCCGCTTATGCCCATCTAGGGTCTGTGGTTGACCAGATACAGCCAGGCCTGGCGGTTGATGTTGACTCGCTCCGGACAGTAAAGCGGCGGTAGCCTGGCGTTCTTGCCAGTCTCTCACGTCGATAGGAGTAAGCTGATCGTAAACGACAGTACCAAGATCGCTGCCTCTATCAGCCTCAACGATCACCTTGTCGCCGTTGGAGATCAAGAGAGTCGGATCGGGGCAGTAGTAGACGTCCCTTCGACCAGCTTTGAACGCGACGACATAGAGCGGAGTCGTAGCCGGGAGCGAGGCGAGGATGATACCTTTGCCGAGATCGGACAGGGAAAGGGACGAGAAGCTCGGCGAAGTAGGCTGCGGTGGCGAGGAGGGCGGGGGATAATATGGTGAATATCCACTGGGAGGGGGACCACCGGGTTGGCTACCGTACATCGGTTGAGGTCCAGGTCCGGGCGCCGAACCGTTTGTAGGAACATACCCAGGCTGAGGCGGTCCGCCGTATGGGCCAGGTCCTCCCGGGCCTCCGGCACCAATTGGAGGTCTTTGGACGCCACCATAGTAGGCGTTGAAGCCATTTGGAGGCGGTCGACCGAACGAAGGAGGACCACCCATTTGTGAGAGGGGTGGTCCCGCTGAGCCATTGCCCATACCCGCACCGGTGTGGCCGAATGGAGCTCCGGGTCCAGAACCATAGGATCTCGACCCAGGGAAAGAATTCTGAGTACCTGGAGGGCCGTTACTGAAGGGCGGAGGCTGGGAGTGGAAGCTTGCCGGAGACCCTATGACGCCTGGACCAGAAGGGCCGCGGAGAGGAGGCAGGGCATCTTTGATGCGTTCAGGCGAGCCTGGGCCAGCTCCTGTCCCGTTGTTACCCATCCTGTTGTAAGAGCGGGCAGGAGAGCCCACAGCCGCGTTCTCCAAGCCGAATCGCTTCTGACTTCCGTCTTTGCTATCATCAGAAGGAGCCCTCTCTCCGCCAAGGAGACCAAGTCCATTGTCCAATCTACCTCTAGGTGGTGTCGAACCGAAGGCTGGGAAGGGGCCGTCGTTGTATGTATCAGGTTTGGATGATCGGTTCAAAGATGGGATGCGCTGATGACCGTTTGTAGCATTATCAAATCGTTCAGCGAGTGGGTCAAATCTGGGCAGATTTGAAGAAACGAGGCTGTCATTCGATCGAGGGTCATCCCTCTGTTTACGGTCATCGATATCGAGACTGAGTGCGTTATTGATATCGCCTTCGAAGCCGAATAACCCGCGGTTAGGAGGAGAGGCGAGCCCAGTCATACCCATCCCCGGTTCTCCAAATGCGAACTCTCTCCTGCCCCCTGGTCCACCGACCACGGACACGCTGTGTCTTCGTGATGAAGTTCCCGATCGTCCTCCATTCGCATTGTACTCGCCAAAGCCGCCGGTGATGCTCGAAAGGGGTGGTTGCCCATATACGCCCGCACCGCCAAGAGCCTTGTGCACTGACGACGATAGTGCGGAGGTATTACTAGTCGGTGCAGACGCACCCCATGCCCCGCTTGGATTGAATGATTCCTGGACAGCTCTGAATCGTCCTCCTTGTGCCTGTGTCGTTCCGTTTCTCGAGTAGACTTCGTCTCTAGCTGCAGTGTTACCAAGCACCGAGAGACCTCTTGAGAAGGGGGACATATTGCTGGCCTCCGGTGGTGAGGTATTCCAGCCCGTTTCGATCTTTGCAAACGCTCCACTATTCTCTAGCGTGCTCATCGGACCAAGCAGCCAAGGGCGATCGATACCTGAGGGTCTCACTCCAGTGGCGAGCGATTGAGAACGAGAGCGAGAGGCATTGGCTCCCACTTTGGGAGGAGATGGTGGTAGAGGCTGTTGGCGGAGTGCAGCTGGCGATGTAGACGGAGTAGAGTTGGGGGAGAAAGTTGGGAAAGGCGAGGTTGAATGGGATCGAGATGGGACGAATTCTTCCGTGTGTGACGAGAGCGTTCGGTTGAGAGTTACATTCTGTGGACAGGGTTAGTAGACGACACGTATCACAACCGATCAAGATGGCCGAGCTTACCCTTGGCTCTCTGATCTCTCCAGCTGAGAAGCTATTAGCTCTCGTTGCTATCCCTCCTCCCGTCGCCAGAGCATTCCCAAACCTCCCTGGTGTTCTCGATCCTCCTATAACGCCAAAAGGGGCTCCGTTACCATTAGCGCCGGGACTACCACGACCGGACTCCGGTGTGGATACCGTTGGGGGAGGTATCCGCTCCCCTGCCGGTTGTGAGGCTGCTCTAGTCTTGTACTGGAATGGGGTACCGGATAGAGTGGCGGCTCTAGCTGGTGAAGGCCGGAAAGCGGGAGCGTTCGGGTTAGGGCTTTGAGGGTGCGGAGAGACTCTCGGTTGAGCTGATGGTGAGTTGATACTCATCGTGTCGCGTAGCCCGATGGGTGTTTTAATTATGCTCTTCGAAGGATATCTGGGATTCCGAAAGGTCCGCTGTGGGATGAAACAAGCAGTATCGGTACCGCCGATACCTCAGCCGCTTGTCTAACCGATGGAGTGAACGATCAACCACAGAATGGGTGAAAGCGCCAGGCAAGGCCGTATGACTCGGCCTCAAGAGATATGGTGGTACAGGGTTGTATGCGTTGATCAACAATTGGCGCGATTATAAGGGTGATGATCGATGAACTACGATGAAAATGGTATGGTCTATTGTATGCTCTCTATCCTATGCCTGACTATGGAGTAATGAGGATTAGGTTGTCTATGGAAAGTCTATGGAGAGAGAGAGAAGGAAAGAAGAGAGAGAACGAAACAGAGAGAGAGAAAGAGAGGAAGTGAGCGAGGATGATATCAAGCGGGAAGCAAAGGTATGAGAGTGTGAGAAGAACAAGGTTGAAGCATCCAGGATAGGATAGCCGCAAGCAAAGCGCAAGGAATGAGGATATGAGGATATGATGATGATGATGCAGCTTGGGTGCAGCTGCAGCTGCAGGTCAAAAGATGGAGGGTTAGTCAATTGGTCAAGTGGTCTAGAGACGGGGAGTATGCAGCCGTCAATTCGGTTATTACTATTACTACAGTGTATATAGTTATCAGAGCCCCACAAAGATGATCAGGTGATCAGCGTACACCATAGCATATGCATCCTAGACTGGAGGTGAGATCCCCTGAGGAGGGATAAACTAATACGTAATACATACCGCACGTACGTGGATTCCTGCTATGCTTCGTGCCTCATCCCATCGTCATCATGATCACCGATCTTCTGTACATGTACTCTGTGTTCCCACTGTGCTCCAGCAATTGTCTGTGCACCTGCACCTGCACCTGCACCTGCACCTGACGCTTGTACGACGCTGTGCTATAGCTCTGACTGTGTCTCCAGCTGTCTAGATCTGCTCAGAAGCAGAAGCAGAAGAAGGAGCATGTGACGCGCTCGCCTTCTGGAACTCATGATGCCTAGCTAGCTAGACTCGAACCGGTACCTTAAGCATACAACGCTTAGCTGCTAGTTGGTACAGTGTTGGTAGTTGGCACTTGTACGGTATGCCGTGTGCGAGGCGATCAGCGGGGAGAGAAGAAGATGTCCAGAACCGTGGGGTATGTTTGGCCACGGCCGGATCAACAGCGAAAGATTCCCAAAGCAAGATACTATACTATCAATGCAATATGTCAGAGTGTCTGGTGTCCGAGTGGCCCTTGTCGCGACTAGGCACCTCCGACTTCAAGCCCGGTTGTCCGAGCACCGACGGCGTGACAACCAGTCGCGACGACGCTCGCGTCATTCAGTGGATGCATCATCACTTGGGAAGCAATGTTAAGCGACAGGAAACGTTCACAGGGAGAGATCACTACCCGACATGCATTGTTTTGACCAGGACCCGCTGTGAATCCCGTCTAGAGTGTAGTCGCGTCAACCCAGACCGCAGGGTGACTGACCGACTAATCAAACCTCCACTCTCGTTCCTTCCTTCGAGTGATGTTTTGATAGATGTCAGCTAAATTAATCGATCCTCTGCGCATCGCTCACACACCAAACGTTGATACGTCTACCTGCTTTTAGCTATTTCGGAACCGTGTACGCGGTCATCCAGAGGATGCGGTAGCCTTTCCTTTTGGTGAAGGCAAATCATGTCGTTCTTAGGAGGGCCGTCAAGGCGGCAGAAAGGCGGCTACGAAGATGTCGTGACGACTTATCGGTGAGTTAGAAACCTCATGTGTCCTAAACGAAAACAAAGAAGTATGCTAATCGATGACTTCATGCACCAATAGGCATCTGCTCAGTCCGCAGGCTATGACCGTCTCGTGAGTAGAGTTGACTGACTGGCCTTCCTGAGATAAACAGAATGATGCATGAGCAAGTGCACGATCAAGTGACATAGATAACTGATACGGCGTATCGGTCCAGTAACCCTTTGCGGACGATTGCGCACTGCGATATCGATGCCGCTTATGCCCGTGAGTACTCTAGATTCTGCTAGACTAGCGTAATCGCGAGAAACATGTAGACAGATGTCTGACCTAATTCGCTGCAATAGAGTTCGAACAAGTCCGCCTTGGACTACCGGATGATATACCCCTCATTTGCGCACAATGGCAGTCCATCATCGCTGTCAACTACCCTGCGCGGAAATTTGGTATCAAGCGGTACGTCGCTCTGTTTCCATTTCCAATATCGATGTCGAATGAGAGAGGGTTTGAAAGCCTACGCTGAAGCGATGCTACTGCGTTTCTACGCGTGTCTTAGATTTACAACGCTAGACGAAGCAAGGAAGATGTGTCCCCATCTCGTGGTGCAGCACGTAGCTACTTATCGGAACGGCGAGAGCGAAGCTGGGTACTGGGGAGAGGTAGATCCAAAGACGCACAAAGTGAGTCGGTCAATTCCTCATTTGCCCCGTATCCGTACAGGAGGTTTTGATCTCACGATTCTTTTTACTGATTATGTTTGATCGGCTGCAGGTCAGCCTGGATCCATATAGGAGAGAGAGTCTGAAAATTCTGGCTATCTTCAAAGAGATGATCCCAAGAGGTGAAATAGGTGCGCCTACTTCAGCTTCCTCATCGTAATAGACTCGACCATACGGATGTGTCGCTATGAGGGTTTGACCTCACCCCCCGCGTCCGGCGGATTGCTGACGACGTCTCTTTCGCGACACAGAGAAAGCATCGATCGACGAAGCGTTCCTCGAAATGACGCCCATGGTGATTGAGCGTCTCCTTGCCCTGCATCCATATCTCGCTACAATTCCGGACGACGCACCGGACGGGATTGATTCCCCTCTACCGCCTGCGCCACCCATCAGCTGGATCAAAGCGGGCAACGTCTTCCCTATCAACGGCGATACGGATGGCGCGGGCAGTCATCATGCTGACGGAGAAGAAGCAGAAGACGCCGAGGGACTGGAAGAGAGGTCTGATGATGGCGAGGGGGAGGATGTCGAGAGAAGGATCAAGGGAAGAGGGGATACGTGGGAAGATTGGGCCCTGTGCATTGGCGCTGAGTTGATGAGGGAGGTGCGGGATGAAGTGTTTAGGCAGCTGCATTATACTTGCTCAGCGGTACGTACGATTGCTATCCTTTGATGATTACGCCAAACGAAGGCAGATATATGGGAAGAACTGATCCTTGTCTGGGTTTTCTTTGCCGAGAGCAGGGCATAGCGCATAACAAAGCTATGGCCAAGGTGAGTCGGGAACCACAAACATAGAGAGCGCAATGTCATCCCCATTTTAATGCTGATCCTGGTCCCGCGTTCATAGCTATGCTCGGCTTGGAAGAAGCCCAATAATCAGACGGTCCTAAGACAATCTGCGACAGCTGCATTCCTGCGCGACCGAGACTTCACCGATGTACGTATTACGTGATACGCTAGAGATCCCAAGTGGCTTGGGTGAAAGCTCTGTTTGCGTGGCGCTGACCACTTGCAACGCATTTGCTATGCCACGTTACACGCAGATCCGTACATTAGGCGGCAAGCTTGGGAATGCTATAGCGACAGAGTACGGCGCCAAGACGGTCGGGGACATGCTGTGAGTGTTTGACGATTCTCCGGCGGTCCACGGTCCAAAGCTCCCGGCTTTCGAAACCACGACTAGCTCGGAGCGCATCGCGGTGCGTGAATGCAAACTGATCTCGCGGCATGTGCGTGTCTTAGCACTGTACCTCTTGAAGAGCTGCAAAGCAGGTTTGGCGAAGAGAGTATATGGGTATACAACATCATCAGGGTGAGTATCCCGCGTATCGTCCTGTTGTCTCTATCTGGCTGAACGTAATCCCGATTTGCTGTTGTTGCAGGGCATCGACCACACAGAGGTCAAAGAGAGAGTCTCGACCAAATCGATGCTAGCGTCCAAGAACGTGCGACCAAACGTCACGACACCCGAACAAGGTCTGCATTGGCTCAACGTGCTGTCGGGCGAGCTGAATGTCAGATTGAGGGAAGCGCGAGAGGTCGCACCGGGTCTGTGGCCCAAGACGTTGGTCCTGAGTCATCGGCAGGGTGAGCAAAACAGCTTCCACTTTTTCGTTGCCCGTCATGAACGAGTCAATGGTTCGAAATCAGGTGGATTTGGTTGGGGAATCGAAGTGATTGATAGGAGGCTCTGATATTTGTGTGATGTTTGCAATGAGATAGGTATCGATCCGTCTCGATCGCGACAGACACCCTTCCCATTCACTCGAAACTTGTCAACAGAGTACATCGTCAAGTTTGCCAGGAAGCTATGGGAGGAAGCGACGCAGCCAATGAAGAATGGGAATATGAAGCTGAACAATGTGAGTTTGGATTGGACTTTGGTGGCAATATACCCAATTCTGTGCCTTTGTTCCTCTTTGTCTTCCGGAATTGTTTCTGTCTGTACCGCGATCGCTTGAGCTGATAACAATTGATGATGTGTGGCTTTTGATTCTCGTGTTCGCTCGGTCCGCGCAGATTGCACTGTCTTTTACCGGCTTGGAGAGGCTCGAAGAAGGTCAACAAGGGATCGAGAACTTCTTCTCGCAGCCGAAAGTGCCCCTGCAATCGCATTCAAGGCACCAGGTGAAGACTCAAACGAAGTCCGATCCGGATCTCACACCCAAGATGAACGGAAGTTCCATCCATCGCCCTTCACCTTCCATCCTGAAGAACACCAAGAACAATTCTTCGTCTTCTTCCTCGTCGTCCATCCCTACACTCCAGACTCTCCACGATCCAGTTGTATCTGACTCCGGCAGGGTCTTAGTCGACAAGGACAAACGAGCAAGGACGCCCTCGCTTCCTCCCGTACTCACACATTCAAGCTCGACGGGTTCGTCCACTCATGTTAGAGGGTCGAGTACCTTGAGCAGCGCAGGCCCATCACCTAAGAAACCGCGTTTATCGACACTGCATGCTGGTAAAGCCAAGAGTAAGACAGGCCTCGAAGCGTTCCTCGCTGCTGGTAGGTCGCGGGCGCAAGGCGGAAACGGGAACGGGAACGGGAGCGGCGGCTCTGGCTCTGCCTCGAGATCGTCCCCTGTCCCTCCTGTGATGACAATGAGGTCCGGGTCGTCTAGTACGACGCCGACGCCGACTCCTGTGCCTGTGGTTATGGAGGCGGTAGCCGGCGGAGATGACGAGGACGGTGCATTGCGCCCAAGTGGGATTGGTGTATTTAATGAAGCAGGCCCGTCTAGACAGCCTATAATCATCGACGTCAACGACGATGAGGAGGTTGGTGATCATGGAAGCTATGGCGGAGCGCCAGAAGCCACCGACGCGAGATACGGCGCCGTTCCTTCTCTTCCAAGCTGGACATGCCCGCAATGTGCCGAAGTTCTTCAGATACCCAACACTCTTATCGCGACTACGACTACGTCCTCAATATCAACACCAATATCAGGCGAGACAGAGACAGAGACCAATGAAGAACGCGAAGAACGAGCGAGGGTACTGAGAGGGATGAAGCAGGAGCACGAAGATTGGCATTTTGCCTTATCGCTCCAAGAAGGTCCCAGAGCCGGGTCCGGGGCCGGATCCGGGGGCAGAGTAAGGAACGGTACGACTGGAGGTGGTGGTGGAGGAGGGCTTAAGAACGGAATCGGTGTTGGTGTCGGTGTTGGTAGGAGTAAAGCAAAGGATAAAGATAAAGACAAGCGGGGTATCAAAGCTTTCTTCACGCCGAAACCCAAGTAGTACCGTATGCGCTCGTTGTGCTCGTACTCGTATTGTTCTCTTTCCACGCGCTAGTCGCAGATCGTGACATCACAACGGATCATGTACAGCTTACTCGTCGCAAGTTGATAGACGATTAGCTCGCCTGGATTGTACGAGTAGAGTGCTTGCTCGCTTGCTCACTCATGACCATGCAACGCACGGCATCCAGTCTTGACCACTGCTCCCAGTCACAGTCACTGTACATTACAGTACTGTATCTCTTCTTATCTGACATCTCTCTCGAGTCTGGATTGAGTACCCGATCTGTATATCTCTTTTTTACATGCACTGTGCATCATGCCAATAACGACATGTTTAACCCCTACAATGTAAGCACTGGACTGACTATCTATCATCCCCTTGAGTCATGCCGCTTCGAGCTACCACGATCAGATACCAGATACCACCGCCTACACGTTTCTAGATGATCCTGCGACCTGCCTTCCCCGAGTTGATTTCATCAGCTCTTCCAGCTAGGTGACGCGCCGTATCCGCCATTCCCACCGCCCCAACCGGGTCTAGCCTGCCCTGGCACTTGTCCGTTCACTTGCCCATTGGCATTAGCGTTTGGAGGGTTGGCGATGCCGTTCGTTCCGCCGCCGCCGCCATAAGTAGGTGATGCGGGACTGTATGCCGGTGATGCCGGGCTGGAGGGAAGCGAATTTCATGGCGTCAGTATTGTTCAAGGGCTTAGCCGTGTGCCCAATGAAAGCGCTTGCTCTACTCACCTATATGCTGGGCTTGTCGGCGAATACGCCGGACTGGCAGGCGAATAGGCTGGGCTTGCTGGTGAGTATGTAGGTGACGTAGGGCTGAACTGCGGACTCGTCGGTCTACAAACAGAAATTCCGGTCAAAGCAGTCAGCTAGCTGTTGATTTGTATCTAAATGAGTGATTACAGTCTAAACTCACGAGTAACGTGGGCTGGTCGCCTGGAACGCAGCGGGACTGGTCGGGCTGTACGTCGGACTAGTAGGCGAGAATGCGGGACTGGCGGGCGAGTATCTCGGACTGGTAGGTGAATATTGAGGCGATGTGGCTCCGATCCCACCCATAGGTGAAGTAGGGCTGTACGCTGGCGAAGCGGGAGAATAAGGCGATGCTCGTGCCATACCTCCTCTTGATCCACCACCTCCTGCTCCGGCTCCGCCATACGCAGGGGAAGCGGGAGAGTAAGTAGGCGAGGACGGCGAGAAGGATGGTGAGGCCGGGGAGAATTGAGGGGATGTGGGGGAGTATTGAGGGGACGTAGGTGAATAGGCAGGAGAGGTTGCGCCGTATCCGCCTCGCGGTACCCAAGGTGATGCTGAGCCAGCACCTGCAAAGGGCGATGTTGGGGAGTATGCAGGCGAGGTGACGGCGAAGGGAGACGTGGGGGAATATCCAGCCGGCGACGAAGGTGAATATCCAGCTGGTGACATGCCACCGTGCATCGGTGACTGACCGTACCCCATATAACTAAAGTTTCCACCCTCTTCGTTGTTGCTTGTCTGCATCGGCGAGAACGCCGCCGCTCCGACATTGCCTTTCGCACCGTCCCACATGGGTGAGAAGTTGTCGTAAGGCGTCATCGCTCCACCAGGAGTCATGCCTCCCGCCATCCCAGCAGCGAGCATGTTCTGGACCGGTAATCGATGATCGACAATGACGTCCTTGAGCATGTTCATATCCAAAGAGACATCGAACGCTCCAGTTCCCATTGGCGCCATCTGACCCAGCAAGACGTTCTCTGCCACACCTCGACAGTCGTCCACGTCTCCTACGGCAGCGGCCTCGAGCAAGATCTCGACAGTTTCCTCGAAGGACGACCTCGACAGAGCACCGGCATCGGTTCGGTTGATACCGTGTCGCGTGATTGACATGAGCTGTCCTTTACTGCACATCAGGTCACACAGCAGTGCCAGATGTCGGTAGTTGACATAGGAACCACCCATTTCGATAACACCGTTCAACTCCTTGTAGAGCGCGTTTCGACCAGCTTCGATACCGAGCACCTTCCACACCTCGTAACAGTTGTTCGAGTAAGTTCGGAACGAGTCGACACCGTCAACAGCCATGACCTCTTTGAGGTTGATACCGTCCGTCTCGAGGAACCACTCCTTCTCTTGATCGTATTCACCCTGTTGCGAAAGGACGACCTGCTTGCCTTCTGAGATGAAGACTCTTTGAATACCCTTGATACCACCGAGTTCGACTTGGTCAAGCAAGGTACCCTCAATTCGCTTCAGGAACATGTCTTCGTCTCCCAGCAGCTCTTCGTCCTCCTTCTCAGCAACGACTCGTAATCGGATAATAAGCTTGGGAGCGTTATCTTCCGAGTGGATGACGAAAACGTCTTTGCCGACAGTCTCGGCAATAGCGTTGACGATCTCGGCCATCTCGTAACCACCTTGCAGCACTTTTCCTCTGTCCAACTCGAGACGCAGCAACCAGGGCGAATGAAGCTCGAGACGGATGTCCTCATCGGGAATGGCAAAGAACGCATCAACGAAATCTTGATCCTCCTCGATATCGGTTGAGTCAAGCTTGGGGTCGTAGAAGATCTCGACGGAAGCCGTGATATCCCTCAGACGGGTGAAAGTGAGCTTTCGCATAATCTCGTGGGCTGACTCTTCCGTCTTGCTGTATTCGGGATGGAGGTATACGTTATGGGCAGGCGTTCGGATGTTGACGGCGACGTTGATGATCTCCTTCAGACGAGGTACACCACCAGTGACCGATTTGGAAGCGACACCCGCGTAATGGAAGGTGTTCAACGTCATCTGGGTAGCCGGTTCACCAATCGACTGAGCAGCCAGGGTACCGACCATTTCGGCCGCATTGACGACAGCCTTGTTGAAGATCTGCTCGATTTCTCCAATGACCCAGTCGAACGCCTCCTTGTTGAGGTGATACTCCTCCAATACTCTTCGGGTGGCAAGATGAGATCGAAGCAGCATAGTGAAGACGAGGGTAGCGTTTCGCTGCGCGTTCAAACTCAACTTGTCCTCGCCACGTACGACCAGAAGCCGGTCTGAGAGCGCTTGTCGCTGCTCCATCAGGTAAGCGGGGTCCAAATCGGACGGGACTCGAGGATCAATGTGGAAGATCTGCTGAGAGTTCTGAATGACTCGCTGGATGTTAACGGGGAGCGGGTGACCGGGTGTACCGTCTGTGTAGATCTCGTCACGAAGCACCTGTCTGTCCCCGCTGATCCGTCGATATTCGTCGTCCAATAGGTTTTGCAGCTCAACCGATGATTGGTCAATGCCCGCTTGTAATACACCCTTTGAGAAGCCGCCACTGGCACCAAGGACGTCGATCTTGTACCGTCGCTCGAACGCACGGTTAGAAAGACGGATGATATCGAGACTCTGCAGGCACGCACATGAGCTCTCTGTTTTGCATTACTTGTTGTTTCACGTTCCACTTACCTGCTTCTCCATCGCAGAACCGTCCATACCGTCCTCTCCATACAAGAATTGAATGACATCTCCCGTTGAGTTTCGCACCGTACCGTCATATCCAACCTTGAGATCCTCCATGGCCTTGACCAATCGTCGCTGGATATAACCAGTTTCGGCGGTCTTGACAGCGGTATCAATCAAACCTTCTCGTCCACCCATAGCGTGGAACCAGAATTCTTGAGGCGTCAGACCTCGAAGGTACGAGTTCTCTACAAAACCTCTGGATTCGGGTCCGTAATCGTCTCGGGAGAAATGAGGTAATGATCGATGCTTGAATCCGAACGTGATACGCTTTCCTTCTACGAACTGTTGACCGACGACACCGGACATCTGGGAGATGTTGATGAATGAACCTTTGGCACCGGAAACGACCATCTGTTTGACGTTGTTGTCGTCTTTCAGGTTGTCTTGAGTAGTTTTACCGGTCCAATCTCGCGCCTTGTTCAGCTCATTGGCAATCATCGCTTCGAGAGTTTCTCTGATAGTCATACCAGGCTTGGGCTTCATCTTGTTTGCCTCGGCCTGACTAATCAATCGCTGTACCGCCTCCTTCGCTTCCACCATTCGGTTCGTAATTCCCGCCATAGTCGCCTTGTCGACAATGGTATCTCCGATACCGACCGAGAAACCGAAATGTAACAGCCAGAAGTTGACCATCATCTGACAGGCCGAGAACCAATCTCGGGCAGCGACGTGACCCAGCTCTCTGAAAATAACGTGGACGAGACCGTCATTGGCAGCACCAGCCATATTCTTCACGATCGTACCGTGTATCAGTTCTCCGTTATCGATCAGAACGTTCTCATCGGTGACGTCGATCGGCGAAGGCTTCTCATTGTTCTTCTTTGTGATATTAATACCCTTGGGAATGGTCATCGAGATAAGCTGCTTTCCGGTCCACATCGGTTTTGGCTTCAAGATCGCAGGAGGAGGGATTGTACCGTCCCATCCTGGGAGCCACAGGAGGATATGTTGCACTTGGAGCCAGTCGATGAAGTTGTCTCGAAGGGTGAACTTTCGGATACCACAGAGAGTATCCTGTACGATACCCATGACGGGCTTGTTCGCTTGCGGCGAAACAATCTGCAGAGAAGTAGCCATCATGTAAGCACAAGCACACAGTGGCTTAATGCTTGATATGTACCTGTCTGGGCACCCAGGCGATCTGGCTCAGTTCGGCTCGAGTCTCTTCGCTCTGCGGCACGCTGTAGGGAGCGTCAGCATTGCGTACACGAAACAACAGAGTTGATCTGTACGTACTGCAAGTTCATCTCATCTCCGTCGAAATCGGCATTATAGGGAGAAGTGCTGTGGATATCATCAGCGAAAGACGTTTCAAGCAGCCTGAAATTACATACACTGAAAGATTCAGACGGAAAGCTAAGAGAAAATCTTTAGCTTGTTTCTATTCGGTAGGATGGTATGAACTCACTGGAATAGTTCATGACTTTGACACGATGTGACATCATGGACATTTTATGAAGAGACGGTTGTCGATTGAACAAGACAAAACTAATAGTGGTCATCAGCATATAGTCATGGGATATGTGGTATCCGATACTCACTCTCCATCCTTCAGCTGCCTCTCTACGATCCATCCAAATTGCAGACTGATTGGCTCGCCAGACTTTCGGTACTTCAGATCCACTCGCTCTCCGGTATCTTTAACATAGTATCTCGCACCAGGGTACGTCGCGGGACCGTTGTTGACGAGGGTTTGCAGATAGACAATGTTGTAAGGCGTTACTCTTTCCGGGTAGGTCAGAGTCATGGCGATACTTCTCGGTACACCGACTTGATCCAGCTGAAGATTAGGGTCACCGGTGATAACGGTACGAGCTGAAAAGTCGACTCGTTTTCCCATCAAGTTTCCTCGCATTCGTCCTTCCTTTCCTTTCAGTCTCGCTCGGATAGCTTTGATCGCTCGACCGGCTTTATGTTGATCTCGAGGCAAACCAGCGATTTCATTGTCCATATAAGTGGCGACGTGGTACTGCAACAGGTCGAACTGCTCGTTGACGACGGTCGGCGGAACACCTTCGGCTTCCATTCTCCGTACGATACCGTTGAATTTGATGATGGCTTGAAGCTTGAAAGTCAGGTCGTCCTCACTTCGCATAGCACCTCCGTCGATGGCGATCGACGGTCGAACAGCAGCAGGAGGTACAGGAAGAACCGTAAGGATCATCCAATCCGGTCGAGCATACTCGGCGTTAAGACCCATGATGTGAAGATCCTCTGGCGGAATCTTCTTCAGGATGTTGTACACTTCACCGGGCGATACATTCCGTTCTTCCGGCTCGGCAGACTCCTGCTCAGGACCTGTCAGTTAACGGCGGGATCCCGCGGACTGAGACACAACTCACCTCTCCCTTGTCAGTGGGCTTCCATACACCGTTCAGCTTGAGGCCCTTCTTCCTCCACAAAGGCTGCTCATGACCACATCCACCATGCCCTTTCGCCAGCTTCTGCTCGGCCGCATACTCGTTCTCCGCTGTGGCATCACCATTTCCATCTTCCTCAAGCTGATCAGTCTCACAGATCTTCTTGTCCTTGGCAAGGATCCAGATCTGTCTTAGACGATGTTGCGCTTTGACTCGACGTACGGTGCTCGCCACGAGAGGGTCGCGCTAGAAAGAAGCTCATCAACCGTATTCTTTCTGACACCAGACTTGGCGAAGAATATTTGACTCACCATGTCTACTTTTAGCTTACCACAGCTGTAACACACGCATTCGAGGATCTTCTTCACCTTGATGATGAAACCAGCGTGGAAGACGGGTCGCGCAAGTTCGATATGACCGAAATGTCCGGGACATTCGGCCATTCCCTCGAGACAGGTTTGACATTTGAAGTTTCGGTCGATGGCTGGTACAAGCGTGAACAAGGTCATCGCCACCGCGAAGAGCGGGACGACTTACTGCCCATCTTGGGATCCATTAGACCCCCCACTTTCTGCCTGTTTGTAGTCTCATCCATCACTTCGGTATACTCGATCTTCGCAACGGAGAAAGCTTTCTGTGAAGGTCGACGTACATGTAAGCAATCGACAAAGGACCACGACTATAGCTTTTCACCCTTTTTTCTACGCGACGTTGCACCGTTTGCCTCGACCAATTGGCCAGAATCACTCACAATCTCCTCGGGACTCATGACACCGAACTGGATCTCCTTGATCTGCTTGGCCGGAGCAGAGGAGTATGGGAAAGTGACCGTCATTTTTGCTGATTATGTCTGGATGGTAAGCCCGCTAAGCTCGACCAAGATCTCTGCACTCGCAGTCCGTTTCTCACGACGATTCAGACTGAATCCTAGCTTCCTATCTTAACCCTTTTCTCTCTTGTGCCACGAAGAACAAACAAACTAGCGTTGGAAAGGCGAGGCTCTCCCAAATTCCACAAAGTTCGATGGGATAGTAATATGACCTTCCGAAATGTTACAGGAAATTACAGGTGGCAGTGGCGATAATAGAAATCTAAGGCGTATCAGACGCGATGTTTTGACGGGTTTTCAGAGGTATAAGCTGGATCTATAAATAGGTCCAATTCGACGTGCTGGATATGCGAGAAAGATTGCTCTAACGAAGCGGTCGGGGAGACGAAGAAGGTGGGTCGTTTACGGTCGATAACGAGGTCGGAGTTGATCGAATTCTTTCGACGTGTTTTGCCGAAAGACGAAGAATAAGATTCAGGTCAAGTCCAAGATGCTTTTTTCAATCGATGATGGCTGATCGATGATTATTCGGGCGAGGGGATTGCCTGTCTCTGTCTACCTCAATGAAGAAGTAGAAGATGGATGGGCTAAAGGGTGAGTAAGGGTGAAGAGCAGCGATATGAAGGATGGCATGCAAGGATGTTTTGGCGTCGAGGTCGAGTGAGTGGATGGCGACGAGAGACTGTATGGTATGTAGCATCTAGTGCTTAGTGCTTAGTGCTTAGTGAGCCATTCAGCTGCAGAGGGGAGACGGCGTTATGTGTATCGCCGTTGAGTGTGGCACCCGTGGGGTGTGATGCGTCACCGTTGAAGTCCGGCACGCTTTAACCGCCCTGTTCAACCTGGGATCCAGAGCACAATGCAGACAATGCACCTCTGTGTCTTCTCTTCGGTCCTTCTGACTGAACATCGATAGATACAGTTCTCCCTTGCGTCGATCTCGCTGCAGCTATCGCAGGCCACCGTCCGGCCACCTTCCTGTTAAACCTGGACTTGCTCTTGACAATTCGCGACATCGTGAAGGAGCGCAAGCCGGCCGACAACGACCCCGCGCTCTGATAGCTTCATCCTTTGTCAGCAGGAGACCTGGTCGAGTAACAAGGCATCGAAATCCTCGTCAAGGACTTACGACCTTTTAGTAGATCTTTCCGCATCATGTCGTGGCTGTGGGGAAGCGCTACGAATCCTCAGTTTGAGGAACTAGCTGGTACGTCCAACCTCGTCACCCTTGCTTCGAGCAATTCAGCAAACAGCATCTCTCCCTATCTCCACGGGAACCCACGCACTGACCATATCCGTTTCCCGTTGTTCGCGCATCACAGAGAAAGCATGTTCGCCTCTCAACCTGCCGTATCCTCAATCAGAGGATATCGCGACCGCTCTCGAAGTGGCCGATATGATCCGCTCAAAAGCTGTTCAACCCAAAGTCGCTATGCAGAGCTTGAAACGGAGGATAGCGAGCAAGAACGGGCGGGTGCAGATGTATGCGCTTGGAGTGAGCTATTCTCACTGTCTTTCAGGAGCATACTGTAGCTGACTGTGTGGTATTCTGGTTTTAGCTTACCGACACCTGTATCAAGAACGGCGGTGATCATTTCTTGGCTGAGATAGCGAGCAAGGAGTTTGTAGATGAGCTGTCGGGGTTGATCAAAGCTCAGGTGGGTCACCAGGTCTCAATTCACATATTTGCTCAATGACTTAGTTTTATCGCTCCCTTCTCGTCTTTTGTCGATCGGACTCTCATTGTACTGATCATAATTCTTGCTGTTCGCAGGGCACCAATGCCGAAGTCAAGACGATGCTGCTCAAGACTTTTCAGCAATGGGCGTTAGCGTTCCAATCGAAGAAAGAGCTCAGTTTCTTTGTTGATGTATACAATGAGCTCAAGAATTCTGGTAGGCACTTTTTCTCCCATGGGATCGCAATTTGTCGATGGATCACCCGCTCACTAGGCATTGTTCCATAGGCACCGTCTTTCCCGCTTCGACCATCCAAATCAATCATCTACTCACGACAAGTACCGCTCCGGCATGGGTCGACTCGGACGTGTGTATGCGTTGCAGAACAGCATTCACGTTCACGAATAGGAAGCACCATTGCCGAAATTGTGGACTGGTATTTGATCAGGCTTGTTCGAGCAGGACGATGGCTTTGCCCAAATTTGGAATACAGGAAGAAGTCAGAGTATGCGAGAGCTGCTGGGTCAAATCCGGGAAAGGCAAAACACAGGATGGGTAGGTCTCATCTTACTTCTCCATCTCCATAGCTTGGCGATGTGCTAAACAGCCTGCACCATGTGCGCTTCGTCTATAGACCCGCCCCAGCAGTACCTGGTCGTACACCCAGAAGTCGAGCCGATGTCGACGCCGATCTGCAACGAGCGATCGAGCTATCCTTGGCAGAATCTCAACCCGGAGGAAGTAATTTCGTAGGGTCAGAACCGCCCATAGCGAGGAAGAGTGGCCATACCACAGCAGAAGAGGATGATGAGGAGCTCAGACTGGCTATAGAGGCTAGTTTGCGGGATATGGAGCGCGCGAGGCCCAGTGCCCCTACCGGTTTCGACGAACCAGAGCTGAGAGTGAGTCACTGAGAGCTATGACGAAATTTAACCCAACTTGATGCTAAGTGACGTGTTTGATAATGTCGTAGCCGTTGCCGACCTTCGACCTTGCACCTAGAGAGACGGAGACCATCCTGACATTCAGCAATACGATGGATCAGATGGCAGCGTATGGTGAGCGGGATCTGAGGCGATTCCCGCATGCGCATATGCTGGCCGAACAGGCGTATGCGTTGGGTGACAAGCTACATAGAAATGTTGAGGAGAAGCGAACCAAGCAGCGTAAGTGTTTTTTTTTGTCGCATTAATCCGCATTGTCCATGCCCCAGGCTTGGCAACCGCTGACTTGTATTCGCTCCTTGCAGAAATGCTTGTAGAGATGCAGGACAAGCTGTCCCAAGCCGTTGGGTTGTATGGTCAAATACTGGATGGTCAACAAGCGTACGCAGCACGAAGAGTACAGGAGGAGCAGCATAGGCATTACCAACAACAACAACAACACCAGAGCATGTATGCTCCCCCACAGCGATATGGGGCCTATCCTACCGCTCCTCAAGGGTACGCTGTCCCCAATGGCGTACCGTACCAACAACATCCCTCGCAACAGATCGCCTACCAACCTCAGCCGTCGCAACCCCAATCTCAAGCGGCGTCATCCTTATACCCCTCAATGCCATACCAGAATCCCGCACAGCCCATCTACGCGCAGCATCCATATGCCTATAGGCCGGACGCGACATCTCCCCTTCCTTCCGCTCCTTCAACCACTCCTGCGCAGTACGCCCAGCAGCAACAGCATTGGGTGCCACCTCAAGCGAATCTCGCACGACACACTTCTCTACATGTTCAGCCTGTCTCGTCCCCACCTCCACCTCAGCGACAGGCTTCCATGTCTTATGGTGCGCCCACCATGGCAGCGCAAGAACCCGCTTCGACAGCCTCCAATGGGGCTCCACCTGTACCTCTCGCGTCTCACCCTCCACCTTCGCCCACCGCAAGCACTCATTCTACCTCGTTGCCCTCTGCACCGCAGAAAATATCATACCAACCACAACAGCAGCAGCAGCACCCGGAGCCTGCATCGCAATACCAAGCGAGCGCGCCTCCCGCGCCTTCGAGCCAAGACTCATATCGCTCCCCTGTTTCCGGTCAGGCTCAATTGGGAAGCTCGCCCAACCAGACCTATACAGCTCCGCCTCAGACACAGACGCAGCAATGGAATGGTCATTCTCAGGAATACGCTCAGCCCTCAGCCCCGTCGGCCCCTCCTCAGCAGCAGCATTACCAACCGCAACCTCAATATAACGTTGGTGCCCCTCCTCAGGCTCATGCCGATCAAGCGGGTCAGGCGCAACTTCCGCAAGGGGTATATAGCGCCCAGTCATTCCCGTCGGCGCCAGGCCAGATCTTCCCTGACGCACCGGCCGACTTGCCTGATCTGAGCATCAACACCAAGAGCTTGGAGAAAGAGGAGCAGAAGGAGGAGGCTCTGCTTATCGAGCTGTGAAGTGTAAATGATTGGTAGTATGAGTCGCAGTCGGGATGAGCGAGAGCGAGGAATTCTCAGCGACTGAAAGCCGTAAGAAACCCATCCATGTCATGAAACCAAAGGAAATCCGTTCGTTGTATCACACGATCTCGCTGTACGAGTACAGAAGTATTCTTAGAAATATGCAATGTTTGTTTTGGTCCGATCTGCTACGTTGTACGGTCGAGAGGAGCCTTCAGCTGCTGCTTTGGAAACCCTCAAACTGATCGATCAGAAGCGCTAATGGGATATCATTGGGGCCGGAATCGTAGCTGAAGAGAACTCACTCGAATCATTCAGCATGACCATTCGGGATTGATTGCACGAGTACAGCGAGGGACCTTCGCTCGCCTGTGCGTGTAATTGTAAGATCACAGTACATGAGACCATTCATCCACAGCTATATATATATATATATATATATATATATATGTAAAGGTAGGAAATGACGATTATCAGTTCACAGTCTCTATGTGCAAGCTCTTCTCACTGCTATGGTTCTGAATCTACAATGTAACTTGCTCCCTTCGGACACTGGCGGAACCCTCCTATCCTGTCTAATTCAGCACTGAAAAATCTTAGACTACCGCTACGAGTCCGATCCGTCTCTAGTTGAGACCTTGCTTCTCGAGCTCGAAGAATTTGGTGAAAGCGTCCTTGAAGGTCTCATTCTTGGGTCGGTCTGCAGGTTCACCATGACATGGTCAGCGGGTCGTACTTTTCGGTTTCACAACCAAAGATCCTGAACTCACAGGTGATACCGAGCTCCTTGATGCTCTTGTCGTTCTTGAGGTCGTACACTCCCGGTTCGAGGTACGAGTACTTGCCCGGTGTGCCAAGGGCGAATCTGTCCTTCTGCTCGGGGAAGAACTCTCGGAGCTTGTCGGTCCATTCTTGGAAGGAATAGACTACATTGAGCGCAGGGTAAATTGGAAAATCAGCTCGAATGTTACAGTATGTCAGTAACAGGATGGAAAAATCGCGACTTACCTCCTCCGGCGCAGATGAATCGACCTTGGGCGTTTCGTACAGCCGCTTGATAGTGAGCCTCAGCGGCGTCTCGGACCTACAGTGTGGTATCACAATAAATCAGTTTCTGCGCTAATGCATCAGGACAAAAGGGTTATGGGATATTGAGTGGGACAACCGATTGTCGAAGCGGAGCGGAGTGGACTGGATGTAGCATATGCTTTACCGCATCTGGCCTAGGTAGGTTATGTAAGAAGAGAGGTACCGGAATCGAACCACTCACATCGACCATATAGGGGTAGAGAGTCTCCATGATAGGCTGATCTTTGCCCTGAGCCAAAAGCCACGGGAAGGAGGTGGACATGCCGGCGTTGCTTAGAGAGGTATGAGGTTGGACTAAGGACGAACAGACGGATCATGTCAGTACGAACAGATCATCAGACGAGTCTCGGTCGAGTGCGACGTCGTTCGATCAGGTAGGATGACATAGGCAGAGATTCAGAGCTTTGACTCACTGGGAGGACCGAAGATCATCACACAGTTGATCGTGGCGAGACTCCATTTGGCTCCGTATTCCTTCTGGACCTTCTTCTGGGTATCCCAAGCCGCGAGCTCGGCGTACTTCTTGCCGGCCATGTAGAACAAGAATCCAGCGGGGAAAGTTTCGTTGCTGTTGAAACGTAAAAAGAACGGACGTCAGATGATGACCCAGGACAAGGAAGTGGGACTGTGACCGCAAAAAGGACACATGTTCGTAGCTAGGGAAGGAAGGGGGACGGACAGACGGTGCCACTCACTCGTTCTTCCCGGTCTTGACGATCTCTTCCATCTGTTCGACAGTGTATGGGTTCCAGTCGTCCTCGGTGACGACCTTGCCTGCTTGCTTGGTAGGGTGCTCTCGGTGGTCCCCGATAGAGCCTGCGGACGAATTGGAAGACTTGTCAGCTGAATTCCTCGTTTGCTTGGGGTTGTTATAGCGGAGGGACGCTCACCGTAAGTACCGGTGTAGACCACCGACTTGACGCTGGGCTCCTTACCGGCCGCCTCAAGAACGCTAGTCGTGCCGTTCACAGCAGGGGCGAGATGGCTGTCCTTGAACTCTTTGTCGCCAAACTCGACAGGCGAAGCGGTATGAACTACCGCGTCGACGCCCTTGATTGCTTCAGAGTAGTCACCGTTCTCCAAGGGACCAGTGACGTAGAGCTGGAACTTGCCCGACTCGGCGTATGGCTTGAGCTCGGGGACGGCGTTCATTGCTGCTCGCTTGGACTCGGATCGAAGGGTCCCGCGGACGGTCCAGCCCTTCTCGAGGAAGTTGAGGGCGATGTGCGCGGCGAGGAAGCCGGTAATACCAGTGATGAGGACGGTAGGCATGGTGTCAGTGTAGGTGTTGTTGTTGGTGTTGGTGTGTGAAAGTTTGGTGTTGGGTTTGGCTCGGATGACTTGTCAAGCAGTCGAGGTAGCTTGCTGAGTTAGTTCTTTGAGTGAAAAGACGCTCAGAGAGGATGTGGATTGAGTGAGTGAATGATGAGGAGAACTGATGGATGATAACCTCGACAGAGTTGCCTTATATACCTTACATGCTCGCCATAGGATTTCTTCGCCGGATGGCCGCATCACTCTCCTCATTGTCCTGTCCACTTTCTGCGTGGAGGTAAAAGTGGATTGTGGATTGCGGATGTTCTCATGTGGAGGAGGTTCTGATCCACCTCCACACCCTCCTTTTCGTCCAAGAACCGATTCAGCCACTACCACCCCTAAGGAGGCACGGTTTATAGCTTGGGAACCCTGACGGTAATCTGCATTAAGGTTAATACCCAAGTGTTGTAGTAGCTCTGATTTCCGTTTTGAGAAATTGTACATCCCGCTACCTTTGATGACCTTTGTAATGCTTAAACATTCCTTGACCGCCGGTGAAGAAACCGCCTGGCCATGACATGACCTCCACTTGAGAAACGCGTCAAAAAGGTGGAGGCTAGGTAGGATGCAGATGGAGGCGTGTGGAGGGCTGCGGATACATACGATTGACACGTGTCGAAACTTGCGAACACGCGAACATTTACATCGACAGTCTATGTACACGTAATTTGCACCTTGCGACATTTCAGTCACGCAATAAATAAATAGCCCACTGCAATGGGTGCTCGTGAAGGGCAAGACAAAGAATCGGCGCCACTCTGTTCAATGTCCAAACGGAAACAATGACACGTAATCATACATAGGACGGGTCAAACAATTGCTAACAATTCTACTCCTTGTCGGGAGGAGGCCATTGGTCGGGGAAGACGACCTGCACGACGTATTGCGCGATGTCCGCGAGAGGGCCCGCCTGGATCGATTCCTCTTTGGCCCGATAGTATTTGATTCTACACCGACGACACCGAGCGTGAGTGATGTAAGAGCCGCAACCGGAAGTAAGCGATCAGTCCTTGTGCGTCTACACCTTAGAGTGTCCGTTCGCCGAGCCGAGAGGGGAGAGGATAGGAAGATCGAACACTCACTGGGAGACTTCCCAAGGCTTCTCGCCATTGATAGCAGGTGTACTATCGTCCATGTCGAGGACAGCGTACCAGTTCCTGCGGTAGAGTCCCAAGGCGTTCCTGCCAACGTCGCCTACTTGGAAGACCATGGGCTTGTTGGCTTTGTCTGACTTGACATCCTGAAGCAGTTCGACTGAGGCAGTATCCGTCCACCGGGCAGGTCATTGTTTGTTGGAGAATCAATCAACATCGGCCTCGCAAAGTCAACTTTCAGGCAAGCGATACGAGAACTGGAGCGTGATATAGTGTTGACCGGACTGATCGCTCATTTTCTGAACTCACAAAAGGTCTCCGCGTTAGGAACCTGCTTCATCAGAGCCTTCTGGCCCGTCAGCATATGGTACGCGTCCACAGGGCTGCCGGCACTGAGTTTCTCGTGGTCTGTACCGAGATACCCATTAACGTCTTCAGCGGCCGACTCGGAGCCAGCAATGTACCTGTATATTCAAAAAGTACAGCAGTTCGTGTGTCAACGTCCACAAGCTTCGGACCGAGATGCGCGCGCCGATAGTAGACGATGGACTCACCAATGTTTCCCGGTTTTGTAATCGTGGCCCGCTTTGAGGTCGTCCCATTTCTTCTCGATGGTCCATCGGGTCCCATCAACAGCGTAAATGCAGAAGTCTGCCTTGTCTGTCTCTGCCCCATACTCGCCCTTGCCCGCGCCTGTATCTTTCCATAAATTTGTGATGGTGGCTGAATCCTTATACGCCATCGCACCCAGGATCGAGGTGAACCATGTGCTGCCGATCTTATCTGCGATACCAAAGACCGAATGAACAAACGCACCAATAAATGATCAAGTACGAGTGCTGTGCGGTGTATGACCAATGAGTGCAGAATGGGATTGGCATGATTTGCATCACTCACTCTGGAATACGTCGTAGATGGTCGGTCCACCCTCCGGGACCAAGACGCTCTTTCCTGGTCCATCATCCCGTTTTACAATTGACTCGGTGTCTCGTACTGGGCCTACCACGGCTGACATACACGTTGCGAGCGATACCAGCGCTGCAAACGCTGTATGTAGAGTTGTGTCACAGTAGCAACTCGCTCATCAGCATCATCTCGACTACTGTTTTCGCTCGAGATACTGTATTGAAGAGCCGTGAGTCGAATTGGAATCTACTCACCTTGCGCAGTGAATAACATCAACAGTCGCATCTTATCGATTTGGTGTATATGAACACGCACAACAGTTGTAGAAAGACTCGGATATCTTATACGGATCAAAATTAGGCCAGAGTGCAGTCCCAAGGTGTACTATTTCTACAATGCACAAAGTTGATCTCAAAGCGGTCAAGCAGACACCTAGGCAGCAAATAAGTGATTGAGAAAATGCATCACTACTTTAGTGCTCGAACTGAGTCGTCCCAGAAGTCTGGTGACATACCCGTGAGTAATTGGACAGCGATGGCTACATCCTGCTTCCTCCATTGAATTGAATTCGCCTGATGCATTTGACCCTAGTCCCCCATCACGGATGTCCAAGAAGGTCGCTGATCAACGGATTGATCAGTTTGCTGAGTGTTTCAAGGTCCACCACGGGTTTCAGGAAGCGCTAGTACACATACTCGAGTATTGTATGTCTGACCACTTGAGCGAATCGTACAGTATCTGCAAGTGTAATCTTAAGATGCTAAGATGCGGATCGAGACACTCAAGCATTCCCTTGACTTACTCCGCCTGTCAAAGGAGAGACTACTGCCTGTCAAAACACCACCATTCATGTTTCCACGTCCTTTTCATGTGGACATTGAACTGACCCGACCTGTGGCGTCCAAAGGGAAGGAAGGCACAGGGGTTAGTATGAACGGATCGGACGGTATTGATGGGTGACCCAGAAAATGATCAGTTTCCAAAGCTGCATACCTCGTCAACAGTTCGCCGCCACACAACCACCTATATATCCCTGTTCGATTCTGTACACGTTCAGCATCCAGATAGCGTTTTTCGTTGGATATCTTAGTGACCACAGTAATATCTACTCTGTCCAAATCGTCGCTCACGATACATGTATACAGTACGAAAATTCATTAATCCCAGCATGCGATCATCAACGTCCGCCTTCATGTGTGAGTGAGATTTCGATCCGATGGCTACATGACACTTTGAGTACTCATACATGTGCCCAAAACGAGCTTTCCATCACTTACTGACCGTTTATCCACACAAAATGTACTCAGGGTCTAGCATCTTGATGATGCTAGGCTCATCTGCAGCCGCTGCCAATCCCCAACCAGACGAAGGTTCAGCGCCGTCGGTCGCTGGAACTCTTGCTCCTCGCGATGAAGAGGTCAAGATGGCTCCGCTCTGTGACAAGGACGGCCCGAAAGTAGCAGACGTGTCGAAAGGCGAGTACTGTATGATTATTGCAGTGTGTGCCACCGGTCCACATGGGGCGAAACACAGTTCCCCTCTGTACTCATATTCATTTTGAAGATGTTGCCTGCCTCTCATATACAAGAATAGCCTAGGATGAGTTCAGTGCAGGGCCGCTGACATGATCACTGCGCTCAACCCTTCATACATCTCGCAGGGCACTGGGACTCGTACTGGTTCTCTGCAGTGGCAGGCGCCTTGGCGAATGCAAACAAGGATCTGCTGCGCAAAGTATGGGACGAAAACAGCAAAGATGGCGATGAAGTTGACAAGACCAAATTCAACCTATACAATTATAATGGTGATGTCCAGAGTATTGAGTATAGCTGGGCCGACGTAGAGAATCAGGGCGAAGCGGACTATAGCTCGGAAACGAGGATTTGGTGAGTCATTGGTGGGACCGAGCCGAGTCGGCGAAGACATCATCCCGCAGAGACCCCTGCTGGTCACACTCATTTTGGCGCGAATCCCGCACGAAAGTCAAATTAGGTACGGTACTCGAGTACACGTACCGAACGCTGACAGGATAACCACTTCTCGGTATGTACTAAAGGTGGCTGGCCGGTGCAGAGATGGCCGCCATGAAGCTCGGCGGATACTTGGGCTTGGACTCTGACCAAATAGCCTGGGGAAGCCCAGTCGACGCATTCAAGATCCTGACAGGCAAGACAGCCGTCATGGAGCAAATTGGCGACGATCCTGACCGCTTCTGTGAGTGTTATCATGTTACCGTACAGCCCGTTACTGTACCTCGAACGCACTCGGTAGCTGATCAAAGTTGCGGCATTGTGCAAATTGACGCTCTCTGATACTTTGCTACTTGATTGTGACATGTTGGAAATACATGCAATGAACTTGGCAATGCACCCCACACAGTCGAGCTGGTCAAGAATGCGACTTCGACCCCAACGATCTTCGGACTGGGTGCAGACCCCGGTACAGACTGGGGCTTCGAGCCGTGGAATTGGTACACCATCTTGCGAGTGGATGACGATAAGTTCGAGAGCGGGGGATCGGACTCGGACTACGAGTACAAGCAGTAAGTAAACTCCGATCATTCATCTCAGTAACTTATCTAAGATACTCGCGGAGATTGACGGAAGGCTCTCGGCAAGAAGACCACATGTTCTCAAATCGCCTCTCTTATTTCATAATTAATTACGGCCCAGTTGACGGTTTTTTGTGTGTTTGCTGGGAACCGCAATGATCTGTTCCCCGTCCAGCCTTATCTTCTGGGACTCCAATCTGCTGGATGAAAGGGACCCGTTCTTCAAGGATGTACATTCAAAGATCAAGAAGGTCGTTTACTGCGAAGAATGCAAGTTTTGATCACTATTGAGGCGGGTGATCAGGAAGCCCATTGTCAGTATGTCTGTACTCAATTTATGTATGTACACAGTAGACAGTATACTGCGGCTTCAATGACAGCGGGATGCAATGAATGCGTTGCATTTTAATTCCTTCTTACAGCGGCTACAGATCTCCTACGCTTACAGCTACATTCCTGCTTACGTCACGCGCTCGCTCTTGAAAGTCGCTCTTAGAAGTTGAATCTCTCTCTGAGAGACTTGCCCATGTCCCGATAGGTATCCTCGACGTTCCTGTACTTGAGCCCGAGAACCTTAGTCGCCTTGGAGCCGTCGTGGACGATAGCTTCAGCGGTGAGCTTCTTCTTGAACTCTGGGTCGGAGTTGCCCTTGGGAATGTTCTTGAGGTCGGGGAAGTCCTTGGCGATGGCCTACAGGGGAAGGGACGTCCATGTCAATCAGTATGGAGGTCCACTGAAATTTGGAGTGGGACTGGTATGTTCTTCTGCGGGCCAACATAACATAAATTTCGACTTACGAGAACGTAGTCGTTGCCGCTAACCGGTCCGTTTCCGGTGATGAATCGCTCGCCGCCAGCCTCGGGCACAGTGAGAGCAAGAACGTGGCCGAGCGCAGCTATAATTGAATACCGAAAAATAGGATATGTCAGCCATGATTTCGTGGGTGCTCGACACTGGGAATGGGGCAAGTGAGGCAACAGCAATCAGGGTCCACTAAACTTACTGTCTCGGACGTCGACATAATTCATACCGCCAGCAGGGAGATCCTTCTCGGTCTTTTCGCCCTTCATCCATGAGTAGAAGACGGCTGCATAACAAGGACAAAAGGGGTTAGCAAGGTTCTTGCATCAGATCACGCGGTCGTCCACTAGCGTAGGTTTAGAAAGTGCCGTAACAGCATGCGTCAGTCGTGAGGAACTCACCGACAGAGGTGTTGAGGGACTCAGGCTTGTCACACTGGTGAATGATGGGACCAAGGACCAATGGAGGGTTGATAGCAACGCCGTCAAAGGAAGGCTTGTTGTCGTCGAAGAACTTCCAGAAAGCCCTCTCGGCAAGCGCTTTGCTCGCTGCACCAAGAAGACGAACAGTAGCGTCAGCATACGCCTTCATACGGTGATGGCCGATGGGAAGGGAGGCAATGTCGCGCTCCGGGATGACAGCATAAACTCACCTCGGTACTTGGCCTGTCCGGAAGCGTCTTTACCTTGCTCCTCGCACTCTTTTGGGCTTACAGTGTTCCAGTCCTTCTCGGTGAAGCTAAATTACCAGAACAAGTTTAATCAGCTCCTGGTTTTGAAACGTGGAGCGACGAAAGACATGGCAAGGGAAATCTCAAAATACATGTCGATGAGATACGTCGACTCACGTGTGAGGAGGTTTGACGTTGGAGTCCATGATGGAAGCGACCGAGCTGAAAGCACCGGAAGACACATAATGATCAGTATGTCTTTTCGCGATGAATGAACTAGAACGTACCTGGTGACTACGACTCGCTTGACTTCGGGGCTGAAAGCGGTACAGCAAGGGAATGGCACAGTGAATCCGTCAGTCATGCAGGCACACTTGATAGTTGATATATATAGAGGCGTTTCGCAGTACATACTTGTTCTTTTTGAGCGACTCGAGGACACCGACTGTACCTTTGATAGCGGGCTCAAAGAGCTCGGAAGGCTCGACGGCGTTGAAGTGGAAGGGGCTGTGATAGTGGTTTAATGTCAGCGTCGAACCTACATCGTACTGACATTGAGCGTATCCTCCCCCGAGCTTTAAACATCGCTGCTACGGGCACGGCAAAGCTGATATCTTTGGGAGGCCAACGCGAGATATGAGATCAGTAGCCAGATAACTCACCTCGCCATGTGCGCCACGCCGTTCACGCCCTTGACAGCCTCGTCGAACGCGCCCTCCTTGGCGATATCCTCCACAATAACATACTCAAACTTGCCCTTCTTCTCGTCCTTGAACAAGTTTTCAAGGTACTCTCCTTTATCCTTGGATCGGACGGTACCTCGGACGTTGTATCCTTGTCGCAAGAATTCTTGACAGGTATGGCTGCTGATGAAGCCCGATGCGCCGCTAACCAACACGAGGTCTCCTGGAGCGATGGCTGGCATTTTGTGCTGTAGTTTGTGGTTTGGGTTTGAGATTGTCGAGTAGGACTGGGTGAGTTTGAGCTTTGGGATGTTCACAAATGAAACGTGACGAGGGAGGAAGTGGAGTGAAGCGGGACGAATTGAAGAACGAATTGTTCGTCGCTTTGTGTTTGTATTCTTATTTGCGTTTTGTCAGAGCGGCTAGAAGACACTGGCTTTGTTCTGTAGCGGGGGAATGGGATAGGTAGGTGATGTCAAGACGAATTGAATGAATCGAGAGACGAGTTGGGGGATGACGAAGGGGGATTATGATCGATATGTAACGTACAGTAGTCGCATCTTCCGGGCCGTTATATACGGCGGTGAATGACGATGATGGGAACGGTGGAGGAATAAGTGGAGGTCTGCTATTTCTATTTTCGCGAGCGGCTATTACCGCTTTGGAGAGACGGTGGCTCATGGATTCACCGTGGGTGAGGTCATGGCTCATTGCTCATCGCTCATCTCCGATCCGAGGTACTGACTGCATCATCACTAACTATTGCATCTTGGCTCGAGCAGGTGGAACACGACAGACAGTCTCATGTCGTCTATATTTCGACGTACCAGAGTCATTCTTCACTAGCTTATATGTCATACGGGGTATAATCTGATATCTATCATTCAGTATCGTTCCCCCGTCAAGCAAAGCTTGAGACGAGATCAATGTCTACAAAAACAAGTTTGAGATCGTTATGATCATGTGGCATTGGTGCACGCTGTCCATCCATGTGGAGGGGTCCTCCAGACCTGACACCCTTTAGAAACTCTGCTTTCCCTTCGTGTCCAAGGGCAAGCTTGCTGTGACAGACAGCGAAGGACAAATTGTGAACATGACATCGGTCAGTCATCGATTACACCACGTTGGGGTTAAGGATGATGCAATCCACTCACCAATAGCGACCATCGAGAGCCATGCCCCTCCAGCCTACATTTGATGTCCCCAACAAGCGCATGATTAGCTTCCAAAACAAGTCATCACTCCTCATACCGGCTCCGTGTGTGGTTCTTCGTCTTACACGAGAAAATATACTCACGCCAAGCCAGAGGACTACCGGCGAATCCGCACCATGATACACCGTCCCGCCGATGACAGGCGCAAGGATAGACGCGATTCGACCGAGGGTGGAGAGCATACCCGATGCTGTGCCTCGGAATTGGGCAGGGAAAGCTTCAGGCGTGTAGGCGTATAACAGTGCGGCGTAAAATCTGCATGTGGCGGGAGTCGACGAACGAAGAGAGCGGGTCAGTCCAGTGCTGTGCTTTAAATTCAGAAAAGGTCGGCTCGACGTACGATTGGAACCAGTATCTGTACAACAAGGAAAGGATAACGTCAGTGTCTGCTTCAGAGTAAACCGGCATTTAAGGAGAGGCTAAACTCACTCCATGGCGTTGAAAGCGATATTTCCTTCTCTACTCTCAACAAATCGGTACTGCGATTTCACGACATGTCAGCTGATCCTGCTCAGGAATGCTGGACGTCTAGAAGTCCAGTCACGTACCAGTGCGAGAGACGCTCCCATCAGAGCCGAAGATACGACCATTGACCCTCGTCGGCCGGCTTTGCCGAAGCCCATGAAATACGCGGCAACAAGGGTGGCAGTCACACCAGGGAGATCTGTGTCACAAAGTATCGGAGTCAGTCAGGCTGTCAATCAACCTCCAACAGTCCGACACAACCGCGTATTCTCTTGTTGTCCAAGGTAACAGTTGCTAGTTGTAAGCGTGTATACTCACAAATATAAATGTACGATTTGTACGTGTCTGAGACACTGCCATCGGCGTCGATACCCTTAGCTCGCAGGATCAGAGGCAGGAAGAAACCGGCAATTGCGAACGACCAGAACAGAGCCATATAGCTGAAGACGAAAAGGGAGTTAGATCGCATCGTCCCATATTGCAACCATTGACCGAAGACTGAACCATGCTACTCACGCGATAGCCAAAGATGTAAAGATCCACAGATATTTCCTTTCTTTGAACATCTTCCCAAGATGACCAAACATCGTCTCATATGAACCGACAATGACCCTCTTCGCCAGGCTTCCACCATCGTCATTATCCCTTTGAGCAGGCCTCACCGACTGGTAACTGTTACCGCGACTCAGTCGGCCATTGCTAGTGCCGTATCCTTCTACGCGTAAGAGCTCTTCCAGATCTAGCATTCTAAAGTCTTCCAGGGTCAAGACGGGCGGTTCTCGCTTGTTGAATTTGGCGATCGAGTGAATCACGTCGAGGGCGCGGGTATCTTCACCTTTGGTCAGGAGGAATTTGGGCGATTCACGGAACTTGAAGACTACGAATCGGAGGATGAAGATGCTCAAAGTGAGGAAGCCCAACACGAGCATTGTGTACCGCCTGAAGGGACACGACGGTATCAGCAAATTGTGACCAACATGTTACTGCCGAATACCGAACCTGAGCGAAGACTGATCTGTTGGGCAGGTTCACTCACCATCCCATGTTGTTTGACCTGTGACAGCAGGGGGCCTCGCTGATGCTGCAGCTCTTCAAGCTCGGGTCGCAGCTGTACGTAGGGATCAGAGCGAACGCGATCAACGAAGCGGCGACCGTCCCGATCGGCTGGAACGTCGAGAGCGCAGCGAGGAGGTATCTGTTCTTTGTAGGCAAGAACTCGAGCGTGATCGTCGCGTCGATCGGTACGTTGCCACCGATTCCGAGACCGATAGCACCGGCTAGCAAGCAGATGGCCAGGTAGTTTGACGGGACGGCAAAGATGAAGCCGAACACGGTCGTTATAGCGCAGGTCAGGTTGAAACACCATCGTCGCTGAGCATGGTGATGTCACGTCAGCTTACGACTCATTCTCGAGCCACTCTTGGAGAGCGTTTAATTACCAAAACCTCGGAATGGATCACTCACCCCTACGATATCGACCAAGAGACCCCACGCAAAAGCGCCGATACACAGTCCAGCATTGAACGCGGTGGAGATATGCGCGATCTGCTCGTCTGGAAGGATAAACGCAATGGAGAAAATTCAGTACTCAATCGCGTTTGTGCAGGAAATAGGAACAACAGGTTGAACGAGAGCCCAGAGGCCACTCACCGGGAACACCCAGCTCTTGTTGGATCGAAGCCCCGACCAATCCGAAAGCCTGGGCCCAGCATAGGTCAAGGAAGTATCCCAGACCGCACAGCGTGAAGATGCACCATTGATATCTGCCCATACCCATGTCGCTAGAAGAAGTGAAAGGCGAGGCCAAGCATCAGCGTCGATACGCTGAACTGCAGATTGATAAAGTTTCAGATCGGAAACCAATGTCTTTTGGAGTACTCACTCTAGCTCTCTATTGACCAAGACCGATTTCTTCTCAGACAAGCTGAGCTCATCGAACGTCATAGCGCCCGGCAGTGAGTCTTCGGGGATGAGACTGGCAAGCTCGTCCATCCTCTCCCTGACTTCCTGCCTGCTCATCCTCTCATCGCTCCTCGGTCGACCGGGAACACCATTCAATCCCTTCCACGCGCCGGGCCTGCTGGGCAGTAATCTCTGGGTATCTGACATGGTCGAGAGCGGTATACCAAGCTCGTTCTCTTCGTCCTTGGCCTCCTCTTCGTCTTCTGGTAGATCGTTGTCGAGTGGATGCGTATCCACGTAATTCAGATAGAGATACTCGTCGTCCGCAGAAGCGATATACACAGGAGGGAGCGGTTCTAGGGTCTCGAGAGGTACCTGATTGGGGAGTGCGAAAAAGTCGAAGAAGAATTCTCGGATGAAAGATGACACTTTGGTTGAATGCCCTTTGGGCATATAGGATTGACGAGAGGGTAAACTGTCAGAAGCTCACAGTCGAAGAACGATGTCGAGTGGGAGATACGATATCTGCCAAATGGTTAGATTACAGTCGACAAGGATTCGATGATTTGGTGGCTGTCGTTCTGGGAAGCGTGGAAGAAGAAGCGATTGAATGTCGCTTCGAGTGCAAGTGAACTATTGTTGCGCTTGATGGGATGAACGGTGATATCACGAGGCGCAAAAAAGGCACACAGTGTCGTAAAGTCGCGGACAGAAGTGTATCACACAGCCAAAACAGAGATCAATCAAATCTATGGGATATCAGCAGAAAGCCAAGCAAAGCAAAAGAGCGCGAGGGCAGTCAACGTGACACGCCGATTGTTTATAGTCATTCAGCGTGCAAGGCGCTGTGCTTCTCTTCCTTTTCAATGTTAAACGGCACAATCCGAGGCGTTTCACGACGGTTCCTAGCTGTCTGCTCTGCGGCTGGCAGACTTGATGCCAGGACGTAGAGCAACGCATTGCGAGAACAACTGAATATGGTTTTTGGGAGTGTTCTCGTAATTTGAATCGATCAAGACGTCATCCCACTATTCAAGGTCCGCATCGATGAAACAAAACATCCTCGCATCGCATGACTTTCTTTGTTTTCCGATCGGATGGATATAGAGCGGTACTCACCGACCACTGAGTCTCACGTGACTGAGCCGGACAGCGCTAGCCTCGAGTTTATCACGTGACCCGATCGATGCTCACTCGACGCGTGCGGCCATTTACGTTCCTCGCTCGTTTCGTGTCTAAGCGTCACAAATCGTCAACATTGGCCTCGCAGTGCACTGGAATTACTGCTCTTCTGAAATCCTGTCACACAGTACCCAACAGATACTACAATCCAACGACTCGAGGAGCCTGACTCCTATCCGAAGCTCAGCAAGATGCTGAAGGGCCAAATCCTCGGATCAGCCATATCGCCAGGCCAACTGTTAGAAGCTCAAAATCAATATCAAAATCAAGCTGGTCCTTCTCGAGCTTCATCACCTGGATTCAACATCTTCCATGATGGTTTGGGCGACTCCAATCTCACCTTGGGCGGACGAACACTCCAAGCGGTAGATCACACTGGGGATGAGATGGACGAGTATCATGAAGAGCAGCTTGTATGGTACGAGAAGACCGTCGTTTGGAGTCGAGGGAGCGAGGTGTTCAGGCGATACACGTACGACAGTGAGAATGAGCACGTCTCAAGAGCTATATTCGCATGGTTCAAATCGGACGATCAGCCTTCGGCGAGCTCGAGCTACAGCTCCAATGGGAAAAGTAAAGCCGCAACAACGGCGTCGGCAGCGTCGAAAACGTTTGGACCGCTGAACCAATCTCGAACGCAAAATTGGGGAGGGCCCAGAACCGCCTCGTCGGGTAAATCCAAACAACCTCAACTCGAGCGTACGCTGGTCGTCTTCTTGCAATCAAAAGCACATGTCTACTTGTCTTCAGGGGAAGACATCACTGTCCACCTGCCGTTTCCGATCGACGGTGCTTGGCCTATAGCGGGTGGTGGGATATTCGTACAGCGGGCTCTGGAGAAACGAGAATTGAGGCAATTTGGCAAGGACAAGAAGAAGGGCGGTAGCATCTTGCGAGGAATGGATGCCACGTCCATCACCATCTTGGACGATCTCATGGACCTGGAGGACGACACCGCGCCCACATTGCCTCGGCTGTATGCGCTAGGACACCCGTTTGATGAGCTGAGGATGGTATCTTCCGCCAGAGTTGAAGACGGGCACGGTCTTGCCAGAAGCAGTAATGCGCGACTACTGTCACAACCTCAACAGATCCCTGCATCCGCATCTATACTTCATGTCACCCCGGATCCTTACCCGTTCATCATCGCGTATGATCGCCAGTCAAACGAGATCATCTTCTACCGAAAGACAAGGGTGCCAGACCAACAACCAGATTTATCGCCTCAACCTCCCAACCCCATCACCTTACGACCAGAAGAGATACTGCTACCTCCTGGACCGACACCACAACCTAAGCCCCAGCCCAGGCCACCTCGTCCATCACTCCATCGCAACGCATCATCATTCGGTCCATCGACCGACCGGCGAGTTTCGAGCGTCGCAGATCCCCTAGATCGTACCCATCGCCGAGCACCTCGCATGTCCCGAAGTCTAGCAACGGAACCGCCTGTCCTCACGGACGACTTGCAAGCAGCCCTCGATCCTCTGCCGCTCGTACCGCCCACCACGACGACGAAAAGGAGAAGTAGGGGCATGTCGGTGTTATCGATTGTCCCGTCCACCTCAGAAGCTAATAGACGTGCGTCGGGAGCAAACTCTTCCTTTATGCTTCGCGACATGCACGAGGAGCAGGAAAGGATGGCTCTGCATGTGGTGGCTGAGAGAGACTTGAGAGAAACAACGATGATGATGGGCTTGGAGCGGGATGAATTCACGACGAGGAGCGAGATCGTACTGGATAGGGTCTGGTCGTGGAAATCGCCTTAGTGAGTGATCCCAGCCCTCTGTCAATCTGCCTTACTTATCAGTTTCCCGTCCCAGCAACCTCGATCCGGAAGATATCTCGGTATTCCTCAGCGATAACCTTTCCAGCTCCCATGTCACGATCAACCTCCATATCTCCCGCCCCTATCACGCGGCACAATTGTACCCTTTTCACGTGCAGCTCCGCTCAGCGCCATATACGCACTATATGATCATTCCTTCGCCTCCGATAGATTGCCTATCGGCCATACCCATCATTTGCTCCCGCCCAAACATCTTCGACGTCCTACTTCTCGCCCTGGGCGGGATTCTACAAATCCTCACGAGCGGAGGGCGGACGATACCTTTTGCCATTGATCGCCCACCGGTGGAAGCGCATGCGGAAGTCGCCCGGAAGTTTGCCTCAAGTTTGAGCATGGGCGCGAACGAGCGCCACCTCCGAGCCAGTTCAGAGAAGAAGATTGTGAAGCTTGTCGACGCGATCGGACCCAGATTCACGGCGGTCTACGAAGATGAGGATCGACTTCATATATCTGCTGATATGCGGATACGAGACCAGTTGACCCGACAATGTCTTTTGGCTTTATCATACCTTCTTCCCGCCGCGGACTTCTTCCTCCTGAAACGAGGGGTATTATTGGCCATCCAGCAGATACCGTCGTCGGCGAAGACATGTCATCGCACTGTTTGGGCGACCTTCTCGAAAGTGCTGAGGACTATGCTCCATCTGGACACCGCTACGGCCCCTGCCATTCCCTTGAACCAGCTCCTTTTGGACGCGCATCACTCCACGAGCCGCTTGACCCGTCGTCTAGCTTCAAAAGTTCATTACACCCCTTCCCAGAGGCAAGGTGATGTCGATACTGCCATTACACAAACGCTACCATTGGAAGACGCCGCGGCGGTGATGCTAGCGCTGCATCTCGTAGCTCAGGATCTGAGGCTATCAGCTACTCGGCGGAACGAGCTTGGAGGTATTGTGCGACTGGCCTCAGACATATCTTCTCGCATAGGGAGGATCGACTGGAAAGACTATTGGGCGAGGCTCATGCCTCTTGAAGTTTCTGATCTTGCGCCCATACAAGGTGAGTGACATCTTCGTATCTGGGGATGCCATTTCGTATAGTTTGACGCTGACTTTGGAGAATAGACGTGGTCTACGATACGGCTATACTTGATCGATACGAGACTCCTCCAGACATCCTAGTGTACCTCGCTCGACAACTTGTCACCTCCACAAAAGCATTCCCATCCCCTCAAATCCTCTCACCCTTATCATCAATACCAGAGCTAGGCGACACCTCACCATGCCCCAGGACGGAACAGCTCACTTCCGTCTACGCTCAATTCATCCCGTCGGCTGCCGGTACAAGATCACTTTCGCTGAGAGCAGCGTCCACAGTTCAGTACATTGTCAAATCCGGCTTGAATGCCGACTGGCTCTCGGATGTACCCTATGCCTTTGCTCTCCCCATCTTGGAGATGATCAGAATCTGTCAGCACCAGCCGCCCAAGGACTGGAATTTCAACATGTACGCCTTCATCGGTCGGATGGACCTCGCCTTGCAGTCAAGCGGCGAAGACTTCGGTCGAGACGAACCAACCACGGCGCTTGGCTCGGAGCCTAGACCGACCATCAAGGAGCTCATGGGACTGAGGGACGGGGAAGAAGCGAAGCAACACGTTCACCAGATCGCGCTACCACACGTCCGCTTCGGATCGGACAGGAGAGTACAGGAAGTCGAGCGGATCATGCAGACGACCAAAGTCAGGACGATAGCTATTCAAGATCCGAAAGGCGCGAGTGAGGCGGACATCGCTCGGTATCATCAAACAGTCGTCAACACCATTGCGAATCGAACATTGTCAATTCCTACGGGTCAAGGCATGTTTGAATTCGGTTCGCGATCGACCAACCCCACTGATGTCTGGGATATTCCACTTATCGAGCTATCCGTCAAGATCAGTCCCAACAACACCACGCTGAAGGCCGAGATCGTGTCCGACAGCGCTGAATGGCCTTGCTTCCACAATGGTGCAGCGGCCGGTCTGGCTATCTCCCCTGACTGCAAAGGCATCGACAGTTCCTGGATCGTGTTCAACCGCCCCGCCATTCTCAATTCGGAACATGGCGGCTTCCTCCTTGGTTTAGGTTTGACGGGCCATTTGAGATCCTTGACGACGTACCATGCTTTCCCACTCCTGGAACCAAGGCATGACTTCACCTCGGTCGGCTTGCTACTCGGTCTAGCCTGTTCCTATGCCGGAAGCGAAGACCTGACAGTCACGAAAGTCCTCTCGCTCCACACGCATGCGCTCCTTCCTCTCGGCTCAATGGAACTGAACGCTTCGCCGGTCATCCAATCTTCGGCTCTGATTGGCTTGGGCCTCGTGTACGCCGGGAGCAGAAACCTGCGGATGGCCGAAGTCGCATTGAGCGAAGTCGGAAGAAGGGAGATGATCAATGTCGACGGGTTTGCAGAGTCTCAAGAAGCCTACTCGTTCTCGGCAGCGATGGCCTTTGGGCTCATCATGCTCGGTAGAGGCGGAGAATTCACATCAGAAGTTGATCGCAGGATGCTTGGTCAGCTCAGGCGGTGTATCATTGGAGACACGCCTGTTCTCGATGCAGCCAAGACCCGCTCGAATATCATTACCATTGACCATAACCTGACGGGACCTGGCGCTACCTTGGCTTTCGGCTTCATGTACCTCAAGACTGGGCGGAAAGATATCGCAGACATGCTCGAGATCCCCCAGACGGCATTCGATTCGGATCAGGTCCGACCCGACCTCCTCTTGCTTCGGACGCTATCTCGAGCATTGATCATGTTCGATGACATTGCGCCAACCATGACATGGATTGAGGACCAGCTTCCACCGTTCATCCTCGCCACCAGCAAGGGCAATAAACGTACTTCGACCATGGAATTAGCGACCGAATTAGCCTATCTCAATATCGTCGCCGGAGCATGTTTCGCTATCGGTGTAAAATACGCCGGAACAGCCGCTGAGCTCGCGCACAGCAATTTGATGTCGTTCTTTGGTGTCCTGAGCAAGGCCGCTACGGGTCAATCGATGACGTACGAAGGCAAGATCCGACGAACGGCCGCTAGACAAGGCCTCAACGTCGTCACGCTTGCGTTGGCAATGGTCATGTCTGGTTCGGGTGAGTTGAGCGTTCTCAGACGACTGAGAGTTTCCCACGGACAAGAGGGTGCCGGTGTGACGTATGGTACCCATATGGCTATGCACATGGCACTGGGCATGCTCTTCCTCGGAAGGGGTCACTACACACTCGGCAACTCGAATCTGGCCATCGCCGCTCTTTGCATATCTTGCTTCCCGCGTTTCCTTCCTTCACCCGGCGACAACAAAGCATACCCCCAAGCATTCCGTCACTTGTGGGCTTTAGCTGTCGAGCCGCGGTGTCTCGTAGCGAGGGACGTCGACACCCTAGACACCGTGTACCTGCCCGTCAAGCTTCGTGTGCGCGAAGGAGATGGCCCAGCTGCCAAGATCCGTCAACAGAGCCTGATCTCGCCCACGCTTATCGCACCATTCGAAACCATTCTCTCGATCGAAGTGGACTCCCCTCGATACTGGCCGATAACGTACGACCTGGCCAATAATCCGCGGGACAAGGCCAGCCTCGTTCGAACACGGACAATCTATGTCAAGCGAAAAGCCGGGTTCTTGGACTACAATTCCGATCCGAAGGGAAATCGAAGCATATTCGTCCGAGCTGGATCGATGACTGGGATCGATCTGCACTACGACTTGATCAGTCCTGCTGCTCCGCCCGGAGTTTCGGCAGGCGAAGTCGAGGGTCTGATCAGGGCTCATTCGGGGGATCCAGCGTGGATAGGTCTTTCCAAGCTGTTCAACGACAATGCCAATGCCCGTAACGGCGATCGTGGTCGATTCGATACATTCATCAGGACCGTCATGCTGGAATGCCTTTCACTCGACAAACCCACTTTACTACCGATCTACACCTCAATGTTCGCCGCTCTCGACTGCTCACGCGACAAGGGCGACAACAATAGAGGCAAGAACGGTATGACGTTGGAGGAATTGAACCAACTGGCATTCACCAAATCGTTCTATTCGGACCTATACGAGAGATCCTTTGCGCAACCTGCAGGCTCTGGGCCTGGAGGAGCCGAGAAGCGGTTCTCACTCATTAGACCGAACTTCGTCGCGTCCCTCTTGCGCTCTCTGTCGGTCGTCCACCTTACCGAGGAAGATACGTACACGATCAGAGATTACCTGTTGGGTCATGTTGATCTTGGCCGGGGTGACGGCGCGACCGAACCTGGACCAGGTAGAGGTACAAGTGGCGATGGCGTTAGCGTTGGCGTTGAGCACCGAGACGGACGGATGGAAATCGCCAAATGGATATGGAAAACCAATCTTCCGCAGCTGCCTCTTCTCGAACTGCTGAGGGATAAAGTCCGACAGAGCGCCATCGATCGCGTAGTTCTAGAAACGAAAGTGAGGGACGTTGCTGAGGCGTATCGGAGGAGAATATTGACTGCGTACGATGGTGACGATCATGATCACGACCACGACCACGACCACGACGGGCCGGCAAGAGCTGGAGCTGGAGCTAGGAGGACTGCAGTGGCGACTTCGGGTCCGGACCCGGCCTTGGACTCGGACTTACCGATAGCGTTAGCCGGGGGTGTTGGGCCGTGGAACTGGGAGAACCTGCGGCAGGTCGTCAGTGTCTGGACGGAATAGTCATCGTACCTTCCCTACCCTACCCTAATTGCGTAGGGAGGAAGGGTGGATGGATGGATCCTACTTTTATCAACTCTATACTTGTTGTCCCTCCATACATGTCTCTATACTTTGTTGTCCCTCCATACATACACACGTCTTGCCTTGCCTTGTATGACAATGCCAAAAGACAATCTGGAACGAAGGAAAAATGACGAAATGAAATGAAGTCATGTTGAACTGAACATTCACTGCTATGTCAGTTGAAGATGCATACTCATATCGTGGATATGCCATGTCAGTGGCCATATACATGTACGTTACACGCAAGATTTGGTTGAGAAGCGCAGCGAACGTACATACAGCACAAATTCACATTCTCATAATTGGTATCGAGCACGAACAAGATGCGATATGATGCGAGAGGACAAGACCGAACAAGAACAGACAAACAGACAGACAGACGTCTCTCGTTGGTATTGCTGCTATGGCCTGTAGGAGCAAGATTGTCTAGCTCATTATACGTGAGCGAGTCAATTGAATGATTGAATGATTAATGAATTAATAGTTCAACAGATGGTGATTGTGTCATGATGCTATGTGTATAATAAACCTGGAATGTCCTATCAATCCCTACGTCGTTTCCCTTCCATCCTCGTTTCGTCAAAATAGTCAGGTCATGTACTGTACATACAGTCACACAGCGTAAAGTTCGATCTCCAGGTCTCCATTGGTTCTTTCCCCGACCACCGAATCCCCATAATACAATTGCCCGTCGTGTCCGCTCCTCTTCCTGAAGTCAGGTTCGATTCGAGTTTCGAACCTTGTGCTCAGTGAGTCTCCTTTCCCGCCCACGCTAATTCGCATAAGAGGTCTGCGGCCTGGGTTTACCCTGCAGCCCTCCTGCCGATTGGGCAAGCTCACTCCAATCCCCTGATCCTGATCCATTCCTTCTTGACCAACTACTAGGCGGACTAGATCCCGACCCTATGCCAGGTACTTGGCTTTGGACAGGCCCTGCTCCGCTCACTGAAACGGCATAGACGGATCTCGCGCCTGATCCTCTCCTTCCTCTTGCTGGTCTGAGTCCAGGTCCAGGGCCAGATCCACCTACAGCCGACTGAGAGGAACTGAGACCCGCTTGAGAAGAGCTGTGGTTGCGATTGTGGTTGTGGTTGTGGTTGGGTACATCGAGGGCTGATGTGTATCGCTGAGAAGGCGGGATAGCAGGCGGACCGAATTCACCGCCGAAGACTGATCTTGCTCCGCCACCGTACGAGTACATCCCGCCTCCGCCTCCGCCACCGCCACCCCCACTGAAGCCAGCAACTGTGGAAGTGGGTGAGAACGGAGGCATGGCATACCCATAAGGCGGGTACATGCCCACGCCGAAGCCGTATCCTTGCCCTTGGTCGGAAGGATACCCAAACGGCATATTGGGACTAGGATACTGCATGCCCACCCCCGATCCGATGCCCATGCCCATGCTCATGTGGGGGGGCATGTTCCAGCCCATAGGCGGCATCCCGTTAGGCATAGGTGGTGGATATTGGCCGAATGATGCAGGGACAGTATGGTTGGTCTGCGCCGAAACGGATGACTGGCGCTCCCATTCTTCTTCGGAAGCTCGGTAGGCGGCAGCCATGAATTGCATTTGCCACTGCTGCTTCATCATCTCGCTGCGCGAAGAACACCGGTACATCAGCGTAGCTCAAGACGTACTGACGCGGCTCATTAGGTGGTAGAGGTCGTCTTCAGCCGCTGTTACTCACCGCATCGCATCAGGATGCATCCCTTGCATACTTTGCGTACCCATACTGTCCTGCATTGCAACGTTCGGCTGCCACTGACCAGCGTGTTGCGGTGGCTGATGTTGGCCGTGAGAAGAATACGCTCTGGGTCTGTCTTCGACTTGAAGGGCGTTGATCTTGCCGGTAGGTTCCTCGTACAGCGTCTAAAAATATTTTCGGCATCAGTCAATATGCTATAATTCCCTCCGCTCATCAACCCAGAATTGCTGCAGAGACAGGGCGATCGTCACATACCTTTCTTCCGGGTGCGCTAGGATCCCGCCTCCTCGGGCCTGCCTTCGTCACTTCACTCCCTTCCTTGGGCGTCATGGGCTGATACGCCCCGCTCCCTCCAGTCGTAGCGGACCTCGACGAGTCAGGGCTGGCTGTCTTCCTTCCTACATTGGCGAAAGGGGCGACTTCATCCGGAGGAAGCTGGATGAGGGTCCGGGCAGGCGAGCGGGTATGGGTACTGGGCGGAGGTGGGTTTCCATTCATGGTGACGTTCGGCAGTGCAGCAGCGGAAGAGTTGGATGCTCGAGATCTTGAGCGGGGTCTTGTGGTGTGAGAGCTTTCCTGGCGTTGGGCGGAAGGTTCAAATTCAGTCGATCGATCGCGCAATGGCTGGTGGACCGGTCCAAGCTCGATCAATGTCTTCCGTCTCTCCTGCGCACCGGGACTGGGTCCGAGCGAACTTTCACCTCGCACAGGTGGCGATCGACTCGGGACGCTGGCCATGGACTGACCCGAGCGGCTCTCCGCATGAGGCATCGGTCGCTGTTGAGGGACTGACAAGGTTGACGGCGAGGGCGATTTACCTTGCCTATCAACTGACAACGTCGACCTCGAAGCCTTGTTCCGTAGAACGCCCAAAGGCTGTTCGTCCTCGTCTTCAGAACCGGAATCGGGGCGATCGGGTCTCGACGCTTTAGTTGGCTGCACGGTGAAGTTTGATACCGGTCTACGTGGTGAGGTGGGCGTGATTGTACGAGTCATCGAGCTCATTCTATTCCTAGCAGTGATTGAGGGCTTTCTCGGGCCAGAAGGATGCCTCCTTCTAGGACTTGTCTGCGTGGTGCTGTTGCTGGCTCTCCGGGCGGTAAGGGGCGTCATGCCCATCTTTCCCTGCGACACACCCTCACTCGTCGTTTCCCTCTCGCTCTCTTCGCTGGAACTTTCCTGGACTTTGGATCGACGAGGTTTGGCCCTCGCAAAGCTAGACGCAAAGGTTGTTCGGGCAGGAGAAGTTGAAGTCGAAGTCGCAGGTGGCGGTACAGTGGCCGTTGCAAGGGCAGCGGCGATAGGATATGATGGAGATAGCGCTGAGTCGCTCGTAGGAGATCTGTAACGTTCCGTAGCATACCCGTCGTTGGTCTCTTGAGCTTGAGCCGTCTTCAACTGCGGTAAGGACAGCTTGGTGGCCCTATCTCCGAGCGCTGTGTAAGTGACCCCTGCCAGTCGTTCTGAGAGCGGTGATCTGACTCGCTCCCCGGCGTTAGTCCGGTTGTCCGAATCTTCGGCAGGCGTACTTTTGCCCAGGTCGAACAAGGTTGTATGTGATGATTGGTGCTCCAACGGCTTGTCCGGATGATCAGGTGATCGACTACCGACTTCTTCGTCCCCTCCGTAAGCAGTCATCGAGTTGAGTACAAGAGCAGGATCGAAGCCGTCCCCGGTCGCTGTTGACGGCGAGTTCCATAGGCCCGAGATGATCCGCATCGGCTCTTCAAGCAACGACATTCGCTTCCTTGCTCCAGGGGACAAGGGCGTTTCACCATTGTCACCAATAGGAAGCGGTTGGGGCTCCTTCGGTGGCGTGTCAGGCATCTGATCTGGCGGAAGAGGTAAATGTAATGATGCTGGGGTCTTGTCGCCGGGCTGGGGGATACTGATTGGTTCGACTGGCGGTCCAGGAGCACGAGCAGGACCAGGGGAATGTCGTGATGAGTTGTAGTCGACGTTACCGCTGTTGGCAGCCTGTTGCTGATGAGCCAGATCGTTGCCCTGAGTTTGGAATGTTGCAATGTAAGGGGCAATGGATGAGAAGTAGCCGTCGACAGGTGACAACTCGTCCGGCGAAGAAGCAAGGGGTATCCGTCCTTCATCACCTTTTTGTTTGAGGGGAGGGTAAGGAGTCGACGGTGCCGAAGCGGGCGGCGTGGCAAACATTGGCGGTCGCAGTGCATCTTGATCTGGGTTCTCAGTCGAGGCGTGTCTAGAAACTGCCGCTGCTGTCTTCGGCAACAGGTCGTCCCTTGACAATCTGGTCGATTTGACAACGAAACCACCTGATCCACCTCCGTTCCGCTTGTGCTTCTGCCTTTGGACAGTAAAGCTCAACGCTGGGTTCGGACTTGGCTTCCGAGAAATGCCTTCCCCGCCACCGACGCTCAACGCAGGGCTCGCTTCCCTGCTTATACTGGCCGAATCCGCGACAGTAAACGATGCCGATGTGGCGGGATAAGGAGTCGCTCCAGGGCTAGGTATGGGTGAGGGCGAGAACGAACGGTCACGACTGCTAGCAGCAGAGCTTGGACTCGATTTGCGTTCGTGAGGCGGGACCAGAGGTTGTCTGTTGATTACCTTATCCTCCATGTTCCTGATACTAGACAGTGATTGAGAGCTCTTCTCCCTGCCCAATTCCTTCCGCTTGTTGAGGATCCCAAGAGGCAGGTCATCATCGTCGCCATCGTCCCCGTCGTGTAATGCTGATGGCAACCCGTTGGTGACACCTAAGCTTGATCCTTGGCTATGCCCATGTCCGATATCGCTCATCGTGGTCAAACCCTCACTTGGCCGTCTGATGCCCTTCCTGAACGCGGCTACGCTGACTCTAGCTGAGGGAATGATAAATTCGTCGCCTGTAGCTGATGCGAGGGAGTTGGCGATACTTGGCGGCCTAGAGAGAGGTTTCGAGGCTTGTCTGGGCCGAGGACCGGGAGTGAAAGAGCTCGGCGGGCTGGTAGGCTCGCCCAGTCCTAGGGCTGCGGTTGAACCTAGAGTAGGCGACACGACCTGATCGCTTGAATTTGGTGCTGCCGGCCGCTGATTGGTGTTGACAGTAGCCGTGGGATCTTTCCTGAAGTGGGAAAGATAGTTCTCCAGCTCGCCAGGACCTTCCACTTCCATCATGCCTGAGACATGCCTGAAGCCGCGAAGCTGGAACGAGCCATCATCTACAGCTGATTTATCGAGATCCAATGCCAGGGAAGTACGGGAGACAGATCGAGTGAAAGGGTTGTGAAACAGCGAGGATGAAGGTCGACGAAGTTGCTGCGGACGTGGTTGCTGGAGTTCAGAGGAAGTGCGGACTGCCGTGAGATCGGGAGCGAGATTCGATGGCCCGGAAGGCTTGCGGGGTGTTGGGGACCCGGACTATATACGCAGACATGACAGATTAGTGAGAGGTCGCAAGAATTCACCCAGAGGAAAGAGAACCAGTCCATTGACTCACTCTGTCCATTTCGACGGGCTCGCTCACGCTGACGCTCCTCGAGTGCCTTCGAGGTCTCTTCCAGAACTTGGTCTTTTTCTCGGCGGATTCGAGCAGCTCCATCTTTTCCTCCTCTGGTACTGGTCTCTGGTCGAAGACTGCCCTGTTATCAGATTTTGTTGGCGTTGGGCCATCGAATTGACCGTCTTCGTCGGCTACTGCTTGCGGCTGTTCCAGAGATGTGTCTGCCATCCCATCTGCCAATCTCTCCGTATCGTGGGGAGAGACATCGGCAAGTGGGAGATCCTGCTTCTTCGGACTAGGAGTTTTGCTTGTGCGAGACTTCGCCAGTTTCCGTTGCGTTTGCGGCGGAGAATGTAGAGACACAGGATCATGAGAATCGCTCGCTCGCTTTAGCCATTTGTCCGGGGGAGAAGTGCCTAGACCGTCTGCAAACTCAAAGTTCAATCTGCCCAGAATCCCACCTTCCTGCTTGAACTGCCCGCTCAATACTCTCGCTTGCCTGAGTGCTTTGCGATCTTCGTCGTCCTCCACTCTTCTGGTTCCCATATCGTCCTGATTTAGCGTTTCGTGTCGATCGTCATGATCTGTCGATACGACTAACATCGAACCCATGGAGGTAGAAGCGACCAAGGGTGAAGAAGGTTGGGCGACGTTCACAGAGTTGGTCAGAAAGGTCGATCTACGTCTCCCTTGGGGAGTATTGGGTGCAGATCGACTCGTGCCTATCGCCAGTAAGCCGTTCGGAGTGGGCAAAGGTGATGAAGTGTCTTCATACGGTACTCCTATCGTCCCATCATCCGCCTTTGCTCGCTCTTTGCCCTTGCCTTTCTCTTTCTGCTTCTCTTTCACTTTGCCCAGTTCGTCCAGAACATGGGTATGGGACTGCGCCCTCTTCCATGGTTTCCGCGATATACGAGATGCGATCGAGCTATTTGACGATGATGGCGGAGGAAGATTGGGTCTCTGCTTGGCGAAGCTGGGCGGAGGGGGCGATAACTCTGCCAGCGGTGTTGGTGTGGTGGGGCGTGGAGTCGGAGCGGGGTGCGACGTCGTTGCTGAGGCAGAAGCAGGGGCTGCGCCTGCATCTGAGGGTGTGGGGGTCGATGACGAGGCATGCCTGAAACGGGATAGAAGGCCCATCTCGCCCTACAGCAAAAAGGGTGTACGTGTTACCGTATTATCGTCTTTTGCTATTTCACTTGTAGTGTTTGCCGTAGTCTATCGAAAACAGGTGGTTCACAGACGGCGTCAGCTTTGTTGTGTCGTTTTACAACAGGCGGATTACATTGCAGATCGGTGTGAACACAACTCAAGTCCCGGTATGCGGGAGCAACTAAGACCGATCGTAATCTCCAAGCACGACATACCATATACCAAAGCCGACGAATGATCGAGAAGGAAATGGACGGTGATGAAGGACGATGATGATGGTGTTCCGTACAATCAAGTCTCATTCCCATTCCGGATCTCTCCACCTCCCAATACCACTTCCAAAGCCAAAGGCAAACGCAAGCCAATGATCAAAGCTACGCATGGGCGCATGGGCACGACACTTCCAGCGAAAGGATATGACGACAAAGGAGATTGCTCAATTCGCTCGCTCCGAGCGTGTCTGTCATCGGACAGACAGAGTAAAGGAGGGAGGCGAAAGTGGCCTTTGAAGATATACATAAGCTGGACGAGGTCGGACGAGACTTACTTTGCTTTTCTTTTCTTTTCTCTGCTTGACCGATCTTCACTGTCCGTCCACCCTCTTTTCTCTGGATAGGATACGCCAATCTCGATCCTTGCTCTTGTTGAATCGTCCTGATATAATTCACGTGTGATCTACCATCATCCTCATGTCATTACTTTTTCTTCCCGATCGCTCTTCTTAGTCCATTGGGTTCGATTACGATTACAGATTGACTCTCGTATATCTTGATATAGGATAGTTTGCCTTGGTCGCCTTGAAGTGCGCGTTTCGCTTGACTGTATTGTATCGTATCGTGATTCGTTATTGTCGTAGTGTTTCTTCACTTATTTTTGTGTTGTGCTATGCGTGCGGAATGTATTATGCGATGCGATTCGGATGCAGAGAATGAGATTAATGAACGCTCAGCGTTTGAAACGATGATGATGTGGTTGTTGAGAAAGGTCGTGGTGCGTAAGTTATCTCGAGAGCACACAGCGTACAAGTTCTCAATCAGTGGTCGTGGATTATCGATGCTGCTCAATTCAGATGTAAGAGACGAGACAGCAATGTGAAGCAAGCACGACACGACACGATACAATACAACAATCCGATTGATTTGACATTTGTGAGAGTGATGATGACAGGGGCACGTGCGGTGGTATGCGGTGTATGACACACAAATGACACACTGATACACTTTTGACTTTCGACTTTTTGGGTGGCAAACCTTAAGCTGCTTCAACCGTGTCGTGCCATCCACTTGGCATCTGGCATTTGGCATTTGACATTTGTTCTGATGCTGCAGCCGATACCTTACCGAGCAGATGAAATGCTTGCTTGGATTGGATTGGACTGCATTGCATTTGGGTTCGTGGCACAAAGCATGAAATATACGCAATGCATGATCCGATGAGTGGATGGGATGAAGGGTGCAGATAGATAGATAGTCCCGATCCGATACGAAGAAGCAGCATCGCCTTCGCCTCGCTAGTTCTATTTAGTGACTAGGAAAGCCAGAGAGTGGAGGTGACGAGAGATGAAACGGTAACGAAACCAAACTCCCCTGACCATCTTCCAAGTGCATGCTGACACGCAGGAAGAACGTAAAACCCATGCCGTTTCAGACCCCCGCGACGAATGCCATTATTGGATCATTCTAGGATCATATCATTAGCGAGATCGTCCTGACTCTTCGCTTATAGCTCGATGGCCCCGCAGGCACGCAGTAGCACCGTGGCTCATCCACCACGATTTGCCGTATGTAGCCGTACGGCAGCAGACGCGAAATTGACTTGCAGTGAGTATGACGAAAGCAACACCGGCCGGCTGAAGAGTCTCCCGGAATCGCTACTGTAGGTTGGTCCCTCTTGCATATATGATGATTGCGATATGTCTAGTAATGCTAGTGCTATACTGTATTTGACGAATACACCTCACTGCCTTCCGCGCTCCCTTTTCCTCGACCAAAGGCAACGCTTGAACTCGAGTCCGGCTCAATTATCTCACCTACACCGACATCGCCGTCATCCAAAAGGTCAAATTCCTCACCACCGTCATCTTGATCGACTACATCGTCATCGTCTAGCGGGAGGAACTCATCTTGATCGTCATTTCCGACTAGATCGTTGTGGGACAGGAGGGACAATTCGAGGCCATCTCTACCGATCTCTTGCGCCAGAGCTGACGTCCGAGCGTCAATATAACCATGACCTGTATCAGCGAGCTGGATAGAGGCCAAGGTGGTTTCTACACTCGTGCTGTCGGGCGAGGGATCCGGCGCCGATTGATGAGCTCGATGTGGACTGACTCCGAGATATGAGGGCTGCACTATGGGACAATGTTGGGCAAGTGGTGGATCTGTATGGGTCTTGACAGGAGGTATCACAGGGGCAGATCGTTGTGCATCTCGATCGTGTTCCAGCTATACTCACATGATTAGCACATCACTCTTCTCAGCTGGTGACCAAATAAGTACCGCTGCTACCACATCCTAGCGGGCAGCTGGTCAAAACGTCCAAAAGACTTATCTTGTACTCACAGGGATCTGATTGTAGCTCATCCCCCCACCTCTCTTCCTCCTCGACTCGAAACTTGCTCGTCCGATCACCCCAAACGCATCGCCCACGATTCTGTGCAATCTCGTCTCGGCTCCCCGAGCACCTTTTTTCTCCCAAGCTTCGCGAGCTTTCTCAATCTCCCTCAGATAAGTGTTTGCCCTCCTTTTGGCCCCGTCAAGGGGTTCTGAGTCTGATTCTACCTCCTCGATTGGCTGAGAAGAGGGGTGTTGACTTGCATGGCGTTTGGCTTTCTTCGAAGGGGAGCTCCCCGAACTCTGGCTCTGTGACGAATCCGCCTTGGACTTCTTCCGCTTCCCTTTCCGCGCAGGCAAGTCAGCCGCTTGCTTGACCATTTTACGCAGATTTTTATGTTGAGTCTTGGCAATTGAATCCATCACCATGTTGGCATTGTCGGAGAAAGAGGGATTGTGAGTATTGGCGAGATGTAGGAAGTGGGTGAGGGAAGAGAACAATGATCTTGGTGTCGCTAAACAGGATCCGTACTTCGATTCAAGAGAGAATCATGGGTCAGCATACGCGAAGGCATGAGCCACTGTGAGGCGAGGAAAGGGCCAGCCAGGGATGTACCTCGTTGAAACCTCCGTCAAAGATCAGTGGGAATCGCCTATTAACAAACGATCGAAATCGCCAAGTCAGCTTACACACCAAACCTGAGTAAACAGAGGTAAGAGCAGAGCTGACCTGATGAAATGTGTTCTGAGCAACCGGTCAATAGCTCGTCGCACCTGATCGTCAATCATCTTACTGCTCTCGATCGTGTCGCCATGCGAAGGACGCCCTGATAGATTGTACACCTGTTCAGCATCTGGATACGTTGAGCGTCAAGTCCACAGCACCCTTACCAGACTGGACCTGTTCCAGAGAATCATCAAGTATAAAAAACTCTTCATCTTCTTGCGCGCTTTCCTCAATCCCTTCTGCAGAGCCAATATCTCCCTCCGGCTCGTCAAGGGGGATGAACTCTTCGTCCTCATCCACTGTCTCAGCTTCGTTCTCCACGGCGTTGCTATTGCGCCTTTGCTTGTAGGTACAGTCTGCCGAAGAGGGTGTGACCCAAGATAGATCTATCTGCATGTGCGTAAGGTACGCGATCGGAGTTCCGGACGGTACCAGGTTTCTCGAGATGACATTGTGCGTCGGAGAAGCTGTTATGGGGTTGAGGAAGTATCGCACGGTCGTAGAGGAAGAACTTGGCGGTATCGTGACTGGCTCGAGATCTCTCAAGCCTAGCTCCTTATGACTCTATAAAGCAAGCCAATCATTAATTGCATTGAGCTGTAAAGACAATTTCGCTTATGCAGTGAAGCGAATTCTCACTCACAGTACGAAGAACACTTATCAGATGATCGTTTGCGCGCTTTTCCATACCTCTAAAAGCTTCCGATTCAAGGTCTTCTAAGGCTTCTGTGTTGACTTTGACTTGAACTTCCACCTTCCCGCCAACAGGAACGATCACTTCCACGAACTCTTCCACCTTCCTGCCCGTCGCTAGAGGCGGGATCAAACTTGCCTGCACGAGAAGATGCGGTCGTACTTGTATCTTGAGAGAAGGTGTGTTGATAGTTGTGGAGTGGGTGAGGAAGTGTGAGGTCGGTAGGGTAAGTGATCGAGTGGGAGGGTTGGGGTGTGCCATGTCGCGTTCGTTGCTAGTTGGAGATCAGCGAGCGCTGACCGATGTGAATAGCGCGGCGAGCGGTCTAGCTTGAGTGTGTTGTCTTGCATGTACTGGAGAGTATCCCTTTCATCAAGTCCAGAAACGATAAGCTATAGATCTTCTCGTATGAGCAGAGGAGAGAGAGGAGGAAGTGCGACTAACGGTCAAGGTCTATTCCATTCCGTATCATCCTAACCTTACACTGCCGTACTCGCCCAATCTCCTCAGGTGGACCAACAAAGTGGAGGTGGGCGGTGGTTAAACGAGCCTTAATAAGGGTCCGTGCGTCATGCAGCACGTGGAAGGAAGAAAGTCAATAATTCACCTGATCGGGTAACCTATTACGAGTAGTTGTCAGTGACGCGCTCTGCCCGGTTTTTCTGCTGTCATTGCAATTGCTGCCTTCCCTGCGTAACGAACGATCTCTACTGGCCATATGGCATGGGACTGTGCGCTGTGCGTTGTGCGTTTCTCGGCGGATGACGCCAAGCTGTAGTACTAGTGGTTGAAATATATACAATAAACTATGAACAAATGAGCACTGCTGATAGCTTCTTCTCATCTGCTTGACATCAAGAGCCCGCTCTCCATTCAGCCTACCGGTCTTTGTACCCCTCACACCTCGTCAGCTCTCTCTCGTCGAGGAAGAAGGGTAAACACAACAATTAAAAGGGAAAAAAACCCACCCTCGATCCCAGTCTGCTGATCTGGAGAAGACAGACCGAGAACAAAAGAATCAGAGCACAAAGCAACGAACAGGAAAGCAGAACACGATGCCGCCCTTACGCCGGTCCGCACTATCCGCCCTCCCGACCCTCCTGTCATTGACCAAGCTCGTTCATGTCGTCCCGAACCAATCGACATGGTCATCTTCGGCCCTCGCGGCCTCTGGCCCTCCACCGATAGAGCCTGAAGACCCGCCTGACAGTCCCGCTTTTTGGTGGAAGTTGGGTCTCAGCGTCGTCTTTGTTCTGTCGGGAGGTGTATTTGCTGGGTGAGTGATTTCAACGAAACAAGTGATCGACCGTAAGGTCCGAGCTAATCTGATTCAATATGTATCCCCTTATGTCCATTCCCCTTCGTGGAATAGTTTGACGCTCGCGCTCATGGGCTCAGACGACCTCAATCTCCGTGTGCTTTCCCAATCTTCCTCGGACCCGAAAGAGCGCAAGTCGGCGAACAAGGTGCTTCGACTGCTTAGTAGAGGTCGACATTGGGTGCTGGTTGTCTTGCTTCTGAGTAATGTTGTAAGTGTCGGATTTGCGCAACCTCAGTCTCCCGATCCGAATCGCTATGGCATCCAGGAAGTGATCATGGGCTCTTTGCACCTGCAACGGTACACCGGCTGAAAGACTCACCTCACCTTTGGTGACTTTTACAGATCGTCAATGAATCCTTGCCTATCTTCCTTGACGATGTACTCGGAGGTGGATTGTACGCCGTCATCGTGTCCACTACTATGATCGTCATCTTTGGTGAAATCATCCCTCAAGCTGTAAGTTTGACCATACTGTCATCTCACAGAGTCACACCTTATCGCTATCACTGTCAGGCTGCAGAGGGCTCTCTCTCCCCGTGGTCTGGTTGCGCATGCTGATATATGATGTCGCTGGCCGGGTCACAGATCTGCGTGCGGTACGGACTCGCTATTGGAGGTGCTTGCGCGCCAATGGTGTGGTTCTTCATGATCCTCTTTTCACCCATTGCTTGGCCTACTGCCAAATTGTTGGACTACGTTCTCGGTACAGACGAGGGCCACACGTAAGTCATATCTCCAGGCTTGCAGCGGTTTGATTTTCGAGCTGCTGAAGAGAATATTGACCTCGTTTGTCCGCCTCACGTAGCTACAAGAAGGCCGAACTGAAGAGCTTCCTTCAGTTCCATCGAGAAGGAGAAGAGCCTCTCCGGGATGACGAGGTGAGCTTCGCCGCCTTGACCATCCAAGAACCTCATCAGCATATGAGATTACAGACTGCCGACAAAATGCTAATCGAATAGTTGCTACATAGATTGCCATTCTGAACGGTGTCTTGTCCTTGAACGAGAAACACGCCAAGGAAATCATGACGCCCATCAAAGACTGTCTCACTCTCCCTGCCGACAAGGTCCTCGATCACGAGGCTATCGACCACATCTTGCTCTCTGGTTTCTCGAGAATCCCCGTTCATGAACCTGGGCAGCAGGATAATTTCGTTGGCATGCTTTTGGTCAAGAGGGTGAGCATATTGCACAAGCTTCACATCGATCATCTGATCGCTTCGCCGTCGATGTCTGCAAGCTGACAATATCTGCGTCGGCCCCTACATCTTCATTCAGCTGATCACGTACAACCCCGACGACGAGTGGCCCGTTTCCAAGTTTTCGCTCTTACCCCTGCCCGAAGCTAAGCCAGATATCAACTGTTTCCAAGCACTCGACTACTTCCAGACTGGTCGAGCGCACCTTTTGTTGATCAGTGAGACCCCTGGACAGAAGGGCGGCGCTCTTGGGATTGTCAGCTGTGAGTCGCCGCAGCCAGGTCTGATGCTCGAGGTGAAGCTGACTCATACTATTCACAGTGGAAGATCTGATCGAAGAGTGAGCTTTGAGTTTTCTTCGGCTTGAGGCGGACGATAGCTGACGTTGAGCTTTTCCAGGATCATCGGAGAAGAAATCGTGAGCTCTGACAAACCTGAATCTTTTCTTGCGTGACGTCGGAGCTGATGAACGTTCCTACCGCTAGGTTGACGAGACCGACCGATATGAGGATAACCATTCCAAGAAAGTAGTCAAGCGATCTGGTCCTGCTGCTGTCATGCGTGAGTATGAGGAGGGAAGGAATCTGATAATCTGATTTGTTTATGACGCTGATATACGTGACACGACTTTTAGGGGGTATCATCGAGAGACGAAGGGTGATCAACGCATTCAGTCGACGACCATCGGTGAGTGTAATCGCCCCTTTCCCATATGTGGTAACGGCCTCGTCGGCTTCGTTCGCAAGCGGTCTCAGCTGACGTTCCTGCTGGAATGGGACTCTCGCCTAAGCAGCGCTCAAGCACCTTCCCGACCGTTGCTCAAACCCCGGGCCTCAACGGTGGACCCGCCAACGGCGGAAATGGTGCGACGGCAACAGCTACCAACACGACAGACGGGATCCTTGTTCAGATTGATAACGGTAATCTGGTAGCTGAACCAGTCGGATTCTCCGGCGCACCAAACGATGCCGAAGGAGGACAGGAGAGCGTGACCGTCGACACTTCCAACAGGCTTGTCATCGGTCCCGATGTCTTGAACAGTCTCAATGGCGCGAACGGCAACGACGGCGATAACAAGGAGGATAAGGACAAGAGCGACAAGCCCTCGGATCTCACCGTGCCACAGCCTGCGGGAGGGATGAGCCCTATCGCCGAGACTTCTCCCACGGAAGCCACAACCGCGGAGGATCGGGGCAAGACTGAATCTTCGGAGTCCAACACAAACGATCTTCTCGACGTCCAAGACGCTACTGCTGGCTCTGGCTCTGTTTCTAAAGAAGAAGTAAGCGGAGACGGACACGCGACAGCCGATCTGAATCTGAATGGCAGCGCCGACACGAGCGCCAACGGTAGCGGAACGTCGACTCCTCGGGAAGGTGAAGGAGAAGACAGTAACGAAACACAGGCTTTGTTAGGCGGTAATAGCAGTGGCGCAGGGAATGGAAGTACCGGCAGCGGTAGTGGCGGCGGAAAGAAGAAGAAAAAGGGAAAGAAGGGCAAGAAGGATAGGAGTTAGTGCTGTCCTGTCCACCTCCTTTGCCCGCTATCCACCTCTGTCGCCCCATATCGCGCTACGCCCCCATACTTTTCACACATCACTATATCAAAGTTGGATATCTCTCCGATCTGCATCACGTATCGATTTCCCACTTCGGGATCCAACCACAACCACAACATAAACATACATGATGGCTCTTGATCACTCCGCACAAACATCTCTCTCGCTCCCTCGCTTGCTGCTTTTAACCCACAAGCTGGGCTAGCCCATATCAAATCTCTCTTTACAGAACGCAGTCAGATCCAGCAGCATCTTATGTATTCCATCCTTGCGCCGCGCCGAGCCGTGCCAGCATCTCATTCTGTCCATCGTCAGCATCGCTTCTTTATCTTTATACATGACCATCGTTTTCATAGCTTCATACATGATATGACCTGACATGAACATGAGAATGCATGCTCACGTTTCGATGTCTTTGTTCGCTTGCCCCCGTTTGCTCTTGCTCTTTTGGCCCTGCATCGTTGTGCTCGCCTCTGCGTGCACTCCACTCGATACACTCTATCTCCCACTCACTTCCTTTCTTCAACATGTACGTGATCGATATACGTCCCTCGCTCGGGCTCGGGTTCGGGCGCGTCGAATCGACTCGTGATTGCGCGGTTGATCATGCGCAGAGCGCAATAACGGAGCCCTCCGGATTCGGGCAAGTGATGATGATGATGATGATGATGATGAGCCAATACGACAGGCGGATTCGCTCGCTGCTACACCGCCTTCGGGGCAAAGTGACGGACAAGGAGACGGACAAGTACATCAAATAAAGCCAAAAGCACAAGCGAGGGTCGACCGTTCGCGATTGTCGAGCCAGCCTCGATACCAAGGTCAAGGTCAAGCCCGATTCCAATTCCAATTTTAATCGCAGATCAACCTCGAACGCCCGTTCGAGTCGCACGAGGGATTCGAAGCGGCGTGCAAGCGGTTCATACATGAATACTCGTACATTCAGAATCACCCCGACCGTCATCGTGGTCGTGACCGTGACCGTGATCAGGACGATGAGAATCTCCGTAGGCAAAGTGGCGAAGGGACTGTGGCTCCGACACAGACACAGACACAGACGCGCACTCGGGCGCAAAGCTCAGCACGGGCAGAGAAGGCGGAAGGGCGGACTAATACCGGCTGGGAATGGCGAGAATACAAAGTGAGTACTTTCTGTGGTATCATATATCGTACCTGCTCTCCGTTGTGCGCGCGATGGCGAGTTGGCCTTTGGGATTGGTGTGTGTCGCCGGCAGTGAACGCTGCCAACTTGCTCGTGCTGTGGATCGTACTCGAGTACGAGTACATACATATCCGGCTGTCGATGGAGTTGGGTCAGCCATCTCAGCAACATACCGGTGCTGATGAGATCGACCTTATCTACAATGACCCTGCATCGACCTCTCATTCCCGCTTTCCGTGATCCCGCGACGATCTTCCACGCTATGGGACACGTAGAACATACCTCACTCGGGATACATGTATCGCCGAGTGATACGATGGCTCGACTACTCCCTTCCCGATGCCCAGTTCGAGCCCGAGTCCCAGTCCCATTACGAGCAACGCGCTGCTTTATGGGGTAAGGATGACCGATCGGGCCGCGTCACTGGGACCATTCGTGGAGGAGGAAGTGGATCATCCAAGTCCGAGGTTGAAGAAGAGGAAGAGCAAGAGCAAGACGAGGAGGAAGAGATGATGGAGGAGGAAGAAGACGAAGCCACGGCGCTTCTCATCCCTCCCCAATCAGCGTCGGCCCAAGGCCTCAAACCATCTACCCAAATCACCACTGCTATAACCGACACGGTCCCTGGCATCAGTCCGAGATCGGGGCGCAAACGTAAACGCGTCGACGTGGAGCAGTATATTGTGCGGTCCAAAACGCATGGCACGGCCATGTTCTGCTTCAGAGCGTGGGACGAGAGTGAGTCCAGTCGAGATTTCAATCTGAAATTCGAGTGTAATGCCTCGTAACTCGCGTCTGGCATTTGTGATATTGTCATTGTCGACATCTGTATCTATACTGAGCGGCCCAAAGTATAACCCCGTCAGAGTGAAGCATGCGACATGCCATTCATGGCTGACATGAGACTGTGCCACATCTAGCCGGCGCACCGCTGCCCATCGCACAGCTACTACAGCTTTCTTTCCTGCGCACCACTCCTGACATCAGACCCACAAACACACCCTCACCGGGGATGATGATGCCTGGCCGCGGCGGCGGCGGAGGACTATCGACCGATGCGGACTTCCCATTCCCCTTGATCCAGTCGAGGGAACATCCTTCCACTGGCGAGTTAGTATTCAGTATAAATCCAAGTAGGATCAGCGAGGCCGTCGCTGGGATATTGCAAGTCGAGTTGGGCGGTATGTGGGAACGAGCTGTCGATAACGTAGAGGAAGAAGAAGAGAAGGACAAGGTGGTTTGGGAGGGGTTCACGTGGTTGCAGGTCTTCATGATGCTCACTCACGAGGTGGTCGATCTCACTTACCCGTGATATGGAGATGGTGCGTCGGAAGACTACGAGAATCGAAATTTGATCTGTGAATCAGATTGATCATATGAGCACGTTGTATCAAGTTATGACCGATATGGCATGTTATATACATGTAAAGATTCTACAGCGATAATGAATGGTCTGGGCGTGAGTGATGATAATCGATCTGCACTTCCAGATCGTCTATAGAGCTGCAGTGGTCAAGAACAAGACTGAAGCAGCAAATGCAGTGCAGGAAAGTATGTACGAGTAGATAGTGAAGTAGAAAGCCCAGCCAGTCCAAGTCTAGTCTTGGCGCGGCATGCCAGTGCGTAGTGTGCGCCACGATTAGGCGCTCCTACTCGAGGTACTCAGTACTGTGGCCTTGTGAATGAGGTTATATAAGCTACCTTGAGGAAAGGGATTTGACGGTGTTAGCCTTTACTTGATCACAGTAACAGTACATCCTTCACTCACGTCATCCCTACCCACCATAGCTAACAACACTCACTATCACCACCGCCCAGCTTTTACTGGAATCATACATGATCGGTTGAATCATTTGACTTTTTTTGTTACAAGCATCCATCATCTGTGAGCATCTCTCCGGCTTCCACCGAACTCCCCACGTCTGGCTGTGACTGGTTCAACAATTGCACGAGACTTACAGCTGAGTCCTGGATTCCCATGCGGTACGCGTGCGTAAAAAAAAGGAACACCCACAACCACTTTTCGTAACTCGACGTATTCGGATGGAGCCCGTCCATTCCTTATCGTCCTTTCATCTAAGTAGATCTAATCCATCGCGAATTCGGTGAATCGTGCTACCTCAACTCCCTCCCCGCGAATCACCTTTACGGCCGTTTGTGAATAACCTGCTATCAACCTATCGAGCCGTCTTTGGCCTATCGACCATCCATCTCAGAGATAGGGAAGTCGGAGAAGAAGACCAAGAAGGAGAAGAAGAAGAGGATATCCGCCTTTTACCCCTCGGCGAGGGTATTTCTGGCACGCGATCCGCATCAGGTATCACCGAGTCGGAAAAGAACCAACATTGGTATTGGAGGACAGCGATCAGAGCCCCAAGGCCAGGCGACAAGATGAAGTTCGGGTGTGTACATCGCGGTCTTCTCCTACTCTGCGCGAAGACTGACAAGGGTGGTGGTGGCGGTGGTGGTGTGTGGAGGAAGGAGATTCGCTGACCACGTTCGTGCACAGTACCTTGTTAGAGCTGAATAGTAACATCGAGTGGTGGGACTACTATGTCGAGTGAGTGCTTGAGATGACATTTCTTTATATGTCCTTCCTCGTCCAATAATGCACTGTTCGCTGGCCCCATTTGCTGACCATTCTACCTATCTATATCCAGCTACGATGCACTGAAAAAACTTTTCCCTTCGAACCCGCTCGATCCCTCGTACCACTCCACTGCTCAAGATAGCGAGACCTCGTCCATCTTACCTCTCCATCGCCCCAAACGAGAGAAGTTCGCGACCCCCGAGCAGTTCAAGAAGGCTCTTGACAAAGAGAAGAACAAGGTCACAGAGTTCTATCACCAGAAATCCGAGGAGTTGGACAAATCGTTCGCGCTTCTCGAAGAAGAGATCGCTGGATTGGAAGAACGGGACTTGGGCCAGGATGATACCATCAAGGAAGTCGAGGAGGAAGATGAGGATGCGGAAGGTGGATTAGGTGAATCTCAGCAGCTTCTCGGTAGTCCGGCGATTTCGCCTGGACCCAGATCTGCTCCTCTTCGACAACGACCGTCGATCGTCGGCAGATTCAAACGGTTTGGAAGGAGAAGGAGCGTGATGAACAACCCGGACGAGGCAGATCTCCTCGAAGCGTCCATCCCTCAGACCCTCAGAAATCCTAGAAGCAGAAGCAGCAATCGCGGATCCCGACCTGGGATGTCCGACTCTGTCTCCAGCGGCTACTTTGAGGATACACCCGCCATTTCCCCTAATCCCGGTAAAGTCCCTTTACCTCGTAAACCACGACGATCGTCCGATCTCGACTCCTCGGTCGACGACTTGAACGGCAACGGGAACAGTCACGCCGAACGAAGAACGTCCGTCTCCTCGGTCTCATCGCACGAGGGAGACTTCGCCTGGCCTTCGAGAACACGATACCATTCCCTCGGTTTGGTCCAGATGGACCCCGCCAACGTGCCCGATTGGGCTCTCCCTCGTGTCTCAGAGGGCGAAGAGAATGATGGGGACCGTCATGGTTTTGCCGCTGCTGGCGCCAGGCCGCCCGTTTTCGTGTGGACCGCGAACAACGATTATGGAACTGTGCTCAGGATTGGTTTCAAAAAGAGGATCAGTGCTGTCTGGCTTGAGGCTTATGCGCTCAAGCAATACGTGGATCTCAACATGACCGCTTTCGAGAAGATCCTGAAGAAGTGAGTTTGTACCTGCATGCTGCCATGACGCAGCAGACGTGGCTGACATGGACATCTTCTTCAGATACGACAAGAACACCAATAACAAGGTATGTCAAACTGATCCGTCCCTCGGAGGTGGCAGCGAAACGCTGACTGACATCAATGAAATATAGCTCAAGAAGCAGTACATTCCCGAATCAGTACTCACAGTTTCTCCATGGACAGCGGAAGCTAAGGAAGAGCTGGATCAACTTCTGGCCCAGATTCTCTTCCTTTACCGACGAGTGGCAGCGGCCGGCGACGAGGAGCTGGCGAAAGAGCAGCTCCGATCTCAGCTCCGAGAAAAAGTTGTCATCGACCGAGAGACAGTCTGGTCCCAGATGGTATCTGGACACAACAAGACCCAAGGAATATTCCGATCCGTCACTCCTGACGATCTTGTTTCCTCCTTCGATCAAGACAAAGACATTGTCAGAACGCCAGTAGGTCGATTCAGAAAACCACAGTGGCTCACTCCGAGGGTTTTCATCCTCGGCTTTGCATTCGCCTTGCTTGTGGCCCTCGTACAGATACAACCTATGGAGGGTGTGGAAGAGAGCAATTGTCTGGCGTTGTTGGTGTTCTGCACGATCCTATGGGCCACCGAGGTGAGTCTTAGCTCGTGGGAGGGTCAGTTTGCATGCTTCCCAAACGCTGACAATACTCTACAGGCTATCCCGCTCTTCGTCACCTCCCTGGCGGTTCCTCTGCTCGTCGTCTTCCTCAGAGTGCTCCGGTCGACCGACGGAGAACAGCGTCTTTCAGCTGCAGACGGTACCAAGTATGTACATTCCTTCACTCGTCTTTTTTTGCAAGTCCATGTGCACTAATCACTGACATGGTATAATCGACCACTTTAGGTACATCTTCTCGCAGATGTTCTCGCCGACTATCATGCTCCTGATTGGCGGTTTCACCATCGCCGCCGTGCTCTCCAAGACGAGGCTGGACGTCATGACCGCGTCTCGTATCTTGAATGCAGCAGGAACTAAGCCGAGCGTGGTCTTGCTTGTTTTGATGTTCGTTGCCACGTTCGCGAGTATGTGGATCAGTAATGTCGCCGCACCAACGCTCTGTTATGCCCTCATCAAGGTGATTCATCCTTCTTGTTCATGCAGGCCAAATCCAGGAGAAATTGACTGACATTGATGTGGCCCTGCAGCCCATCACCGACGAGCTTCACCCGAAGTCCTTGTTTTCGAAATGCTTGATCGTGAGTGATGATCGAACAAGGTCATGATTAGGGCCTAGCAATATACAGAGTTTTACGCTAATCGTTCCCTTTAGATCGCCATCGCACTCGCCTCGAACATCGGTGGTCAAGCGTCGCCCATCTCGTCCCCCCAGAACCTAATTTCTCTTGGCTCAATGGACCCGCCTTTATCCTGGCCACAATGGTTCGCCATCTCCCTGCCTGTCGCGTCCCTGTCTGTGGTGGTCATCTGGGCGTTCCTGCACATCAACTACAAGTGGGAGACCGATTTGGCTATCCCTAAGATGAGGAAGAACACCGATTCACTCACCAAGACGCACTACTACGTCCTGGTCGTCAGTGCGGTGACCATCGCGCTTTGGTGTGCTGAGAAGAGCATGGAGGGTATCGTGGGTGATATGGGAATCATTGCCATCATTCCCCTGCTGGCTTTCTTCGGTACTGGTATATTGTCCAAGGTGAGTTGGAAACGCCTGTCAATCGCTCGCGAATACGTTCTAAGACGGTGTAAACTGATCGGCTGCTCTTCTAACTTTTATAGGAGGACTTCCACTCGTTCCACTGGTCGATCGTCTTCCTCGCCATGGGAGGTGTAGCTCTGGGCAAAGCGACCTTATCGTCTGGCCTGCTTGACGCGCTGGACCTCGTGCTTGAGCGAATGGTAGAAGGCTTGGGGTTGTACTCGATCTTGATCGTCTTCTCGTTGTTGGCGCTGGTCATTGCGACTTTGTGAGTTCACGCAACGGTGAACTTCTGCGCACAATCTGTCCCCTCCCCAACTCTCAACTCCTTCTGACCTTTCAATCTAAGTTCTCTGGCTATCGTTCGTTCGCTGATTCCACGCTCTTCGTCGCTCCACAGCATCTCGCACACTATTGCTGCTGTGCTGCTCGTACCCATTGCCACCCGAATCGGAGAATCGCTCGACGAGCCTCACCCCGATTTGCTCATTATGGTAAGCCGCTCTGTCCTCCATTGTGGCACACTGCGCCACGCAACGTACGACGATTTGCCTCGTGCTAGGGAGTCCGGGACTGATTCGTACAATGTGATATGCTTCAACTCGATTAGGCCACCGCTCTCATTTGCTCTGCCGGTATGGGACTGCCTGTCTCCGGTTTCCCCAACATGACAGCGTGAGTCACACCTACAGCCTCGGCTAGTATCTCCTCCTGGACTGTCGATCGTATAATCCACTGTACGGCCATCCCCAACCCTCTACAAAGAACACTGCTTATATACATCTTCCATCCATACTCCTTGGATCCTCCGCAGCATCACGCAAGAGAACAAGCTCGGCCAGCGTTTCATCGGCGCCTCCGACTTCCTCAAGAACGGTATACCCGCTTCGCTCCTTGCCACTTTCGTCATTGTCACCGTTGGCTATGCGATCATGAGGGCTCTGGGCCTGTAGGCGGGTGCTTGAGTAGCAGGTTCGTCGATTCTCATGTTTGAGACGAGCATCGCGAGGCGGCGTTGTGCACGGGGAGAGAGGGTGTGGTGTTGTGTGGTCGTGCTATGCTGTACTTTGTCGATGCGCGGATGGTAGGGTATGGATCCCTTATAAGCGGATCTGATGTTGAAGAATCAAACGGGATAGACGCAATGAAGAGGGGAAGCTCTCGGGGAAGTATGACTCTCAACGGAACGGCTGGAGAAGAGATAAATGTTCACTCGTTTCTTGTCTGTCTCCGCAATGATCGAAAGTTTCCTTCAGCCCGGTTTTAAGTACAGTAATCGTACCCAGTTTCCAGTACCAACATCATTCATCGGCCACAGCTATAGCTACTACTACGGTCTCTTCCTCCAACGGGGTTTCGTTCTGTTCGAACTTATCTTGACGATATCTCAGATCAGTCCCATATCCGAATGAATTAAGCGCGCGTTCTACTTTCCATACCTTATATCTATTACTACAGTACTCATACAGTATTATCACTAGTACAGTCTTGTTACGATTTGATTTTCTTTTCCTGCCTGAGTCCCCCATCTGAACTGATCTGATCTGATCTGTATTTCCCACCTAATTCACCCACCATTCATCCCATCTTGAGTTAGTCATGCTACAGTACGAATGGAATTATCCCAAATAGATGCGATGCGATGCAGTGATATGCGCTGTGGTACGATTGCTCTAGATTGTCATGCTGAACACATAAATCATCAGAACCATAGATGGGGAATGGCTGATGGCTAGTGGCGCAGGCGCATGTGCATGGGCAGGTGCGGGCGTGGGCAAATGACGGGGAGACTCCTACTCCCCTTGACGGGTCAACGGACGAACCATTCTGCTTCTCCTGTATACCACATACATACCCTGCGCGGCGGTTTTGAGCATCGCTTGCACTTCCAGAAGTGAACCAGCTTTCGTCGCTTGGTATGTCTTCGTGAATCAGCGAGTCGAGCAAGACCCCTTATCAAAGGTAAAGGAGAGGAGGTGAGAAGCAAAGCCCCACACTGCACGTTGATCATGGCCCTTCTAGACACAGGAACGATCGCAAGAAAGACGACGAGGCTTATACGAGTCATACATTTGTTATTGGTTATGCAAAGAGAAAGAAGACTAGTTGAAGATTGATGTTAATGTTATTGAGATGAGTATGCCCCAAACTCGAGCTGAGTAATTAACTAACTAAGAAACTCCACGAACTGATGCACCGCTTCAAAGGAGAACGTACAGCTAAGCCAGCATAGCAGAGGCACTGAAGGCCTATGCCGCTCTTGCATCCCCAGCACACTCGTGTCCCGTCAGAAGTACTGATTGTTATCCCGTCCCCATGCTTCGCTTCGTGCTTTCCTACCGTCATCCACTCTGGCTACGGTGGCACTGGAACTAGCTCTCACGCCCGCCGATTCAGCCTCGACTTCCTCCTCCCTGGATTCATTTACTCGATCCTGATATGATCTGCCCCGTCTTGTGAGACGTGCATGACCGATTGTTCCGCACGTGGCTATTGACTATTCACCCACTTGTGGGACCGTCAGATGGACGGAATTCCGTCCAGCCCATTCGCCCAGTAGCGTGTCGAAAAGATGAATGATTATCGACCCATCATCTTCATCAATTGGCTCATGTCTGCAGATATCCGTGACTTGATCAGCATCATTCAATTGTACTGACCGGAACCTCAAGTGGTTTCCAAGACGATGGCAGCGACCGATTCATCCGCTGGTGCGATCTCCTTGACTCACCAGGCATACCGCCTCCGCCCATGGACTTCATCATCTCCTGCATCTGCGCCATATCGGGCATTCCGCCACCACCCGGTCCACCAGGAGTACCACCGCCACCCATCATGCTCTTCATCATCGATCCAAAGTCCATCCCGCCAGGTCCACCGGCACCGCCGGGACCTCCCATACCGGGTAGACCACCGGCACCGCCCATGCCGCCCATCATCTCTTGCATCATCTTCTGGGCTCCTTGGGGTCCGGCCGCACGCAGCTTTCGCATGAGCTCAGGGGGCATCGCTTTCTACAATTGCCAAGTGAGAATGAAAAAAGATCAGCAAACGTCGACACGCGGTCAATAAAAGAAGTATAGCCAATTGGTCTGGTTTGCCTTGACTCACTCTCATAGCCTCGATTTGAGCTGGGCTGGGCTGGCCATTGGGTCCCAAAGGCTTGCCTCCCATGGCGGATTGCATCTTCTGCATCGTCGACATCCAGCCGTTCTGACCGCCTGCTTGTCGGGCCATGCCAGCCATCATCCGAGCTTGAGCAAGAAGCTCTTCAACCTCTCGAACACTCGTACCGCTCCCTCGAGCTACTCGCTTCGCTCGTCGGTTCAGTCCGATAGGGTTTCCAGCTTTGTCGAAGCTCACCTACGCTCAGACAGATATTTTATTAGAAAGTCAGCCCGCTGCGCTGTCTCAAGGTCCAATTCGCTGACAGTATGGGAAATCAACGCTAGTGACACTCACGAAGATCGTTCCATCGGAATCCAGCTCGTCTTGTCTCATAGCATCAGTGATGAAGATCATCCGCTTCAATTTGGCTCCCGCTTCCTCCTCGCCACCATCCATCATGCCGGCCGGTAGACCAGGGATCATTGATGCGATTTTCGTTAATGAGCCCATGGACATGATGTTTGATAGCTGTTCTCTCCAATCTCGGATGCTGAATTTTCCCTGTTCGAGCTTCTTGGCTAGATCTTTCTGTCGGTCCGGGTTCGCTCGGGCCATGTCTTGCCTATGGATCACATTGCACGCATAAGAGGTAAGCTCGCCCGTTAGCTCCGGTCGTAGACGTTGCAAGGCCAGTCAAGCTTACATATGTTCCACTAGTCCTTGCACATCTCCCATACCCAGCAATTTTGACACGAAAGGCTGAGGAGCGAATCGCTCGAGATCGTGCAAATGCTCTCCGGTACCAAGGAAAATAATCGGTGTTTTCGTGGCAGCAACCCTATCCAGCCAAGCGTGTCAGACCATGCCTGACTCGAGTCGGGAATAGTGTTATCTTCACTCACGCTGAGATCGCACCACCTCCCTTCGCGTGACCGTCAAGCTTGGTAACGATGATCGCTCCAAAGTCTGCACTATCCTTGAACGCTCTACTCTGACCCTCAGCAGCTTGACCTATTGACGCGTCAAGCACCATGATTGTCATATCCTGACGATAGTGTAAAGTCGTCAGCTACGTAGTCTCTGAGATTTGAAGACCGTACACCCAGCTCACCGGCTTGACTGCTTCTCCGATCGCTACCATCTCCTCAAACAGCTCACTCTCCTGCTTGTGTCTACCTGAAGTATCTACGATGATGACATCGAATCGTTCTGCAAAATGAACGGCAAAGTCAGGACACATGCTGAATCGTTCGATTAAGAGGTACTCGTTAGCATACCTTTTCGGAACTTTTCAACACCGAGAGCAGCGATGGCTACAGGGTCAGTCTCCGTGTATGAACCATAGAAAGGGATCTTGGCTTTCGTAGCGTTCCTACAAGGGTAATTAGGGACAGAGATAAGCTGGTCTGCCCTTTAAATAAGTCTAAGTGGTGGCTGATGCAGCTTACTGTTTGAGTTGGTCGAAAGCACCCGCTCTGAAAGTATCGGCACAGACTAGACACGATCTGAAGCCTCTTCTTTGGTAATGCACCGCAAGCTAAAATAGAATTCGGATTTGCAAGTCAGCTATGATTGATCTCGACAATTACTCGACCGATAGAAAGGTCACTATGCAGTCACAACTCACTTTGGTACACGTCGTCGTCTTACCAGCACCTTGTATACCAACAGCCATGAGGACGTTTGTCTTGCCCTTTACCGGTTTGTATGGTTCCGTTCCGGGGTCCACGAGCGATACGAGCTCGTCGAAAACAGCCTGTACGCGAGATCAGACCACGTATACATTAGCTTCTCACGCCAGTGATCAATGGTAGGACATCTCGACGAGCTGACATACCTTTTGTACTACATTCTTCTTGTTCGCCTCTCGACCTCCTGCTTTCTCGGCTTCTTCGAGCGACTTCTTCACCTATAATGAGCGGCGCGATTCGCATTAACCCCACCAATTTTACATAAGTACGAGGGACGGGAGAGCACAGCCTACCTTTGCTTTTACTTTGGTACGCAGCTGCGAAACCAGCTTGACGTTGACATCCGCCTCCAGCAGAGCTGCACAGAGCTCCTTCAGCAACGCATCTATCACTGTATCATCCACCACTGACGCTCGCGAGAGCTGATTCAAGGCGCCGTGCAACCTCGCTCCCAAGTCTGCTAACACCATCTTTTATGGTCGATAATGGGACTTCGGTCCGTTCTTTCGGGTACTATCGTGCTGAGGTAGGTGAAGGAGGAATAATAAGGTGTACACGACGATATGAATCTTGAAGACGGGCAAGGATAAGGGGGAGAAACAAGGACATAAACGATCGACGGCGAGAACATGCCATGCGACATGGATACGCCCTAGCTTAGCCTAGTTATCCCCACCCGACACGCGCCTAATTCTGTCCCGTGCAGTAGTACCCTTCGGAATATTACATAATGACACGCCGCTCTCGAGTCCGCGTACCCCGATATCGATGCGGCGTCGACTTGCTCGTCGTTGGAGGTCCGGTTCATCATCGTTTTCGATCTCGTCCTCAACGTAGTCTTCTCTCTTCTCCTCGAAAGCATAGGCTAGGCTCCCTCATCTAACACTATCATAGAACGGCATCCCTTCCTTCTTATAGGACTCGTTTTCCTCGTTCAGATCGGGATACCCTCTTTTCGTTGTTTAGTATATCGCGCATCTTTAGTGTAGTGAATATCATTGTCCATCGTCGATACCCACCCTCAATCGATCGAATCGATCCATAACACAGCATCAAGCTTCTCGCTGCATCGCTACTAGACTGATCAACGCATCTTCAAATCTCTCTGCTTTCAACGCCGACTGTAGAATAGCTGTAAAGTCACCTTCACGATGGGTAAGTGACTTCTCTTGGCGGCGACCCAACGTTGATCGAGCTGACATGGTGGCAACATTTAGGTATTCCTAAGGTCAGTCTAACAACTACCATCAAGGCCATTATTTGGTATCTCAAGCCAGATATCAGGGTATCGTGCTGATGCCCTCCTGTCACACAGTTCTTCCGATGGATCTCCGAGAGGTATCCTCTTACCTCTCAGTTGATCACCCCCAACTCGATCCCCACGTTCGATAACCTCTAGTGAGTCTACATGCCCTACACGCTTCGCTGGAAACGAGTCGACCACTGATACCAGACATTCGCCTTGTTTCACTCAAATAGCTTGGATATGGTGAGCTCTCTCGATCCCGCCGATCCGGTTGTACGAAGCTGACGTTTGCCGTTAGAACGGTATTATTCATAACTGTTCACATCCCCCTTCGTCCGAGAATGACCCTCATTTCCGGATAACCGAAGAGCAAATGATCCTCGCGATATTCGCGTATATCGATCACCTCTTCACAAAGATCAAGCCACAGAAGGTCTTCTTCATGGCTATCGATGGTGTAGCCCCGCGGGCCAAAATGAACCAACAGCGAAGTCGTCGATTCAGGACGGCGAGGGATGCTGTCGAGAAGCGAAAAGAGGCAGAAAGGAAGGGGGAGACTCTGCCTGAGGAGAAAGCTTTCGACTCAAATTGTATCACACCAGGTCAGCTGCTGTTCACCGTTCTGCTCTAGCAGACAGTACAAGCTGACCCCTCACACGCAGGAACCCCGTTCATGGCGAGGTTATCCGCTCACCTCAAGTACTACGTTACTAAGCGGATCTCGGAGGATGCCGAGTGGAGAAATGTCAAGGTCATTTTGTCTGGCCACGATGTGCCGGGAGAGGGAGAGCACAAGATTCAAGAATTCATCCGGTTGACCAAGGCTCAACCGGATTATAATCCTAACACCAGACATTGTCTGTACGGCCTCGATGCCGACCTTATCATGCTGGGTCTGCTCAGTCATGATCCTCACTTCTGTCTCTTGCGAGAGGAAGTCACTTTTGGCCGAAAGTCTAAGAAGACAACAGGGTGAGTGAATCACATACATATGTCAGCAAAATAGCAGCTAACTCAACGTATCAGTCTTGCGAACACCAACTTTTTCCTGCTGCATCTGTCGCTTCTGCGAGAGTATCTGGATCTAGAGTTCTCGTCTCTGTCCACACAGATCCCATTCGAGTACGATCTTGAACGAATCATCGACGACTTCATCCTCATGGCTGTGTTCGTTGGAAACGATTTCTTACCTCATCTTCCCGATTTGCATATCAATGAAGGCGCTCTGGAGCGTATCTGGACTATTTACAAGGACATTCTGCCTACGGCTGGTGCGTCTTGGATCGACTAGGCCTCTCGGGACTATGACAAACGCTGATATTGGGTCCTGTAGGTGGATACTTGAATGAGCATGGAACTATCGCTTTGCCCAGACTGCAGCTATTGCTGGACAAGCTGGCGCAATTCGAGATTGAGAATTTCGAAGAAGAGTATGCGGACCAGAACTGGTTCAAGGGTCAGCAGAAGAAGGAGATTGAAGCCATGGAGAAGGCTCGAAAGAAGGGCAAGACTGGTGAGCAATCTCGTCCTCTCGTTTGCGCCGCATATACTTTGGCGCTTAGCTGACACTTGCTGCAGTCATCACGAAGGACCAGCAGAAGGTTCTCAACCAAGTCAAGCAATTTGTAACCAAACATCAAGCAAAACCCACTTCAGCCGACCGATGTGTATTTGTCAACACGTTTTCTGCGCGTGATCAACGATTTCTGCAGGAGTTGAGCAACGAGCTACACCTCCATACGACATGGGACGAGACCGACGATTATGGGCAGTCTCTCGTAGTCATGACATTCGATATGGAAGGCGTCTCTGAGGATGAAGGCTCTGCCCAGGATGGCGAAGATGGAGAGGTGGAGGGCGAATGGGAGTCGGATGCAGAGGAAGACTCGGAGGGGGCTCTGGCTGTCCAGCGTGTGTTCGCCAAATACAACAAGGCGAAAGTCATCGAGAACGTGCCAGAGGACCACGAGCAAGCCTACGAGGAGAGGCTGAAGGAGAACCTCGACGAGTGGAAGAAGAAGTACTACAAGGTCAGTCGAGGACCGAAGATACCACGAGCGTCACGCTGATAATCCCGTACACAGGAGAAACTCGAGATCGATTACAACAAGCCCGAGGAGCTGCACGCGATCGTATATCGATACATCGAAGGTCTCCAGTGGATCTTGAACTACTACTACAAGGGTGTCTCAAGCTGGGCATGGTTCTACGACTACCATTTTGCCCCGCGTATGACGGATCTGAAGGGTGTCGCCGATTTCAAGTTCAACTTCGAGCTCGGAAAGCCGTTCACGCCATACCAACAGCTGATGGGTGTCTTGCCCGAGGAAAGTAAGGAACATGTCCCTCCCGCATACAGAGATTTGATGACCGAAGAGACCTCGCCCATTATCGACTTCTACCCTCGAGACTTTGAACTTGACATGAACGGAAAGAAGCAAGACTGGGAGGCTGTCGTCAAAATCCCTTTCATCGATCAAGAACGGCTCTTGCGAGCCATGGCCTCCCGGGATCAGCGACTCACCACCGAGGAGAAACACCGGAACCGAAGTGGCGTGCTGAGCACCCAGTTCCGATTCGACGAAAGCCAGACCGAGGCGTATCCTTCCTCTTTGCCGGGCTTCTTCCCCGACCTTGTCGCTTGTCGATGTCGCAACGAGCCCTTCGAGCTTCCATCTCTTGGCGACGGTATCGACTTGATCCTGGGTCTGCTGGATGGCGTTCACCTGGGAGCTTCAGCTCTCGCTGGATTCCCCTCCTTACAGACTCTGCCTCATCAAGGTACTCTCGGCTACCACGGCGTCAGCGTCTTTCAGTCTGAATCTCGAAACCAGTCCATGATTATAACCCTCACGTCCAAGCACGATCGTCCGAACACCTCGGACGTCGCCAAACGCCTCATTGGTCAAAGAACTTTCCACTCCTGGCCATATCTTCACGAAGGTATGGTCGTGGCTGTGTCCGATGATATGTTCAAGTACGAGCTTCAGCAGATGGGCAAGACCGCCAAAGTGGTCTCTACACCTCACAACCCTTTCCAGGCTATTGCTTGGAAGAGGGCAGCCGACAGTATCGAGCATCATAACTCGAAGCGAGCTGGTGTGATTATTGGCAACGTCGAAGTCGTTCTGCATATCAGACCGTTGAAGGGTGAGTTCAATCGTTGAGCTTCCCAAGGTTATTACGTATCGCTGATTACCCTCACTGCCGTCGTAGGTCTTAAGCGTTTAGACACCGGCGCCTTGGTCAAGGACTATGAGGGTCCCGATAAGGAGATCACTCAGGCTCTTCAACTTGCCGTCAACCAGGTCACTTTCGAGGACGAGCGATACCTTGTGAGCACAGTATTTTGATACATTACAACGTTCGTTGGCTGACCTTTTCTTCTCTATCAGGAACAAGCCGCCCCGCCCATGTCGCAGGAATTCCCTGACGGCGAGAAAGTCTTCTTCCTTGGTCACATGGCCTATGGTACCGCTGCCCAGGTCATGCAAACCAGTGAAAAGACCCTTGACATCGGCTTGGCAGTGAGTATCTCGCACCGGACGCTACGAAAAGACCAGCTGCTCATCGTATTTTTTTAGTTCTTCCCACACGAGGCAAAGGAGAACTTGCAGTTCTCTCGATTGGTCGCGCATCGTCCATCTGGCACCTACTACCCTTCTCCTGTTCTTGCGAGACGACTTGGTATCACCGCTCTCTCCTTGTCTCGAGTCACCTCTACGTTATTGGTTCAGTTGGAGGACGGATCGAAGACCAACGTCGGTTTGTCACTTAAGTTCGAGTCCAAGGGATTGAAGGTGCTTGGCTACACCCGAAAGAACGACCGAGGATGGGAATACTCTGAAAAGACCGCCCAAGTCCTTCGAGAATACAAGGAGGCTTTCCCTGAGCCATTCCACAACTTTGACAGCCGAGGTGGTGGTGAGTACCTTAGTCGTGCAGAATAAGTAAAAGTAACTGCGCCCTAGCACGCTGACAAATCGCCACTTCAAATCTAGATATTGTCACTTCTGCCGAACTTTGCCCGACTTCGGAAGACCCTGACAAGGTCGTCAAATCGATGAAGAAATGGTTGAAGGAGCACGATCTCACTGATATGGACACTGTCGATCTGTTCGCCGAGCAACTCGAGAAAGTGGGTCCAGCTTAGCATATCTAATGTTGTAGATGTGATTGCTGACAGACTGTGTCGTTGCAGGAATCCGTACAGATGATCGAGGAAATGGCCAACCAGAATCGGGAGGCTATGTCCCAGACTCAGATTAAGCGTGCCGTCGTCAAAGCTATCCCACGACAGGCCGTTCTCAAGCCTTCGCACGCGATCTACCGTCTTCAAGGACAAAGGTTCGCCGTCGGTGACAGAGTCATCATGGTCCAGGATGCCGCTGCTGGAGGTGTACCTTTGGGTATGAAGGGTGTCGTGGTCGGCCTGGGCACTCGAGACATCGACGTTGTCTGGGACGTGCCGTTCATGGGCGGGGAGACGCTCCAGGGCAGGTGAGTGATGACTTCTTGTCATTGACTGACATCAAGAGCCAAGCTTATCATTCTCGTTAAACAGATGCTCTCAATACCGTGGTTCCACAGTGCCTTTCACGTCCTGTCTCAACCTCACCAGACCTCAATTCGCCGTTGGCTTCGAGACCAACGCCAAGCCTGTCGGACAGCAGGCACCTTTCAAACCTCAATTAGGTCCTCGACCGGTTTTGCAAATGAACAACTTCCAGCCCGCGATTCCCGGCAAGAAGCCTGTTCATCAACAACAGCAACACCAGCAGCCGACGGGTATCTTGCGAAACCCTGCTCGAGCGCCACATGCGCCATCGGCAAACGGTGGTTTCCACTATGGCAATGCCGCCAGGGGTGTCAAGCCTCAACAGCAGCAGGCGCCCTCGCAGGCTCAACAGCCAGCCAGCCATCGAGAGCAGCTCGCATCGGCCCTTGGAGCGAAGCACGTCGCTCATCGACCTGGACATGCTGTACCGCCACCTCAGATCGTAAGAAGCCCAAAGGCGCAGCAGACGAATGTCGCTCTGCCTATACCTTTGCCAGGCTCGCTCCCTCAAGCCGTACAAACTCAACCTCAACAGCAGCAGCAGCAGAACAATGAACAGCATCAGAATGGCGGCGCCGGCAGAGGCGGTAGCCGGAGTGGTCGTGGTGGACCAAGAGGGGGAAGAGGAGGTCGGGGACGTGGTGGACCTAGGGGTGGAGCTAGAGGCGGAGCTCCGGCTGTAGCTGGTGCCTAAGTTCAACGGACCAGAGGGAAGGGGCAAAGGCGTCGCAGTGTTTCAAGGTGTGAAAGGGCCGGAAGAAGCGCCCATCTAAGGGTATCATTCCGACGTGTGAAGAGAGAGAAAATTGGGACTATAACAGGAAAGGAGTATGCTGTATATATCAGTATATCTTTTAGCCTGGCTTGGCTCAATCTCATGTAATATTCCTTTTCTGCTGCCGAGTCTCTCGGGAGTCTCGGATTGAACCAAATGGCGAATGGTCTGACCGATATCCCCAAAATCTGGGGCCCGTCAAATGTACTGAAGCTTCTCTCCGGCTGATCAGAGCTAACGTTGGCTTGTACTTTATGGCCCTGCGCCTCGGTAATCCTGATACCAGTCATCTGAGACATACTTGAAAGGGCTCGGTGCGACCGGATTTCCATTAGTCTGTTCAGTTTTGGCTCGAGCAGCCAAGGCTAGCGGTAGTTACAGTATGCTCGTTGTGTTGATCTGTAACAGCTTCTTTGTCTATCCTTGATTCGCGCCGAGAGCGGTACTACATGTACAGTATGCGCAGAGCAAGATCTCGATCTCCTGTACAGTATGCGAAAGGACAAGCCAAGCGCTCGTCCGTTCGTTCGTTCGTTCATTCCTTTCTTAGCTGTAACCCCCGTCCTTCCTCCCTCCTCCTTGCGCATACTCGTACTCACGTTGTACAGTACTTCCCTTTCATTGGGTTCGGTGAGTCTTGACAGTGACAGTGAAAAGTGAAACAGATGTCCTTTCACATGCTTGGCTGATTTTCAGAGGGATCTGTTGCGTTTCATACTGTACTGACTGATACAGTGTGCACTGGAGATGCAAGGTTTGTGCTTGGCGGTCGACTCGGTTGTCGACCGTCATACATATCGTGTCTCACACGGTATCGTATATGAACTACGCGAGGAACATAGCTTGCCTGTAATCAATCGAGGACGCGAGCCTGCACGATATCATAGTGTCAACCCGATACATTTCTCCTCTTCAAGGCAATCACGCTCATCAATCGGAAATCAGCAATGAAGCCCACCACGACCATCCACCTCTGCAGCCTCCTCGCAATAATAGGCGGCATCACTGCAAACGCCGCATCGGTGAATCAGCTTAAGCCGAGGCAAGACGATAACTCGAGCGAGGACTCGACTCTGGGTTCTGGCTCTGAATCCGGATCCAGCTCTGATTCTAGTGAGTCTGTCACCAACGTCAATACGGGTACTGGTACCTCCAGTGTGATGGGTATCGCCACGAGCACAGGTACTGGACAGGTCAGCCTTACGAGTAATGCAAGCTCCACTACGAGTATCGATACTGCCAGCGCCTCGGCCACCACTTCTGCGGCTGTGGCTGCCCAGGACCAGCAGCAGCAGGAACCACCTTCAAACGTGACTGCTGTTCAGCCGAATAGTCAGGGCTGGTACCCTTATGGCTGTTACACCGGTACGTATTGAGGGTACATCCACTGTGCTCGACAGTGACCGTTAGACATACACCACTCGCTCTGCTCGAGTACTCCGACTAGGTGTGACATGAGCGATAGAGGCTGACCGACGTTGACGACTGGAATGCTTTCTTCGTACTTGTACGACACACAGACTGCGCGGACGGAGATCAGAAGAATCGCGGACTGCCAGTCTGGGTATACACGGACGCCTCTAACGGTCCTGAGAAATGCATCGAGGCGTGCGCGGCCAAGGGTTACGTCCTTGCTGGATTGCAATATGTGAGTCGAACGAAAATGACATTGTTATCAAGATCAGGTCGGGATGGTCCCAGGCTGATACTCGGCACTCTGGTACTTCGGGACTCTGGTTTGTTTACCTTAGAACGAGGAGTGCTGGTGCGGGAACTCACTTGGGGGTCAGCCTACTTCTAACGACGAATGTAATTACACTGTAAGTCGGAGTTGAAGGTCACTGCGCCCCGGTGCCGAGTAGTGATAGGACATCGCGCGCATACATCACCAAGATCCACATCTGGGTGGCCGACTCCACCAACCACAAGCATATGTGGCCATTCCGAGCAGAAGAAAGTGAGCTGATGTGAATCCCTCTATACTTAGTGTCAAGATGGTCAGAACCCCTGCGGAGGCGATTGTAGACAGAACGTGTGGTCGTCCTATCCTCCTGGAATAGCAAACAGCCATATCTAGGATCTGACGTATAATACTGTTTGAGAAGATGCGGTGCATGCGTGGATCAGTAGTTTGGTGTTATGCAGACTTGCCTGCGTGCGCCGACTCTGCCATAATCCCTCCATCTAGAAAGACCTTCTGGAGGAGCGTAGCTTTTTGATCGCAGTCATAGCGCCGAAGTGGCTGAGTGAGCTGCACAGGCGAGAGATCCGGACCCAATGAAGATCCCGGTAGCGGCGCGCACTTGACTCTCAGTTGAGCGGACCCGCCTTCCTTTGTGCTCGGTGTATATGCAGGAAAGGAGACAAGCAGCCTGCATATTGCAGTCTGAAGGAGGTTGATGAACGAAACACCTTCCTTGAATGCATGGAGGAAGAGAGAGGCGGTGCCACTCTTTCGGAGAAATACGGAAATAGCCGTACGGTGATGGACCCGCTATGGTGACACTTGTCAAGGCGCGTTGATGTTGGTGCGGTGGCATCTAACTGTATCTCAAGGGCGATGAGGTGAGTAGTGGTGACGCTCCATTGCAGACTCACTCGTTCATGGCGATTAGCGTCTTAGTTGATCATCCGTCCTCTCCTCTCTCATCCTCTACCTGATCCAACCGAATAGCCATCATCGCCCCTGAACATCAGCATAGCACCTCTTAGAACTGCATACCCCTCCTCGCACTGTGTTTCGAAATTGACCCGATCGAGGAGGAAAACCTCATAAGCACAACACAGATATCAACCTGCAACTCGGCTTTCCTTGTGTCAAACCCACAACACGCGACATTCGCACCGGTACCAGTTAGACAGACAGACGCATCATGTCAGGTAACGACGATGTCGATGCCTGGATCACCCAGTTGATGCAATGCAAGCCGCTGAGCGAACCCGAGGTGAAGAAGTTGTGTGATAAGGTGGGTTCCCGAATCCGTCCCTTGTTATCGTGGGATATAGCTTTGGTGCTTGGACTTTGAGATTGGCATGCTTCGTATTGCAATCGACTGGCGCAAAGATGGGGAGAAGAACAGGATCGTCGGCTGGAGAGATGGATCACGGGCCGAGATGAGCGTTTACGACTTCAAGGAGTCTTGTCCGTTGTCAAGGGGTTGAGTCTGCGCTTGAGCACTGGCGTTCTTGCAGTCTCGCTGGATTTCAACATCCTTTATCCTCTTGCCAATGCGTTATCCTTCTTCTCCTGCTGCCCATTGGATCGCGTTCTTCATCGGTCTCACCTATATTCTTTCGTGGAGAAAGGTCGCTGATCAGAGTAAATCGTCTTCTGTCGTCGTCGCGATGTGGTATGGGGTCGTTCGACATTGTAGGCGCGAGAGGTCCTTATGGAGGAGTCAAACGTACAGCCGGTACGGTGTCCCGTTACCGTCTGTGGTGACATTCACGGACAATTCGTGAGTTCCCTCGACCCTGTTCGATTCCTCTGTTATTTAGCCGAAAGGCAATCCATCTAACCTGAACTTTCTGGGTTTGGACACGTAGCACGATCTATCAGAACTCTTCCGGATCGGCGGTAACTCGCCCGACACCAACTACCTCTTCATGGGCGACTACGTCGACAGAGGTTATTACTCTGTCGAGACGGTCACCTTGCTCGTCGCGTTAAAATTGAGATACAGGGACCGAGTCACCATCCTTCGAGGTAATCATGAGAGTCGACAGATCACTCAGGTCTACGGATTCTACGACGAGTGTCTAAGAAAATACGGAAATGCCAACGTCTGGAAGTTCTTCACCGACCTGTTCGATTACCTCCCTCTCACTGCTTTGATCGACAACCAGGTGAGTAATATGCAATCTCACGTATACTGGATCTCCTCTCAATGCTTGTATTGGCGAGACGAAAGGAAGGAGATGCGTTGCGAATAACATCATTCTCGATCGCACGCTTCGATCATTGTCTCCCCGATACCTGGCGGTTCTTATTGATCGACTACTGACAAATTTGGTTCCTATCTTTCGTCCACAGATCTTCTGTCTGCATGGTGGTCTCTCCCCCTCCATCGATACCCTTGACCACATCCGATCCATCGACCGAATCCAAGAAGTACCTCACGAAGGACCGATGTGTGACTTGCTTTGGTCAGACCCCGATGACAGGTGCGGTTGGGGTATCAGCCCGCGAGGAGCTGGATATACGTTCGGTCAAGATATCTCGGAAGCCTTCAGTGAGTTGATGAGCGCAGTCTGATTCGGTACCCTTTTCCCACAAGCTTGTGTCTACGGGATCATCAACCAATTGCATCATCAACCAATTGTCCAGCGCGAAGACGCACATTCACGTTCGATGTTTCCGAACTATCGCGTGCCAAATGCTTTCTTGTGCGCAGAAAAGTATACTGACGGTAGTATTTTCTCGCTCAGACCACAACAACGGCCTCACACTGGTCGCCCGAGCGCATCAATTGGTCATGGAAGGTTTCTCTTGGTCCCAAGAGCGAAATGTCGTCACTATCTTCTCCGCGCCCAATTACTGCTACCGATGTGGTAACCAGGCTGCTATCCTTGAAGTGGATGATGCGTTGAAGTACACCTTGTGAGTACCAGGACGAGTGGAGATGGAACCGAGCGGGCCAGAACGATCGATGCCGTTTTGCACATGGCTTCGTGCCCATGGAGTTTATAAGGTTGTGAGAAAGGGACGTTACGCTAAGATATGTCTGCCCGTTTAGCCTCCAATTCGACCCTGCCCCTCGAGCCGGCGAACCTCTTGTATCCCGAAGACCCCCAGACTACGTGAGTGATGCGGCTGCTTGCAACCAGTCAATCTGTCGGAGAAAGAGAGAGGGCGACGCTGATAGCCCAATCGTTGTTGTTGATGATCTGCTTCCCACAGTTCCTCTAAGTATTGTATATTAGATCACTTATCATACAGTTTCTCATGTCATGGATGGCAAAATAAGGGAGGGATAAAGCTATACTGACAAAGACAAATATGAGAACGACATGCCAACGTGAAGGAGAACAAGGACAACATAGCAACAGCAGTAGCAGTGATAGATACAGTAGCTTCACACTCAATCCGTTTCTTAAACATAGATACCCTAGTTCATTCAGATTAAGAGCTTCCCAAGACTTTCAGATTGTTTCGATGACATTTGTTTCGCTCGGTCTCTCTCTCTCTCTCCTCGACCGACCCGTCGGCTAGACCAACGCTTGATTGACCCTTCCTCACTTTTACTTTGCTTTACTTTGCGGTGACCCTACCGCAGACTACAAGCTACAGGCTACAGCGGAAGAAGGAGGAGAGCAATTGTAGACCGGTATGACATGCAATCTGATACATGATACATGCGGCAGACTAGGCCTCTCGCTCAAATCGTAGTTCATGTTACCGTCAGTCATCTTATTTTGTATCCGGTCCTTACCGCCATGAATTTTGGTTTCCTCCAGCATGTCCTGTCTTGAGTGTTGTCATACGCCAACCAGTCCGTACCAAGTTTTTCTGCAGACAGGCCCACCGACATGTCCTGTGTGCTTGTCCCGCACCTCCTTAAACATTCTCATCTGCATTGATGTTTCCGGTTGAACTGAATTATAGGTATTTAAGTCCGTCCCGCTTTCTCTTTACGTCACGAAGTGCTACTAGTACTTGTCGTGTAGATCACTGTATCCTTTCTATCGGTCTGCCAGTGTGATATCTAGAGGGTATATCTGAACTCGGGCCTCTGTTTATCAGTCTTATCTTTGTATACGATCCCGTTTAGGTCAGCAGCACCAGCACCGCGACTGATACCGTGCTCGGATCTCTTCTCCTCTTCCTCCTCTCCAGCTTCTACCGCCCGATGCGCGGTAGCAGGAGATCGCTGGGTAGACGCGTCGAGGGAGTCTCGGCGCTTGTTCTCTTCGATGTAGATGTATCGTAGTACCAATGACAGAGCGGAGGCTACGACCATCGCTACGATCACGCTGATCCATGTTGAGCGGTACTTGATTGGTTTCTCCTGCGTGAAGACGAGGCTGTGCAGGGCAGGTGATCAGTCAGTCAGTACTGCTGCTATCCATACCGTACATGAAATTGACTGGGCGCAGAGGCGACGACTTTCTTGTCGCTCAACTTTCACCTTCGATACTCACTAGGAAGCACAGATGTTGCCAACGACATAGCCCAAGAAGATGAAGGAGGTCGTTAAGCCCTACCAGGAGATCACACATCCCCACATTCGTCGGTCAGTGAGTGCTCGATCATTCTGCATGTGAAACCAAAGTGGTCGAGACCACGGAGCGGTGTTGCTTCTCACCTTTTTGGTAGCGCCAGCAGTGTTAGCAGTAGCCAGCGAAAGAAGAAGCTGAGGACAAAACGTAGATTTCATCATGTCAGCAATCAGAATCCACAGGTAACACATGGCATCCGAGCTTGGTCTTGCCAGACTGCGGTTACTTACGACATAAGGCGCTCCGAAAGCCGCGACGAGGTAGTAGCCCATCAACGGGCCGATTCGGGGGTGCCACGGCGCTGCCCAGCTGTTTCAAGTCCAACCAAGTCAGCATCCATGTAATCTCTCGATTGCAGCTGAGATGGTACCCGTAAAGCCAGTGGGGTCGTACGGAGATCGACTGACACTACTATACAGCCGATGATAACGGGGATAGTACTGATAGGGAGTAACTGTACAGGTACAGCATCCACAGAACCACAATCAGCCACTACGACCACACATAAAACACTATCGTGTGGACATGGCACAGGGAGGCTAGACGGGGCTCGAGCCACATGCCAGCCGTTCACCGCCCACGAGTCACTCACAATCGTCCTGATGTTCTTGTACTTGTCGGCAAAGTAGGCAAAGATGTAGATGGTGACGACGGTCATGGCTCCACCTGGAATCATGAGTGCCGTGCTCTGCATGCTATCTGTGAAGGGTTGTTATGACCCTATGAGCGTCTTCCTTTCTGACCTTGTTGTTGCGAAACGGGAGTCAGGAGGCGAACTTCGACACCTTCGCCGCTCACCATATCCCCACGAATTGATGATTTTGGCTCCGAAGACAGTGACGGATCCATTACAGATATAGATCGCGGTGCCCATCAAGAAGTAGATCCACGTCTTGACATCCTTGAGTGTCTCGACGACTTGGACCATCTTCAAGGGCTGTTGAGATTTCCCCCACGGGTTCTCCTCGAAGCGCCTCCTGAGCACGGCGCGATCTCGCGGATTGTTGAAGAAGAATCGGCCTGGGTTGAGGGGCGAGTCGGGCATGAAGAAGTAGATGATGAAGGACCAGAAGATGGTGAAGGCGCCGCCGAAGTAGTACATTGATTTCCACGGGTGAGTGCCGCCTGTTTTGCCGAGACCGATATTGAGCGAGGCGGTGAACATGGAGAATATCTTGGGGGGGTGGGGGGGGGGGGGGAGGTAGGGGTATATTAAGAAATATTAGCACAAAGTGAGGCATATTGAGGAGCAGATACAGGTCCCGCCACACCAGTCGCGACATGATATATATGCTGTTCAATCAAGAATGGACAGCGGGGGAGGCACGTACACCTGTGGAGGAATAGTAGATACCGACCCTCTTGGCCTGTTCTTGCGGTTTCCACCAGAGCGCCGTGACAGCCACAAACGCAGGAGAGACGGCTGACTCTGCTAAGCCAAGTATGACACGCTGAGCGACGAATCCGGGGTAATTGGTACAGGTGACTGTGAGGATACAGATTATACCCCAGATCAAGACGAAGAAGGCGGCTGTTTTCGCTAGTGGGAATCGGGTGAAGATGAGACCCATGGGGAGCACCTAAAGGGCCGTCCTTGTTAGCGTGATCGTACTGCAGATGTACTAAATAGCTGGCTGACGGTAGGACCATATGGGCGAATGATGACGATCTACCCACCGCCACGATATAGCCGTAGTAGAAGGCTGCTGCGGCCGTGCTGTATCGAGTGAGATAGGTGACCCCGTTCACCGTCCTGGTAAGGTCCTGGTTACATAGAGACAAAGGTCAGCTGTGGCCCTCCTTATGCTTATAATCAGGCGACTCTTTCATGGATCGATAAGGGCCAGACAACAAAATAGATCAAGGAGAAGCCGTTCAGACAGAATGGAGAATACACAGGCTCGCCCTGCGCACTCACCAGATCATCAAGCATACCATACAAAATGGCAGTAGAGAGCGTATTCTTATCGTAGTACTGCAGACCATAGGTGACCAGCATGATAGGCAGGAGCACGAAATCGATCTTACGCACGACCTTGCGTTCGGCTTTGGCGTACTCATCTTCACTCATGAGATCGAGCTCTTTGCGCTCGCGCTCGAGAGCATCGTCGAGGTCAAGATCATGATCGTGTTTGGGGTCCTGGGAGGGTGCGGATGAATTGAGGTGGCTCATATCGGCTTGTCGTTGAGCAGCCGCTCTATTCCGTTGCAAGTTGAAATACAAGTGATTTGGGCTCGATTGCCGGAAGGATGCGGGTCCTTTATAGCAGTCCAGCGCACGTCACGATGCCACCTGATCCAGAAGTCTGACTTGTGAGCCTAACGAAACTGAGATGTATGACGATGTTCTTCCGACGAAGCCTTGCTTTGTCGATTGCGTTGGGGATCTCGCGGCAACGGACTACCGTGCCGCTTTCCGTGACTGGATTCTAGCGAGGTATCGCAGTCGACTTCTCTGAGATGAGATGAGGGCTCGGACAGCTTGACGGGCTGACGGCTGTTCCGATCTCTGTTCCGTGTGGTCTCCTGAATTCGTCCGTTATCTCGGAGCTGGAGCTGAGTTGTAGTTCGAGCTTTCTTTGTCTTTGGGTTGAACCTTTAGGCTTAGGGACAGTAGCGAGGTTCTGCGATCGTTTGGCAGTGTGTGAGTAAGATCCGCAGGCAGTACACGGTTGGCGGAGAAGCGTATTTACAATTCTTTCACAAAGAAGAGATTCGAAAAAGGCGGAAGCGAATGCTATCGACATCGAGAGATATTCAGACCTAAAGTCTCTCGCTGTTCGTCTCGGTCCTATCAGGTACTCATGCACGCGCCTGCGTACAGTATGCGTATTTCAGAACAGCGAACAGGGACAACATTGCCGGGATTATTGTCCTGCGTACAGTGGAAGCACAAGCAGGCCGCAATACACTACAGACTACATACTGTAGTATCGAGATCCGGATCTAAGATCGGAGCTCTCAGGTTATAGTATCCTGAACCCAGGTACAGTACTCGAGTACTACGAGCCGAGATGCACCCAAGCTAGAGCAAGGCGTATTTTGCAATTCCGATTGCCGGAGCTAAGCTCAGTCTGACGGAGCTCCGTCTCCATCTCTCGTCCTTTCGTAACCCATAATCAAACGCGTGTTTGGTTATTATAGTGACGGCGTGGAAAGGATCATTATTGGCGAAAGGTAAAGGTAAAATAGGGATCGGATTGTTACTGCAGAGACACGTGGTTAGATCCGATCATGCTATAGGTTATTAAGGTTATCAAAGCTCTCTCGCTCCGGATGAAACGAAGCGAAGTCAGAAAACATTAGGTGTTGCGCATCATGAGTCAAAACTTAAAGCTACGATACGAGAACGAGCGTTTAGCAAAGAAAGCGATTCTGTAGGCAAGAGTGTGATTGCATACATACATATACATGCATGCTAGTTTGGTCTGTGTAGATGAGACTTCAGGTGGACAGATGCTACATACAGATTGTACAGTACGGTAATTCCTGATCTAGACCACTAAGGGAGCCAGCATATCTATCGTTCAGAATGTTTCTATTCACAACCACAACCAAGCACTCGTACAACGACTGTTTGACTGTCCGTCTGTTCGCATACCCAAGCACTTTTCCTTCCTCATTGCCAATTGACGTACGGATCATGAACGAGGTCAAGTGTCCCAAGGATCTCCAGTGCTCTTTCGATCAATCAAGTCAACCTTGCGCGAAGATAGCCAGCGCATGCTGGCCAGGTAGTCAAGAGGAATTCAGACTATCTGCAGACTGTGATCGAAAGAAGAGCAATCACCTTCATCAGCTTCCATCACGGTGCGCTGGTGGCTGGCACTGACCATCATAATAAGTTGGATAAGTTGGTAGACTGACTCACTGGTCTCGCCGAAGTAGGTCGGCCGTGTCTGACAAGAGTAGAGTACGTCATGTCTTCGCTCAGATCAACATCCATATCGTTGTCGCTAGATCTCGAAGAGAACCGTTCTATCCTCTTTCCCGATCCTGGTTCGGACTCGTCCACGTCAATGTCCATGCTGGACCCCCTCGTCGCCCTGGCTGAAGTGGACGCCGACGCCCTACCCCGATGATAGTCAGACTGGGAGGTGGAGACTCGTCCGCTCTCCGAGGGTTCTGTGAGATCGTTCAGGGGAAGCTCGTTCAGATCCAAATCTGAAAGAGGATCATCATCTCCTGACGAGGAGTCGTCGCCAAAGGGGTCGGCTTTTTCTTGTACATCCTTCCGTCCAGGCTGACCAGTGGTGGACTCTTGACTGGGGATCAAAGTTTGACCCTGAGTCGCGATTGAAGATTGTGTTTCGGTCGATTTGGCAGTGGAGCCAGCAGAGGGCTTCGAGCCGATGGCGAAATGGATTGTAGCAGGATGAGGTGGTGATGGTCCCTTTTCAGCTTGATGGAGATTACCTTCCCGCTTGAGCGTACGTCCCCTGTCTTCGATTGTCTGGATCTCGTCCGCCAGAGATGCCAACCCATCCACCGAGTCCTCTTCATCATCTGTGGCTTCGGCTCTGGCGTCTTGCTTTGAAGCTTCGTGTTCAGCTTCATCTCCAGGTCCATCTGCAGACTCGGACGAAGAGGTCCCTTGCTGAGCTTGAGTCTGGATCTGAGTCTGAGGCTGAGCGACAGCTTGCGTCTGCGCCCAACCGCCCATCATGTACGCCTCGAAGGCCTCTTTCACCCGCTCGCAGTAAGCGTTGAGCCGCTCAGCGCCGATCCGCTCGCATGCGACTCGCCGGACTCGCGTAGCATGGCGGTGTATACGATCGGCCGTGCCCGCTTGGGTGGATTGTAAAGGGTGGGATAAGGCGTGAATCTCGGAAGTGACGAGCAGCTCAAGGAAATGACGGTCCTGCAAAGCGCAACGCATAAATGGAGTGGGATAGCACGACGCGTCGTCGTTGGTGCAGATGATGGGTGGCATCGGATCAAAGGATGCACAAAGGATACAACAGGATGAGAGGTCAGCATATAACCTTGATACAGGCCCAATTCTAGGGGTCACCGCTCACCAAACGGGGATACCATCCTCTTCCTTGTCGAAGAGGAGCTTCAGTCTTCTCCCATTTAGCCCACATCTCAGCGTCAGGCAGGACCTCCTACCAGATCATCCGGAGGGGGAGATAGCCATCAGCATTGCGCTCGATACACCAAAAAGAAAAATGCGCTGAGGGGCCAGGACTCTGTTCGAATCGAGCGATCAAAGTGAATGATTGGTACAGCTCAACTCACAGCCATGACGGCTTGCTGTCGAATCTCTTCTTCGTAAGATGCATCAAACATGTTGAAGGTGAACCTCTGAGCGTTAGGAGGAGTCTCGATCTTCGTGGGGTCAGACTTTATCTTCTGCTCGTTCGAGTTCGTCGGGGTCTCAGCAATCGAAGAACAAGCGGAGCCGTTCCTGGTTCCGGCGGCGGTGGTCTGGATAGGGTGGGACTGGGCTTGTACAGAGTAGCCGAATAAGCAAATTGCCAGCCCGTCTTCCAAGCTCTCGGGGGCGTTTCCGTTCGCGTCTGAGATACGAGCAGAATTTAGCCGAGGAGAAGTATCGTCCTTCCGCACCTCACGAACGTTTGTGGGCTGGGCTTTCGATGTCGACGTCGATGCAGATGCAGATGAAGATGATGATAGCAGAGGGCGTCGTACCGGGGTACAGGGAGCAGGAGCTGATGTGTCCTTTTTGTTCTTGCTGTTGTTGGCGTTCGGGCGCTTAGGGGCCAGGTTGTTGCGGGACGAAAATATCGACTTCGGATGCGAGATTTTCATTCCATCAGATTGTGGATCATGGAACACCGACTTCGAGGTGGAAGACCGATCACGTAGTTGGAGTGAGCTGAGCCTAAAGCAAAGTACGCGACGAGCTGGAGACGGATAAAGCCAGCTTGGGGATTTTCGTTTCAGCTATGAGAATCGGTAGCTATTTTTTGGGTGGTGGGGTTTTCGTCCTCGCCTTGAAGTCGTTGATGATGATGATAGAGTAGAACTCGAGCGATCCAGCGTCAGAGTCAAGTAGAGACGAAATGTTTTGTCTTTTTTTTGGAGTACCTCAATTGGTCCGAAACGTTACAAACCGATCAGACAAGAGATGAGATGAGATGCCGTAGCGGGGTAAGACGGTACCGCTGGAGCGAGATGGAGCGGGAATACTTTATATCTTATCGTGATGAAACGAAATCTAATTCAGAGAAGATACAGTCAGTGCCAATGAGCAGTATGAAGTATGCGAGCAAGGGTGAAGAGTGAATGGTGAGCAGGCGAATTGACAGGAGCGACAAGATCAAAGGTTTGACCGGGACCGATTGCACTGTGCTCGATACTGCAGTATAGGTAGTACAGCATGTGCTGCACGTCAGTTGCCACCCGCCCGCCAATCGAGAGCCGGTACGCCGCTCTGATCTACGGTTTACTGTACCTTCCTTGATGCTTTGCGCAGATCACGATCGGTCATGAGTCGTCGTCCGCGCAAGGTCGAAGGAGGGGTAGGTCGCCAAAGGATCAAAGTCAAAGGACGGCACCGTTTCCTTACATCCACTGTACACTTACTTACATACGACCGTTGCATGACGCAGCATTGGTCGAAAGCAGGGGTTTAGGGTCTGGACAGGCCGATTGGCATGCAGATACGGAGGAAGGCGTAAAGGAGGGAGATGAAAGGTGGTCGGTGTCAATACTGTGTTACCTAATTGACATGCTCTGGTCATGATTCTCGACGTGGAGAAACTAGCAGCAGTTAGAAGAGCAGTAAATGATATCGAAGTGACTCGGCTTTCATCTCGTTGATCAGGGTGCAATTAGAATAATACGCTGCTGAGATGAATTAGTCCAGAATTCCAACCTGCATAATGGTTGTGCGTCAGCCAAATGGAGGAGAAGAATCAGTGAGCATCTGTGATTCGGATCGAGGTTCTCTGCACTCGCATGCAGCGAAACCGCCAGTGGTGGGGGGTCAAGAGTACCGTGTTTCGAAGATCAGCGTCGGCGTATCTTGCGATCGGACGCTTGGTCGAGTTTTTTTTGGTGCAGAGTAGTGGGGATGACATGCTACATATATTACGGCCTCGCTCACGCTTCCCCAGGCGATCTATAAATAAGAATCGGCGATGGAGACAATCAGCTACCTCCTCGACTAAAACCTGACAGCTTCTTAACGACAGGATCCTCATAGATACATATATCATATACAGTCGTTGCTCGGGGGACAGACACACTTTCGATGCTTACGATTTCAATCAAGATCTAATCGTCCCCTTCGTACTCGATATCGCCATCGAAATTGACCCTGCCCTTCCGTATCTTCTCGCCCTTTGCAGCTAATAAATCTTCTACCGTTTTCAGCTTGCCTTCTTCGGTGGATTCCTACGAGAACAAGATGCATTTCAGCACGAAATCGCACGTCAGCGTTTCCCCCTAAGATTGGGAACCAACAGCCCAGCGGGCTGGACACGAGATGCAGTACACTAGAAGTATGCTGAAAAAACGATTATGAATGATAGATGAGTGGAAGAACGCACCTTGAACCATCCAATATGGTCCGCTATCAGGTGTCTGCACCGCGCAATGCATTATAGGCCAGTCAGCGGAAAGTCCCGTCCAGATGAAACATGGCCAAGTCGAACCCGCCAGAGGAAAAGGCCGTGTGCACTTGGACCAGAACCGACACTAGACAGCATTGTATTGCTTCACTTACCTGGCTTTGCATTCTGGACATTGCACCAAAACCAATCCTTTCGTATAAGCCCTCTTGGAGAACTCGTGCGTCGACCGATGACCACAGTCGTTCGCAGTACACGTGAACGTCATTTGTCTAGCGGGTGCAGCAGGGGGAATGGCAGCAGCGACAGAACAACGGAATTCAGTCAGCTCGAGGTACAACAGCTGATGCGTAACACAAGATGAGGGGAGAGTTTGTTGAGCGATCGCGGGTGCGCAGACGTCTCTGCTTGAAATGCAAGTAGTGGCCTCAATAGCACCAAAGCAGCAAGCAAGGTAGCGACACCAAACCGCATTAGGACTTACAGTCGGGGCTCGATCTGAGCAATCTTCTGCGGCTTAGCGCCCTCTGTAGGAGCCTCGATAGCCGGGTTCTCAGCAGCGACATCGCCTCTCCCGCTCTGCGAGCTCGATGAAGAGTTCCATCGTTTAGCCAGCTCCGAAGAGCGAGAGCGAGGGATTACACCTGAGGATTGGTGGTGCAGCAGATTCGATGATCTAGGAAGTGCGAGTCTGATGGACGAAGTCGACGAAGAGGCTATCGGTTGAGTATAGGTGAGAGTCGAGAGTGAGCGCCGGGCGGATCGGGCAAAAGTATTTCGAAGGACGCTAGCCATCTTGCTAAGATTTTGTTGTTCTGTGTGGTCCAACTGTATGAACAAGATACTCTAATGAGATGAGAAGATGTAGATGGTATTGATGGATGGGCAAAATTCAGAATCGATGGAGACGGTGAAGGTGGAGGAGAAAGCGATAGATCATTACGGATATTTTGATTTGTTGTGACTTTTATTTTTGCAGGCGATGACCGAAGGTAAAAGCTCGACCGGGTATAATCGCATCTGTTACGGCGTCGTGTTTTGTGCAAAGTGGGTTTTCGGATTCATCGCGCGCTCATCTCGAATCAGCACAATTCTGCTCATGGAGCTAACAACACAGTTGGTCAACTCTCGTGCATAAAGCGTCTGGAGGAGCTCAAAAGTCAGCCATATGCATTCCATACCTTGTCAATCTTCCACTGTCTTGGCATGTCCAATGGAAGCCTGCTCAGTGATCTCATTCTGGCAGTACTCAAATGGGCTCATTCAGTACCCAAGTACTACTCAGTGAGTTAAGCTACACCGGACACACCGGAGTACGCCGCTTTCCGCTGTTCCGATTGCGGCGCCTGCCTGAACTTTCACCGTACGGGTTTGTCATGATAGACGCGCGCGCCACATGACAATCCAACACGCTACTGCCACGTGACCCATACCTTCTCGGATCTCGCCGACACACACATCGTTTACTCGCTCGGATCTCTATAGCTCGGATCTCTATATCTCGTGGGTTTCCCTTTTCTGCTATCGTCGACAATCGATATGCATCTCGCTCTCGCTCTCGCCTATCTATGGACTCTCGACGACTCTCGATAGAACAGGATAGATGTTCGTTCAACCTGCTAGGTTGAACGATGGATTTAGGTCAAGGATATGGTCACGCTCGAGCTCTCACTCGAAGGTATTTAGATCTCGTCGACTCTCGTCGACTTTAGATAGTTTCCCCTCTCTCCAGTGATTTCTCGATTGTCGTCCAATCTCGAATACTCTCGTTCCCGTAAACGATTCCAGTCTATATCTCCGGTCCGCCTAGAAGCTACATGTATTGTCCTTTCTAGCCATCCCGCTGAGTATCAGTTTCGTCTATTCTCGTCCAATCTCGTCTACCTTCTTCGAAGTTAGACGATCCTCCCATATATTCTTGTCTTATCGATATCGCGTGCGCTACGGTGGTCTCTCTGACCGGAGCCTAGGCTGATCATCGTGACAGGGTTACAGCTGTATACACTGCAAAACTAATCAGGCTAACAAATCCCATCTGACTCATTTGCAGCCTACACTTGTCGACAGAGAGCTTACCAGGTACTTGCAATGAGCTGTGCGCTGTTTTTAGCATGCATGGGGCTCAACTGACGGAGAAGCGGCGAAAAAATGGCAAAAGAGCAGACTTTGGCAGGAACTGTAGTCTTTTCCAGTATAAGCATATTGCTCACGGACGCATGTGACACTTTGAAGTTCACAGAACTGCTTTGTATAATATTGGGACCATCTATGCAAAGTCTCAGAAAACTAGCTATATATGTGCATGAGAAACAAGAGTTCTCAGAAGACAGCTCTTTGGTGCTGGTCAGTTGTATTTGAGATGAATTGAGATGGACGCGCGATGTGGAGGAAAACCCACTTTGCACGAAAGTCGATGCCGTATCTGTTGCCACCTAGAGAGAGGTAAAACCATCCATTCTTCCTGCTTGCTCCAAGAGCACAAGAAGACATCATTCACTTGGCCTTGTCACTCCATTGGAGATCGAGATCTTGTAGCCTGCACTCATCATCGCTCGTAACGAACGGTCCAAAAGATTACCACCGATAATTCGAAGGCGGGAAGATCTAAGACGAGACAGGCGAGATGCACGCGCCATTGGGAACTGCTGAGAGACAATTAGGTGAGTCGAGTCTAGTCAAGTCGCCTTGATCTTTTCCTTACATATCATCCATACTGTGATGAGCTGGGTAGGCATGGAAGATGGAGATCGGCTGGGCGAGGTTCATGATATATAATGTGGTCGAGGAATGTAGCTGACCTCGCCTTCTATTTACTTTGCTATTACCGCCCTGCTTAACCCTGCTTTGCCTTCATGGACTGCATCTAACCAACGACGACCGCCTCAATGGACACATATTCTCGATCGCCCTCTCCATGGACCCGCCCAACACTGACTGATCAACGAAACGAACGGTCATGCCAACCACACACTACACCTACCACACTACGTCGACGCGCATCAACAGCTTGTGCCGAGCTGATCTCTGCCCTGGAACAATGTCATGCCAAGGGGCTGATGGCCAAGCTCGCGGGAGTATGTAACGAGCAGAAGGAGGCTCTGTCGATATGTTTGAGAAAAGAGGTGAGTCCCGTGAAGGATCTTCAGTGGATTCGGTCGTGAACCTCTCGGTCTCTACTTGTCTACTGTCACTCTCCCGTCACTCTCCCGAAGTGATTCGATCCCCGGCTTCGTTTCGTATAACCTTTCTCCCCCTTCCTTCGCTCAACCAGTGTGTAAACTATGACCTGTGGAATCGTCATACTCGAGACCCTCATCGGCATGGATACATGACAGTACTGATTACAACGGTGTCTTCCCATCCTTCGTTGTCTCGCATAATCTTTCTCATCCGCGTTGTCTCACACAGCGACTCGACAGGACGACTAGGAATCGAGAAGCTGCGAAAGATCGGACGGCCAAGAAAAAGGAAGTCTGGGCCGCGCTCGAACGAGAAAAGGCCGATGAGAAGGTATAGCCCGGTGGGGTATGTATGGTAAATCCAGCCTTGTTCTTGTCGTTCCTCTTGAGGCCATGTTGAGAGGTAGTAATAGCAGGTCAGATGACAAATCACAAATCACGAGCTGTAAGGACAGTGTCTACTTGGCCATGCCACGTTGCAGAGAAGGACGAGGACGAAGAGGAAGAAGACGGATACCTCAGATATAGTGTATACCCCCCTCCGCATAGGCTCGTAACAGAGTGCGAGATTTCTTTTGTATAATCAATCAGTCTAGTCCAGTCATGCTCGTATTGCCCTACCAGCACACGATTTCTCTCAGTCCGGCTCAGCATCGGCAAAACACCTCTCATACTCATATCCTGGTCGTATGACCAATGCCCAATCACAGCACGCATGCATATGGACCATTTCGAGCATACTAGTGCTCGAAAATAGCAAGTAGGCATGTGTTTCTTTTGGCCGCCTGATCTCCAAGTATCCCATTGCGCAGATGATGCGTGGAAGCGAAGCCAAGTCAAGAAAAAGAGAGTAACTATATATCATAAATGTCCATTTGCATTGTGTCGTCTATCTAATCATTATTCTACCTTCACAGCTCCTACTGCTGTTCCCTTCCCGCAAAGCTGAAGATATTTGCGCAATCACGTGCTGTGTCCACTCTTCCGTTCTCAGGCTCTAAGGGCTGCTTACAAGGCCAACGCGAGGACCATGAGAGCGGCACCGACGGTACCAGCTACCAAAGTCTGAGGAGCAACGGTGTTGATGGCACCATTTGTGCCGCTAGAGCCGGAGCCGGAGTCAGATGAAGTTTCGTTGGAACACACGCTTCCCTTGGAGGAATCGGCGATGAAGACTCGAGGAAGACCGCTCTTGACGGTGACAGCGAGATTACCGCTGCCGTCGGTGGTGAGGGACTCGCATGAGATGGCGTCGATGACCTTGGTGTTCGCGGCCCACTTCGACGAGCTGGAGGGGACTGTGACGGAGGCGTCTGAAGCGCTGGAACCAGAGTTGGAGAGGACCGAGACCAAGGGGCTCTTGGCAACGAGGATCGAACTGTCAGAAAGCGAGGTGACGGACATCTGAGTGACGAGAAAATTCAGATCATACAGATACAGGGTCAGCCCGCTATCTCCGTATGGCATCGTCCAGATGAGAACAGACAACTTACCTGGTTGGTGTAGAAGTCGCTGGAAGCACTTCCGGCAGCCTTTCGGGCAGCATTAAGCGAAGCGAAGAACTTGTACATGTCAGAGGAGGTGTCGTAGTTGGCGGTCCACAGGGGCTCTCGGTTGTCGGGGTCGTTTCCACCGGTGAAACCAGCCTCGCTGCCGTAGTATCCGTAAGGGATACCGTCGGTCACGAAGGGGTAGGCGTGAGCGTTTTTGATGAGCTATAAGCGGGGGCAATGCAGCGCTCTCGTCAGCTTTTATGTTATCCGAGGAGCATCGGAACAGATTGCAGCAGAGTCCTAGGAACCAAGCACTCACGGAGGTGTCCGTGACGGTGCTCTCAAATCGAGCGTTGTCGTGGTTGTTCAAGAAGTTGCCGAGGAGAGTGGGGTCTTCGAAGGTGCTCTTGATGGTCGATACCATATTCACGAGGGCCGTCAAGTCACCCGAGGTCTGGTTGAAAGCTCGAATCAAGGGGTAGTAGGCAGGGTAGTTGAACGGGTTGACATTGCCATCCTTCTGGTACTCGGCGTTGTAGGAAGCGTCACCGTTGAGGATTTCACCCTGGTTGAAGACACCTGCTGCCGAGGTGAAGTCGGGCCAGAAGTCCATCTGGACGTGCTTGACGGTGTCGATTCGAACGGCGTCGAGGGTATAATTAGAGACAAGCGACTTGATCCAGTCGTTCCAAGTGGTCTTGACACTGTCGGAGTTGGTGTTGAGATCCACAAGAGCGACCTGATCATCTCCCAGCCAGCAAACCTCGACCTGGGTCTGGTTGGTGTAGTCCGTGATCCAGCAGAACGAGTGGTACTCGTCAGAGGCGTCGAAGGGAGCGTAGTCGGCGTTAGGGGTGAATGAGGCTCCAGCTGTAGCAGCGACGTGGTTGACGACGACATCGACCATGAGGTACATGTTCTTCTCGTGAAGCTTGGAAGAGAGCGATTTCAAGTCATCGGCAGTACCAAAGTTGGAGTTGAGGTTGTTGATGTCCAGGGTCCAGTATCCGTGGTAAGCCTCACCGAGACCGGTGGTTCCGCCAATGTTCTCAACCACGGGGGAGATCCAGATGGTGTCGTAACCCATGCCGGAGATGTAGTCGAGCTTGTCAGCGATGGCGGACCATGTTCCACCGCAGTACTTCCTGTCAGAGGTGTTACAAGTGCTTGAAGCTGAAGAGGGTCGGGCGAATCGATCGGTGATCAGCTGGTAGACTGATCGAGATCGCATACCAGCATCATCGAGGGCGAGGGTCGCCGGGAGGGCGGCGAGAAGAGTAACGAGCGGTAAGAGGGACGAAGCTGACGTGAACATTTTGTTTGCGTATATTTGCTTTCGTGCCTTGTTTTTCCAAGTAAGCTCAAGCGCGAGCGAATGTAAAGTATGCGTGTTCAGCGGTGTGGTTAATGTGAGTCTGGGCGTGTTGGGAGAGAAACCGAAAGGGTAGTGGATGATGCTGCGTGCAATCGCGTAAAGGAAGCAAGTGAGTGTCGATAGATGGGGATCGTGTGAAAGATCAAAGGGCGAGCAAGGAAGGAAGGTGTATGCGTGAGTGAGTGAGTGAGTGAATGGTCTAGATGGTACGACTTCAAGTCGGAGTGTTCTGCAGGCAGAAGGGCACAGAAGCAATGAGGGCAATGAGGCGAGTGAAGCGTTGCCCGTACGAAAGGATAGTGCGTGAGAAGCATAGGACACGTGCGGTGATTGTCGGAGGGGGGAGAAAGCGCGCCGAGATTGTGCCAGGAGAGATCGGCGGTCAGCCAAAGGAGGTATGAGCGGTAGTCGGGTCCGGGGTGGTACAAAGGAACAGGATTCGGATAGTCAGCTTTCTATCGGACCTGACTTGTGGTAGGTTGCTCGGGCTCAACGGCTCTCTCAAGAGGTGACGGCAGACGGTAGATGCGTTGTCCCCGTGCGCCACTCGCACACACACACACACACACACACACACACACACACACACACACACACACACACACACACACACACACACACACACACACACACACACACACACACACACACACACACACACACACACACACACACACACACACACACACACACAGCTCAACAGGGCGGACGAGGGACAATATGATGTACGGTGACACGTAAAGTCCGTAGGTCCGTGAGTCCGTGCATCGATGCGGAGGGAACGAGCGGGGTATCCATGTCTGACGAACGGCAACCCGGCTTTACCAAGGGGGTCGGTCCTGAACGTTACTCACAGATCGTGTGGTTGTGATGGCGGTCGTCGAGGCGATCAAAGCGACTGTTGGTATGTGCGAAGATCCGAGAATGATTGTATGACTGGGAGATGGACAGACAACAAAGATGAAAAGAAGATAAGGAATGTATGCGATTCATTCCATAGGCATAGGCATAGGGATAGATCGTTTGTGTACATATCGCAGTCCACTAAACATGGTAGCTTTTTTTCTCACCTCCACTCGCGTCCGGCCACAGAAGCACATAAAGAAAGAGCAGACGCAGTCATCGCGACCCCCCTAAGCTTAGCCTGATCTGAGAGAGAAAATCAAAACATCGCATAACGTTAAAAGTACAGCCCGGGGGTAAATACAAGCTCCGTAATCTACGCCCATACCAAAAACCACCGGCGCCACCTTTTAATTTTCCCATTCCATTCAACGTCGCGTCCTCGATCGGGCGGGCGGGAGGCAGAAGAGAGCGAGCGAGTCGAAAAGAAGGTTGGTTCAGGGTGTTTTGCACTTTCGGCTATGATTTGAATCTTTCTGTGGTAGAGCAGTACCTCACTCACATCACGCCGCAGCGCGTTATCGCGCGCTTGCTCTATTTATTAGATAGAGGCCATTTTTTTTACATATTTTGCCCGTAAAGAAAAATCCTGAGTGCTGTGCAGTGCAGTGCTTGGCGACGGCGACGCCGACCGCATAACCGTATGACCGCATTCCATTTCATAGCGTGGCAATACCCGAGCATCCAGACGTCCATTTCATGCATGTCTGTAAGCACGTAGGCAGACGGTTCCTGTGACACAGATCTGTTATCCCACTCATAAGTCCACACGTATACTCGGCCATACATATGCGATTCGCAACTGAAAGCCACATCGCGATCGAAACGACCAGTTGAATTCCAATTAATGGACTTCGAATTTCCCCGCATAAGAACTGGACACATGACCGGTTCTAAGGCGAATGCAAATGTGAATACCGCCTGATTCTCGACCCAAGGTCTGACACAGTCAATCATCTTTACAACAACAACGCTACTCTGTCCATACTGTGAATAACCTCCTACCAATCCCATATCCTACTATGATGATTCGGCCGTCATCGAGGCAGAGTCCCTACTTTCGCCCAACTACCAAACCTCAAAGGCGGTTCGAGCCCATCCCCATTGAACACCTCGAGCTCGGGCGCGAGGAAGATTGTCCCGTCCGATATTTTGTAAACTACCATGATGAAGATGTATATCCAGCTCAAGATGACTTGAATCGAGATGATAGTTGCCAGGACCTTGAAAGCGAACGAGTCGAGTTCTCGTGCGAGGATCGTAGTGGCCGTTGCCCATACTAATCCCAGAAAACGAATAGAGATAAGTGATCAGCTCAATTGAATACCTTGTCGTGGAAAGTGAGAGCACCGAACGTCATTCGAAGTAGCATGATCGAGCCTACATACCTCCTACGGGGAAAGTATAGGCTAGCCAGCCAATAGAGAAGTTCTCGGGTAGCCAGTACGATGTTGAGCGCGATCCATGATCAAGGGTAATCGCCATTGCCAAGACGTAGAGTACCAGACCTAGACCCCAGAGGATCAGAGCGACGATCAGGCATCCAGCGTAGATGGAGTCGGCTATGTTCAAGAACCTAGCCTGTTCGAAGACCAAGCTGGTGACGATGCCTGAAGTCGAGCTTGCCATACGAGTACCGAGCGTGACTGACGCGGAGGCCAAGTGCGTATCGTGAGTGTATGCAAGATCCCGGGTAACTTTACCCAGAAGGGCTATCCCGAATGATCCCTGACCGCACGGTCCGAGAGGCAAGAACACGCTCGGCAGCGCAGTAGGCGTTGGGATCCCGTTGACGGCACAGCGGTATACCCAGATGCCAATCATCATCATGGCGATTGGGACGCCCGTGCCCCAAATCACGAAAGAGCAGATCACAGTCGATCGAGCGAGTGCCGGATCGAACGGCGCTAGGGCTTCAGCGACGATACCCCCTGACGCTGCGGCGACGATTGAGGCGACGATGGGAAGAAGCCATGTGGATGAAACGGATTGATGCGTGTGCGATTGGCGCGTAAACCTGAACCAAAAAAAAAAAAAACGCAGTCAGCTATGGACAGGAAATATCAGGGGTCTTTTAGGGAGAACAGAAAACGGCGATGCGCACATCATGAACAACATGCCGATATTAGCAGCGATAGCAAGGACGACGTCGAGCCACCATACAGCAAGTGCCAGGTAGGCAAACTTTCTTCCCCAAGCCGGTACACAGACGAAAGCCGTCATGTTCTGATCAAACCTCACAAAATGTTGCAGAGACTAGATCAGTAACATGCTCTCTCGCTCATATCATCTCTTCCTGTGATATAGCTGGTTCTGGAACGTAGGTTTGATGGATGGAGAGACTCACGACGATAGTTGCTAGACCCATGGGTAGACAGCCCCAGTACATCCCTGCCGCCGGATGCGTCACCACCGCCGTCCAGGCGCCCTTCCAACGGACATACCGGACGACATTCCCTGTGAGAAGCACGATGAATACGATCACATTCAGGACGAAAATGATGATGCCGCATACTCTGAGCCAGTAGGCGTTGTATGGAAAGCTGTGTAGTAGGATCGAAGTTATGCCGGTGCCCATATTGAGGGTCCAGAACCTACACACGTCATAATCGGCGTCAGCTCTGAGTAATGAGCTACACACCTGAGGGGCACGACTCCGAATAGACGGCATGTAAGGCGTTACTCACGAAGGTGATAGTAGTAAGCATGTCCTCAGCACGCGAGGGAGGTGTGCGAAAGGCTTGTTAGCTGACGCGAACGTCGAAGTTGAATTTCGGTCTGAGCAGACCACAGTCGTGGACGAGGGTCTGGGGTGCATTTCTTGATGCGCCTCCATTGTAGTACTACTTGGCGGTTCACGACTCATGTCGATGTCTACGATATGGTTTCGGTTCATCATTCACATACGCGTGGTTGCTAAGAAATCGTTACTCAGTGGACAACGCACAAGCGAGCAAGGAGTTTGGCAAAGAAAGAAGATTGTCAGTGGCGAGGATCGGATTCTTCTGTCTTCTGTGAGTAATGTGGTACGGGCAACCAGGCGATGCATCAAAACTCATTAAGTCCGCTTTTATACGTTGACATTGACATTCAGCATTCGGACATGAAGATGATTATCGAGTCAGTGCTTTTTGCTGTGACTCGGAATCTCGCAAAGACACGACATCGTAATCGCGATCGTCCCGAATATTATCTGACGCGAGCAGAGCAAAGCTCGACAGCCGGGTCTGTATCGTGGTGTTCGGTGCCATGCTCGCATCAATGTGAGCTACCAGCATCGAGGTAGGCGAGATGATGATTTGGAATGACTACTGTGCGAGGTCAGCTGCTCTTCAATTGCAAGTAGTCATACGCACGTCGATTCCCCAGCGATTCGTAGGATACCTTAAGTATTCCGAACTTTGGCAGCCTGACATTCGGACAAGGCCGATGTCATCATCGAATATCCATGGGATATTTCCGAATCGATCAGACCCAAGACATTCCAGGTTTGAGCGAAGGGTGCATCATGAATGCATGACCGTAACGATGGATTTGGGGGGTTCCCTCGAGCCATCCACTTATCTCTCTAATCCAGTCTGAGGTGCACAGATCTCACCGACAGCCTACAGCCGGTGCCGGTGCCGGTGCCGGTGCAAGATGCTGCTATTTTCAGTTGTCCCACAGTCGCACAAACGTTCGTCTTCGCCATACAGCAGTGCCACTAGCGAAATCACCGGTGCGGCGACATCGGTGGATAGCTAGGCTTACACACACACACGGACCCTATATTGATTTACGTAAATTGTAAAGAAAGAGCCGGCGGCCACCCCTGGGGTTGAATTCTATGCGGGGTGCGGGGATTGAGGGGTAGGAGCGATGGAACTAGCCTATCCTGGCAATAGATCTGATTGATAGAGCGGTAGGTGCCTTAAGCCCTCAGTCGTGGTGGGGTGGGGATGATTGGTGCTGGTGTTAGCGATCTGATCTGCGCAGTCAGCTGCAGCCGGGGGAGAGCAATTCGCAAGTGGCCGAGGGTGAGGGACTACTAGCTTACTAGCTAGCTGTAGTACGGTAATACTATCGTCAACCTGCCGACTTGACCACCCACAGTCCAAGTCACCTGTGTATGCTATCCTCTTGAGGATCATCTTCTTTCAGCTTCTCTTCTGTTATAGCTAGCTCGCCCTTATAGGATCTGTGAGAGACAATTGTACACTGACTCGCTCAACGAACATTACTAGATCTCCCTCCGTTGTAATTGCATCCCATCGCAACATACCTTCCGTTGTGCCGCTCCACTTGTTAGTCTTCGCTCGACACTGTCTACCCACCCATCCTTTTGATACCTATCCGCACTGTTCACACGTTGCCTACCTCTCTTCGTGTAATCATCATCACCACGACCCTCAGTACACTTGTATCTTCCAGCATTCACGCAGGTACCAGAACGCAATCGCGTCTCATCTTCAAACGAACAAGCTGAACGAACGAGCCAAGATCTCCACCGCATCCAATTCCAAGCAGAGTGATCGCTCCTTTGAGTTTGACTCGTGATAGCACAACAGAAGGACGCTCGTGCGCCAGCGCAACTGCCCCGCGAGTCCCCGTGATACCCTTTCTGCCCCACTCAGGACACGCCTGAGAACACTTAGCCCGAGTCTCATACATAAGGAGACATTCGCTGCTTCTCTGTGTTTCACTCGACAGTTCAAAGGTAAGCAAGCAATCTTTCGTCATAGCTGTACCCTGCCCGCCTGCACACTGTCTTCTGCTTGTAACTTGACTTTCGTCTAACAATATCTGACCCAAACGCTGAAACCTTGTCATGTCTTTCTCCTCGACACCACGTAACCTCCCAGCATCACGATGACTGCCCCCATCCCCATCTCGAGCACTGGCCCATCTACCATGACCCAGCACGGACCCCAGCCAATCCTCTCGCCTCCTCTGCCTTCGAACACGCCCGGATCCTCAATGTCAGTCTCACCACAGACTCCATTCTTCCCCCCTCCTGGCCTAGCGACATCCAGCACTCCCACCCAGTCCTCGAGCTTGTTCAAGTGGGCATCGTCTTTCGGCAAGTCTCCCAATTCGCAGACCAACGGTAATGTCACCGGGCTGGGTCCTTCTTCGCTTAACAAGCAATCTGGATTCGACGTCCCTCCTACCATCCAGGATGTGGAGGACCACGAGCACGAACACGATTCGTTTGAATTCGGCGACTATGGAGATCTCAAGTCCCGCTCTTGGACAGCGTCCGCTGGCACAGGTGGCAGGAGGACCATGTCTATGTCATACGCCTCAGGACGACAAGGCCAGAGCGGTATCGCCGCTATGCTCAAGGGTGGCTTCGGAGACAACAACACCGGTCAAGGCCAAGCCATGTCTCCTCCCGCTGGAGGTGGCGGAGCTGCTCCCGGTCAGTCTATGCCTGTCGGAGGGGTCATGGCGGACAAAGCTGCCAAGGGTCAAGGTGTCTTGAGGAGGTTGAGCTTAAGCGGCGGAAGCTACAGGGTGAGTGGACTTATCGCTTATCGTTTCTGCTTGATGGACCGGTTTAGCATAGATGGCATGGTTCTTTCTGTTCTTCTCGATCATACCGAGCATCGCCGGTCTTCTCATCTTGTGTACATGATCATCGCTGACCACACCTGTGACCCTCTCCTGCAGCCCGCTTTCCTCTCACCTCCGCTCCAGAGCGCACCCCTCCCTCCGTCTCCACCAGCAGTCCCTTCCATTCCTGCACCTGCGCCTGCCCCACCTGCTGCTGAACCGCAACTCAACCGCGCTGCGACCATCACGGGCGCGACGACCGCTTCGAGCAGGGGAAGACGATACTCGGAAGGCCAGAGGAAGAGGGGTGTTTCGCCGGTGAGTGTGAATGCGATCTGCTATAAGCTGCCAAGATCCTACGCCGCTTGACCAGACAGCTGCACTTCCCTACGCCGCCCTATGGAGGATTCTTGCTGACACTTGTGCGATGACGTGTGCGCTCTGCTGTTGACTTATATAGATGGGCGAGCGAATCCTTCGAGACCACGGCCACTTCTGAGCGGGGTTCAGGTTTTCTGCCTTCTCTCCCTCGCTCGGCAGGCCGGACGGCAGATTTTGACTAGCTCATCCGTTACCTTGCATTGGCAGGGCTTGGAGATACGCTTGGGAAGAAGAACGGAAGGAAGACGAAATCGAATATCGGTGCAACATCTTGACGATGGGGACCACGTGTGGCGAACAGAGCAGAAGGGTTCGATCACGGAGAAGGCGGTCAGATCAATGTTTATCGTCGACCACGAACGAATCAGCACGACGATGACGACGACGTTGTATATTGGTCATACTTGGAAAAAAGGTTTAGGTCCAGCCACTTTGAAAGCGCTTCGAAATTGACATAAAATCCACATGGTGAATCTCAGATTCGCTCGTTGTATGATCGGTCTGGTTTGCTCGGATCAGTCTTCGTCACGAAAACACAAATCGTTGTCTGACTGTATATGACTGTATAACCATCGAAGGTAGTTATCCTTCCCGCTTCTTTCCTTTCGTCTATTTTACCTTCGAGGTGGTGATTGTATACATATCTCGTTGTACCCTCGTCGTCAATGCCCATGCCGCCAACTCCCAACAACCGAATTATGCACGGATATGTAAAAATTGGATCAGGTCTTCGAAAAAGGCATGTTCTGTTTGACACATGAATATCATGTACAATTGATGAAAAAAGTCGGTCGAATGAGCTCGTCACGTCACGGTTCCCCGTATGAATACAACATGGTTGTCTGGTAGTCTCGACCTGACACTTCCTCCCCTGCTCCGTTTCAAGGCAGCGTCCTAAAGTCGAGCTGAAGAGATCCATCCTTAAGATCTGAGCTCCCAGAGTCAAGATAGAACACCAGGAACAGCGCTCATATACGCGCTACCCTTTCCAAGCTAGTCCAGTCGAACAGAACCACATAACGCGCCTTGTCGACCCAACGTCAATCCCTCCAGCGCACTCCCATCCGTCACCCGGGTTTGATTCGACCCCAACCCCGACGCCGCCTCGCCCTGGCCCGTTTGTGTCATATGCGATGAGAGGAGCTTGGATCCTCCCGGTGTGCGCATGGCTTGGCCAGGTCCCGAGAGGTCGTTGAAGCGCGATGATGGCGGTGGGTTGGGTATTAAAGCCCTGAACGCTTTTCGTACTGTATGAAATCCAAGCAAAGTCAATGGTGAATCTTGTCAGTGACAGAGCCCTGGCATGTGCAGGCAGACCAGCTGGGAGCGGGTGCACGAGGATCTGCAATTCGCATGTATGCACATGCTCCCAAAAGACCATCGCATCTCCCAAGGACAGGACGCTCGCGCTTCACCACTCACCTTTCTTGATGAATCCGTAGAAATCCCTATCAGAATTCAGCTGTCTCACCAGCTCGGGCAGACTAGGCAGCGGCGGATCGCAATTGGGTACTATCAACAAGCCACGTCGAAAGGTGTATCGCATCAGCCCCGCTCTGTCGCGCGACCCACAGAGTTGCTGCGCCGCGCCTGCCATCCGAAAAGGTGGGAGCTGGGGGTTTGCTCACCTGAATAGTCCTGCTTGGACACGTCTATCAGTATTGAGAATTCGCGAGCGGGGTCGTTCGGGTCCAGCAGCGTGAATCGCATGAGTAGGAGGTCCTCTGCAGTACCCATAGCACAAGGGAATCGTTAGCTGTTTGGCCGAGAATATCTCTCGGTAAATGGCGAGGTGATCAACAGAGTCGCAATCGCGATCACGTCGCGACTTGACCCGTCATCCGCTTCGCTCCGCCTTGCGTTACGGCTCGCTGTCGCTGACGCACCTTTGATACCTTCGACTTTCCACCCGACAGCCTCTTCCAACTCCCTAAGTTCAATCTCATCCCGATCCCGCATATCGTCCAGCACTTTCCCTTGCCTCTCCTTCTCGCTCTGCTCCAATTTCACTTGTTTGCGCAGGCTATTCAGCTCGTTCTCGAGCGTCGAAGATTGGTCTTTCACTTTCTGAAGTTGGGATCTCAGATTTTGGAGAGACGAATTTAGGTCCGAGAGTGTGTGTCGTTCGGATTCGAGAGCTGTACACACCGAACGAAAAGTACCAAACACCGGAAGACAGTGTCAGTGATTGCATTAAGCTGGCCTGCCTTATTTTCGACCTTATGGCTGTGAACCATATGATAGATCTGTAACCTTTGCCTGAGAATACGACCCGATGAAGCCATTCCACCCTAAGGTCCGTGACAGACGTGTACTCACTCTCTAGCATGTCCCCCTCGCGCTCCCTCTCGAAATGAATCTGTTTCTCAATCTCCTCCTTCTCCGCCCTCAAATCTCTCAGAGCGTTCGAGTGATCGCTCGCTCGCGCCGCAATCTCGGTCCTTGCAGAGAGAGTGTACCCATCGATCTATGGACGATGTCAACCCCACACCAAAAAGGACATGGTCAATCAGCTTTTTTACTACAATGAAGGGCCAAGCTGAACGAAGCCAGAATCGGGAGTTGAACCTAGAACGCTTACGGCCGTCAGGAATGCCTCAACGTGCCGCTGGAAAGGCTCCCATTGCAGGTCGATCGACGGTGCCGTCCCGTTCGAGGCGCTCTCGTCCAGTATAGCAAGCAGCGACACTGGCTTCGGTGCTGCTAGGTAATTTACAGGCGGCATGTTGGAGTGTTCGGATGCGGGATATCGTGTGTGGTACGAGATGTAGAGGTGGGTACTTCTTCTTTGAAAGTCCGCCTTATTGATGGCCAAAATCCTCCTCTTGCGCGGGTCTGGCTTTCCTCCAGGACTGACTATTTATAAGGTGACGTAGAGCGAGCGTGTGAGTCGAACGATCAATCTAAAAATCGTGGATGGATGCGTGGATGTATGAGATTGCCGACAATCTATCTTGTTTCGTAGTTTACCACTTTCGACGGAAAAAGCAACGCATGTTTGGTTCTTACTCTTGGCTATGTTCGTCTTGTAATACGCGCGCGTGTTATCTCGCTCGCGTTCAGATCACGTGGAACCCACTGCAGTATTAATTGTTCATGCTTTATTTAGACTTTATCCCGAGTCCCTCAACATATATGAATACGTGGATTAGCGGGATCAAAAGAGGTGCAGTGCACAGAGAATGGAAAGTCAGTCGCGTCATACCTTGATCCTTGTATTACGTTGAACTACGCTTGTGTACGTGTACAGTGGTGTAGGTAGAATGGGACGCGGTCAAACTCAATTCGCCAAAACAAAACAACAACCGTACAACCGTACACCACCCAGGAGATCAATCAATCAACTTGAACTTGAGATAGACTTTCCATAGTTAACCTTTCATTCTCATATCTGTCTTTATACTATCGCATCACACTACAGCGTCTTCTTCTGCTTTCAGATATACAACGTCGTCTTTTGATTACTACAACGAACACACCCGAACAGACAGTCGATCGCGAGTAGATCGACGCGTTTGACTAAACACGCCACCCCCAATCACAAGGACAATCAGACCGCTCGGCCCACCATGTTCTCACGCGTCCTCAAGTCAACAAACTCTCAAGGCCCCATCTCATCGTCATCTTCCAATTCGTCCTCTGACCGACCGTCCTCTCCGACCAAGTTGTCCTCCCGGACATCTCACATCAAGTCCCAGTCGACTTCGGCCCAGCCCTCACCGTCCAAGATCCCCGTAGCGTCTGCGACCCCTTCTTCCAGATCATCCTTCGTCAATGGCGGTAGCAAAGAGAATGTCCCCGCTCCCCCCGCTTCTTCCGCCAACCCCAACGAGAAAGAGCGATCCAACTACTTGTCTTTCCTCTTCTCGCAGTCTCAGCAAGGCGCACCCACCACCCCTGTCAAAGTGAATAAATCTGCTGCTGCGCCCGCCGCTCCCAATCCAGGACAGGCGTATCATGGTCAGGGTCAGGGTCAAAGTCAAGGTCAGGCGGTCAATGCGCAACGCGACGACCGTCAAACTCGAGGCCAATACGTGCCAGAGTCAGACGATATCCACATGCAAACAATGAAAAACACCGTCAACCCGGCTATGCTCAAGCAGCTCGCCAGCATCCCGGCTCAACCTCCATCGGGACTGCCCCTGAGGACCGGTGCGACTCAGCAGGCTCATGGAGCGGCGGCGAACCCTTATGCGATCCAGAGGGGCCAAGCGTACGCCGAAGACGTGCATATGAAGACTCAGCGACATGAGGCTCGGACTGAGAAGGAAAGGGGTCTTCAGCTCTGGGAGCGAGAGCTCATCGAGTCGGCCGAGATGCGGAGAAAGGCTACGGTCGCTCAAATCTGTGAGTGAGGCTCGAAAAAGTATCCTAATCTGCTCGGCGAGCCCTCGCTGACTGAAACTTCTCTTTCCTTGTACAGACTTCCTTGACTATTATTGTAAGCTTTCCTTTTGTTCAAGACTCAATCCCCGAGCGTCTTAGCTTATAGTCATTGGCTCACTCAGTCGACCTGCTCGGGTACATCGCGAACCGAAAGAAGCGATTGGAGACGTTCAAGGCCGATACCACCCAACGTAATGTGAGCATTGAATGCAGCTTGTCCGTTTTAGAACCCACTAACTGTGTTGTCAATCGCTCTACAGGTGACCGGGCCGGACTTCCAAAAGGAATGGTCTTCCTACAACGGTCGAGAACGAGTCCTTCTGCGAAAGCGTCGAACCAAGCTTCGAGTCGAGCAATTCCGAATCATCGCTCAAGTCGGTCAAGGCGGTTATGGATCGGTTTACCTGGCCCGAAAGGCTGATACCAACGAAGTTTGCGCCTTGAAGAAGATGAGGAAAGGTACGCTGGCCAAGATGGACGAGGTCAAGCATGTTCTGGTGGAGAGGGATATCTTGACCGCCGTCAAGACCCCTTGGTTGGTCAGGCTGCTCTACGCGTTCCAAGACACCGAGCATGTCTATCTTGCCATGGTGAGTGTCTTGTATTGGCGCGTAGAAGCCGCAGTCTGCCGTGACTGATGTATACATTTCGTCGATAGGAATACGTTCCGGGAGGCGACTTCAGAACCCTGCTCAACAACTCGGGTGTACTCAAGGAAGAACATGCACGATTCTACGCGGCCGAGATGTTCATGGGTGTCAATGAGCTCCACAAGCTAGGATACATACATCGAGATCTCAAGCCAGAGGTGAGCTGCTGACTTTGAATCCTCTCAGTGACACCAAAAGCTGACGATCACTTCCATCAGAACTTCTTGGTCGACGGCACTGGTCATGTCAAATTGACCGATTTCGGTCTTGCCACTGGTGCGCTCAATCCTCAGAAGATCGAGTCGATGAGGCAGAAGGTAAGCCATTTTTAAACAGTGTTCCGCTAGAATCAATGAACATACATGTCTGACTTCTGAGGGTCTATCTAGCTCGACCAAGTCAAAGATGAGAACCTTGTTTTCCGAAGCACCCTCGAACGACGAACCATCTACCGAAGTATCCGGATGGCCGAACCTCGATACGCCGACTCGGTCGTTGGTTCGCCAGACTACATGCCACCCGAGGTGCTCCGAGGCAAGACCTATACGTACTCTGCCGATTACTGGTCTTTAGGTTGTATCCTATTCGAGTTCTTGTGTGGGTTCCCACCTTTCTCCGGTTCTACGCCCGAGGAGACTTGGGCCAACTTGAAAAACTGGACTCGAGTTCTCCGTCGACCCGTATACGACCGACCCGAAGATCTCATCTTCAACTTGACCGACGTCGCATGGGACGCCGTCACTCGACTGATCGCTCACCCGAAAGACCGAGTCTCCGCCTTGGAAGATGTCCAGACCTTACCCTTCTTCTCTTCTCTTCCGTTCAAGAGCCTCAGGCAGATCGATGCGCCGTTCGTACCAGTGCTGGACGGAGAGACGGACGTGGGGTACTTTGACTCGTTCACTTCCCCAGAGGATATGGCCAAGTACGCAGAGGTGTTCAAGAAGCAGCGAGATGTCGAAGCTGTCCAAGAGAAAGGTCAGGGAAACAGGAACAACTGGGTCGGCTTCACTTTCGGGAGGAACGCGAATGTGAGTATTGCTATCTTTGACCCATCAGCTGGACTAGCCACAGATCCAAACAAGAGAGCAATTTGTTTTTTTGAGCTGATCAAATTGCCTATCCAATTGTTTCGGCTCTATGTTAGGTCGCCCTCGCTCCCAGAGGCATCAAGCCGGAAGGCGAAGCCCTCCAGACCATCTTCTAGAGGCTGTCATACATATATCTCGTACAGCTTGTTCCTACTTCTTCCAGAAATTGTAAATTATTATGTTTCCACGTATCTCTCTTTCCGCCTTCTATGAGAGGCTTCCCAACATGATTTCAGCCCTTTTCCTCAGTGACTACTTGGTTTTGTCCTATTCACCTCCCTGATCTTCCCTAGAATTCTTCCTGACCTCGTACCTAGTCGAGCGCTTCTTCCAGGGAGCCGCGAATCGCCCATATTCCGCTTTTGAGTCTCGCTTCATATACTACATACAGCCTTAGCGTCCAGCTCCTTCCCCTGTCTCATGAATCATATCTGAGCGTTTCACGAACATTTCACGATTGTGTATAGCTTCGAGAAGTCTTTTTGCAACGGGCTCAAAGGTTAAGCCTGGCTAATTGAGCAATGGCGGATGAATACGACCCCGCGTTGCTCCGCTCTCGCACAACCGATACCCTTGGAGAAAAGCTTCAGTGCGTCGCGGACAACGATGTACGGTGCATACCTGTGACGGTCGGTCAGTCGATCGGTTGCACTGGTGAATCGCAACTTTGTTCGCTCTCAGAGGAATGGATGGACATGGAAAGGGTAGCAACAGAACTTCAGGTGAGGTTCCACAGACGCACGCACTCGTACTTCGGTATTTACATTTACATTTGCCATGTCGCGTCGTTGCCCTCGACTTTCGCGCGCGTCCGGCTCAGTTCTATCATTATTTCCGCAAAACCAAGTTATTTCGCTCAACGGTCTGGTTTCGGACTCCGAATCCCATCTAGCAACCGTAGCTTTCGAATTGATACTGCGTAAAGACTGGCCGCCAAGTAGCAGCAGTCAGGATCGACTGAGTCAACAGTCGTTGTCCTTCAGATCTTACTGCATTTGAAAGTCCGCTCACACGCTTCGGCCTCGATTACACATTTGGTTTACTTTACTCGACCCGATTCGTCCGCCGATACCATGGCGATCTCGACGGCGGTGACACCTCGAAGGTCCACTCGAGGCACCATCTTCACCCCTTCGCCATCCGTAGCATCCTACGGTTACGGGAATGGCTACGGCGGAGGTGCCCTCGCATCCACAACTGCTGCTCAAGCTAGGAAGGCAGATACATCCTACCATTGGAACTCTGCGCCCCTTGCCAGCACCAGTGCTGGTAGTGGACAAATACGCTACAGCTCCTTCTCAAGGATCGTCTCGCGCAAGATCTCGACTCCGCTCCGGATTGGCTTAGCAGGCAAAACAGCTGGACCTGGAGCAGGAACATCAGGGAGTCGAGCGAAGGGCGACGAGGAGAGCAGGTTCGCCGTGGGAGATGGCGTGCTGGTCTCTGTCGAAGGAGGTGACGAAGGAGTCGGGATCATCATTGGTCTGTGGGATGAACAGAAAGCCTCTTCGTCTCGCCGCATAGAGGGCCTCGAGGGGGACGGAGGGGAAGAGAATGGTGAAGACGATGAAGAGGACGACGGGCCAAGCATGATGGCGGAAATTCATTGGGCGTTCAGGAAGGAGGATCTGCCCAGTATCATGAAGACTGCCAATGTGCAAGAGGTGAGTGCGGAGAGGACCACAGTGCACTGAGCACCCAGTCTACCGAGGCTCTACATATGAGTGTTACCGTCACAATCCTGGCTCTATCCACACATATCGCAATTCCGCCCAAGAGCCAAAACTGACCATACTTGGATGCACCGTATCCTCCCTTATTGTATTTGCACCGCTTGCGTCCTGCAGAACGAAGTCCTCCTAGCAGCATCAACGACCTCTCGCCCCGTATCGTCGATTCTGCCGGTTCAACTTCTGAGCCGCACAATACCGATTTACTCGAAAGCGTTCTACAGGGAACAGTTCCCCGAGACGAAATCCAAAGTGAAAGGATGGTCGTATGTCCGTCAGGGCGTGTACTGGTGTCATCGGGCCTTTGACAAATTCGCTCGGGGCGGGAAGAGCTGGAGGGTCGATATTGACGGATGGAGAGAAGGTGGGAAAAGGGGTCTGGGCTGGAGCGTCAGAGAGAGTCTGGCGGCTGACGTTGGAGGGGCCAATGATGGAGCTGCTGGAGATGATGACAGTGAGAGCGATGATGAAGATGGGAGCGAGGCTGAAGTAGGCGAAGATAGTGATTCTGATGATGATCAAGAAGACGACGAGGATGAGGATGACGAGGAGGGACGGGGTGACACTTTCAAGCCAAATCAGAGGAAGCGGAAGCGTGCAGCCACTAGAACACCAAGCAAGAAGAAGAAGCAATCCGCCAAGAAAGCCAAAACCAAGACCTCGAGATCCACCGACAGAACCAACAGACAGCGTAAAATTATCGCCGGACCTGCCGCGAGAGGACGACTGAAAAAGGTTCCTCACCCGAAATCGTCTGCGTCACACTTGCCGCTCTCTGTGCTTTCGCCCGAACAACTACCTGTGGATCCGTACGAGAGGGCTCTGAGGTTGTTGCATGTTGGCGCTACACCCGAGAGTCTGCCTTGCAGGGAGGAGGAGTTTGTCGATGTGCTCAGTAAGGTGGAAGAAGGAGTGGAAAGCGGCGGCGGTGGCTGCTTGTGTGAGTCGCCTAACCATCATTCATCCTCTTCACTGTGTCGCGCCCTTCGTTCCCTCTACAAATTTCTACCTTTGCTACTGGGAGATACAGCTCTCTTCGCAGGAACGTCCTTCTCCCCTTCTAAAGCTCAATTGGATCACCCGAGTCCCATTGTACCCACGAATTGAAGTACGGCAGATAAAGACGAAGAAAACCTACTGACATCCGCTTGACCTACATTTCATCGCATATGCCTATATGCAGACATCGCTGGCGTCCCCGGAACAGGCAAGACAGCGACAGTACACGCGGTCGTGAAAGAGCTTAAACGCAAAGCGGAAGACGGCGAGCTACCACCCTTCTCCTACGTGGAGATCAACGGCTTGAAAATCCCCTCGCCACAACATGCGTACACGGTCCTTTGGGAGGCGATCAGCGGCGCGAAGGGTGCTTCAGCTAAGACCGCGCTCCGGGGTCTAGAGGGACATTTCGGACGGAAAGTGGGGCGAGGCGTCAGAGGACCTAGGGGTCATACTTTGTGAGTGTGGGGTGAGAATTATGGCATTCGTGATATCCGACATGTACTGCATGACGAGTCATGCCTGGGATGTCGTGTGTTGCCTCTGCTGAGCTCGGCAGTCTACCGTTCGAAGCAAATGCAGATCTAGCGCTGATAATCCGATGACCTGACCTCGCATTTTGCTTGTCCTTCGCCAGTGTCGTGCTCATGGACGAGCTCGACCAGCTTCTAACGGCAAAACAGGATGTCGTGTACAACTTCTTCAACTGGCCCACAATGCCTGATTCACAGCTGTTCGTCATTGCCGTCGCGAACAGGATGGACCTGCCGCAGCACCTTGCGGCCAAGATCAAATCCAGAATTGGTGGGTAGACGACCGTTTTCGCTCTCTCTCTTTATTGACCCTTTCCCGCGTAACATACCTCTAGCATCTGCAGAATACGTCTTTTGGAAGAGTGACTCGCTGACGCCGCATCTGCCCCTTTTTGGGTATGGTTGTAACATAACATGACAGGCCTTCAGACAATTCTCTTCCAGCCATATGACCGATCCGCCCTAATCTCCATCGTACAATCGCGTCTGATCCCGCATCCTCTCGCTCCCTCAGGCGACCCAAAGGTCCTTCTGCCCGACGCTATCGCGCTAGCTGCAACGAAGATGGCCGGCACGAATGGTGATGCACGACGAGTGCTGGACGCGTGTCGTCGAGCTGTCGAAGTCGCGCTTGAGGCCAAGAAGGGCAAGGCTGTCTCCTCGTCGAATGGCACCATCAGCGCTGAGGCCAGCGCTACCGACAAAAACGCCAATACTACTAGTACAAGTAGTGTAGGGGCAGCGCTAGTCTCAAGTCAGCCCCACCCCGTGACGGCAAAAGAGATGATGGCAGTCCTGCAAGCAATGTCCGCGAGTCCCGTCTCAAAATTCATCAGCTCATGCTCGATCCATCAAAAGATGATGCTAGCCGCCCTTGTCCGGTGCATTCGACGCGAGGGCATCCCGGAAATCTCATGGCGAAGCCTGAGGAACGATCATGACGCTCTCTGCAGATCATTACTCTTCGATCTCGAGAATGTCGCCGCTGCCGCCGCCGCCGCTGCTAGCAAAAGTGGCGGAACGGGCGAGGATGCTTTGCTCTCTTGTTCGGAGCTCGCATTGGTATTTTCAAGCCTGCTAGCCTCACACGCCTTAGTCAGCGCGGCCGGCACCGTCGGAGGCGGAACAGGCGCAGGGGACGATAAGAAGGTCGCATTGGGGATGGAAGTGGGCGAAGTCGGGAGAGTACTTATGGGTGAAGGGGAGAGCTGGCGAAGGGCTTTGGCGGGTGTCTAAGGCAAGCAAGCAAGCAAGCCTAGCCATACGAAGAAGTCTTTGTATCACTTTCCGGCACCGATAGTTCCTCCCAATGTACTTACATAGGTTCTCAAGGGAGAACAGCCGTCGTGCGAGCAATCTTAGAACGCTGCTTGGCTTGTTGTATGTTGTATAGTGCATATTTTGAGAGCGAGAGACATTAGACCGTCTCATCTATGATTGGATGATTGGATCAGATTGTATTGCGGTGCACCATCGTATATATCGCATTCCATACAAGCATCCTATCCTATTGACGTTGAGAAAACGGCAGCCAATCTCGACATGTCCCGTGTACAGTGCATGTCTACAGTAGTACGATTACGCTATGCACTACGCTACGATGGAAGTGCTACTGCAAAAATCCTTCTGAGACGACCGAGTGGAGAGTCGTGACCCAAAGCTGGACGCTCAGCGCTCATCGCTAATCGCTCAAGGCTCTGCTCATGGCACGGCTTGGAGCATGCTCAGGACGGCAGAAGGAGTCATGATCCCCGCTGCGGTCGAGAAGTCGTATTCTGCTCTGATGAGATCGTGGAATTGCCTATACGCGTCCACGATTGCGTTCTGGACGTGCGTATGTACAGCGAGCCGGGTGGGTGAGGTAAGAAGACCAAAACAAGAAAATGCAATCACGTCAGCTCAGCCTCTCAAGTTCATACACGAAGGCCCGCTAAGTCATTGATCGATAATGGGATTGACTCTAGCGTTCTCTAGCTGTGGAGGGCCTAATCGCTATGGGAGAAGGACTGATTGATATGATATGGGTATGTAGACAACGCTACGCGTCTCACTCACCAAGGCAGGCGGGACAAGTACGCCGACGGTCTCCTCATCCTCCAAATACCTCCTCAACTCCGCCTTCCAGCTTTCGACCTCTTTCGCAGCGAGCGACTTGAATTCGTCATGCACAAGCTTGACTTTATCGGCTCTGGCGAAATCTTGCCCCGACAGATCGGAATTACCGCCCGAGCCCGAGCCAGAGCCAGAGGCGGAGCCGGTGATGCTTCCTCGATGAGATCGTGAGAGATACAGAGTACATCTGTCCAGGAATTGTCGGAGAGGAAGCACGGAGCGAGAGACGATCAGGGAGATTAGGTCTTCGCATGCGATCTTGAGTGTTCGGTCCACGTCCTGACAATGGTACACGGTCATATTGTCAAGCATCGGTTCATTGTTCGACGGGCAACAAGTATACGGCGATTCCAGTCAGTCAGCGACGGGATTTCTGCTTCACCAGTACGAGGAAGCCCCCCAGCACGGCATCCATTCAGTGACATAGGATCATAACTTACCGTTCGCGCGTCAAGAGCAAAGTCCCCCGCTCTCACGATCGATCCTCTCTGATAGCCAAGCAGTGTCCCCGCATTGTCCAGAAGCGATTTGAGGAAATCTTCGAAACGGCCGAGTGCAATCAAGGATGAGTATCAGCATCGATCAATCCGATGAATATAACGCCGGCCACACCTCTGATAGCAAGCGCCCCAATGAGTGGTCGATCGGTGGATAGTACGCATCCTGTGCTACCCATACTCATAAATGACGAACTTACCTCCGATCCCGCTCCAATCTCGCCGTCTACTTCTGCCCAGCTCCAGACCCGCCGTCATCTCCTTGAGGATTAACAGATGCCTGATCAGGAATAGCTTGCCGTCAATCTGCTTATCCTTCTTGGCTCCGAGCAGATCTGAGGCGCCTGATAGAGATCGTCGACATGTTGGGATGGCTTCTTGCGCTAGATCCTCGAACACGATGGTCTGAAGGATGCGACAGTAACGAGAAGAGTCGAATGCGTAAGCGTAATAGAAAACCTCAATCCAAATCCTCGGATGTCACACAAAGGCAAGATCACTCACATCCACATAGGTATAGAGACATGACAGTATCCAGAGTGTCACTCTGAGTGACGGGTACCAGCTTTCCTGCACATCGGAAGGAGGAAGCGATAAGAAAGCGGGCTCGTCGTCGTCCTCCATGTCGAGGGAGATTGCTTTGGGACGCTGCACCAGCTTGCCCGATGCGGACCCTAGACACACAAGTTCGTTGATGGGGTGAGCCAAGTGCAAAGAAGGAGAGGATAAGTCCTTCGAATGACGATGCTGCATTTAGCGCGGACGAGATACTCACCTTGACCCAGCTTGTCTGGATAGTCCAGCTCGCCTTCCTTGGGAACGTAGTATTCCACTTCGGCGCTCAGAAGCGCCTGAGCACGGAACACCAGTCTGGTCTGAGCATCCTGCAGTACCATTTTGAGCAGTACCTCGATATGTAGCCTGTTGAGCGGCCTCCTCCTTCTCTTTTGGACTGTCCGTACAGATTGGTTCCCGTTCGCAAAGTTGGGAGTGGAACCTTGTCTCGCTAATGAGATAGAAGCGTAGGACGACTGACGACGCATCAATGATCCTCTGGAGAACGATTGGCTGGATCCATGTCGGGATAGTCTAGGTCGAGAGAAGTAGTCGTCTCCTCCACCTTGACCACCGAAAGGAGATACGCCGGCACCCGGCGTCGATATAGGAGAATAAATCGCACCGTCGATGTCGTCGTCTTCTTCCATGGACACGTCTTGCACCATCAGCGCTTGAAGGACGGTGCATACGCCACAGAGGACTTGAAGCGATGGCTCGTGTAGGATACGAGGTCGAAGATGGTCATACAAGTAGTCGCAGAGAGTCTCGAGGTAGTCGCTGCGAAGAAGGCCAATCAATTTAGCTGGAATATGAACGTGGTGATTTCGGTTTGTACAACGTACTATAGCTGGCTTTCGCCTGAAAGGAAGAAGTGCTTGAACAACTGGAATTCATCCATACAAGTCTGCTTCAGATAGCTGCAGCCCGAACGGGTCTGTCGTTCCAGGGTGCCAAACACAATCAGCGTTTCCGTCCGTCGTGCAGCGCTGTCATTCATTGACGGAGACTCACCAGATCAACGAGATCACTGCCAAGCGGATCCATACCGGCGACTTCCTCCGCGACCCGTCCGCCAAGAAGCGATTGTCTCGTTTGCATCCAGGCGGTATGACACTCCGTGAGCAGTGGCGTAAGTTCATCGGGGTTGTGCGATACCCTAGCTTCGAGCTCGGCGATCAAGGGTCGTACGGGACCTGACAGGGAGATGAACTTTGTATACAGAAGGGCTTGGGCGGCCGTCTCGGATATGCTCTATAAGTCACAAGATCATTTCATCAGCTTGTGCACCTCAAAAGGCGAGTATTGCAAGAGCTGACCTTGTCCAGCAGTCTTTTGGACACTTCTTGGCCGAGAGCTTTGACGATGGCGACAAAGTACAGCTTGATCAAGGTCATCGACCTCGTCATACATTGTTGATATCGGATCAGATACAGCTCAGCGTCCTTGAAATCTCTCTGTCCCATACACATACACATGAATATTGTCAGCCACAGCCTCCCGTCCCAAAGATCTACATGACAGATGTGCCTTACATGCTCGCCGAGATAGCCCAGACACTCGTCCAGGCGTTTGACCATAGGCAAGAAGTCGGGCGAGAGCACGAGGTTGTTACCCGGGTTATTGAGCATTTTCTGGGCCGATTCGAGGAAAGTGAAGAATGTGAGTCGGTGGGCAAGTTGCGAAGTATGCGTGAGAAGATGGGTCTGTTGTTGTACGGAATGTCGAGCGTCGGCAATCGAAAAATGTGTCAGTAGAAATTGGTACAATTTTCCAGGTACTTGTATCACTGGAGAGATGATGTCTTCTGCTAATGTGTCAGTGTGAGTAAGACATACCTGCTCTTCCAGAAGATCCTCGCATGCGCCTCGCAGACTCTCACTCCTTTCCTCAACATATTCCAGACACTTTAGCATCTCACCCACTTCTTCCTCTCCTCCCTCTAGCAGCTCAATCAGGTGATCGCATTTCTCCCTCAGTCTGACAATCTCGGCCAGATGGTCCCTATACAGACTATCTTGCTCATGCTCAGTCGACAGCGTCAGAGCAGTGAAATGGTCAAGGAATTGTTGGGGAGTAGTGATGGATGACGGATGTAATGGGTCTGGTATGCTGAGGGTAGACTGGAATTGGGATGTTTGCGTCGGTGTACCTGGGGCCGAGGGGTCTCGGGAACGTGAGGGCGATGGAGAACGGATGAACGAGGGAATAGCTCTTGACCTGATGGGAGTCGAGGGCCTCGATGCTCCTTGGGCGGATGATTCGGCCTGATTGAACTATGCGAACGCGCAGTCAGCCGCATTTTCCCCCTTGGTCTTGGCCTTAATCTGGTCTGACACATCGATAGGGGGTCTGCGAGACGATGATGCGAGGAGCTCTGAACCCACCTTGTCAGGTAATGGTCTTTCCCCAAATCGTTCTTTCACCGCCCCGAGACTCTGCAGTTGATCATCACTAAGCGGAGCTCTTGACTCCCACTCGTCTAAGGAAATCACACCTCTACTGAGAGGCGTACCGACTCGTGAGTTTGACGCTGAACCAGCTGCCGAAGATAGGTTCAAGGACGAGCCTAGATTCGGCCGTCGGACTTGATATGCCGGTGTCGTAGGGCGGGACATGGCGAGGAGGGGTGAATCTCGCGAGTGAGGTTGACGTGGTAGGCACCCGGACCTCTCTCTTCTCTGGAGCGTGATTGTTGGGCTATTGCGGTCAAGCTGGAGTGTTCCTACTTTCCAAGCCCAAGATCATGTAACTTAATTGCTCATGCACATCTATATAGTCGCGCTTCAAGCCAAACGCCAAACGCCAGGACGAGACCACGCGAGTGAGTCGTGCCCCGCCTTATCACAAAGTGAGGGTAATGAATAGATAGCATTAGTAGTAGAGAAGCTATAGCTAGTGCCGTAAATAACGTGTACAACGTGGCATGGCACGCGGTCGATGCGCATCCGTTTCAAACCTCAACGCGCTTGGGACACACCGACGCACCGACGCAACACTTTGGACTGAATAGGAACTGACTTTTGACCCCTTGCTACTTGTACACAATCACTTTCCGTTCGTTGACCTACATTCTCATCCTCATCCTCACTTCTTCCTCAGTCGACCAACATCACAGCCAAATCCGTAGGACTTCATCAGCCCGACTCAAGTTTTTCACGCATTCACCAGCAGACAACCTGTCGACTAATAGCAAGACCACATATACCCCACCCTTACACGATATAGAGTCCAACGTTGAGTGAAGGGAAACAAATCGCTCTTCCCCCTTTGTTCCCATACGTACGAACGAACAAAGACTGTACCTTTGTCTTTCGCTTTCAACATCCTATCACCGCCGGAATCTGTTCTAGTATTGCAAGATGGCCAGCAGAGCTTCTAGGGGTCGAAAGCAGGCCAAGAAGGGTGTTCAGCTCACCCTCATGGTAGTTGGTGAGTGAAGTGTCTGTAGCGACTCCCAACGCCGTGGGACGAGTTGGGGTACGCACGGGCCTTCTTTGTGGTACGGAGCGTGTGAAAGAGGTCGTGTAGGCCCTGCATCACCTGCTTATCCCAGTACCTATACACACTACATCTTCAGAACGCGGTGCTTCCCTTCGACCTTCGCTCTGTATGACAGATCACTGACCTGCTCGATTGTCTTCCTCGCACAGGCGCGTCCGGCACGGGCCGCACAACCTTTGTCAACACCCTCGTCGAATCCGTCCTGCTCGAGCATCGAAACGCTACTTTACTTGTGGACCCGTCAAACCCGCATTCAGGCTTGGATCCCAACCAGGTCCAGCAGGTTGCCGCTCAGGCTCACGTCGAGGTCCCTATCAGGATCAAGCCTGTCAACGTTGAGCTTGAGGAGGACGGAGTCAGGATCGCGTTGACTATTGTGGATACCCCTGGCTTCGGTGACGGTATTGACAACGAGTATGCGTGAGTATTGATTTTCATTCGTCGGTTCCGGGCCTGGTTCCAGCGTCCCGATCGAAACTTGTCACGAAGGCATTATCAGATCGTCTCTTGCTTCCGCTGACTGTTATTCCTTGCTACGTCTCAGCTTCCAAGAGATCTCCAGCTATCTCGAGCGACAATACGACGACATTCTCGCCGAGGAGTCAAGGATCAAGCGTAACCCAAGATTCAGGGACAACCGAGTCCACGCTTTGCTCTACTTCATCCCTCCCACTGGACATGCGTGAGTTGGCCCTGTAACAGACGTGGCTCAGGACAACTCGCTGATAATTCTCACGGTTTTTTTTGTGCTTGTATGTACTTCCAGCCTCCGAGAAATGGACATTGAGCTCATGCGACGATTGTCTCCGAGGGTCAACGTCATCCCCGTCATTGGCAAGTCGGACTCACTGACTCCCACCGAGCTAAGGGCCTTCAAGAAACGGGTGAGTAGCAAGCATTCTACATGCCACTCCGCTTGGTGCTCTGTCCCAGGATGTTATTTCTATGATCCATGGCTGACATGGGGAACGTCTTTGTCAGGCTATGGAGGACATCGAGTACTACGGTATTCCCGTCTACAACTTCCCCTACGATGCCGAGGAAGACGACGAAGAGACCATCGCCGATAACAGCGCGCTCCGGGCGCTCTTACCGTTCGCCATTGTCGGCTCGGAAGAGGAGATCATGGTCAATGGCGAGCCTATTCGAGGTCGACGATACCCATGGGGTATTGTCGAGGTCGATAACCCTGACCACTCTGATTTCTCGAGACTTAGGTCGGCTCTGCTTGTGTGAGTGCCTCTCGCGAACTGTGACGATCTATCGATGACTCGAGGGAGCTGTGATTGCCTCGCTGGGGTAGCGACTTGTGCTGATACGCGTGTTATATCCCTCAGATCCCATCTCACTGACCTCAAGGAGATCACCCACGACTTCCTGTACGAGAACTATCGAACGGAGAAGCTTTCGCGTTCTGTCGGCGGTGGTGATGCGTGAGTTTAGCCGTGGTCTCCGGTCTGTCTCCTACAGCCCACGACCGAATTCACGAGATGGACTAAACGGCTTTCTGAGCCAGATGACTGTTTTTGGCTGACGCCTTCCTTTGATCATTGATTATGAAACACCGCAGCGACTCGTCCATCCTCCCTGAAGATATGGCGAACCAGTCTGTCCGACTCAAGGAAGAACAGCTCCGACGAGAAGAGGAGAAGCTCCGTGAGATCGAGCTCAAGGTCCAGAGGGAGATTCAGCTCAAGCGACAGGAGTTGCTGGCCAAGGAGGATAGCTTGAAGGTGCTCGAGGCGAGATTGGGTGAGTGTAGCCTCAACTGCCGTCGTGACACATTTCCTTCTCCAACAGAGCAAGCCAGCTGACTAGATCGACCGATCGATGATGTATAGCCGCCCAAGGAACGAACCATTCTCGTGACGGTACCCTCTAAGCTATCAATATGCTTGTCGCCGTTTGCGGATTATATTGCTCAGCCTCAGAGGACAAGGGGAGAGTAATCAACACTCTTCTACACTATCTAGCCTTATGAACACCCAAAGTTCCTTTTATACCCCACCAACCCTTGTATACATCTCGTTTCCCCCGCACAACACGATCCCATCCATGACCCGTAATCAAAACTTGCTTTTGGTTTTCGAAACAAACGCTGAATACAACGATACGTTTAGTTCCCCGTACTTCTTCTTATTCTTGCTTCATTACGTTTTAACAAGAAATTATGCCGATGCCGCAATGTGATTAATGTGATTTATGCGGGACATCAGGTTACGATGGCACATTCGGGTATCGGGTAGGACCTGGCTCAGAGATGCGAACGTACTGTACACTGCTGGTGTGTTCGTACAGTAAGCTTACGTTCTCGACAAGAAATATAGATGCTAGTCACTGGTCACCTGTCAGTGTTCGTTGGTGGCGTGCATCAATATCGATAGAGTCATTGCATCAATGCATAACGGTCATCAGTCGTGAAGTGGCTTTGGAGCCTCGTACAAACACATTGTATGCTACAATTACAATTACATACATACATAGATAGGTGAGAAGACAACAACAGTTGATACGATACCAGCCGATCTTCTCTTGACTCCTTCTTCATCTCCAGACTCCTCCTCTGCGAGATTTCCAGCGCCGCACCACAGTACCTTATACTCTCCTCGCCTAGCCCCTGGCTCCGAGCGGATGCCTTCGGAGCTGTAGCGTACAGCTCAAGGCAAAAAGGCAAAAGGTAACTAGCAGATAGCGTGTCCATCACTACCGCCATGTACGTGAGCATGGGCCTTGATAAAAGTAGTCAAGGGCTTAGGAGACGCTTCGGATTCGGCCTCAGCCATGCACTCGGCGCAGGTGTAGTCGTAGATGTGGTTGTTGAGATTCAGGATCGAGTATGAGGGCTTGTCGGATGATACGCATGATGGGCAGGCGAAGGGGAGGCACTGCGGGAATCAATGGCATTGCATAGGTTGATAGGTCAGCGATTGAATCTTAAACTAGATACTCGTGCCTGGGATCACGAGGGGGAAGGACACTACATAGCATGACGCATCGCAATACAATAGTCTGGTGCGACACCGCAGCAGGAGAGATGAATATGGCGGGTACCTTGCTCGAGGTTGACTCGACACTCGACACGCCACTACTCACGTTGGCATGGCAGTTGACTTGGCCGGCAGCAGGAGCGGTGGCGAGAGGACCGTGGCAGAGCTGTGTGCGTTTACAGTACGAGCATGAGTACAAGTACAAGTACGCGAAAGTCAGCTGAGGCCCTTAGTGTTCAAGGATTCGATGATTCGCTTGGTCATAGGTCAATTGCCACCGAGTTGCCGAGATACAATATGAAGAGATGGATGAAAAGGGGAAGAGACAGGATACAGTATGCCAACTCACCTTGCAAGGGGACATGTTGGTGGTGGTTGTTGATAGTGGTACAGCAGGTTTTATGACGAGTGAAGACTTCAAGTCGTAGTACGTTTCGTTGTTATCTCAATCGATGAGATACGACGGTGATTGCAAAAGATAGGATATCGTTGATATAGTCTAGTTGAACTCGTTGAACTCGTTGAACAGTGAACTGTGAGTTGAGGAAGAAAGACATGACACCCAAGACTCTGAAGAGGGGTTTATATACCTACGGGATCTCATCGCAACGAGCCTTCACATACGGAGTACATGCTCATCTGTATCTGAGTCAAGGCGACTGCGTGATGTTCGGTCCGGTCTTCAAGCTGCAAATGATGTACATTGCAGTACGAGTACGTGTTCAGCATAGCATAGAATAGCATAGCATGTACAAGGGATCGGATCATCAACATCAACGGATCATTTCGGTCCTTTCACCGCTCACTCCGGCCGGAGCAGCAAATTACCAAAGCGTACCTTGGCGCAATGTGTGTGAGAATCATATCGTCGGTCCGAGCTGCAATCTGTACTAAGTCTATGCTGTAATCAGTAATCATCAAAAGAAGCACCACAACGATCAACGAACGATCAGCGATTCCCATCAAAACAACATACAGCTGCAGGGCTGATGCAGGGTCAAAAAGACATAGGACAGGTGATCACCCTTTCTTCACCCACCCCCATCCGATCTCGTCGGATCGTGTATCGTGTCTATGTATGTCGTATCACATCAGACATCTCAAAGGTAGGCAGGACTGGTCCGAGCTTGAGCTGTCGTCTGGTCTGGTCTGGAACAGTAACGAGTATTCGCCGTGAACGGAAGGAACTGATCAAAGAAAGGATCAAAGGATCGATATCGTGGGTGTATCGCGTGTGTGTCTGTGATTGCGATTTGGACTGATACTGATCTACAATACGTTTGATGCGCAGAGACCTGTCATGGTTCGGTGCAGGTGCAGGTGCAGGTGCAGGTACTGTAGTTGGCAGCTGTACCATCACATACAGTAAGCACGTAAGCATCACACATCACTCAACATTGATCAGCCGTCAATGATCAGTCACTCCGGTCGACCGTCGTGTCCCCTTCTCGTGACAAGGGATCCCCGTGATCGAGGTGCACGGTGCAACGGTGCATGTGGAAAGGCGCTCGCTCGATGCACCGGGATCATGTGAAGTAATCAGTAATCAGCTGTCAGTTTGTGTGCGACGTTGATCGATTGATGCGTGGTGCTCGGATATAGCGTCCATCTACTATATAGTTCAGCTTCATCGCACACACACACACACGGAGCTACCCTGGTGAACATCAATATCCTGGAAAGGCACACTGATCACCCTCAAACATGATCATATGCCCGTGATGGTAATGGTGCGAAGAAATGTAGTGTTTCCCCTCGCTTGGCAAAGCGTATGACAAACGATAAGTGATGTGCTATAAATGTACCATGGCAATGTCCAGCCTGAGGTCAAGGTACGATCATAAACAGCTCCCACGACAGTCACGAGGACGGGGACGATACTAGTACTGTATCCTCGTCTATTGGCTCGCGTAAGGCCGTGCATTATTCAGCTGCATCGAGTGAGTGTGTAGTCATTGCCCCGGTACTTGTGTGCACGATGCGGATTTGTCATCGCCACCCACATCGGCGACGGATCATCAAGCGTACAGTCATCGCATAGCATAGCATGTCACCCGGATCAGATCATCATATCAGGACTCGCTATTATACAAAGACAGTACGCTACTCCACCTTGCGCTTCTTCGCCTTGGCCTTCTGAGCAGCTTTCTTCCTCTTGTTTCTCTCAATCTGCGCCATTGTCTTCTCCTTCGGTTCATTCAACGCCTCGTCCTCTTCTCCATCGGCTTCTTGCGCAGCTTCATCTTCCCCTTCCTGTGCTTGTGCTTGATCCAAAGCCATCTCCACGTCGTTCCCGGTCTGAGAGCCGAACTCGGCCGTTGATTCCCCTTTGGACGAATGCTGACTTTGAAGCTGGAGCTCTTCTCCTTCATCTCTCGCACGCTTCTTCCCCTTTGACTTCGTCGATGATAGAGCCGGACGAAGTCCAGCAGGATCATCCCGTACGAAACATGCCACAAAGAAGCCGTTGGTCTTGTCTTCGGGCAAACATCGGATTACGCCCTGCGCCAGATCTATCACATCACACAGACAGAGAGCGCGTCCCATCAGCTCGTTCCCGCTCACTGATTCCGCCAATACGTTCGCACATTCGTGCTCACCTTGATCACCGCCCATTTCCTCGGGTCTACCCCTTCTCTCCCAAGTGGGTATAACACTCCCCCTAGGCGCAAATGCCCATCCTCGTTCTTTGGCGACTCCAGATTTCAGAGCGGAAAGGACGACTCGCTCGTCTTCCTCGGCGTGAATCGAGCACGTCGAGTAGACTATACGTTTGGCGGCCGAGACTGCTCGAAGAGAAGGGAGAGATCCGCATCGTTAGCGTCAGAACCCGGAACAGTATATGGCGATTTACGAGGAGTTTTTTTGGTGAGTTGATGATACTGCATACGGGCATGCAGTTGCCCAACGTATGTTGTGGCCAGTGGCCATTGAAAGAGGGCTAGCAGATGAAGGTACCCACACTTGAAAGCGTGCTGGATCATCTGCAGTTGGAACGCAGCGAGTTTCTCAAGCCGCTCAGCTTTCGCGTCGGTTTCTTCCACATCTACAGTTGATGCAAAGTTAGTACGATGTCACTTGCTATCTGGCTTTGGCGAGATCGCTGAAACGGCGCCGATGTCTAGTCTAGCTCACCGTCTTCGAGGAGGTAGTCTAGTCGATTGACGATGCCCGAGCCAGAACAACTGGGATCAAGGAGGCTGATATTGATGTAGACCAAGGTAGTTACAATGAAGAACGGTTAGCCGATCCGCACAGAGCGTCCCCCTGGCCATTCTCGTCTAAGATAGGCCATGTATGCCTTTTACAGTTTGATCGGATCTGACTTGAAGCTACAAGAAACTCACATCCTCGTCACGTTTCCGTAAAGCTCATCGTTAGGATCAGACTCCAAGAAATCCGCTCGTCGAGCATCGACGTTTTTACAGTGTGCCTTCAGCAGCATCCGCTCGAGCGTCTTGAATCGGTTCGGCGATCGCTCGAACGCGTAGAGCTAAATCATGAATATATTGACAGGATTCAGCTCTCTTCCACAGATGGCGGGGATTTCAGGTCCCGTCTTTCGGACCTTGCTGGTTTTAAGAGAAGAGATAGGAGAAAAGGACCAGAGGGGAACAGTCGGACATACCTTGCCCTTATTGTGCATGAGTGCAGAGATGTAGCTGGTCTTGTTACCTGGAGCGGCGCTGTTGTGGACAACATGGGTGCATCAGCTTCATAATCCGGATGTTTTTCTGGATTTGGGCCAGTCGGATGTCCACGATCACTCGTTCAACGCAAGTAGTGTAGATGGAGATAGAACACAAAGGCAGTTGTCGTCACGACTTGATCACTCACGTAGCATCGATACACTCCCCCTCTCCATCTTTCCACCCATCCATCAACACTTTCGCGGGCATGCAACTGGCTTTATCCTGGAGGATGATCCCTCCATTCTCGTACCAATCGTCCTTGAGCCACCAGGTCGTGTTCCCAGGGAAAGCGAGGAGCACGTCGTCGAGGTGCGGGTCCAAGAAGTATTTCCCTTGCGGTACGGGGTACACTGCTTGATCCAGCCTTTCCATCCCCTTTCCTTTTCCCTTCCATTTCCCTTGCGCGTCAGTGTCGCCCGCTGCTGAGGTCTCGAGATACTTGAAGAGCTGTTTGATAGACCGTCCAGAGTTCGGGTTGAACCTGACGTATCTGACGACTTGGTCCGCTGCCGTTCCGTCTCCGGCCGAACGAGCGAGATCTTCCTTCCGGCTCTTGCCTTCCTTGATCTGAATCTTGACCAACTCCGCTTTCAGCCTAGCCTGGTGCTTCAGCACCGCAGGCTTGGGAGCCCATTTGTCCGACGCCTCGATCTTGCCCTTGGGGGAGAAGAGGAGGTCGTGCAGCAAAACGAGTAGGAGAGACTGTGAGGACGGTGTGCCGCGTGGAGATTTTCGGGGGAAGGTGAGCTTTTCGAGCGATTGCAGGGGTACTGTCGGGAGGATTTGGAGGAGAACGGGCTTGTCTGATGTTGTGTGAAGGGAGAAACATGTCCTGCGCCGTCAGTCACGTTGCAAAAAAGACACAGACGAAGCTGTACGATGTCGTCGAATCAACCCACACTTCAGGGTCTCAATGACCACTGTTAAGAAAAGACCGACCGCAAGTGAACAGGAGCAAATAGGTATAGAATCATCAGCTCGATTGATCCAATCGTTCCAAGTGCCAAAGGATCACTCGGAGCGCAATTCGCGACTCCAAACTCACGTGCCAAGATCCTCTTAGCTTCGCCAGCCGTAGACTTGATTCCAGCAGCAGCCAACGAGCCCTTGACGGAGCCTTGGTTCTTGTCCAAAAAATCTAGGGCGAGAGCCGCCGATTTGTAGAAGTTCATGATGAGGTCGAGTGCGAATGACTTCTTTAGTTCCAGATGTTGAGACTTTGATGTTGTTTGTCTTTCGACAGTGAATCCTCAATGTCGACGGGGCGGATTGATTTGATGAAGAACGACGAAGAGATGGAGCGAGCAAGGTGTTGTACTCTTCCGATGTTGTACTAGTAGCGGGGTGTGTGGGCGATGCGGGGATGATTCCTCGAAATTGTTCGATGATCTGGGTACGTTGTATGTTGTACGAACACGCCACTATTCTGTAGCACACAGGGATTGGAGACAAGGCAATACATGAGCTCATGACTATGGCTATAGAGCGTTTCAAACTCAAACGAAAGATCAATGATAAGACTAAACTACGGCGTACAAGTGCTGCACAGCTATTCCGAGTCTTTTGCGCTTGCCTTTCTATTCCCAAGCTACTCGATCGACCAGACACCGCTTTAACTGGGGAGTCTAGAGTTTATAATCAATCGTAAGATCGAACTTGTCTTGTCTTGACTGAGGTTGGCGTGTGCCTGCCTACTCCAAATCAGATGCAAAGGAATGGAGTAAGAAGGAAAGCGAAAAAGAAAAAACCAGCGTCAGCTTTTCATTTCGTTCCTTTTCTTCTCGTTTCAAGGGACTGCTCATGGATGACTTGTGGGTATGGTATGGTATGGTTCAGGTGAAAATGGAATTGGTTGTACAACATGCGTTGTTTTCTGATAATGTAGATAAGTTTTTTCAGGCATCATTACGGGGAACAAGTGGAGAGAGAGGGGGGGATGAAGGGAAGATTGAGTACGTCTTCGTGTTTCGAAGACTGAGATCGACTGACAGGACTCACTGTATCTGTCTGATCTGGACCTAGCCTTACTTGTCGAAGAACGAAAGTATGTCAATGTCAATATCAATATCGAACAGAAGAAACGAAAAACAGAGCAAGAGATGTCACATCGCAAACGGTCTGCATGGCTCTACATGTGCACTTTCGAGAGAAGGAGAGCGTGCGTTCAACTTTTTTCAGAGCAACCGGAAATTTTACGTAAGCATTGCCTCTCCTGTTCCTGAGCCTGGACGCGTCGAAGCAGAAATCAGTCGACCAACAGTAACGACAACAACAATAACATCCACGGCGCCGTTGACGTTGACGATATCACCAGTACTGGAAGAGCCGAAGATAGCTCACATCGAAGAAGGCAAACGACGCATACCGACAAAGCTATCTACTACTGCATACCACACACACGAGCATCGTTGGCTGCGACCATTATTCACATCATTTCGATCTTACCGAACGTCTCTTCTCGAGGCACCCTCACCTCGTTGTGTAGTATCAGCTCAACATGGTAAGTGTGAGATCGCCCAAATCCGGGAGGGGACTTTCCAGATTCTTCCAAAGTCTATGATGTCGCAAGTATTTGTGACCTGATACCGATAGCGTCTGCCGAATATATACGCATCGACCTAACTAACTTACACTTGCACGTTGTGTGCTTCGCGTTCACAGTCCAAGACTCTCGGATCAGGCTTAGGCTTAGGGCGTGGTCTGCCTCCGTCGGCAGCAGGCAAAGTGATCTCCTCCTCTCATGGCCGTCGAGAACCCTCCGGTGGGGCATTCACCATGTTCACGCCGCAGCAGGTCAAGCAGTTCAAAGAGGCTTTCACGATGATTGATCAGGACGGCGATGGACGGGTCACAGAGGCTGATCTGAAGGTCATGCTGAGTAATCTGGGTGAGTCGCAACACGGTGTTCTGCTTTGGTGACTGTCTCCAAGTCCTTCAGTGGGACTATGGTATGTAGCGGAGTGATCAGCTGTAGTATGCTGATACTCGTGTCTGATCTAAATGATTGACGGACGTCACGTCTATCGCAATAGGTCAAACGCCCTCTCCTCAGCTGCTGCATTCCCTCTTATCATCCCGACCAGGCGGCTCCAAGGGCCCCACGGCCGAAGGGATCAATTTCACCCAGTTCCTCAGTATGATGGGCGAACATCTGATCCAGCTCGACGGCGAACAGGAGCTCGTCGATGCCTTTGCGTGTTTCGACGAAGGGGACAAGGGCGTCGTGGATGTCGAGGAGATGAAGAAGTGGTTGGGTGAGATGGGGGACCGGATGAGCCCTGCCGAGGTGAGTGGGCGAGAGAATCTTATCCACCGAGACATCCTTCCGCCCTTGACTCGCGAAGAGGCAGAAACCCCAAGCAGCAAAGGAAGCTTCATCCCGGCCGCTTTGAACAAAGTCTACTTCGCGTCTCTCGCTAGCTCGCCGGAGCTACAGCATGAGACAACGGCTGACATGTTTCCCTCATACCGTGCATATACCATCAATCAACGACTTTACTACTTCTCTTTGGCTCCCATACACCCTGTTACTCAAACCTCCTTGACAACCGGCACCCACGCCCCACACCCAGATCGACCGACTATTCTTGGGACCATTCACAGACCGTCAAGGCCGCTTCAACTACCTCGAGTTCGCCAAAGTGCTTCGTGTCAATGACGGCGAGGAGGAGAGGGACGACAAGCTGAGCACGTAGGCTGTGTAGACTACACTTCGTGAAACATGGATAGGATAGGTTACTCCCTGCAGTGGTCCCGTTCTCTTTCACAACTACCTTTTCTTACCCTTCTCGGGATCGGCAACGGAAACGGAGACCAACAGATTGGATCATGGTGATGTCCACCAAGTTATTCCGGTCGAGGGCGTTCCACACCGTCCATGCCCGGCCTCTCCTGTCATCCCCCTCTTCGCCCTTCTGCTCTTTCTGTGCTTTGACGAAATCACGAACCTAGGTGACTCAGTGACACATCATGATTAGGATAAATACCCTTGTCACATTGTACGTTGTATGCACACCCTCTCCTGTGTCTCTCTCTATATGTATGGCTGTAATTACAATTTCCGCGTAGCACGGCTCTGGGCGCCATCGACGCCATCGACCATATGATATATGGGTCTTGAGACTCGGCTAGCCTTGAATCTGTCAAGCGATCCGTCTACATATCGAAGAACGAGATTAAATCCCCTGGTTCCCAACGATGTGTCGCCTATAAATGTAGCCTATCGGCCTTTACAGTCATTCAAAATCCATACGGAGGATCGTTTCGCAATTACTACTGGATGATGATCATCCATACCAGGACGAAGAAGAACAAGCAGATCGGATAAACGGCGAGCATGATTCGTTTTTCGTGCAGTTGAGTGCCGTTGAAGAAGTTCATCGAGGCTGCGCGGGCGTGTGGGGATCAGGAGAGAAAATGGGTCAGTTTAGCAAGAAAAGGATGAGGTATGCTTAGACCGGGCTGATAGGTGTTGGTGCGGGTCCCGTCACTTACCCCATACAGACCAGCCCCAGCATGCCAAGCTGACCGGTACTCTGACGAAGAGATTATGTACTAGCAACGCGACGATTGAAGCCAGCAAGATGGGTGCTATGGCGTATCCCAGTACACACTGTAAATGCGGCAAGACAATCAGTACGGCACAGCGTGTCATGACTTAGTCTTGCCTCGTCACTCCGAGACGAGGCGACGGAAGATCGCGAATGATGAATCATAACTTACCAAGCTCTGGAAAAACGATCTGTAAGGACGGACACCGGAAGATGAGGATTCCGATCAGCTGGTTGTCAAAGTAATTGCTGATGCTTGAACAAGGACGCGAGTCCACTCACACCTTCCCTCCCAAGAGCTTCGAGTTGATAGTCACCACCACCGAACCGATAGTGATGAGCGATATGACCAGTGAGAAGACTTGCATCGACTGTTCTTGTGGTGACTGCGGGGTTGGACCAACGGGTATTACACAAGGTATATGTCAGCTCGCCTTTTTCGCTCTCCGATACAAGCATGAAATATGATTAACGCCCCGAAAAGTAGGTAGAGTGATTCAGGATAGATGGATGCACTCACGTCCACAGACAGGATGATGGCGAGTGACAGGCAGATGACGAGCGGTCCCCACAGGTCCCAGTCTCGCAGCAGCTGGGTATTACCGCCTTTCGGAGGATACAAAACTTGTAGTAATTTGGCGTAAATCGAGTTCAGGTCTCGCATCTATGGTGAGCGATTCGTCATAAGAGCGATTGAACGGTAAATAAGACGGAGAGTCAGCTCGGATTAGTCTGGCTGTACCGGTTTCCTTTGCATTCTGGACGGGTCTGAGCATGGTAGGAGAGCCCAGGATAAGGAAGAATACTTCCAGACGCGGCATTTACAACTCACGATAGTAGCAGTGACAGGCTCATCAAGCGTAGACTCCCCCGTATACCGAGTCTCAGTCTTGACGCCTCCCCAGCCCCTCTCGGTCCTGGGCTGATTACTGTGTCCGATCCTGCCGCTGACGCCGGACGGGTTCGAAGGACCGGCTACCGGCGGTTGCGATTGCGATTGCGGTAGAGACGAGGATGCGGAGGGGCCTGAAGCTGAGGGATGGGAGAAGGAGAGCGCTTCCAGATCATCGTCGTCTGCTTGACTGGAGATACATGTGGTGGTAAATCAGCACATCATTCCAGACTGGATCGGGGCGGTTCGATACCATGCTGAGAGAAGAAGGTGGGTCGATCTGTGGGTGTCCGACTCACATGATCTGCTGCGAAGGAGTTCCTAATCTGTCGTATGACATATTGATGTTGGCGAAGTAGTCACGGCTCACTGAGTGTAATCGAGGTCGTTTTGCGAGTTTATACGGGGCAGACTTGGTGATAGCTGTCGGGCCTAGACAGAGGAATGTTGCGGATGAAAGGGATGCTATTGCTATCGTCGAAAGCCAGTCAGTTCGCAGAGAGCAGGCAAGCAGCGAGCAACGAGCAGCATACACTTTAGACGTGTCGTGTGTCGTGTATTGATGTGACAGCAGTGGTAATTAGATGACGCGAAATGCGCTATGGTGAGATCTCCATGCGCCTAATCGCCCACGACAGCCGGCGTTGTCGCAAGCCTTTTTTGCACCGGCAGTTCCTTCGAAAGCCGCTGTTCCCGTCTTGGAATTTCAGAACCACGAACTAACTAATTAACGATCTCATCTCATCTTTCCTGCGAATCGAGGTCATTGAGCCTCTTACAATCTACAATCGATTGAGGATAAGCACGCCAAACGAAACGAAACAGTACACGAACATAGCAGAAGAACCACCACGGTCTTTCCGGCATTAGTATAGCTTATTATTATCGTTCATCGTTGATCAAGAATCGCTTCGATCAGATAAGAGCAGACAGCGACAGACAAAATGTATTCTTTCGCCTCTTCGTCCTCCAGTGGTCCCTCGTCAAGACGCACTTCGTCGCCTGCTGCTTCGTCATCATACCCTATCAGCGAGCCTACTGAATCCCTCGAAGCATCAACGTCAAGTTCAACGCCAGGGTTTGAGCGATGGAGGTCATCTCTTGCGCAACTCACTGGGATGGGTCTGACGGAAGACGAAAAGGCCGAGAGGGAGAAGATGAAGGAGATGAAGACGCTCGAGAAGGATTGGGACAAGTGCGAGGCTTACAAGCGGGATTTGATGGAGACTAGTGAGTGGGACAGATTAGTATGCTCTTGAGCCTATGCCTTATCCAGTTCTTCATACCACTACCGTCTTGCGTCAGCTGTGAACCCCCCTTGATCCCTTGGAGCATGCGCTGCATATCGATGATGTATGGAAATCATTGCAATCTCATGTCCGTTGACTCGTTAGGTCAGAACCGAGCTGTATATGTGCCAAGCTCCGTGCAGCTTGATTTCGAAAATAACAGGCTGACCTCATACATCGTTCATTCCCTCCCTCGCAGGCCCTATGATCACCTTCCTGCTCAACCACCTCCGCCTCTCAGGCTGCCCCTTCCCCTCCTCCGCACTGCAATGTCACCCATGCCCCGAAACACGCTCCGGCGGCTTCTCCCCCGAACACGGGATATTACTGTGCCAGAATCGGTTCTTCTCCAAGAAACACATGGAGGACACGCTAGCTCACGAGCTGTTGCACGCGTATGATCACTGTCGGTTCAAGGTTGATTGGGGGAATTTACGGCATCATGCTTGTTCAGAGGTGAGTCTTTCAGCTGGCATACAAGAAGGGGAAATGAGGGACGCGAGGCGACTGGGCATATTTTATAACCAAGAAATGCATCAGAGAAACATGACGTTACAACGTCGAAAGTCTGCAAACGTTCTAGTTTCATTTTTCAGTTCGTCATGCTGACACATGCCTTCTTATTCTTATCCCCACACCAAACACAGATCCGAGCCGCCAACCTCTCAGGCGATTGCAGATGGACGAGAGAAGTCAAGCGGGGCTTCTACTCGTTCAACAAGCAACATCAGGTGGGTCTTCCTTCAGCTGCGTTTGTATCACCCGGAGAAGAGCTGCGAAGCGCCAGCGCTAGCTTGTGAGGGAGACGACCAGACGACGGGTAAAGGATCAAATAAATAGACCTAATGCTGATCATTGATCGTAAACCTGTTCTCCTCACACAACATCGCCTCCAACTCAATTCCACCGACTCAACATGTTCATCATAGGCTTGCGTAAAACGTCGAGCGATCCTCTCTGTACTGGCGAACCCAGCTTGCAAAACGCCTGATATGGCCGAGAAGGCCGTCAACGAAGTTTGGGAGAGCTGTTTCAAGGATACGCGCCCGTTCGACGAGATTTACTAGTCTACTAGTCGGCATGCGGCGCCGTGTTGACCCCACCTTTGGTCCGAAGCGAAGAAGAATTGGAGCAGGCTTCAAAGTGCCATCCCGCTGCGTTCCGTAAGCTGATAAGAGGGAAGCGGCGGAAAGAGGAACGGATCCGTCAAGGAGTTCGTTTGGGTCGTGATGGCCTAGACGCCAGCAGAAGAGAGGATATTTCAAGGACAGAATCAACTTCTAGATACCCTGCATCTGCACGATACTCAAAACCACATAAGTATGAGTACGAGTACGAGTATACCACGAGTTAAATTTTCGATGCATGATGAACATTCATCACTCCGGACCCCAAACACTGCAATATCTACTTATATTACCACTAGCAGCAGGAGATAGTGTGCCTTTTGGTGATGGTCAATTTGATGAACGACTTTTGTTTGACCTTTGCAGGATGGGGTGTGATTTGCGTACAAGTAGCATGATAAGGTTTGGCATTGAGCATCGGAAAGGCTTCTTCCGTACTTTTTACTTGGCTCAACTGACGAGCCGCCCCGCTATATTCGGCTATATTCTCGTGACGCTTCACGCACGCAATTTTCGATTCGATGACGGTTGAGTCTCACTTCTAGTATTCAACCTCGATGTCACCCTCGTCGCCCTTGATCAGCACTCCCTGCTCCTTATCTTCCCTATCCTGTGCGACATTCGCCTCGCGATCGTCGTACGCGGCCTCGCTTCGTTCACGCTTTGCTTCTCGCTCTGTCGATTGCTGATCTCGCTCGGGCGCTTGCGCTCGATCAACTTGCATCTCCTCCCTCGGCGTTCTTCCCAGCTCATCACGCTCAACGCCATCGCCATCACCATCACCTCGGCGAGTTGCACTTTCGCTACCGTGTCCGTGTCCTTGTCCGCGTTCACCCTTGACTTTCTGACGAAGCTCGCTCAACCGCTCGCTCAGTTCGGCGATCCGTCTTCGGTTCTTCTCAGCGGTGGATGTCACTTCGTCTCGCTCTTTAACGATAGCCGACGACTCTTCAGAGATGATCTCGGCGATATTCACCTCGCGTGTGTGGAGGGCGTCTTTCTGGTGCGGTAAGAGGATTTTCGGTAGCTGTAATTCGAAGGCAGAATGGAACGATGACGGATAACAGGTGAGATTTCGTCGGATATATATGTCATAGAAGCATGATCTCGTCAGCCTTTACTCTTTCGTGACTGGTTTGGTCCGGCCTGCCCTGATCCATATCATCACAGTCACTCACGTAATACAGCGGAGGCAGCTCTTTACCATGAGGCGGTTCTCTGCCGGGACCTTTGACCAGCGGAATAGGCGAAGGGTGTAGTAGGTGCGATTCGAATATGGGGGGTACGGGCGCGGGGAGCGAGGTGTAGAGGAATTTCGAAGTTGGTTTAAGGGCTTCATGACGTGCTTGCAGCTGTGGTCGGAGCGGCATGGAGTGGAAACCATCAGCCCTCGATAGTGCAGCGAAGATTTACTTTCCAACTGAACGAATAACATTTGACAGAAAGATCTAGTACTCACGGCGACCTCCTTATGTCTCAGCACATACTCTGAGCTCTCCGTACTTATGCGTAACGATTTCAGTTCTTTCTCAGAGTCTGCAATCTCGTTTCGGAGCGCCGACTCGGATCGGAGCTTGGCTGCTATTCTCTCTGACACCTGTTCTCGCCTCTTTGCCTGGATGGTGAAGGTGGTGCAGAGTGACGTGTAAATGAAGCGATTGATCACGTCGTTTGAAACTCCGCATCAGTAATCACAACCAAGCCACGATCGAGAACGGTCATTTATGATTGCAACGTATGAGGAAGATAGATGTGACGATGCTAAAGTGCGTTGGGATCGTTGGGGAAGGGGGGGATAATAGACGCAACATAGCAAAGTAGAGGGGTTGAGGGGTTAGACATACCGCTTCACTGGTTCTAGATGATTTATCGTCCTTCTGAAACTTCTGCAACGTGCCCAAGATATTCCCGAATAACCTTTTACCTCTCGCTTTATCCTCCTTTCGAGCGTCTGTCCTCATTCGTCTGTTTTGCGTGCGAAGGGGTAGGATTGTGTTCGGAAGGGGTTCACCGGCGAGGTTGTGAAATGTCGTAGAGTACGGTTGATTGTGGGTGGAGCACGACAGAGACGAAGCAGAGCAAAGGGATGATAAGATGGAGATGGATCAGCTACGCTTCTCATTACTGTCTGACCACAGGTCGTAAGAAGGGCTCTGTCGCATCCCACATCCCACAGTCCACAGTGGTAGTACAGCTCCAAAGGAGGAGAGAGGATACTGTAATGGCACCACCTGCATCCTCACCTCCTCACGTGCTGACGGTACATGCTCAGAGTCAAGTAGATGTAGAGGGAAGGTAGAGTTGCTATTGAAGAGTACACTCACTTGGCAGGAACCTCATCTTCCGCACGATCCCTAGACCTCCCTTCGCCTTGATCTCCCTCATCACGTTCGTCACGGTCGTTGCGATCGTATCTATCGCTACTCTTTCGAACGACCGCGGGAGATCTTGATCTCGAGGGGGACATAGACACTGATCTTGATCTTGATCGCATCTCCGAGTCGTATGTGCGTCTGTCATACCATGATAAGTCGAGTTTTCGGGGTGCAAACGTTACAGCGTCAGCATATAGTTATCACTGGATCGATCAAGAATGTCTTCATTCCGTTGAGTGGTTTGTCGTTCTTTCCCAATGGTGAAATAGAATCAGGAAGAGGAGAGAGCGTCAACTTATGGAAGACCTAGCCAGTACTCACTTTTCAAGCGATCTTGACATTCCTGCTAGCTTGATCTCACTAACCTTGGCGTGTAAGTTGTAAGTGAGAGCTATTCCTGACTGGTCTTGCACAAATCTTATTGAACGATCTATTGATCACTAATATACTCAAATGAGCGAGCGTGCAAGGAAGAACGGAATGTCATGTCGCCAGTCACAGTGTCGTCTATCGAGTATACATACACGCTCGATGCGCGCCTTTGGCCCGAGTGAGATGCCCGAGCCGCGTGCCTAAATGGCTAGTTCGTGCTTCTTCTTTCCAGGCCGAAATCTCAGCAATCCAGCGCCGCGCTCTGCCTCTTTTATGCATCGTCTGTCAATCATATCCAACTGAAAGGGCAGCAAGGTGATGCCATGTTGCATACCACTTGATAAGCTGCTGCTGTTGCTGCTGTGTTTCATGAGAACTTCGCTAGATCGCTAGATTGTTCCCTTTTGTTCCCGCGGGCGTATCCTTATGTTAATGCGCCTCTTCAAGCCTCTTTGACGATCCGGCTCTACTCGTCAGCCCCTTTCCATCGTCTATATATCTCATCATCGTTCGGTCCAATGAAGCTATCAAATCAAGGAAAACTCCCATCAGCTCCAGAGGACGAGCACGTGAATCCATACTGACAACTGAACTGAAATTCGAGAGCAATATCAAACTCACGCTCTGACCATCTTGTTGAAGCTGTTGCTATTTTCTCGTATCGACTTGGGCGAGAGTTTAGATAGGTATCCCATGGCGAGTGATTCCCAAGCGTGGTATCTGTGCGATACGAGCAGCCGAGATGACAGTGTCAGCGATACCATTTTCAGCTCATTCTTGTACTACCTGCTTTTTCGTAGATTTCGGCTCCGTCCTGGAGACTCGTAGGTCCCTTGAAAGCCACGATAACAGAGATATACAACCTCCCTTCCCCTGCATCACTCACGCATACTGGCCCGTAGCCGCAAAATCATGTTCATCCGTCTCATGCGTCTTCTGCACTTCCGACCCATGCCACATCGGCCAGAAGAAAGCCCGCTCGCTCAGCACCTGAATCTCGTCCGGATGCGCCCTCGCAATCTGCCATGGTTTGACGACGGAATGGTGGGCCCAGACGCCACCGTCAAACGTCTCGTAAGACGCGAGCCAGCGGTCGATGAATGTACTGCCTGGTTCGGAGATGATGATGGCGTTCTGCGAATGGCCCACGAAGGACGATTATCAGCGTCGTCGAGAAGATACGAAATAACGAACAGCGCAAATGCGAGGCGGTGACAATAATGTATCCGAGCAGTCATAGATGCGACTCGAGCATTGTCCACTCACACATAGTCCCTCGGGATCAAGCGCAGTCCGCCGTGAATCAGGCGAAGCTTCCATTCCGAGTGTCGTGGGGAAGTACAGTAGATCGTCGAAAGGCTTGATGCTGCCGTGTATACCGGAACCCCGCAAAGGCAAGGGGAAGGGGAAGACACAATGATCAGCTCGATGATCGATCGAGGTCGCGAGAGCTATGCGGACCTTGCGAGTTTGAACACTTGAGAGCCAAAAAAAGGAAGGCCGATTCAACTCACACAAAGATATCTATATCAAGGTATATCCCTCCAGAGTACTTCATAGCTAATAATCGCAAGACATCGGCCTTGTGCGCAAAATGCTTGAGCGGCCGTCCGTAGATCTCGGAAGGTACCTCGGTGTCGATCAATGTCAGATGAGGAGCAATCTCGTCCCACCATGGTCCGGTGGGTAGGTGTTTATAGTGGCTGGAATTGAAGGTATTGTCAGCATGACTAGCAAGAGGAAGACCGCCAACGAATATGACCGTTCTTCCCTCTGTTCCAGGATCTCTGCCATGTTCTGCTCGGGATCATCCCCCAGCGGATCGACGTTAGAGAGAAATCAAATGGGAGAATACCTGGTATCGAAAAAACAACAAGGGAATTGCGAGCTTGTAAAGTGAAGCAGACCCTATCAGACGATCACTCACAAGTACATGACTTTCGGCTTGAGATTCACCAATGCGCTCCTCATCGCCAAATAAGCGTAATAAGGCAATTCCTCCCCTCGTCCATCCGCGCTATTGACATCTTTCAGCCCGTACACGTAATGTACCGAATCAGGAACGACCATGCCCTTCTTCTTCGGCTGCACGGGCGCGGGGATGTAATCTGGTCGATCCGAGTCGGGAGGCGGTAAGAACAGCGATGAGTCGATCCGAAAGGGAGAGGTAGTCAGTGCATGTGGGCCCGAGCGAGATACGGAGAAAACGAATCCGACAAGAAGGAGGAAGAGGACGGTCGGCACGGTCGGTAATTGCAGAGTACGGTTCTTGGCGAGGGGTATTGACTGGACGTGCACGCATATGTCGAGGTCAGGCAAAAGATGAGATGCGGTCAAGTCAAAGGTCAGCTCGGCTCGGCTAGTGCATGATACAAGAAACACAAGGATGGCCGATGCTGTATGACACTGGACCTTGCGGTGCACCGTTCGCTGGACGAGATATATATCAGTCCACTCACGATGGGTTTCCCACCCCTCATCCAGAGAGGTAACATGGTACGCGGCTTCTTCGCTAGAGTAAGGTAAATTCGCCCGTAGGGTCTACTGGAGATAGTCTCGCTTCGACACCCACCGAAATCTTCGACTCAGCTCAGCTCAGCTCGGCTGCAGCGAGTAGGTGCTATATCGCGATACGGTTACTGCTCCAAGAAGGTTCCTCGGTCCTTTTTGCTTGGGGTTTTCTGCTTCAAAACCCGTTATGCCCAGCCTGCGCTCGTCTCGTTTCTCTTTGGGAAAGACGCGGTACTCGGAATTGCGATGGAATATGGTCCCTCCAGAGTCGACTTGCCCACTTGGTCGTTTTATAATCGATAGCCGGCTCAAGGATGTATGATACCGCTCGCTGACCGATCTGTAAAGAGATGACTCCGTGCGAAGGTATGGAGGCTTGCTCTGTTCCTGCTCTTGAGGTCGGCTTTGGAGGAAATTCGGTTTTGCACTTGTGATGTACTGATTGACAGATCGCGCAGAGGTACATTCGGCTTGGATCCAGCGAGCGAGCAACGCGAAAAGTACGAGTATGACCAGAAGTCGAAATAGAAAATCGAAGCCGAAGTCAAAGTCGGAATCGAGTTGCCTTTCCTTGCGATCCGCAAGACAACGAGTTATTATTCGATGTATTGTTTCTGCTATGCTATGTAATAGGACGAGTCGAGATTGGCGAGATGAGATGCACAATTCGTAGCTGCGCACCGAACCAAAACAATTGATCACTCGCGCTGCGCTGAGCGGTTCGGGTATCTCAAGCGGTCCCCGCCGCGGCGCTTAATGAGCATGAACATCGGGGTCTTGGCTTTATCAATGAATCATCGCTATTACACCATGTTTTGTGATGCAGAGATGCGGAGAAGAACAGCTGGGCGTGTACATGGCAACGAGTAGCAACGAGCTCGCAGTCTGAAAGATGAGATAGGAAAGATCAAGCGAACCTCGCGGCTCGGCTTGCTGCTCAATGGGCTTGATTCAGAATGCTGTCCATTTGCTTGGGTGGACGAGTCTCGGTATACAGTACCTGGTCGTCCTCGCTCCAGCCCTGGGAATGTATATATATATACTACCATCATCAAGATGCTATACAAGCACTATTCGCTCTGTCTTCCAAGATCGCCCACTATGCAGGAATCTCCATAGCGTTTCTACTCTATCGAGGCTCTACTCCTTCCCAAACAGCTTGGAAGCCTCTCCGCTCCTTGCCTCGCATCGCACCGTATTCCCAATCCGCGATGACTGAAGTCGATCTACTCCTCGCTGACCCAGCGCTCGGCGATCTCACCGATATAAGGCAGCCAGAACCTGCTCAAACCCTCTTGAGCGTCCTTCCATGCTCTGAACGAGCTATACACCGTCACAGCCACAGAAGCTATTATGAGGAGGATCCATAGGAATAAGGGGAGGCGGATCAGGAGGCGGAAGAGTAGAATGAGGGTCAATAATGGGGTTGTCAGGAGCGCTGATTGGTACGCTGGAAAAGAGGGAGGGATTAGCGCCCATGCGATATCCTTTCTATTGACTGTGCTCTTGAGCGGAAACGCCTGATACCGGGGTGGTAAGGGCTAAAGGTGGATATTCTATCATCGAATATCATGACGACTCACCATGGAATCGGACATAGTCGTTCTGCGTCTCGAGGATGAGGAAGACAAGCGCTGTGTGAGTTGATCAGAGGGTCAGCGCGTTTACTTTAGAAGACTAGGTCGCCAGAACTTGAGGCCCGTTCGTCCGCTTCTACGATGGCTTCTTCCGCGTCTACTCTGACGTTTGTGATCAAAGGCAAGCCTCGTTCCCGGATTTTGTCCAAGCCGATATACTCCAGCTTCGATCTCAAAAATGGGTTGTTTCAATCCGAGTTTTACCGCACCACGGAAGCCGCCTTGGAAGGCTGATCCAGAAAGCAAGGTCTCCATCTTGGACGGCCCTTCTTATCACGGTATGACGAGTTCCAAGCTCTGTAAACACGACTCACCAGTGATAGGTCCGCCCAGATACGCCACAGCAGCCATAACGTCGACTCTCCACCCAAACCGACTTTCCCAAGCATTCGCCCTATCGCCATCTGCCCCTGCTCCTCCTAAACCGCCACTGCCTATGCCACTGCCGCTGCCGAATCCTTGCGAAGCGGAAGACGACGACCCGCCTCCGAGGAAAGCTTGTGATTCCGGGTCATTCGTATATGCCTGCGGGACCGAAGTAGGGTCCGAAAGAGTGCCGCCTGATTGGTATGAGTTCGCGCCGTATGACGAGGGGTCTCTGAGTTGAATGAGCGGGTCACCTATGGATCAGCAGCTACCTTTTGGCTTGACCAGACGCGTTTTCAGAACCGTAGAACCGTAGAACAAAATCACAAGAGCTTAAGAGTATGCGTGTCTACTATGGAAGTACACTGAACACTGTACATTGAATGCGGCACGCGGTACAGAGGGGAAAAGGCCTGTCCGAGGCAAGTTCCAGAAGCCTGAGACTCACCGATTAAACCACGGTCGCTTCGACTTGCCCTTTGACCGACTCGAAGTTTCGGGTGGATCAGTCGACGGCACGTCAGGCGGAGGTTGGTCTAACATCCATAAATCCATTTATCCATTGATTCGTCCGTCCGTCGTTTTGTCAGGGCCAGCGCGATGGTGAAAGAGGGACAGATTTCATCAAAAGCAAGAGCAAAAGCAAGCAAAAGCAAGAGTGAGTCGCATCAGCATCAGGCTAGCTCGAGTCTTGCTATAACGCTATAACAATCACCCAGCGGCCCGTGGCATGAGACAATATGTCCTGTCGCATCCATCTGTTGTCAAGTCAGGATAGGGAGGCGGACGGTAAGACGACTAGAAGCGTTTAATCTTACTCACACGGGGAGAAGTTCATCTCAGTCGTCTATTTCAATACAGGTCTATCTGTCCAGGTGGTTTGCTTCAGCCGAGTGTCAGTGCTTCAAGTCCCGCCGGTGGAGTCGAGTGTGATTGGACTATGTGTATGCTGTAGAAAGTGGGGCCAGATGCGATGATGTCGAGTTTGAATGACAGGTCAATGGTCAAACGCGTTGAGCTGCGCTTCCTTGGCTGGCAACGTCTAATGAATGCGCTGCGCTGCGCCGCATGAGGACAGATAGGGAGGGAATCCCTATAGTAGCGAATAGCTATAGGCGATCACCGGTAAAGCAGCAAGGGGTATCGTCATCACTTCTAAGGAGCAGAGCTAGCATCTGTCAATAACCACAACCATTGAATATTATAGGGGGGCGGATTTCTCGCATTTTATCCCATCAGCACTGCATCGCCCGCATCTCGCCATAGCGTGGCCTACGCTATAACGGGCGGTCCCTTAGCTTCAGCCAACGGCCACGGCCAACTACGTCAACGTCACTCTCACCCGTAGATGCGCTGAGACCGATACCTTACAGTATAGTCCATCCAACCTAATCCCATCCGTACATGATATCTGCAAATTAACAATACCAATCCTGTCCCATACGACAACAGTCAGGCCAGGACGAGACGGGATCTTGCATATCACAGCATCCACAACGAGATAGCTAGCGCCTCCCTTTCCATAGACTGAGCTAAGCGACAAACATACTGCGTCCCGAGGTCGAGGACGCATACACTTTGGGAGTAGACCGACCAACAAGGAAAGGTAGATAAGATGAACGCGGCGTTGATGGCTCAGATCCAGCGTGAGTCCCACCCACTTGATGCAATCCCTCTTGACCGGCGATGAGTCAAGCTGGCTATGCAATCACATACTGATCTCCGTCCTATCTTTCTCCTTGTGCGAATACGGTGACGGCATCAAAACAGAGGGCAAAGGCCTGAAGAAAGCCCAGACGAACGATAGATCCGCACCGGCAGTAGTCGGAGGCCCGGCCGGCGCCAGCGGTGGCGGTGGTGGTGGAGGGGGAGGGGGAGGAGGAAGGAATGTCTCGTCGTCTGGCGGTGGGGGTGGAGCACCTGCGATGAGCGGTGCGGATGGACCTGCACAGGCTTTGGCGGGATTATTCGCAGGGGGGATGCCTACGCTTAAGAAAGCTGGAGACAGAGCTGCCGGTGAGTGCGACGTTCTTCTCTTCCCTTTGCGCAAATACAGCTTCCTCTCGGGAAAGCTTTGCCCTTTGAATGGAACGTGTTTGCAGTCGCAACTTTGACCTCGGAGATTCCGTCCAAACAACGACGATACACCAACTAGAACTGGCTGCTGATATTGACCTGATCGAACTCCCATTTGTGATTTGCTCTCACAGCCGGATCACACAGCATGGCCAAACCACCGCCCATACCCGGCGCGTCAAGGGTCCCTGCACCTCCTAGACCATCGGCCGCTGCTCCTCCGCCCCCTCCGCCGCCTCCTCCTTCGGGTGGACCACCAAGTCGGAGTGCGCCTCCAGCTCCTGCTCCTCCTAGTAGAGGGGCACCCGCTCCGCCTTCGCGAGGGTAAGTCACTTCACAATCTTTGTATACTATGCCAGAATATTTGTTTCCTGGCGTTACCTCTTCAGTTCGCCTATAGGCTCTTATGCTGATCTATCGTGTCGGCCTTTCATAGCGCCCCACCTGCCCCTCCTCCACCTCCGCCTGCGCCCTCCCGCTCGACTCCCGCTCCTCCACGAGCACCCCCGGCCCCTCCTGCACCTGCACCACCATCGCGCTCAGCCCCGACTGCCCCTCCCCCTCCCCCTCCTCCTCCACCTCCTTCAGCACCTTCACCGCCAGCGAGATCCGCGCCAACACCGCCGGGAAGACATGTACCTCCCCCTCCAGCCAGATCAGCCGCTCCTGCACCTCCACCTCCGCCTGCACCCCCCTCAGCGCCTCCGGCGAGACATGCGCCCCCGCCACCGCCTAGACCGCACGGTGCGCCAGCATTGCCTAGTCGGCCGACGAGCACGGCAGGAGTGAGTCGTGTGCCGGTCTGAGTAGACACGGGCGTCCGCTGAATGTCTCATTGTATTATAGCGATCTGTGCCCCCGCCTCCACCGAGACCTACAAGTGCATCGGGACCACCTGTAAGCTTCACTGCCGTACATAGCAACTCTACTGTAGGCCCTTCGCTGACCACCTTTCCTTCAGCGTGCCCCTCCTCCTCCACCTCGGCCGACTGGTCCACCTGCCCTGCCCTCTCGAACACCAGGCACATCGACTCCATCTCGTACTTTACCGCCTCCTCTTGCCTCATCCAATTCGGGACAATTGGCACCCCCGAATCCACCCAGAAGGCCATCCTCAAACTCAGTTTCATCCGGCTCTGCGCCACCCGCCCCGCCTGCGCCTCCGGCACCTCCAGCTCCGCCTGCTGGAGGCCCTGCCAGAAGGTTACCGCCGCCTAGAGCACCGTTGCCTCCTAGACAACCTAGCCCTGAGCCTGAGCCTGAAGTGGAACAAGGGTACGAGTATGAAGAGGAGGAAGATGCTCCGCCACCACTGCCGAGCGGTATGAGTCCTGCTAGAGCAGCCAGACCGGGGATTCCTCCACCGCCGCCACCACCTGGGCCTAGCCCAGCGAGTGTAAGTGGACGTGATTCGCTGTCTAGATAATATGCTGGTCGAGTGGATGCCTCAGCTAACTGTTTGTCTTCTGTGCGCAACAGCGCGCTATCCCTCCGGCGCCAGCGAGAGCACCTCCTTCGCCGACACCTGAACGGACTCGCCCTCATCCACAAGGCACTTCCTTCCCGCCTCCACCCCCTCCGCCGGGCATCTCACCAGCCGCCCGCGCTTCTCTCGCTCCGCCTATTGTCTCAAACGGTTACTCACATGCCTCGCCTGATGGGGAAGACGGAGACGACGCGGACACAGATGGTATGCCGGAGCCTTCACCTGTAGTAGGGTCTTGGACTTTCCCTATGAAAGGGATGTTCCCAGCACCCCGACCCTGGACAGGTGGCAAGAAGTGAGTTGCCGCGTATCTGCTGATTGTATCACGTAATGGTTCAGTCGGTTCGGTACCATGAGAGTATTAGATCAGAGTCCTGATGGCTGACTTGATATCTCTATCCGCACGTACAGGACATATGCCAGTGGACGAAGTACCGGTGGAGGGGTTGGCTATTCTGACTGATGATCTGATCTGCTCTGGTGATGAAGAAATGATGGGAAAGCAGATATCGTGTCATTCCAGGACTAGAGGAATTTCGTGACTTAAGGAGCGTTGTAAAGATGTGTATATATGCATTGCGCTAGAAGGCCATCCATCTTCCCTATAGAGGCGTCTGCTCTGCTTGTCAACTCTTGTGGTATATGTCATATGCTATAGGCTATATGCTACTTGTAAGAGTGGCTATGGAGGGACACGTGGATATCTAATCTTGCCAAGGGATAATTTTAATGGGTTTTTGGGAATTGTACCCTGACCCTTTGACGGTATTCCCAAAAAGTCAGGGATGACGTGCTGAGTGAGTGGTTACGTTTCTTAACTTTGGTGTGCAGTGTGGTGTAAAAATCAGACACCGTAACTTGAGAAAAACAGACTGACCTTCCATTCCACATCGTCAACAACAACTCTATCTCCTCGTCTTATTGCATATATTGCCCAAGAACTTGACAGACTCTGCTTCACTATCACACCAAGCACCGATATCGTAGAGAAAATGGCCACCAACATCACTTTCCACCCCGGTGAGCACCTGTCCAACTTGAACGCACCCTCTTTGCTCATCTCCAGTATGAGGATGGGATGCTTCGTGCAATTTCACCCTCACTCCCATCCACATCCACAGCCGCGCCCACATCTACGCCCACGTCTACGAACTACTACTTCCACCCACAGGCCTACACTGACGGACGGTGCGAGTGTGAAGCGACAAGTGACGATCCATGCTGATCGTCGTGTCTTCGTTTCCCTTTTCCCTTGTGAATGTGAATGGTCCTTCGTATTCTTGGTACTGGTGCTGTTACTGGTACAGGATCCGTCACTCAGACCGAGCGAGATGAGCTTCTCGGCCAGAAGGGAGCTACGATCTGGTTGACCGGACTCAGCGCCTCGGGCAAGGTGAGTGAAAGTTGAGCCCAGCTGGACCTCTCAGCGCATGTCACACGTCGCATCACGACTCGTGCACTGCTGCAAAGTATGCACCGTCTACGTAAAATTCACCTTTGCTGACTTGACTGGATCATCTCAAATAACTTCCTCTTACCCTTCCCTTGTCACACGTCAAATGTCAAATGTTACACGTTCCTCGCCCCAACAGTCCACCATCGCGACCGCCCTCGAGCAGCACCTCCTGCACAAGAAGCTGCACGCTTACCGACTCGATGGCGACAACATCCGATTCGGACTGAACAAGGTGAGTTGATGCGAGGGTAATCAGGACGTCGATCGGGAGATAAGGGAATAAGTGGAGGGAAATGATAGCGTGCTATACACGATGTCCGGCGACAAGACGACGAGGACGTCGGCAGCCAGTGTCTTGTCGTCTAGCAGGGTCAGATGGTGATGACCAGAGGAGGGAATGGAATGTATCAAGGACAATGGGATAGAAACTCACGGGCGGCTCCGCGAAGCCGAGAAGCGTTGGGGATTCGTATACACATTCCCGTGAACGCGCTCGGTCACACGTACCCTCTAAGGAGACACGGCGGGCGCGAGACGGACGGAGGGCGGTCCTTGGTCCTTGGTCCGCGGCTTACGACGACAAGGAGGCATATTGTATTTATTTGTGGATGAGCCGAGTATCTATCGATTGCTGAACCTACCTGTTTTTCAATCTCTACCAGGATCTCGGCTTCGACCAGGCTTCGCGAGTAGAAAACGTGAGTAAGCGGCTCTGATTACCGACCGAAGGAAAAGTTTAGCCCGCGTCGTGTCATCGTATCCGAATCAAACAGGAAACAAGTCACTCCTCCTTCTCGCTCGCTGACGCTTATCATCTGCCCGTCGCCCGTCGCACCTTCCACGCCCACGCCCACGCCAGATCCGAAGAATCGGCGAAGTCTCCCTCCTCTTCTCCCTCTCATCGACCATCGCCATCACCGCCTTCATCTCTCCTTATATCTCGGACCGAGAGCTCGCCCGATCTCTCCATGAGAAGCACAATCCCGCTATCCCCTTCATTGAGGTCTACGTCGATGCGCCTATCGAGGTCGTGGAGCAGAGGGACCCTAAGGGGCTTTACAAGAAGGCCAGGGCTGGTGAGATCAAGGGTGAGTGCAGTGCATTGCATTTCATTCTGGTCAGGTCAACAAACACTCGAGGTTCTTCCCTTCGTTTCAACCCATCGATTTCTTATCATGACCATCAACTCGGCCGCGCGAGTGACCGCCGTTTTCACTTCAATTTTATGTGCTACCAGCCATTCCTGACCTCTGTGGCATCTTTCACCGATTTTCTATTCTGTTTGCTGATGATAATTTCCTCTGCACGTCCACCTTTTTCTTTGACCCTGACCCTGGCCCTGATTGTGTCCTCCATCGACAGACTTCACCGGTGTATCAGCGCCTTACGAAGCACCTCCCAACGCCGAAATTCACATCAGGACCGACCAAGTCGACGTCGCTGGCGCTGTCGAGATCATCGTCAAGTACCTCGTCGAGAAGGGTTTGATCCCTGCTTAAAGCGGTATCCCGGTTGAATTGGTCGGACTGTGATTTTTGAGCAGACATCCTAGCGGAGTAGTACCATTTCGATATAGCTTTGAAAAGAAAAGAGGATGTATCTCTAGATAGACATTGCTGATTGGCGAAATGATTGAGGTCTCAGTCAATCTGATCTGTTGGAAGAGCTGGGAGATACTGCTGATCGGTAATCATTACTGCTGCATGCTGCGTCAAAATACCAGATGAACCGAAATGCATGTCATTTGTTCTCACCCAGTGACCTTCTGGTGCCTTTGAAAGGCCATTCTTCACCAATAGCAGCAATGCAGCGAAAGACTTGCGCCAGGATCGTGATGTCGCTCTACGCTATTATATTCTACCACGGATATCTATTCGTCGTGATCGTCTGCCTTGAGCCCTCTGAGCCTTGTCGCAGTCCTGATCCCCTCAATCTTCTTGACCTGCTCTCGCAGTGACACTCCACTCTCCATTCCACTTGCACGTCCTCCTGTACTGCCACTGTCGCCTGCAGTGGCAGACGCATGATCGTATCTCAGAACCATCTCGAGCGCGGCCCCGATCTGATCGAGCGCACTATCCTCGTTCTCTTGATCCTCCATGAAGATCTCACGATCGCCTTCGTCCATATACGGAGCCTGTGCCTCCCTGTCCACTCGCGCTGTGTGGATGGCATTGAGATGCGCGGTGGTGGAGTTGAGCAGTTGTGTGCTGAGGTTCGGCGGTAAGGGAAGGGCGATGACGTGGAGAGAGTCGGTGAAGGATTTGTACCTGTACGGCGGGTAGTACGGAGGTGCGGCAACAAAAGGTCGGCCAAAGGGAATGAGATCAGCTTGGTCACTACGTTATCGGATGGTATGCAAGATAAGAGTCATCATCAAGCACGAAAGGCTGATCATTACGACGTTTTCAAGGCCGAGGCCGCAATTTCATGGAATATAGTACCAAAACCACCGGAATCGGCCCGGCCCATGTGCAAACGACGGCGGCAAGGACATAAAGACCACTGAAAACAAGCGGCGATGACAACCGTAAGACAGAGACGCTTCCGACACTCACAGCAAAGCCAGGAACGCCGGATCATTCTCCTTGGTGATGGCATTGATGACCCGTTGAAATACCTCAATCAGGTTCGACGGTTTATCGTTCCATACGCCGGCGTCTTTAGCGACTTGGAGTAGGCCTGGTACCAGGCTGTGCGACACCAGGAGAAGACATGTCAGTCAGCTATTCCCTCTGTTGCCGTGCTGTGACTGCACAGGTGTTGGCACGAAGAAGGAGAAGCTCACAACGCCGCAGCCTGTGAACATCGCAATGGCCCAAACAGTCAGTATTTCCATCGCAATGCCTGCATGCGCAACCGAGATGCAGGTGGTACATCCACTCACCTCTCTCACGCCCTCCGAGTAAACGCACACCAAACCCTCCAGGCTCAGCTCCATAGCTCTCAGCAACCACGGCTGGAACTTCCCTCGCATGGTAAAGGCGTACAGTGTCAGATTTTCGAACGCCTGGACTTTCTCGTCTACCTCTGCAGTGTTGGAAGCTACGAGACTGTCTTCGACGTCGGTTGGGCTGTCTTCGAATGACGATAGAGCTATACAAGCCAAAATCCGCAGCAACGGTGAGTGGATGGTCCGGTTTGTCAGCGCGGTTCCACTCCCACTAGGCTGAGGAAACGCTCTGGAAGGTTTGTTTACCGTGTCCTCAAGAGGACCATGACACAGGATATGGTAGGCTACGAAGGCTTTCGGGGACACCTCACTCACGCGCATCGGATTTGGGGGGTGAATACGCCGCGGACTCAAGTAAAGGCGGTATTACGACAGGTAAGAAAGGCTCGAAGTCGTCTCCTAGCGTTTGACACAAACTCGTCCAGGCTGCACAGTGTCAGAGAGATCAGCGCTGGACATATCAACTAGGCGAAGTGAGGCGGGCTGGGGGGTTTTGAAAGGGAGGGAAGCAGTCATCTCACCATCCATTAGATATAATGACCGCTTGTCATCCGAAGTGAGTGAGTTCTGCACGCCTATCATCAAGCGAGCTAACTTTACGGCGTCTATTGCAAACATCTATGGGCAAGACGACTCATTAACGTTCTGCCTACGTAGCGAGACCTGCTAACGAAGAAGGTCTTCATGCTTACAGCTTTCCCCACAGCAGAGCCTAGAAGCGACAAATAGAAAGCAATCAGCACGGCTTATTATAGCGCTCCAGCCAATTGTTGGACGTGGGAATCATGCGCCTCACCTGTCAGACTGGCGCATTCCATTGCTCGTCCTTGTAACTTCTGCTGCCTCTCGTCCGTGGCGATAGACAGTGTATGTAGCAGAAGGTCCATCAGATCACCTACATGGCTCACGGTGATGATCAGCGCAGAACTGCAACCACATGAAAGGAGCGATACCCTAACTTACGATAGTACGGCGCGAAAGCCTCCAGAGCAGCAAGAGCGATGTTTGCTACAGATGGCACGGTCAGCTGTGCCTCCAGAGGCTGACAGTATCTGAAGCTAGCTCACTCACATATAGTCGCCAGTACTTGTTCCTGCATGTATAGCGGCCCAGCCTGGAATTGGCTCAAAAGCGACCGCACTAGCGGATCGAGGTACGTCGCGAATGCTTCAAGCTCCACGTCTTGGAAGAAATTGGTCAAACACGCGGAAGAGTGTGCTCGAACCCTAGAGAGACAAGTGAACACTTCTGTAAGTAAGTCTTCGCCTTCACCTTCGCGGCACATGTGAAAAGCATTCGGAATGACATAACAAGAGCACAATGGCCCGACGCACCTTGTCACAGGATCTTGCAGGAGCCCCAGACACACTTGCAGTACGTCGTTGGCGTATTGTGTCTGCATCGTTCCCTACGTAGGCGCAAGCTGGTGAGCGAGGAGTGCACATGTCTGTGAGGGAACGATAATGCTACGAGCGGTATACGCACTTCGCAATCAGAGCATAATTGGCCGAGGCACTGTAAGAAGGCATATCTGACCCTCGGATGGGGATCTTTAGCAGTAGGTGATATGATACTGAACAGAAAATGTCAATTCAGAGAGACTTGATCATGAAGAACGGCCATGAACACGAAGAAACGTACGCCAGCACATCGCGTATACGAGGTTGAAGCTCTTCTAAGCAGCCCTCTGCAACAGCCGCAATGGCTACCAGAGCACAGTATCGGCATCGCCAGTCGTCTTGCTGAAGGAGAGATTGTACTTGTGCCGAGAGTGCAGGGAGGATAGTGGTTCCACCTGCAATCATATATCATCGTCATGGGGGTGAGCTACTGGTATCTGAAAGGGAGTCATCAGAAGAATTGACATACCAAGCGCTATTCCAAGTCTATCGAGAGCTTCTTCAGCGAAAACAGGGTAATCCTCATCCTCCTCGTCCAGCTAATTCGCTTTGTCAGTCGAGCCAAATCCGTGTGACCATCGCAGGCGAAGAAGCTCACATTAGACGCTTCGAGCCAATCTTGGCAGTCCAAATCGAAGCTAACACTTTGTCTCCCTATCAGCAACCCGACCAGTTCTTTGCCAGCTCTCCCATCCTCCCAAGCCTGCACTTGGTGTGATCTCAGCTCTGCCAGAGATAATAAGATCTCAGTAGCTGGGTTGGCTATCTCTTCCCATGCTTCATAGTCCATCCCGGATGGCGGGTAAGGTGAGAATTGGTGTGTCTGGATGAGGCCCGGCGGGGATACCATCGAGAGTAGACCCGGTAGGATGGTTGAAAGCGATGGGACGTAGAGATGCGGATGCAACGAAGCGAGATCAACTAATGGTACAAGGGCGTGTGAGAGGAGATTCATTGGCAGTTTTGGCAGAGACTGGTCAGTTAGATCAAGAAATCAGTTAGCCTACCCGTATTGTCCGATGAAAGTCATATCAGAGACCGCCTACCTGGAAAGCTTCGTATATAAGTTGCGGACCGATCTCTTCCCGCTCTTTTCCAGTGACACCCTCCATCAATACACTCCGTACGGCTTTCAGCGCCTCCACTCGCACATCAACGCTGGGATCGTTAACTCCAGCTAACAGAATATGAGCAAGCTGAGGAGCAGGTAAAGGATCGCTGACTGAGTCAACGAGGAGGGTCGGGGTCATGTCGAGCAGCTGAAAGGGTGTGAAGCGGTGGAATGGGTGAGGAGAAGTAGTGAGTTCCAGCAAGACAGGTGGAAGGGGCAAGAGGGGTCCTGAGTCGAGACTTCCGTCAGCCAAGCTCAACCGTCCGGGTTAAGTCCGCGCGACCATGGCACGATGAACCCGCAGCTCACTATGTCTTTTAGAGCTCTCTTGAGCCCATCCTGCCGCACAATTTCCCAATCCCTTCCTCATTCGTACGTCCATCTCATCCTTCAAGCCGGCGGTCAATACAGTCTCGATACGAGTCCTGGTCGTTTCCCTAACAATGTCGAACGGAGCGGTTGCAAGCTGCGAAGTCGAGTTGAGGAAGAGTCCCGGTAGTGCTTTGAAAGCTAGTCTCTTGAGGAGGATGAGAGAAAGTAGCCGGTGCTATAATGTTGCGTCGCTGCTCCATCAGCTCGAGACGTCCGCAAGGAAGCAGTCTAGTGTCCACAAGCTGAATTACGCACATCAAGCTGGAAACCCCCGACGCCTTGAGCCCCTATTTGAGCCAGGACCAACATGATCTCCGCAGGCTGCTCCACAGTCAGCCGTCGAAGGTGTCTCTCCGCCCTGTCCCAGCTGCATTGTTAGCTCGTGGAAGCATCGCGCCAGCATGCCATGGGCTTTCAGTTCAGAACGAAGCCCGGAAGAAGGGGGGAACATACTCTTGCCGGGGTTCATCTTCCGTTCCCATCAACGCCTCAAGTACGGCCCCCATGTCGCTCAATAGATGCTCGGTGGACATCTTCGGCGCTTCCTCTATAGCCTGCGCAAATGATTGAAGCGGTACAGCGTAACAGCTTAGATGGTCGGGATAGGTTAGGAGATATTGGTAAACGTTACTGGTCATTCTCGTTGTTTTGGGTCAGAGCTGAAATTCCACCGCTTCTGACGATGATCAGTTGGGGCCGCGCTTCCGTCGGAAGTTTTCTTGAAACTCCTATTAGGCGGTCGACGCCATGCCACACGCCTAACATGTGGTTCCAATACATCAATACAACAACGAAAACCTCTCTCCGATTGTCGTCCATCCTGCGAAGCAGGCGGGGAGTTGTAACCGGAGCTGCCTACGCCAAAATACGAAGTGGACACGACTCGTGTTGAGCTTTTGTCAGCTAGACACGCCATGCTGCTTAGAAGAGTCAATCTATCAAGTCTTTGGAGTGATTGGGACACGAAGCAGTTATGTGTCCACTCCTGGGACCGCACAGTGTCTGTCAGATCGCTGATATGAGCATACTAGCGGTAGGAGACTCGTGAGTCTCATGAAGATCGTTGAAGCAACGCGATCGACACGGCGAGAACATGAGACATGATCGTGACGCGACGCGTTCTGATTTCATTTCGCATCGTATTGCGTCCGTACAGATCACGTATCACATCGTCATCCGATCTGACGGGACGCGATCCTACCTGTTTTGATCCAGACCAGCCATCGCAGGCACTACAGTAGGAAGGAATAGAAACGACCACACGACCACGACGACGTCGCGTATACCATGCCAGCCCCGAATATTTACTGTTTCGACCCTGCAACAAGGGATGGTGTATGGTGTCAGTGTCGGTATGTGTAAACACCTCCACTGAGCTTACTCAAGCTGTCCTAGAGACAGGAATCGGCCGATGAGTTCTGGACAAATGCGAAGGGGGATGAGCTGAGGGGACAAGGAGATGTGGAGGGAGGGGGCGGGGCGGGTCCTGTCGGTTGACCTCACCTTTTTTCCCTCTAGCTTACCTGATTGACACGTCTGACGCGTCGCGGGGTGTGTGATCCGATTCTAGACGCGTCAAACATTACCACTAAAACATGTTTACATAAGCACATGCTGGGCAGATGATCGGGAAAAACGGTCGCTACGGTGCGGTCAGCTACGCAGGGTGTCGCGTCCTGCTAGAAATAATTCATAAGCCCCCCTCAACCCCCTCATCCCTACCGAGCTCATGTTCTTCTTTTCCTCTTCCATCTTCATACCATTTCTTTCTTTCTTCAATCACATTCCACTGTATAACATCAAACAGGCTTGGTCCTGAGACAGTCTGACTGCTACGAACGAACGAGACAGTGAGTGTGTATCTGATCAGACATCCGAGGGCAGTGGCTGACTCAGCTATCGCCGCCCTCACCACCAGCGCACAAACATCACTCAACGTCCCTCACCAGAATCCGATCTTGCCTTGACATTCATCCTAGCCCTTCCATCCTAACAACTCCTAGCTACACTCCCACAAGATGGTAATGTGGATCTACAAGCGAGACGGCCGAAAGGAGCCCGGTGAGTAACCGCCTTTTTCCCGTCTGAACCCGACGCGTTGCAGCTGACGCGTTAGGGATGATGATCTATCACAGTCGCCTTCGACAAGGTCACTGCTCGAATAAACAAGCTCTCATACGGTCTTGACCCCAACTTTGTCGAGCCTGCCGAGATCACTCAAAAGGTCATCGTCGGTATCCATGCTGGTATCACCACCGTAGAGCTCGACGTGAGTGCTATTTCTTCTAGTGAAATTGGGTTCAAAGACACATGGTCCCTCGCCCATTGCCAATACATGAGCTAATTTTGACTTCTACCCTTGCAGAACCTGGCTGCTGAGACTGCCGCCTACCTCACGACCAAGCACCCGGACTACGCAATCCTTGCTGCTCGAATCGCCATCTCCAACCTGCACAAGGAGACCAAGAAGCACTTTTCTTCCGTCATTCACGACTTGTACGAATGGGTCAACCCCAAGACCGGCAAGCACGCGCCCATGATTGCCGACGATGTCTACAAGATCGTCATGGACAACAAGGAGGCTCTTGACTCGGCCATCATCTACGACCGAGACTTCGCCTACAACTACTTCGGTTTCAAGACCCTCGAGAGGTCTTACCTTCTTCGAATCAACGGCAAGATCGTTGAGCGACCTCAACACATGATCATGCGAGTCGCCGTCGGTATCCACGGTGCTAACATTGATAAGGTCATCGAGACCTACAACCTCATGTCAGAGCGATACTTCACTCACGCTTCCCCTACGGTGAGCATTACTCTTGCTATAAGCTGTCTCGCACACGCGCGCTGACCACATTTCTTTACAGCTCTTCAACTCTGGTACCCCTCACGCCCAGATGTCATCGTGTTTCCTCGTCGCCATGAAGGATGACTCGATCGACGGTATCTACGACACCCTTAAGACCTGTGCCCAGATCTCCAAGACCGCCGGTGGTATCGGTCTCCACATCCACAACATCCGAGCCAAGGGCTCTTATATCGCCGGTACCAACGGATACTCCAACGGTATCGTCCCCATGCTTCGAGCATACGACGCTACCGCTCGATACGTTGACCAGGGTGGTAACAAGCGACCTGGTGCCTTTGCCATCTACCTCGAGCCCTGGCACGCCGATGTCTTCGACTTCCTCGACCTGCGAAAGAACCACGGTAAGGAGGAAGTCCGAGCGCGAGACCTTTTCTACGCCCTCTGGATCCCCGATCTCTTCATGAAGCGAGTCGAACAGGACGGTGACTGGACCCTCATGTGTCCCGCTGAGTGTCCCGGTCTCGCCGATGTTCATTCCGAGAAATTCGAGGAGCTCTACGAGGGCTACGAGAAGGCTGGCAAGGGCAAGAAGACTATCAAGGCACAGAAGCTTTGGTTCGCCATCCTTGAGGCCCAAACTGAGACCGGTGGTCCCTTCATGCTCTACAAGGACGCCGCCAACGCCAAGTCCAACCAGCAGCACCTCGGTACCATCAAGTCGTCCAACTTGTGTACCGAGATCATTGAGTACTCTGCTCCCGATGAGGTCGCTGTTTGCAATCTCGCTTCTCTTGCCCTTCCCGCTTTCGTTGACCTCGAGAAGCGAGTATACGACTTCAAGAAGCTTCACGAGATTACCAAGGTCGTCACCAAGAACTTGGACCAGGTCATCACTCGAAACTACTACCCCGTCGTGGAGGCTCGAAACTCCAACATGCGACACCGACCTGTCGGTCTCGGTGTTCAGGGTCTTGCCGATGCCTTCATGGCTCTTCGAATGCCCTTCGACTCCCCCGCTGCTAAGGAGCTCAACGTCCAGATCTTCGAGACCATCTACCACGCCGCCCTCGAGGCCTCATGCGAGATGGCTCAGGAACTCGGCAAGTACCCCTCGTATGAGGGATCGCCCATCTCTCAGGGCAAGCTTCAGCCCGACCTCTGGGGCCGAACACCCACCGACCTTTGGGACTGGACCGAGCTTCGAGCCAACATTGCCAAGCACGGTGTTCGAAACTCTCTCCTTGTCGCCCCTATGCCCACTGCCTCCACCTCGCAGATCTTGGGTTGGAACGAGTGTTTCGAGCCCTACACCTCGATGCTTTACGCTCGACGAGTGCTGTCCGGTGACTTCCAGGTTGTCTGCCCCTGGTTGCTGCGAGACTTGATCAACCTTGGTCTCTGGGACGATAACATGAAGAACCTCATCATTGCCGCCGGTGGTTCTATCCAGAACATCCCCAGCATCCCTGCGGAGCTCAAGGCGATCTACAAGACCGTCTGGGAGATCTCTCAAAAGGCTGTCATCGACCTTGCCGCCGACCGAGGAGCGTTCATCGATCAATCTCAGTCTCTTAACATCCACTTGGCCAACCCTTCTTTCTCCCAGTTGACATCGATGCACTTCTACGGATGGAAGCGAGGACTCAAGACCGGTATCTACTACCTCCGAACTCGACCTTCAGCCAACGCTATCCAATTCACCATCGACGCCTCCACCCTCAAGCAGGCCAAGTCACAGGCTGCCGCCGGGAAGGCTACTGCTGGCGGATCCGAGGCTCGAAGCGCTTCGCCTTCTGCCGAGTCGCTCGTCGCCCCCATGCGACAGGTCAAGATCGCCACCACCGCTTCCTCCGCCCCTGTACCTCAGGCCACTACCCCCACCAGGTCTGACTCACCTCGACCGAGCGAGGAGGAGGAGATCACCTACGAGGAGGCCAAGCGAAGGGCTGACGAGCGAGCGGAGGCAGCTTTGCAATGTTCCATTGAAAACAAGGACGCCTGTGTCATGTGCTCCGGATAAGCGATCAATCGAACTCGATTGGTGCATTCGGCCTTGGTGGTGGATCCAGCCAGCCTTGATGGCGCGGCAGGAGATCTTTCGGACGCTTTAGATGGTCATTCTTGATTCACATGTTCTTTAGTTTTGTTGTAGCTTGATCTTTTCGCTCGCTCTCACATATTCATACGATTCTTATTATATATACCTTATGTCTTCTGCTGCATCTACTACATGCTCTCATATTATGAATCATGGTTGATACGATAACTTGTTTGGTCGAGTTATGCAAGCTCAGCTTAGTCAGGGCAGCATAGACCGCGATGTTCTCGGCCAAAGTTAATTGATTTATAGAGCCATGGCATTTCGTACTTCGTCTAGTCTACGAATCATCTTCGCGAAGTCGCGAGATGTCGCAAGTCTAGAAAAGACACGCCATCGCCAATCCGATCGCAAGATGTATCCCGACCATCGCCAAGCTGGATGCACTTCGGAAGACTCCAAGACTAGGCGACGCTGAAGACCACCTATATCCATGCGGGCTGTCGCCATTTCCATTGCCGTTGCCGTTGCCGTGACCCGAACCATCGACCCAATCGGGACCATCCACGCTGCCGTTGGAACCTGCGTATTGGACGCCGAGCTCGCTCAGGGCGCCTGTACGAGCGTCTTTCCCTCTCATGTCAAACAGGCAATCTAGGTCGCTCACGCCTTGCTGTGTGAAGGTCGTCGGTGGGTATAGTCGAAGAGGGCAGATGGGTGATCAGCAGAGAGCTCAACGACAAGCCACACTATAACCAGTCAGGCTGTTGGCGATCCAAGAAGACCAGTGGACGTCCTGTGGACGTAGATGTGGATGGGAGTTTGACGGCCTTCGACGCCCGTCTCGGAACGGAAAGGCGAGATGCGTGCGATGCATCGTTTAGGTTGGTGCGACCCAGTGCGATCCACTTACCATCTCGTACATGGCTCCGAACCAGAACCACCTCTCCACCCAGTCCACCGACCTCATCCAGGCCGTGGTGATGTCCATGAACCGCTGGACCTCGACGTATGTCGCTTGGGAATCGTATGAATTCGTCGAGGGGTTGTAGACGCTAAAGTTCTGCGGGGCATATTCTATGTGGTTTGGGACCAATTCAACAGATCAGAACCATTGCACGGGAACGAAGAACGTTTAACGATTCGGCTCAATTGAGTACCCCATGTCGGCCCTATAGATGGTCGCGGCGTGCAGAAGTGTTGCAGAGACATCGCCTCGAGAGTCTCGACTGGCACAGGCACAGCGGGCCGAAGAAGGTGCCGGATCTTGGGTCGAAGTGGGACTCACCTGTAACCCACACCGGCAAGTTGTACGTGTTGTGGTAATACTGTACATGCTCGATGAAGTTCTGAGGGACCAGGTCGTACTGCAGGGAATGACAGTGGACAGGCCCAATCGACTCTGTTGTCAGCTCATCTCACCACCGCGATACGATAAGAGGGTTCAGAACCGCTCTCAGAGGTGGGTTCTGATAGCCTGAGCATGGCATCTGGTTCTCATGCGTATATCCCCCATTCGAACAAGCCAGGAAACCTCTCCTCGTTGACGTCACACACTCACCCAGTGCAGAGCCAGAAAATCGGGATTGCATCCCCCTTGACAAGCATCATACCATTCCTGCATCCACTGTCTCCCCGCTTCCCCACTCGTCACACTCGGACTGCCTAGCCTATACCCTTTATACTTGAGGGGCTCAAGGACATTACGCCATACGTCCGCTGCTTCCTGAGGACTACACAGGGCCTGTTGGGGATGATCAGGCTCGTTGAACCCCAGTATAGCTCGACCGTTGGTCAGTTGGACGTGGGAGAAGTTGTTGTTTACTTGCTGGATGAAAGGGTCGGTATAAGCTGCTGTACAGCCCCATAACATCGGCACAAACGGGAACGGGACATCCCACTTCTCCGTGGAGTTTTCAGCTGGGATAGTAGGAAACGGAGACCAGTTGTAGTATGACGAGATCTGGGTCATGGGGTTCGTGGACGTGAATCCGCCCATGGGCACCCAGTTGCCATTGGCCCATGCTAGACCTGGTCCGCCGACGTTCTCGTTCAGTGCGAGCGCGAGTGGTAAGACGCGCGTGAATAGTAGACACAGGAACAAAGATGATCGGGTGGGAGAGGGGGTGTCGAAGGGAGCTGTGAGAATACGGGATCGGATTTTGTACTGAAGATGAGCGTTATACAAGTGAGGGGCGGTCAGCGGCATTATGAGACAAGGATTGTCGAGGTAATGGTGGTGAAGCGAAGGAGGAGGAGAATGATGGAGTGCGGGGAGAGGTGGATTGGGTGACCGTGAGCCAGGGGGAAGTGAGAAGGAAAGCTATAGGAACAAGACATCCAAGCCAGGCTATGTATGAGTGAGCATATCTAGCTCGATGATATCAGTGGTGGTCCTCGGCGACACCCATGGATGCCAAGCCGGAGGCATGAAGGGTGAGGCTAGCGATGCAACAACAAACATCATCAATCATGTCTGGGTCTGGTAGAGCCAGGGCTGAGTTCTCCATTTTGGATGACTTGCGAATGGAGAGTCAAGGAAAGAAGAGCCAAAGGATGTCACAGTGTCACAATGTCATCGATATCCTCATTGTCGTTGTCGTGGTAAGAGACAACAAAAAACGAGTTGTTCAGGGGCGCCTGCCCGTGTCGGTTTTGGGTCCGCTTCATACAAAAGCGTCGTTCGTCCGGCAACCATCAAAAACAGTAGTCTCCATCACTATCTTTCTCGTATATGACCGGAGATGGCCCAGCCCTCCCTTCTCACCATTTGGCTAGCATCATGTAGGGTGTAAGGAGCTGAATCCCGGATCCAAGTCAATCTACTTTAGACACAAGAAGCGAAAGAAAGGGGAGGGGACCCGTTGGACCACCTCCACCCGGCCGTATGGTGGGCTTTTTCAACCTGAAACGCGATGTCCAAACAACCATCGCGCCGTGTGGAGGAGGTCATTTCAGTGGCCCAACTCGAATTGTGCTATTTTATTTCGCTGGCTCTGCCTAGGGGATTCCGCTCATGCAGGAGCACAAAAGCGTGTAATGCGCAGGCGGCTTCGACCCAGAATCAGGTCATGAGTTTTCATAGATCTAGAATCTCCTGTTGCTAGTGATTTATGACTACTGCTCCAATACTGATTTCCGGCCTGAAACGAAACGAAGAAACGTAACTTACGCTTCGCTAGTATTCCGATATATTCCATAGGATGGCTCGGTCTGAAACGTGAGGTGAGCACTCATCAAATCCCGTACGAGTACGGAACGATTTGGTCAATTTTCTATATCCATGAATCAAGCGAGCCTTACCTCCGGACGAACGATGCCGGCCCTACCGCTCAGCTCGATACAAGCAATGGGAAGGTTGTTCAAGTTTGCACAAGCTTACGGTCAGAGTCGCGCGCTACATACTGCTTTTCTCGATTCGAGACGGGACGAATGTGATGCCTGGCTCGCATACCCACCGAATGCGAAGATCGCAGTGGTTCCGATGTAAATGCAGACTGGTAGATCATAACATTGGAGCTTCACGATCAACGAGCAGTATCTTGAGGATATGCGAAATGAGCTACTAGAGCATGATAGTTGGACAGACATCCTTTGCCCTTTTCCTTCTTTTCAGCGGATAACTCAACGCCTACTCCTTTCGGCGCGTCCCCCTGATGCTAATCTCGACATCTAGTCCAGTCCAAAATCCAATCGGACACGTTAGAATGCCAAAAAAACGAGCACTTTGCACGATCCATCAATAAGCGTATCCCGCTTTGGGGAGATCCCATCCTTTCAGCAAGCGGGTGTGTCTTTTGCTGATCGTATCGTGACTCCTTGACCGATCGGGTAAAAAGGTACTACACGCAGGGAGTATCTCGGCCCGTATGGATACGATATAGATCCTTTGAGATCATTGAGGTTGAAGCGTTGGGCGATGTCTCGGACCGACGGTCGCGGCATAGTTCATTCAGACTTGGCAGACAAAGCTAATTCGGCGAACCATAGTTACTAACTGTACCGAACATCGTTCCTTGGTCGTACAGTATGGCAGCGGGGTGGTTTCTTTGTTTCCATCTTGAAAAGGTATAAGAGGGCTGGTTTCGTGACTGACCGATATCGCTTCTATCCACCAACGGCGCATCGACAACGACAACAAACAGCTGGCAATAAATCAATAACCGACCTAACGCTAGTAACGGTATCACAAAAAGCTAGTTGACAGAGAGCAAGCAACCAAGGCTGTTCAGCGTCGGATACAGTGACCTTAGCACACTCACATATACGCAAATACATACTGTAGCACCCGCCACGTCAGAGCTATATCGACTTGCTCTCCCTCATTGAGGTTCTGCGACGACAGCTGTAAATCCAAGTGCATCAATCGCCATGCCCGCTACTTCCGCTATGCTTGTTCGAGAGGGTCAGACTGATCTTGCTCGTGAGTGTCGTGTTATCGATTCATGGAGGCTCTCTCTCTTACGACTCCGCCATGTAGGTACCCAGATCTGCTCCCCAGGTCAGGTGCACAGTCAAGATCGAATCCTGAACTAACCCGAGGTGTTCCCTACTCTGTGTCTAGCCTTTTCTCCCCCCGACCTCTCCCTCGCACACACTCAGTGGCTGCTCGAGCTCTCAGCGCGACTGGACCGCCTCAACTCCGCACGAGACCATTCTCTGGACCTCGACTACTCCGGTACATGCATGGACTCGGACCTCGTCGCGCCCCTCGAAGAGGCCGTGGACGAGGCGAGACGGATAGTCTGTGCTCTCGGAGGAGAGATGAGGCGACGCAGCGAGGGCAGCCTCCCGCCTTGGATGGGAAGTAATGTGAATATCTGCGCTGCAGGCGCCGGATCTGCCTCTGGATCAGGTTCTGGATCTGGATCTGGGTTTGGGACCGGTGCTAGCTCGCCCAAGGATGGCATGAGCGGTAGCGAGGGTGAAAAGGATGTCTCGGGTGGATTGATGACTAGAGCGGCTTCTGCCAGGACCTAAACCCCGACGGGGATGGGAGTCAAGCGACCAGGGGTCAGAGAGCAGGGCGGTGATGACAGGAGTCAGCTTGTAAAGCGGCAGTCAGTACATGTAACACCTATCAAATGTTGTACATCAGTAAATATTATGCATCGAACCATCAGTCCGACGCAGACCGAGCGGCTCAGCCAAAGTGCCGGCCACAAGCAGACTCCATGGGCTATGGCTCGACGGTCTCGTGTCAAGGCAAATCACATCTCATCCATCAGCCTTGGTGAACCTAGAAGTAATTTCCTTTACCAGCGTACTCCCCATCTACTGGCTCAGTCTTCTGCTCATCAGTCACCTCATCCCCCTCTCCATCAGGGCTGAGCAGCCTCCTACTTGGCTCAAATTTACTGGCAGGCGGCGTGAATGCTTTCGCGGCGAATATCGGTCGGCCGGATGGTGTTATCAGTGAGGATATGGGTGGTACGGGCTGGAAAGCAACCTGTTATTGCCAGCCGTCAGCTCGACGCAATATAATTCTGGCGGAGATAGTCGCGGCACGCAATAGGTCGGAGCGTTGAGACATAGGTGGGACGCAACCAAGAGGAGAGATAGAAGCCATATACCCAGCAGCGCTCAGACAAGGCAAGTGCACGTGCTTTCAAGGGGCTCATTGCGTTAACTCACCGTATCGTTCATCTTGGTGTAAGCAGTCACCCAAGCCTTGGTATCCTCCACCTCCCTCTCGACCCTCCCCTTTCTCGCTTTACGCTCTTCCTTCTTTTTATCACCCGACTTGCCGATACCACCCAGGCTGAGCCCTTTCATCTTTTCCTTGAATCTTGAATCTTCCATTTCCTCCAACCTCATCAAAGCGTCTCTCGTCCATGATAGCGCTTCGCCGACTTTGGCACCTTTCCCATTCTCTCCACTATCGATTCCCAGCCATTTGTGCGCCAGCGCCAGGGACAGCTGTGATTCTTTCCGTAGGTATCGCTTGAGAGGAGCAATGATTTCGCCTTCGACGGAATCGGGCTCGGACAGCGATTTATCCTTTGAGAACAGTCGCTTTGAAGACGATGAGGCGTCCGCAGACGAAGAAGACGAGGACGATTGATGCACTTTCAATAGTGCTCGAGAGGAAGTATACAGCGATGTCACGTGTAGATATAGCTTGGCGAGCAAAGCGGCTGAGGGGTGATTGGACGGTAATGGTGGACCCGGGGGTGAGAAGAGGGTGTGAGGTAAGACGGGAAGAAGAAGCTTGCGAATCGCCGTGAGGTGCGCATCTGCCAGAAGCATCCTGATAGATCATTGTCAAGGCACCACATTAGCCTGCACCTTCACATTATTCGGACTTGACATCGGGTACCCAAGGGGGATAGCGATCACTCACATGGAAAGACCCTTGAAAGTCTCTCTACTGCTCTCTGCTGGCCATTTCCCCTTGCCGAGTCTACCGGCACTAGCATTTTTGATGGGTTCAACCACAAGGCACACATTCTCCGCAGTCCAATCAGCCACCCCGCTCGCCTGACACAGCAGGTCCACCGCCCGGCTTAAACCAGCCGTGGTACGCTTCTCGTCCTCGGTGGACATGTGCGGCATTGTATGTGATCCCGGTTTGGGCTCGAAAGTAGGCAATGAGGCAAGGATGGAGTGAGCATAGTTGGAAAGAGCTAGCACGTAAGTGAGGATGACGAAGAGGTGCTCTGAGTGTATCGAGATGAGGGGCAGGGTAGGGGTGGACAGGGCGTACTGCGTCAATGGCGATGACCAGGGGAACGCTGGAGACAGGCAGGTGTTAGCACACAGTTAAGAATCAGCTGGTTGAAGTGACGTTCGGGTAGGAACCTTCAGAGATGGACATAGGACGCTGCTTGCAGTGGACCGTCACTCACTTGGTTCGCCCTTGAACAGCAGCTCATCTGCATCGAGACATGCTATGATGCCTTTGAGGTATGGCAAGTATACTTGTACGGCCTGTCCAAGCCAAGTCAGCTTCCGCGAACTGATCAACGAATGTATGTCTCTGCGCTGGTAGCTCTCTTTCTCTCGGTCAGGACGCGTAATGGTCCCTATCCAGTATCGGATATTAGTTCGCTCATGAGCCAACACAAGCCAACAGCAACTCACATCAAGGACAGCCAAAGCGCTAGACCCCTGTTGACCTTCATGTACGCCCTTGAGCGCGAGGAACAATCTCGTTCGAGCTTCGGTCGCTTCTGACAGGACCGTCGTATATGAATTTGAGGGGTCATGCAGTATCGAAGAGTATGCCAGGAGAGTCGTAGTGGGCAGGGGGAACGGGTAGGGTGGCATCTCGGGAGGTCGGCTCTCTGCTTTCGGTGTTCGTGTTCGAGTTGAAGTGCAGCTAAGTTGCCGTTCTTGTTTTGAAACGATGAGCAATCTTGTGGCCTGTCAAGTAAGCAGGATCATGCACCCAAGTGGATATGACACTATTGTGAGGAGACAGTCAAAGCTCTCTTCATCCATGCCAAGCGATCATCATCAACATCCGGGTCTTGGCCTCGAAGCACGCTCGAGAGGCGGCGATCTCCGCATGATGGTCGGTTATGTGGTCGATCCGGGACGTCCATCGCATCGTAGCGTTGTCTGTGGCCGGGACTCGAGTTGGTTCATGGCTTCTCAGAGTATCGAACGATCTGACTTGTTAACGGAGAGGCAGAGAGAGAAGCTGCTGGATCGAGCTGTGAGATTGTGATTCGTACATAGACATTGAGCTCATTGTTTTCATACCAAGACGTGATTAGCGCGAATCAGGAGCGATCAGTTTGATCAGCATTGTCTCTCACGTCACGGCCCCTCTCCAGTGCTCATACATAGGACACCGCTGAGCGATGCAACTCAGCTGACACAATGAGATACAGGTCATCCTCCCATCAAGAGAGACTCTGCGGAAATAGGGCATGATGTGAAGGAATATCGCCACCAGGCTCATAGACGCGCCTGATTTCTGACCCATATTGAACACGGCAGTGATCGTTCAACGATTGAGGAGACCCCCGCACACACCGCAATGCAAATGCACGTTCGTCCCAAGGCTTTCAATTCTTTCCCCCAAAATACCTCGGTTGAACTTACTCCTGTCGAATCATGCTATCTGCGCCGATACAACAGTTTCTCATCCCATTTTAGGATCCCCTTCGTACTCGTCAAAACACTGTACTCTACTGTATCTCAGATCTAGTCTCACCGATTGTATTGTACATCCTGTAATTATTGGCTTCGAAGCGGCAGCCCCGTGCGACTCTTCTCACCGACTCTTCGAATACCCCTCACCCAATATCCTTTTCCACCCAGCATTATACGCCTTCGAGGTCGTGTGCGTCCTCGACTTATCCAGCTGACGGAGTCAACGGACGATAGCGGTCCCTCTCATCAATCCGACAGGTTTTACAGTGGCGTCCAACGTCGTGGCGAAGTACACTACAGTTACTATCACCATTTCTGCCATCACCATCGCCATCGACCTAGGCCAGATCCCCACGAGCGGTTACCTGAGATAAGGAGGAAGAGACAGCTTGAAGAGAGATACCATCATATCCGGGCCCAGGAGAGGAGGATGGCGGGACAAGGTTCCAGTGGACGTGGAGGAGATGTATGTACGAAACGAAAAGCCGACCAGGCTGGGCATAATTATAGTATCCTGATTCAGAGGCTGATAGGACATGGGGGTTGGAATTGTCCTCACAGGGGGATCTAGGACTCTCTGTGTGTGGTGGTTAGACGGCAGGTGCAGCTCGACCCGCACCTATCGAGAACCTCGGATCCACCTCTCAACTTTCGCCCGCACTCCAATCTACATTCGAGCACGACGAAGCGTTGACTCACAAAGACAACACCAAAGCTTTATTCTATACACCTCTCCTCGCCTCTAATCGTCCAACGCCTTTATCTACGCCTCGATCCCATTCGCCCGAACGACCTATGGCGAGGAGCTTGGGTCATAGAATATGGAGGTGAAAATCTCTCTGGCCGAAGGAAGTGTATCTGACCAGCGAGTTCATTCAAGGGAGGCTACTCCTTTCAATGATCCACTTCAAATTGTGCTGCGGCCTCAGACAGCTCGTGTGCACTTCACTATTCTCGGGTCAGTTGTATCTGCGGTGTAGGGAAGTGACGTCCTCCACTGACACCACCTCGGACTTCGTTAGTTCATAGGCGCATCCATCATCCTGCAAGACCTGGCTATCATCGTCTCGCATACACAAGGGTAAGTTGATCGTCGACACCAATCGAAGGTATTATTGAGCGCCATCCTGATCCAAGAGAGCCATTTCACTCCCTTGTTTGTTTGTCAATATAGCGCTGTATGACTGCCCCCACGTCAATGCTTTCATCCGTTTCCTCCTCTGTTCCTTGCGTCGTCTCGGTACTTTGTCCCGGATAGATTGAGGCTGAATGCTGATCAACTTATTCGTGGTCCCTTTCCTATTGTCACAGATTGCTTCGGCTCCTTTTAGCCTTATTCGTATGGTTACAGGTATCACACATCATAGCCTACAACGTAGCGCCGAACCCTTGTCCCCGCTCGAGCTCGATCATCGACGATGGGAACAACGGCGAACCGCTGGAAAGTCTGGGATTGCACACGCCCCATAATCATCCAGATTCGAATGCCGACCTGATCTTCGAAGGGACGCACTTGATGATGACGATGAGCGACGCAAGGCGATGCTCGCTCCTCCTCAACACCGTTTGTTGTTCTACGCCTATCTCCTCGCTTTAGGGTGTTTGATCTGCTCGCTCCCAGGTGTTAGTTGTTCTTGCGCAAGATCTATGGGTACCGTAGAGAGGGTGTTGAGGCGCATTCGGCTTGGGATACAAGAGATCATATACATGGGTCAGGCAAGGGGTGGTCGTATGGGTCGAGTGGCTCACGCAGAAATGGATCGAAGTATATGGAGAATAGAGAGCGCCATGACATTATGGCTGAGTTGAAGACGATTGATTACTGATTACGAGTGTGTTGCATCTTTACGCTTCTCATGTCCATATACGTTGTAGTCGTTCGACTTCTTCGAAGATTTATCCGTGATTTGTTGCGCTATTTCGGTAGGGCTTTACGTTTCAGTGTCCATCAATAGTAAGTACTGGGCACGATAGGTGTCATGTGATAGTGTTAGTGAATGTCGGATTCACTATGCAAATGTGTTTGAAGGTCATGGCTATGTTTACATGTCCAGCATATCGGAGACATGATTATACAGTATAATATCCTGCTCCGACACATTCCCAACGCGACCTCAGGCTACTTCTTGCCAATGCTCTTCCTGGCATCATCGAACCGTCTGACGATGACCTGGCATTGCGTAACCGCGCAGAGCTGACGACTCTTCCCCTTGACCTCATTGTTGAACAACTGCAATCCAGCGGCTCTTTCGACTTGCTCGACAGGTACGATGAAGCTTCTCAGATCAGCTTGGTCCGGGATCTCCTTGTTCGGCAGCACGAATGCGCCCATGGCGAGCTCCTTGATCGTGTTGCCTGATGTCGAAGGATGGGCGGGATTGGAGTTTGGCGAGGGCTTTTGAGGGTATGAGAAGTCGGGTCGGGAAGCTAGGATGACTTTGGCGAAATGCGTGGGGACGGAAACGGAAGGCGGGTTTCCAATGACTTCGTATGTCTACAGCGTGAAATGAATGAAGCGAACGACTCAGTGTCCTGTCCATATGACCCGAGGTAGTACAAAGTGGTAAGAGCACTTACTACTCGCCACTTGCCATCTCGGTGCTGCTCAGGAAGATAGAGGGGAACGCTATTGTAATCGAAGGGCAAACATTAGTGCAATGTGACGGATAGCATCGACGCTAGGTCAAGCCGAGTTGGATGGGGCAGGCAGATCGAGGGACCGTGCAGCGCAACATTCCTACTCACGTAAACACGTAGACATCCTCAAAGTTTGTCGTGAGCCTTCTGCAAAAGTCCTCAAGGTATGCCCAATCTGCGACGTAACCGGAATAGATCGGGACCAGCTCAGCGACCGTCCAATGCTCAGATCAATAAGCTTGGTTGATATAAGGACGGATTCTTCGACAGCCCAACCAAGGACAACCGAAGAAGAGTGCAAGGATCGCATGTAAGGGGAAAACAACGACCACTCACAGTGCCTGTTGAAACCATCTCCGACCTGAGGAGCAATGTTGGACAGGTAAAAAGTCTCGTCCATCGCCTTTTGGGAGATCTTGGCGTCAGCGGCTGGAACCCTGTATGGTCGTGATGAAACGTCAGCTTAGTACGCTTCGCAGTCAGCAGCGCGAGCGAGTAAGCTTACATGTGTCCTCTGTCGTATCCGCTCTTGAAGTCTATATAGAAGTAGAGTGATCAGTCAGCCTCTGTCTAGTTGGATGACTCCGCATGGATCGATTGCAGCTCCACAATGCATAGTGACTCCTAGCTGCTGCGCCAGCCGCTTCTATCGATCAGGCATCCGACCACACTCACAATCCTGCAGCTTCGCCCTGAACACCTCTGGAACACCCTCATCTTCCATAAACACGCTCTTTGATCTATCCCCTTTCACGACGACCTTGTCTCCACTCGGGATCGTGTCCGCCTTTCGAGCAGTATCGAGCGGGACAGGCTGAACACCCGGTGCCGAGGGCGGAGGCGTCTTGGCCAGTGATGTTGCGGTGAGGTGCTCGGCTGTCCATGCTGGATGTCGAAGACGGCGGTCGTATGCTGCTGTGTAGGCTGTCCGTTTCAGGATATCCGGAGTTGGGCCTGGGGGCGCACCAAGAATTGATTAGCAGTGTGTCCGTGGGATCGTTTAGCGTGATAACGATGCCGATCGCTCCTAGCCTCAAAGCCCTTGACAGCAAGCTGACGAGAGGGGCCATTCTATACATGACCGCAAGGTAAATCGACCAGTATGGGGCGGAAAACTGGCATGATCAATGAGCAGGGCGAAGACGTCCATTACTCACCAGGAAAGCCATGAGCCAAAATCGCACTCCCCGTAGCAGTCTGCACCAACGCCCTAGACTCCTGCTTCCCACCCTCAGGAGGTGGCGGAGGAAGCTGCACGTTCTGACCAGCCGCTGTGCCCGGCGGTAGAGACCCCTTTCGAGGATAGAAGACACCTGCACCTACACCGAGGGTGAGGCCAGCTGCGAAGAGCAGCGAGGGGCCGAGGGTCGGCATCGCGTCTGATTGTTTTTAGTGGAAGTCTGAGCAGAGAGCAGAAGCGGTTGGAGCTAGGCGATACAAGACACGGTACACGGTTTATTGAGACGCGATTTACTGTAGCTCTGTAGATGCATAACCCTGCGCGCTGATCTTGATTTTTCGTTTGAAAGAGGACGATTCAAGGTGGAGGTAACCGTAGCTTACTTCAAACATAGACCACGTGGAGCTCACGCTTGAGAACGCTTCAGCGTGGGATTAGGATTAGGATAAATGCGATCAAATGCAAAATCTGAGAAATAAAGATGTAGAGGGGAGCTTGAAGGGTGAAGCAGGAATTCTGAAATCTCTGACATCGCACGCTATGGTGAGACTGGCTTCTGCAGAGCATTTTGGACATTTTGCAAAAGTCGAAATAGGACAGGACCAAAAGTCTGGAGTGCTCAAGAACGATTGTCGAATCGGTAGTGCTTAGATCTAGATCAACAGACAAATCATCTTTGATCCACTAGCTTCGCTCCAGTGATCGTACACACTCGACGTCTGAGCAGCGACACTCAAACCCCCTAAAACAGAAAATCGACAAGAGCGAAAAGTCGACTGTCGCCTATATATCAACTACCGTCCATCCCTCGCTACCTATAACGCCATCTCGCCATGTCCGGCTCACTCACCCACGTCCTCTTTGAGGGCGCTTCTGGATATGCGCTCTTCACCGTCTCGATGCAGGAGGAGATCGCTGCCAAGTCAAAGCAGCTCCAAGAATCCATCAATGACATCGGTACCTTCTCCCGAATGGTCCAGCTCGCCTCCTTCTTGCCGTTCACCTCTGCCGCCCAGGCTCTCGAGAACGCCAACGACGTATCAGAAGGTGTCCTTAACGCTCACCTCAAGTCCTTGTTGAACTTGATCGTGCCCAACGCCGCTGGGAAGGGCAACAAGAAGCAGTCGGGAGTCGTACTCGGTGTAGCGGAACGAGGTCTGGCCGGTGCCATCCAAGGAGAGTTGGGTATCCCTTGTGATACCTCTGAGAGGGCTCTCGAGTTGATCCGAGGCGTCAGATTACACCAGGAGAAGATCTTGGTCAAGGGCGGCATGCAATCGGGCGATGTCGCCATCGCTCAGCTCGGTCTCGGTCACTCTTACTCCCGAGGAAAGGTAAAGGTGAGTAAGGGAGTTGCGCTTGATGCAGATATTCTCATGTTACTCTTTCCGAACTCCAGTATAGAGGCGTGCCTGTTTGTGAACACAAGGTGAACTGACGGTATGTCGTGTGCTCGATTTGTAGTTCAACGTCAACCGATCCGACAACATGATCATCCAGGCCATCTCCCTGTCCGACCAGCTCGACAAGGACCTGAACACCTTCTCGATGCGAGTCCGAGAATGGTACGGCTGGCACTTCCCCGAACTCTACAAGCTCGTACCCGATGCCCACCAGTACGCCTTGCTCGCCGTCTTGATCGGCGACAAGTCCACCTTGACCGAGGACTCGCTGGAGGAGATGCAGGCCATCTTGGAGGACGACGAGACTCGAGCGAGAAACGTTTTGGACGCCGCTAGGGCCTCGATGGGAAGCGACATCAACGAGGTCGACTTGATCAACATCTCAAACTTTGCAGAGAGGGTCGTCAAGCTCGCAGAGTACAGGAAGAGCCTCAGGAGATATCTGGTGGAGAAGATGAACGTCGTCGCTCCCAACCTTTCTGCTCTGATCGGAGAGACCATTGCCGCCAGGTTGATCAGCCATGCGTGAGTGTGAAAGTCGCTTGTGGTGAATATGGTCCATCCGAAGATGCAAAAAGCTAAAACCCTCATCCGATATTACCGTGTCCTCAGCGGTTCCCTCACCAACCTTGCCAAATACCCTGCCTCTACCGTTCAGATTCTTGGTGCTGAGAAGGCTCTTTTCCGAGCCCTAAAGACCAAGGGTAACACTCCCAAGGTGAGTGGAAAGAAACCTCTACAACGAGCATACCCAGATTCAACGCTCTGAAGGCTATCACGTGATGCTCTGCCTACAACCCTCTCAACTAGACCACATTGCTGACGGTTTTGGTTTGATCCGATCCGACTCTCCTGCAGTACGGCCTCATCTACCACTCGACGTTCATCGGCCGAGCAGGCGCCAAGCACAAGGGACGAATCTCGCGATTCCTCGCCAACAAGTGTTCCATTGCGTGCAGGATCGACTGTTTCTCCGATGTACCGACTAATAAGTTCGGAGAGGCTCTGCGGGCTCAGGTAGAGGAGCGACTCAACTTCTTCGAGGTGAGTTGAGTCGTGTCTGTCATTCGAGTGAGAGCCAAGATCAGTCTCGGAACTTTCTGGGGCTGTCGTCTCCTGACGTGTCGCCTGATGCTCCGTCGTCTCCATGCGCAGCATAAAGCATTCGTTCCATGTATGTATTGAAGCTGACACCTTGGCTATTGATCATCGCGTAGACCGGCGCACCTGTATCAAAGAACGCCGATGCCATCCAAAAAGCCTTGACGGCCATTGCCGCCGACTTGGGCGATGACGAGGACGATGATGACGATGAGGAGGGCGATGTAGACGATGTCGAGATCTCAGAGGTGAGCGAACGGCCGTCTAATTTTATTTCGCTGCACACCAATTACTCCCACTTCAGAATAATGCTAATCTGTTCCCTTGGCGCATTCGTCGTTTCGTCATACAGGCCGTCAAGCAAGTGGAAAAGGACCAAGCTGCCGCTGCCCTGAGTCAATCAGCCACCGACCCCGAACTAGCAAAGATCGCCAGCGGTATCCCCTCCGCCGCTCTTACCACTCCTTCCACTTCTACACCTAGCAAGAAGGACAAGAAGGACAAGAAGGAGAAAAAGGACAAGAAGGACAAGAAGGACAAGAAAGAGAAGAAGGAGAAGAGAAAGTCGGAGGCTATGGACATCGACGTTGACGCTAGTGAAGAGAAGGACAAGAAGGAAAAGAAGGAAAAGAAGGACAAGAAGAAGAAGAGAAAATCCGAAGTTGAGGCTTAAGATTGAGATCATCAATCATCGGTCATCTATCTGCGACATACCATACAATATTTCTCTTCTCTCGTGGTCTTCTTCTTTCAACCACCTCTCGGACCCCATTCTCCTTGTTGTCTTTCGTCATCATCGTCACCGTCTCTTGGCTATGTCCTCTCCTATTCTCTTGTCATAGGAGCAGAACACGTCTGACCTTGTCTCCCTTGCTCCTTGCTCTTATCTCTTACTTATTTACATTTCTCTCAATCGGTTCGCTCGTTCTGTGCATGGATATCATATGATTTGGATCAGGTCAATCTCGCCACATCAGATCAACTACACTGACAGCTTTATTTTCATGCAAGTGCAATGCAAGCGGAGCATGTAAAAAGAATCGAAATCTAGGCATATAGCAAGACTAAATGCGAGAGAGAGGTATGGCTGAGTTACAGCTTGCTACGGTTAAAGTATGAAGTGCAGATGTAGACGATGACCATGTAATATGTGAACTTCCGGGCTTTCTTGTACTACTCAGTTGACGTTCCAAGCCAAACCCTCTTCCCTCCCTTTCCTTGGCTATCATCACCACCACCGCCGCCGCCGCCAACGCCCTGCTGTACCCACATACCGCCTTTCTCACTCCATTCCTTGGTGACACGATCAGCTTCATCCTTGTACCGCCTGATATCCTCTTCTTCTCTTTTGCTGAGCTCGTGCGAAGGGATATTGAGGACCATGAAATCGCGGGCGGTGATTGCCATTCTGACGATGTCTCGAGGCTGTTCCTCATCCCTATCCTGATCGCCCTCAACGGGATCTTCGTTCCCAGCTCCGTCTCCGTTATCAGCCTGATCTGGTGATTCGCTCGGAAACCGAGTATGATGGCTATCTTGGGACGTTTCTCCAAAGCCGTTTCCGTTTCTATTAACGTCACCCTGCGGGCCTGGTCTGGCCCTTGTGATGCCTGTCCAAACATCGGTGATCTGATCGGCTATCGACTGGAGTATCACTCTTGTATGCAGCTCGGCAGAAGTCAATTCCACTTCAGGCAACTTGCTTTTGGTCGGCGCAAGTTGCGGCGTCGGGTAAGGGTACGGTGAGATGGGAGAGAGGATCGACGGGAAGGGTTCAGTCGATATGTAATGGCCCGAGGGGAACATTGCTGAGAAATGATTGACGACGACGCGCTTCGCGTTGATCTTCTTGGCAAACGTGCCAACTTCGTCCGGAGTAGAATGACCTCGCCCCAAAGCCTTTTTACGCGTAGCTTGCCTGTTGAGCTCGTCTTTGCTCAGTACCTCTCCGGGCGTCTCGTCCGCACCTTGTACTTCCCCAGCTCCTGATTCAGCCTTGCGCTTGTTATTGTCGATGTTCTTCTTGTTTTGCTCAGCTTGCCAGACAGCGTGAAACTGCTTCTCCCTCTTCTTCTCCAAGCTGGGTTCTAGCTCTTTCGTACGTACGCTCATACCTTTCTGTCCACGCTGAATCGCACCGGGTATGGCGGCGTTCGTGCACTCATGTACGAGTAGACTGGCACCGCCGCACATCTGTTCGAAAGTGGGATTCTCGGTCCCCCCTGAACAGTCGCCGAATATGACCAATTTTCGAGGATGTACACCGGACGGAGCTGGCGGATGTATGGTCTCGCCAGAAGGTAGGGTGTATGGCCTCGGCGGCGGGAGGGAGGTCAGGTGCGAGAGCAGGGATAAAGGGTGCTTGACGGGTGGATCGAGGGAGGCGAGTGCCGCTGCGTTTGATTGGAGTAAAGGTATCAAAGAGGCTGTGTCGAGGGGTAATCGGGGCGTGGGCTCTTGTAAGACGTATCCAACAGCTGGGACTATGATGAAGGATTGGGTCGCAGGTGCAGGACAAATGGGTCAGCATGCTCGTCATTTCGGAAACAGACGGGATATTCCTATACGCCGCCTCTGACGAACAACGAAGAAAGAGCAAAGTGGAGGTCTTTAAAAACTCGAAGAGGTCATAAGCATGTTGAGCACTCACCTCGATGGCGTATAGGTCCTGCTGAGACGCCCCAGCCCTTGCCTGATCTCCCATTACCTTCCACCAGGAAATCCCGCCAGACCCCATCTTCGTCCGCAACTAAATCCATGCCCACGCCCTCATTAGGATGTAGCTCCTCGACACCACACCCAATCGACACTTTCTCCTCTTGACTCATAAGTTCGTGCACGGCATATACCCCTGACAAATTGACAGATGTGAGCTGTAAAGTTGTCCGGATCAACTTGCGTACACCGACCGGCCCGTAGATATTGAAGGACGCCTTCTTGTCCAGGCCGAGGGCGGCCGTCTTTTCCACGTCGCCTGGTTGATTGCCCACGCCAGACATGATTGTCATGAGGATCGCGACGATACCTAGGACATGGTCGGCGTGCATGTGCGTGATGAATAGACGGGTGATATTGGCTATTCGGACGGACGATTGGTGGAGTCGCATCAGAGTCCCATCGGCCGCATCGACCACTGAAGAGGAAAGCAGAAGAGACAAGGCAATAAACATCAGTTGAGCTATTGAAGGGGACACCATGACCTGAGAAAGTACCCCACCCCATATCTCTTGTCCGAAATCAACAGCGAGCGATGAACAGTTCCGGCTCAAAATTGGGCCACCACCTACGTCCAGAGACCAAAGGAAAAAGTATCATGAGCTCGGCTGACATGACTACTCAGGATCGTGAAACAGAGAGCTCACCACTACTTGTTCCAAGCTACGATTGATAGTAAAAGGTGACCAGCCCTGATGTAAGCTTGGATGATCGCGATCCCAAGCAGGTTGCGGAGGTACTCACGAAAGTCACAGATACTGGGGGCAGAGGTTTCGCTTGAACCCGACTCTTCTCAAGCTTGGTCGCTGCCATTGTCTGTTGTGTCTTGTGGCGAGTCATGGCGTGCCTTGAAAAAACGCGGTCTTCGGGGACAGGATACTGGAAGCCCAAGCAGACGAGATGACGATCTAATAGTTTGATATGAAACAGAAGAGAATGAGATAGCGGAGCCTGAAAGCATTGAAATCATTGATTGGGACTTGTCGCATCGGACCGATCGAGTGGAGGACGAGGGAGAGATGGTACATCGCATGAGCATCATAGCTCCACCACGTGTCAAGGATGCCGGCCATCGCCGCTTGATGTCATTGCAATTGCAATTGATACCCGAGCGTAGCGTATAGTAGCGTTTCTTGGCGGTACTAGGAAGGATCCCACATTCTCAAAGTTGACAGACGTATCTCCTGCATCATCTCGTCTTATCTTCTCATTGCAAGTTTAGTCAAACATCCTCATACGCTGCCGATACAGCCCCGGGAAAAGGTAAAGCAGCCTCGACACCATGTCAGCTTTCGCACCTCCAACCGGGCCACCGCCAACCCATCAAGCGCAAGATCCAACATCTCTCTCAGCGGACGACATACCCAATGACCCACCACCAGCGTACACCCCTACCGCCGCCGTCGCCGCCCCTGCTTTCGCCTCCAGTACCAGCGCGAATACAGCCGGACATGGACATGGCGAGACCACTCTCGAGGTCGGACCTAGCAGGATGGACTTTTCTGGACCGCCTCCTTTGCCCGAGAGACTTGAAAGCAATATTACTGGCGTAGGGACAGGGTACGGCAGGCGGCCTGAACACGCTCTGGGCAGTCAGCCTACAGGGGGTAGTAGTAATTATAGCGCATGGGGTGTACATCCACAATCGACTGGAGGTAGCTGGAGACCGCCCCCACCACCTCATCATCCTGCAGCCTCGTCGTCATCATCTTCGGGCTACTCTGCACCGTCCGGTCCACCTCCATCAGGGAAAGACGGCAACAACCCTTTCTCCGACGCCAACCAATATCACAGCAACAACAACCAGAACGGAGCAAGCGCAGGACCGTCAAGACCACCACCACCACCTCAGCAGCATCAGCCACAAGATACGTCGCCAACAGAAGCGCCGACGCCCGGTCGACCGTTGTTGCATCGTGGACAGCTGTTGGTGTACCCCAAGGGACATTGGTGTCATAAGTGTGGGAATACAGGGTACAAGGCCAACGATCCCTCGAATCCGCACGAGAGTGTGAGTTGTGCCGAAGGTTCTTTATATTTTGGATGTTCTGCCGGGAGCCCGTCCTACACGAGACATATCCATCACAGTCAACCTTACATCTGCCATGATGTCTGGCATGGGTCCATACGCATAGTCGTCGTTCCCTCTCAGGCCGTACCCATCGCGTCATCTGGCCGAAACTTGCGAGCCTGGTGTCGGTTATCATAGGGCAAATATTCGGAAGCTGAGCTGACCTTCCTCATGTCTCATGTTTGATTCCCACAGGACTGGAAAAAATATGGCAAACCATACAACTCGGCCCTAGCGACTTCATACACGACATCCACAAATCCAGGTACAAACCCCTCCGTGACATCCTCTGCAAACTTCCAACGACCTCTGCCTTCTTTCCCACATCAACCACAACAAAACCTATATGGTCATCTCCCTCCGCCACCCCCGCAATCGGGATCGGGACCATCATGGGGTACATATCCAGGCCAAAGCGTTTCTCGTTCACCGCCGCCTCCGCCTCAACAGCCTTACATGCCGTACATGGGACACAATCCGATGAATCATCCTCAGCAACAGATCTTTGTCCAGAAGACCCCGGGTCCCATACCGCCTGGAGCATTGGTAGTTGGTCCAGGAGATCCAAGGATAGGCGGCGTGTGAGTGCAATTCGTCTCTCTTTAAGATGCACGATTGTAGAAAGTCGCGACTCGCTGATGTTTGCTGTGCGTCGTTGCTGATGTTGAACGAATCTGTAGACCTTGTCATAGGTGCGGCGGATCAGGTCGAGAGGTCGACTTCTTCTTCGGATTTGACGAAGGGAGATGCTATGCTTGTCGCGGCTTGGGACGAGTGTTCTGAGTGGCTCACGACGTAATGAATGACCGGAATCATTTTCCTGGAAATAAAAGGAAGAGAATAGGTGCATAATTAGAAAGAGCTTGCAATTTCATAGTAGCCATATCCAGTCATATCGGAATGATTGACCCTTTCGAATTTCCAATAGTAGAACAGGTCATCATGCGAATGGGATTGTGTGGGACAGGACTGTTGTAGCCATAATAGCAGCAGTAGCAGCAGTGATCCAATTCTATGCACATGCATGTAGTAGCATAAAAGCCTAACATCCAGCTGATTATGGGAAACAACCAAGTGAGATCGTGACTCTATCTCTCTCCCCTACACTCTAAGTATACAAACAAACCCTTACCACTTGCTACCACCACCTCCGGCAGCACCGCCTCGAGTGGATGGAGGAGCGGAACCACCGCCTCGAGTAGCACCACCTCGACCTCTCATAGCACCGGGCCTATATACGCCGGGCTTCTCATCACCATTGGTGGCTGGGGCGGTAGGGGCAGGCGACGTAGGGGCAGCAGAAGGAGACGCAGCGCCGGATCCGGCACCGCCAGCAGCCTCGGCAGCGGCCTTGGCGGCAGCTCGTTCTCGCCAGCCACCACCGCCAGCCTTGGCGAAAGCGGGCGGAGGAGCAGCAGCAGCGGCGGCGGGAGCAGCAGCGGCGGCGGGAGCAGCAGCAGCAGGAGCTTCCGCGGCGGCACCAGGACGTCTGTAAGCGCCAGCACCGGAAGCTCGCTCGGCACGTCTTCGCTCGGCCTCCTCTTCTCGCTCTCGCTGTCGTTGAATGAGCTCCAGGTCCTTAGCTCGCTGTGCCTCTCTTTCAGCACGCAGCTTAGCGGCTCGTTCCTCAGCAGCAGCCTTGGCGGCTTCGACCTCTGCGGCAGCTCGGGCCTCCTCCTCGGCTCGCGCGGCTTCTTCAGCAGCTCGGGCCTCGGCTTCCTCTGCAAAGACACAAAGTGCCATTCCGTCAGTAACGTGCGTACAAGTGTAACCGTGGAAGAATCTAGACCTACCAGCTTCTTGTCGTTCCCGCTCCTCAGCCTCCCTCTGCTCCTTCTCCCTTTGAGCCTTCTCGGCCTTCTTCCTCTCGATGATCTTGGCCTTGAGCTTAGCCTTCTCCTCTTCGACCTTTTGTCTGGCCTTTTCTCGGGCGGCCTTGTGTTCGGCAGCCTTCTGCGACTCGACCTCCTCCCTTGCAACCAGGTAGTCAGGCATCATCCTGCCCAATCGAGCCTTGAGCTCGACGGCAGCCTTCTGCTGAGCGATAGCGTTCTCTCGGGCCTGGATGTTGGCACGCTCATGAGCGGCCTTGTCTTCAACCTTTTGTCGGTCGTAGTCCTCGGAGAGCAGAGGTCGTTCCTCCTTTCGGTAAGCTCGCTCGAGATGGTCAACTCGCTTGCCAACGATTCGGAGCTTCTCAGCATGGTCTCGCTTCTCCTTGGCGAGCTGCTCGACTTGCATGGCCACAAGCTTGTTCGAGTCGAGGTCTTCGATCTTGCCGATGTCGACCTTGAGAGCGCCCTTGGCAGCAAGCGAGGCAGCGAGCTGCTCGGCCTCGGCCCTTCGAGCATCTTCCATCTGCTTTCGGAGTAGGTCGACCTCAGCCTGCTTAGCGGCGTCTCGAGCCCGTCGAGCATCCTCCTCGGCCTTGATCTTGAGTCGTTCGGCAAGAGCGGTGGACTCCTCCTTTTGTCGTCGGAGGTTGGCCTCCTCCATGAGCTCTCGTCGCTTGGTGACAATCTGTCGTCGGTGGGCGACCTGCTTCCTCTCCTCTTCAGCCTGAGCGATGGCAGCGGCGAAAGCGTCGGCTCGGGAAGTAATGGGGGCAGGGTGGAGGTACTGGATGGTGTTATACAGGCAGAGGGCGAGATCAGAAAGCCTGTTGGGCTGAGAGACAACGGCGATGAAGTTAATAGTCTGAGCGACGTGATCAACGGAAGCGTTGATGTCGCCTCGTCGGCATGCGGTCATGAGGAATTTCTCGAGAGAAGGCATGTCGGTGGCCCAAGGGGTGTTCTCGAACGGCTGGACGAGGCTCAAAATGTGAGAGAGGGTGACCGTGTCATAGACCTGAGCGAGCTCCTGCAAGAGTCGGGAGAGTACGACCTCTCGAAGAGCAGGGAGGTAAGGCTGGTACTCCTCACCGAGGTTGGCGATGAGGGGCGCGAGTACCTTGCAGGCGGTGGTAGGCTGGAAGTCGACCTCGAGGATGTTGTAAATCTGTTTGATGTCGGAGGGAACAGACTTGAGGTGCTTGGCGGCGGCGTCCTTGATGAGAGAGTCTCGAGTGGGCATCTTGGGGAGGTTGAGCAAAGCGATCAATCGCTGCTTGCTCTCGACCTCACCAAGAGGGACCGCGAGGGCGGAAAGGAGGACACAGCCGGCGGCCTTGTCATTGACGACACCGGCTCGTTCGGCGTACTGGAAGTACCGAGCCCAAGCGGCAGCGTGGAAGACGGCGGTCTGCTTTCCACCTTCGGCCTTGAAGATCTGAGTCAACTTTTCGTAGTAGTTGGCCATCATGGCGGGTTTGGCAATCTTCTTTCCGGAAGCGACAAGACCGTGGACGTCCTCGACGGATCGGAAAGCCTCTTGCCAAAGCTCGAGCTCGACGGCGGTCTCGAGCTGGAGGAATCGGGTGTCAAGGAATCGGCTCAGAGTCTCGGGGTCGGAGAGGTTGATGGCGTGCTGCTGGTGACCGTACTTGGCGGCGTTGGCGAGGTCCTTTCGGAGTCGCTGTTCACACAGTCGTCGGAAGTCTGACTTCCTCTGGTGCACCTTGCAGAAGTTGAAAGCTCGGTGGGCGATGGACTGGTAAATAATCTCGAGCCGGTCATTGCTCTTGGCAATGTCCAAAGAGATGTCGTAGGCGTCCCAGCAGAACTTCTGGGCGGGGGCGATCAATCGTCGCTCGATTCGCTCTCGATCACCAGAGTCCTCTCCGCCGAAGCAGTCCAGAAGCAACGAAGCAGGCTGCAGGGGCAGCTCGTCATCGACGACAGGGTTCTCGGGGAGGGCGGCGACCTCAGTCTTGGCCTGCTCGACAGCGGCGGCGAGTCGCTCTTCGGCCTGGGCGATAAAGTAGTTGAGGACCTTTTCAATCGAGGCGACATTGGTGGTCTGGGCAGCGTTCTTGTACTGGATCAAACCGGCCTTGGCGTGCATCTTTCGGTTCATCGAGACACACAGGTCGATGAACTTGAGAACAATAGGCTCGAGCACATTGATAGGGGTGTGCTTGAACTTTTTGCTGTTTAGAGTGATCGCAAAACAGGAGACGTCAGTCGCTTGACCTGCATTCGTCCTATGTATAATGGCTTCTCTGACGGGATCTCCGCTGCTATCACCGTCTCGGCCAGTCCGACCAGGTCTCCTTCAAAACGCCAGACTCCCGCGCATGGAGAGCAGCCTTCTCTCCATCTTCCAACTGAATCAAGCTGACATTTGTTGGAATAGCACTCACGACTGGAAGACCTCGACGAGGTTCTCGAAAGCCTGCTGCTGAGACTGGGGTGTGCCGAGAGCAAGGAGCTCCTCGGAGCGCTACGAGTGGGAACACGCAGAACATTAGCATATACCCCACCCTTCCTGTTCCTGCCCAATATTTCCCCCGCATTCTGAGGCTATCTTTGCCAAAGGTTCCTCCGACGCTTCAACAATCTCTATCCCCCTGTTCGTCCATTCTCCTTGCCGTTACTATCCTGAAGCATGAACCCACCTTGAGCGCATTTTCGGGCTTGACGTAAATAGGAGGCATCTTGCTAAAAGTGGTGCTGTATGTGTCCTATCGCTTTTACTGTAACGTTTTCGAATGAAAAATCTCGAATATTCGAGCGACTTGCTTCCGATGGTCTTCGAAGGTTCGCTTTTGGAAAAAAATGGAGGATTGAGCGAGCTACGATCTTCCTCCGTGTCTGCCTGACGGACTGGGACTGGATTTATCGATGGTAGTGCTTTTTTAAGGATGGGGTGAGAGGAGAAAGTCCAAATACAAGTGTATGAACATGGACTTTGAAGATAGGCAATGATGCTTGCTGTCTCTGTCCCTGTCTCTATGCCTGGTTGCGCCTGCGCGTGGTGTTCTCTCGAGAAACCTTTAAAGATTGCATTATCGCATTATTGCATTGTTGCATTTGAACGGTATTGTTCAATAATCCCGATGCCCCTTTCATGATGCATACACCATATATCCGATGTGTGGCACACCGCGCTCATGGTACATTTACGTAACTCGCCACAACAACCATTCATGATATGACCACCCATCATGACGCCACACGGTCCTATCCTATCCCATCCTTGACCCGCATCCTCGAACTGACTTTATCTAACCACTTTATCCTCATAATCGATCAGTGTACACTCCACATCCGTCCATCCACCAAACCCGCCCGCTCTTTCACACTTTCTGAGCTGAGCGCACCGATATGGCAGCATCATTGCAGCACCTGTGAGCCTGTTCGGGTCGGTTTGACACGATAATACGATAACAAGCTGACATTCCATGTTCTCGGCAGCGGACGAGGCGGTGAGCCATTGTCCTCCACAGCACAGTGCCAACCAAGACAAGAGTATGAGCATAGACACTGATGCCCAATATTATATGCGGTCAAATAGCTCTACGAGTAGCGAAGAATTATACCAAAGGATATACAGACACGCAGACCAAAGTTCGGGATGCGACGTCGAACGATCCGTGGGGACCTTCGGGCACGATAATGAACGAGATTGCCCAGTTGACATATAACCAGTAAATCAGCTTTCTTTTCAAGGTATTGCGATCCACTTGCACAAGCTGACGATGCTTTGTTCGACCCCCCAACAGGAGCGATTTCGTCGAGATCATGGAGATGATGGATAAGAGATTGAACGACAAGGGCAAGAACTGGAGACATGTGTTCAAGGCCCTTACATTGCTCGACTATTGTCTGCACGCTGGATCAGAGAATGTTGTCATCTACTTCAAGGACAACATATACATCATCAAGTGAGCGCGCGCGCATCACCCATGTCCTGTTGAGAGTGAGCGACGGGAAACTGACTTTTCACCTGCTCATTTGTTAGGACGCTCAAGGAGTTTGTCTATGTCGACGAGACGGGTAAAGACGTCGGAGCGAACGTCCGTCAGAAAGCGAAAGATATCACCAATTTGCTTCAGGATGAGCAGCGATTGAGGGAGGAGAGGCGATCGAGAGGCGCTATGAGGGATAGGATGTTGGGTAATATTGCCGAGAGTGGGTTGAAGGGTCATGAGGATTACGGAGAACCCAGAAGTCCTTCGAGGGAGGCGCCGAGGTCAGTGTTTTCAGTATTTTGTTGGATGCTCAGGCTACTTCGCCTCAGAAAAAGGCCGGATGCATGCGAATCTGTGTCAGGAAGATTCGTTTAGCTGACGATCTGCGTTGTAGACCCAAACCACCGAGGAACCGGAACGAGGACGACGACCTGCAAAGGGCGATCGAGGAGTCAAAGCGAATGTCAGAGGACGAAGCGAAGCGAAGATCTCAGGTGACCAAGGAGGAAGATGACCTTCGACGAGCGCTGAGGATGTCAGAGGAGGAAGAGGAGAGGAGGAAGAGGGATCTGGATAGCTCAAATCAGAATGCGCTGTTTGACGATAGCTTGAACATGTGAGTGAAGGGGCGTTCTGGACATGATTCAAAAAGCAGAAGTCCGCTTTGTTCCTCTGGGCCTTCTGAAAATGAGCGGAAACTGACCTGACGGATTTTCCGCTCCTCAACAGGCCATCACAGAACCAGTACAACCAACAGCCTGACCTCTTCGCACAGCAGACTCAGCAGGTGCAGATGATGCCCACAGGAGGATGGCCGCTGGTGGACGTAGGCTATGGTCAACAGCAGCAACTGCAACCGCAGTACACGTCGTACAACGTGAGTCTTTTCGCTGCTTCTCGCTGATGCGCAATCACGTTATGCTAAGCTGACATCGGCCTTGCCGTCTAATCTATCTTATATAGCCCTTCCACGCACAGATGATGCAGCAGCAACAGCAACAGGAGGAGTACATGCGACAGCAGATGGCTATGCAGGAACAACAACGCCAGCAGGAAGAGTGGATGCGTCAGCAACAATTCCTGCAACAGCAAAACACGTCCCTCCTTGCCCAGCCTACGGGGTACGCGTCCAACAACCCCTTCGCCCCTGGTGGAGGTCAACAACAACAATCTCAACAGTCATACTCTCCTGCCCCGCAACAGCAGTCCTCCTTCTTACCCGTACCTGTTGTCAGCCAGCAACAACCGCAATCACCTCAGCAGCAGCCTCAGGCTTTGGAGCCGCAGAAGACCGCTCAACCTTTCAAGCCTGCTCAGCCACCGAGGGACGACGGGGAGCACTCGGGCTTGGCGGCGTTGTTGGCGCGAGGAAGAGAGGATGGTCTGGATACTTTTGGAAATGTTGGAAACTTGCGTGAGTTAGAGTCTCTGGAAATGGACGAAATCGCGCCAACTCTGGTACGGGTGATATTGACGATTCGTTTTGCTTTCCCTTCTGCTATATACAGGTATCCCCGTCGGATCCGCATTCCATGGCTCAAACAGAATGGCGATGCAGCAAACGGGTATCGGCGCCCAACCCACAGGATTCGGCGCCAACAATCCGTTCGGTCAGATGCAGTCTCAACAACAACAGCAACAGCAGCAGCAAAAACCGGCCGATCAGCCTTTCTTCTCCATCTAAGCCTTCCCGTATCCCGTGGCAGCGACTGGCGTCCAGATTTGATCAACCTCTGTTTGGCGAGATGAGATGATACGCGAAAGACTTTTTGAGTGCGAGAATTAAGCATCGTGCATGCGACCGACAATTACATATACCCTCTTTGTTCTCAGTTGTAGTGTATGCAGATGCAGAATGGAGCAATTTGAGACATGTTACGATCGCATCATCATACACGCAAGACACGCAAAAGTATATGACGCGATGCAAGAAATGCAGTCCAAGATGTTTCACATTGATAGGATACAGGTGTTTGGGGCTATATGTATTTTAATTACAACGGGAAGTACACGGACCAACATGAGACTGCTGCCTTATAACAGTGATACAACTTGAGGGGGGAAATACAGCAGGGGGAGAGGTGGACAGTGAACGGAGCTCGGGACGAGATCACAAATCCGGAACGCGTCGATCCCATGACGAAGAAAGATTGGCTTCGAAGTGACACTACACCGACCCGTTGATTTGGCCTCGCTATGGGCTATTTAATCAATTTGTGAAGAACAAGATTCAACAGAACTCCAAGCATGAATATGATGAGGCCATCGAGCGTCTTGAGTGATCTCGATCGCGGCGGTCGTACTTGTGTTTGTGTCTGTATTTGTGGGGGATTGGTCAATCGAACCGGCGGAGTCGGGGCATGATTCGGTACAGGAGGAGGTATGTCCGCTTGACGTTGTCTTTGAACTAGCGTGGTAGTCGTCGGCGTGGGCGTAGGCCGTTCTCGAGTTGTCGAGTGTACCTCTGGTATTGATGTGGATGCTGATGCCGATGCGGGGTCAGATAACGGTAAAGTAGATGATCCGGGCAGGTCTGGCGATTGCGCGGTCAGTTGTGATTCTGTGCTTTCAGCGCTATTTGCTGCTGGAGCGCCAGGCGGACGAGACGCCTCCTCATCATCCAATACAGCAGTCGATCCGCTTGGACCATCTTGCCGTTTCCGTTGAGGTGACTCGACCGCAAGAGCGGGGGGCACGATATCGACAGGCATTATCTGAGATACCGCCGAAGGCGCAGGTAAATGGCTTGATGATGCGGGCAGTGGCGGAGGAACTAGCGTAGGCAGTTCTGCCGGGTCGGGCTCGATAGAAATTAGGTCTGACTGTTGGTTATGTGATGGGCCTTCCTTTGTCTTTGTCTGAGCGTTGTTATCACCATCATTTTGCTCTCCTGCACTCGTGCTGGGCAGAGTTTCTCGGTTGTTGGTCAAGGCATCTGTCGCGTTATCCTTCCCCTTGTCATCTCGTGCCTCCCTTGCGTGCTCCCATTCGCCCCCACTAGAGCTAGCTTGGACTCCACCACCACCACCGCCACCACAGACGCCATCTCCATTTGTCGATGGACCGGCGCGAACATCAGGCGCAGCGGGTATGATCTCCTCGTTTCTGACGCCGCACGAGGGGCATTTCCAGCCCGTGCTAATTTTCGCGAGTCGTCTGCGCTCGTCTTTGCTGTAATCGAGCGCGCCAATTGCCGAGAGCGCTTCGCCGCCTTGCATCCAGAATGAGCGGAGGCCCACCACGGCTGTGTATGGGACGCGGAATACAGTCGGCATCAGCTCTTTTTCCGGCATTTCTGAGTGCGTTTCTAGCTAATGCTTGGAAGGATGAGGAGGAGGATGGGCGCTAGAAGAGAAGTTGTAACCCAGAGAGAGAGTAAAAATCGTAATAGTGGGATAAGTATCGAAAATGTTCACCACTCACCCGTTCGAACACCCCATGCAGGCTGCCACGATCCAGCGTGAAAGCTCGTCAACCCATCAATACAGATCTGGGATTGTGATACGTTCGAAGATCACCAAGGTCACAAACATCGGCGTCAGCCACCACCTCGTACTGTCCATGACTTTCTTCAACCGTCACCCTTTCGCTCACCTTCTTGCCCAACTCGAATCGACCGTTTGGCGTCATGAGCATAATGTCAGGCGCCGACATGGGATAGCTCGGCGGTAAAAGTATTCTGAGGTGGTACAGGCCTGTGAGTCCCGTTACACAATCAGCAATCGGCCTTGTATGCTTCTTCGTAAGCTAGCTCTACGGTGCTAGTCCCCGATGGCACATGTCTGACTCACCCCCGTCGTACTCGCTGTTCGCTACTCCTCGCATCGTACAATGCCACTCGAAGATATCGTCCTGGACGTTGTCGAAGTGGAGCAAAATCAGCTTGCGTGTAACCTATAGTCGGCTAACATTCGGACGAACGTGGTTGACTAGCTCCATCGCTCTTCATCAACTCACCTCGAGGGGCGCCGCGACGAAGCCGTCTTCCTCTATATCCGCTGAAGAGAGCTCGGCGGCTTCTTGCATGATACGCTTGACCGCCGTCGAGCGGAGGTTTACTTTCGGGCGCGACATGGAGGAAGTTGGGACTGCGCCAGTCAGACGAAGACTATCGCAGTATATTCCAGCCAACCAGTTGCTTGTGGTCGAGTTCTAGCTGTTGATTGGAAGATGAATGTATGATTGTAAGTGCTTTATTGCTGTGTCGAAGAGGACAAAGCATCTAAAGACGTAGACGTCTCGGTGTACGCCGTATGTGATGACGTGGAAGCACAAAGTATTATTGATCGACTCGGCCGAGTGAACCGAATATCCCGATGGAATAATAATACCACAAGAAGAGCGAGATGAACATACGAACATTGTCAACATCGCCATATGTTATATTGACCGATCTCTTCGGAACGAGCACTATCAGCAGACCTGCAAGACGACTTCACAACAGCATCCACAGGCCGAAGATAGCTTCGCCACAGCCGCAGCATTGCCATTCAAGCCTATACTAGTACTTGCCAGCGATCGTCCCATGGAGAGACCTAGGGCCACCTATCAGTCCTATCTTGCCTCTTTACTCCGATCGCAATCGACCTCCTTGATCAGTCAAAGTACACTGCCGATCTCTCATATCTGATACGACACAGACTCGAGGCTCTGAGCTACGCACTGTTCCCTCCGATTTCAAGCGACAACGACATGTCAGATCCAGACCACTACCTCCAATCTCAACCGCCGAATCACGCTCATGCACACGCTCACGGTTCAAGCTCAAGTTCGACATTACCGAATTTGGCGCCGGTAGGGAATGGGCCTCAGGAGTCGCTGGATCCGGGTCCATCAAGCAGACCGTTCACGGATGCCCAGGTTGAGGAGTTTAGGGAGCAGGATCGATGGTTGCCTGTGAGTCCTTACCACTGCCGTCTTTGCCTGTGGCATTGTGACTGGGTTCATCTGTGGGGGAGACGTAGCCTTTGGTCTCAAATTGGTCGTGATGAAGCCCGGACTTTCTGGTTATCTCGAGTAGGAATAATCCGACTGTGAGCTACGAGAGTGCTGATCGTGCCGCGGCTGCTGGATAGATCGCGAACGTGGCGCGAATCATGAAGACATCTTTACCGGGCTCGGCAAAAGTATCGAAAGAAGCGAAAGAATGCGTGCAGGAATGCGTCTCGGAATTCATCTCGTTCATCGTGAGTGATCCGTCGATCCCCCACTTCTCGGATCAGCAGTCGGCACCTAGACTGTACGGCTCAGTGTGTGATCGTGCTTTTGCTCGATTAGAGCACGTCTATCGTCCGCAATGAATCTTGCTGATCATGATCACCACCCTCGATGCGTTTGTGATTCTGCGAATCTGCGCAAACTGCTCCATATAGACCTCTGAAGCAGCCGAGAAGTGCCTCAACGAGAAGCGCAAAACCCTCAATGGCGAAGACATCTTAACGTCGATGCGAGCTCTGGGGTTCGACAACTACGAGGGGGTCCTGAGGGTCTATCTTGCAAAGTATCGAGACGCGCATCATAGCTTACCGAAGAGACATCAGGGCGGGGACGAGGATGGTACCGGAACGCCGGGGGGCGATGAAGAGGACAATGAGGGCGGTGGTGGTGGTGGAGGTGTTGCCGGGAGCGGAGCCGGACGGAAGAAGCGCGGTAGGGGAAGACAAAGCGCGGCAGCGGCAGCGGCGGCGGCTGGAAACGGTGCCGGTGCCGGGGGTGCGGCGGAAGGTGGAAGTAAAGGGAAGAGAAAGAAGACGGCGGATACGAGTAATGGCGTATCATGACCAGGGCAAGCTTTGTTAGTTTGAACGAGGGGATTGACAGAGGAATCAAGTGGAGGAAGAAAGTCGGTGTGGCAGCTAAAGGAGGCTCACCGAGACGAGACGGGATCTGCGTGTTGTGCATTGGCATCCCATACCATCGATGACGATCTATTAAAACATCTATGATAATGCATGGTAACTGTAGCATGAATACGCCAGGCGAGCGACAGATGGTCTATAGATACAGATTTTAGGAGAAAGGGGTATACGCATAACATCCGCCCTCCGACTTCCGGGTAACGCCCACACAGACTAGAACAATGCTCGACATAATGGACAGCTCGAAGAATGCGACGAGTTGAACCATTTGAACAAGCATGAAGCATGGAATCGATTCTTGCATGTTCGGCACGGCTTCGTGGGCAATGTCCGATCGGTCAGGGAGATGATTCTGGGGGCGAGGGGCAAGAAGCGTCTCCGTCAGGTCTTTTCGCATGACACCTCAACACAGAGTATAACTCACGAGTAACAGATTGCACATTCCACGACACCTTCAAAGTGCAGCGAGACATTCTTTTTGAATACTGTCAACGCCTCCAAGATCAGGCCATTCTACGAGGATGGGAGATGATGACCAGGATATGATTAGCAACTGAAACCCGCTGGGGCATGTGCTTATTCACAGCAATCAGATTACTCACCCTCGACGTGATAGTCTGCTGAACAGACATCAACCACCCTCTCCATTTGTTCTCTGGCACACCCACCCTCCTCAGATCTCGCACATCGACAGCTTTCAGCGGGAACTCGGCAGGAAGCCTGATACCAATCTCCATAGGCTGCTCATCGACAACATAACTCGCGATAGCCTCCGAAGAGCCCGCGCCTGCAGCAGCTACAGTCTGGCCGCCGCCAGAAGCGATTCGAACGTTCAGGCCTTCTTCGGTGAGCTGAGCGAGTGCAGCGGGCTGCCGAAGAGCAGCAAACTCGTGCGCGATGATCACAGGAGAATAATGTCGGGCAACAAAGTTTAGCATTGACATGGAAAGTTGTCGCGATTTCAGGGATTCGTAATATGATCGAACAGCGGATGGTATCGTCACGAGAGATCGATAAAACAGGTATGATGCTAGTGGCGTCAGGTCGGCAATCTCCTCGGGATCGAGCACTGGAGGAAATGTCAAGGTTTGTCAGCTCAGTGTGACCGCATTGTTGATCTGCGCCACTGGTACGCGACAGGGACTCACGTTCCGGGTAGAACTCGTCTACGGCATACTGGCTGGCGGGGAAGTTCCACGCTCCCATCTCGGAAACACCAAGCATAGCGAACAACATGGGCAGTAAGCCATCGGTGAGCAGCTTGGATGAGTTGAGCTGGTCGAGGTACGCCCATCTGAGAGTCAAAGACTGTAAAAAAGTAGACGCGCCAGCTGGTGAGCTCAAGACTGATGGGGGTTGTACAACAGAGCATGTTCCACTTACAGCATCCTCGAAGTGTTCCAGTATGGCTAACCACGCCAGTAGCTGACTCATGGTCTATAACAGAGAGAGTGGTCAGCCTTGAGCATCATTACATTGTATGAGTACACCACCGTGCACTCACTGGTGCTATCTCAATATCGCCATGCCAGTCGACATTGAGACCCTGTTCAACGATCCCAACAAGGTTGGATGGCAGCTCAATCGTCCTGTGCTTGTGACCCTCCTCAGCCTCAGCAACAGAAGCTTCGACTTCCAATACAAGGGCGAGTGTGTGATGCCTGATGACTCGGATCAGGATCCTGTACGCGGCACTCTGGACAGCGGAAGAGGTTGATAGCTTGATGAGGTCTGAGAGCTGGGCGAGACTGGCGTTCTCCATGACTTTTTCGGGGACGTCGCCGAGCAGGTCTAGAATGAGGTCCTGGATCATGACGATTGGAGTGGAGTCGGCTTTGAGAAGGTAGCGTCAGCGCTCGTTCTTGTTTTGCATGGAGGCAAGATTGAGCTCACCATTGCGGCATTGTAAAAAGAGGTCTAGGACGAGCTTCATGTGGACATCTTTTGCCGTCCATGAAGCTCGAAGGGCTTTGTTGCTCTGGCAGAGATCTCGGACCTGCTGGAGCAGCACCAAGCTCTCGTAGAGCACGCAAGAGGTAGTCGGGTCCTCCATGGTCGCAGCCTGCGGGTCGATATTAGCATTGGGAGCAAAGGTCGGTATGCTCCAACACTCACGTCAAGACCATTTTCGACCAGATCGAAGATACCGTCCCAATGAGCGCCGCTCAGATCCTGGACGATAGGAGCCACAGCTGTTTCCAGTTGCGCAATCCTGTATTCCACTTCTTCCGGCATCTCGGCTTCGTCGTCATCTTCGTCCTCAGCTGTCAACCAGCCGTTGACGTGCCTCAGCACGAACAAAGCACGTTGTTGCGGCAGGAAGACTGAGGCGGCGTCGGCTGGTGGCGCGGAAGCGATCAGTAGGCGAAGGTACGGCAAACCCTGCTTCAACACCGCGGACGCTCTCGGTTTGACAGATGTCAAAGCGTTGGCCAGTCGGTTCTGGGCGAGAGAGAAAGGTTTAGTGTCGAGTAAGAGGGGTTTGACGGCGAGCAAGATTGCTAGAGCTAATTGCGGGGCTGCAGAAAGGGTCGCTGTCAGCTGGGTCTTCTTGCGGAGAGCTACACTCAACTCACCCTTATCGATCAGTGACATGGCATAGTTGAGCCACACCTCGCCCTCGGCCTCACCAGACCCACTCTGCCTCAAGTGCCGGCTCAAGACATCCCTGAATGACCGCGCGCTAACATCGCCTCCATTGTTGGACGACACCATATCGTCTTTGAGGGTTACAAGGAGTCTTCGTAACAAGTCGGCTTCGGATGTAATGGTTCCGTCTTTGAGGGTTACAAGGAGTCTTCGTAACAAGTCGGCTTCGGATGTAATGGTTTCCCCGCTCTTGAGAGCTTTCACAGTGTCGGTGTGCCAAGCAACAGGAGCCTCGTCGACGTACGAGAGAGCGTACGACAAGGCGCCCTCTACCTCTCGCACGAGATCGGTGAGATGCACTATCGACGCCGAGGTGGAATACAGTCCTCTCGAGGACCCGGGAATTGCGACAGTGTCCTGGGCTAGCTGGTACGCAGCCAGTGCGACTTGCAATAATGCGGGCTGAGAGCTGACGAGAGCTCGGTCTGCTCGCAGAAGCGAGACGGTCGCTTCTGCCCATCGGGCAGCCTTCGTCCGTCCGACGATATCAAATTCGGACTCAAGGGAGATATCAGGTGACACTTCGGTCGTATACGGGACAAGGGGATCGAGAATCGGTAACGACGGGTGAGACGGTTGAGAGGCGTGAGAAGCGACGGCTTCGAGCAGGTCGGGCGTGGGTGGCAGGAGGACTTCACACAGTTCTGAGACTGATGGGTCGCCGATGACGGTCGTAGCAAGGGCGACATCGATCAAAATGTCCGGATCCGCTTCAACGTCGACTCGCTGGATACTGTCTCGAAGGGACTCGTGCACTTTCGAGGCCACCCTTTGTTTCTCCTCGTCGCTCAATGATTTGATCTTGTCCCAAAGCGCCGCGATACTTTCATCCTTGCTGAGCGATTGCGCAGAGGCGCTGTGGCCTGGCAGTCGGGGCAAAAGGTAGATGACGTGGTGGACACTGACGAGACTCTGTATCCAAAGGTCGGATGCCACGACCTCGGATAAATGGGAAGTGGCATAAGATGCAAATATGCTGAAAGCGGACTGAGGGGGGGTTGTTCCGATCAAGTCATCGTGCCCTGTCAATATTTTCTCGGTCGAGTCGTGGATTGCTGTGCAGACGAGGGCGAGGACTTCGTTCAGTGCGTCTTGGGACAGGAGCTGGTGAGGCGATTTAAGGGAAGAGACAGCGACGGCGATAGCATCTGCCGAGCCCGTCGAGAGAGCAAGGCCAGTCGCTTGGGTCGCGATGTCGTCGAGGGAGCCAGTATTCTGCAGAAGACCGGATGCAGAATTTTGGCTGAGCAACGATTGGGCAATGGCGAAGCGCTTGGTAACCTCAATCTCCTGCGTACTGAGTAGTGTCGTTATCGTAGATTGACTGGCTTTTTGGCCTGATGCGTTTGACGCAGAGTACAGCGCGTCGAGCAGAGAGACTAGTACGGTTGGCGGCAAGGTGCTTGCGATGGCACTTCCATTGGTATGCAAGATGCTGATTGTTTTCTGCAAGCGAGGTACACTGTCAGCGCTAAATAAGACTCGAGTAGCACACCGAAGGACCCACCTCTTTGACAGCTTCGGTCACTAGTCCAGGGTGTTGCTTAAGCACGTCGACCAACAGGTCTACCGATCCTCCGGTAACAGACTCCTCCTGCTCAAATTGTTCAACAGCTTGCTGTGTGACGGCGGCGAGAGCCTCATCTGCGATCTTGACGATGGCCGGAGAATCGCTAGACTGTTTCAAGGCAGTGAGGATGGGGACAGCACGAGGCAGAGTCGAAGCTTCGGGGGTTGCGGGATCTTTGACGAAAGAAGTGTTCAGGATGGATTGTTGCAAAACATGATTGTCGGCGAGCTTTGCAATCAGTTCCGAGTCGATACTTGCGAGTCGACCCAGAGTCTTGCCGAACGCTGTAGCTTCGTATTCACGACTAACGCCGGGCTGAGCTCGCCTTCCTCCTGCTTTGCCTCCTAGCAGTAACACGCCTTCCTTCCAGGCCTTTTCGCCGAGCTGTTCCTGAACGATCCACCGAGCGGTCTCATGGCCTTGTTCCACTGACCAAGCTTTCCCGACCAAAAATCCGGTGACGTCCAAGAAAGCTTGCAGAAACGTCTGGAAAGCAGATGTCTGTCCAGGTAAAGAATGCGTGGATAGAAGTCGCGAGTCGACCGGCGCCCAGAGGTGCGAGAAAAGGTTTTGCACTTGCGTCGAGGTGCCGGTGAGGGGTAAGAGGTCTGCCGGTATCGTCGAAACGAAGACGAGCAGTAGAGGGTATGTGAGCTGAGGAATGGAGGGACATATCGTGGATGTGAATTCGAGGAAGTTTGCATAGTGTCTTGACACAATGGCTGAGGGGTTCGATTGTCCGGCGCCGTCTTCGGCATCTTGATCCTCGTCAGCACTGTCACTGTCGTCCTCGCCTTCTTCTTCTTCCTCCTCATCATCATCGTTATCATCATTCTCCTGTTCGACTGACTGAGATGACTCTCTGCGTGGCACGGAAGCACTGGTGATCGTCCAGCATTCAGGCCATTCTGCAAATGTACATGAGTCAATATTGTCTTGATTGAATGGAAGGTTCTGTACTCACTTCGAACGAATTTTGCAACTGCCAGTCCAGCAGTCTCCCATACAACAGCCTCTTTTTCCAACCAGCAGCTGCCCAGCACAGCATCGCTAAGCATTTCCAACGAGTCCTTCAACTGCTCAGAATGCTGCTCAACCACGGTGGACAATAACGAGTATGCCGCTCTTCTGATCGGTGGGTGGGCCGTGCCCAGCCCGATGGGTGAGTCGGCAGCTTCGACCGGTTCCGGTGATAGGGCGAGCCATAGTCCCGGGTTCCGGATAAGTTTCACCAGTTCTTCAGGAGGAGTGATGCCGGATGATGAAACTTGCTGAACAAGCCAAGTAAGGCCTACGAAACCTCCCACGCGGTACCGCGATAATCGCTCTTCCACTAGATCTTCGTCCTCTGTAGGCGGAGCTGGAGGGACCGTTGGGATTGGTGCAGCTTTTCCTTTTCCACCCTTGGCCGTTTGGCCCTTCTTAGCTGATGGTCCCGACGAAGAAGCGGTCGAGGTCGATGACGATACGGGGGCGGGATGTATATTGTCGTGTAAGGTTGAAGGGTCGAGAATGGACAATGTAAGGTGTTCGACCAAATCGCCAAGATGTTGTGATAAATCGATTTTCCCCGTCGTATCGTCCGACGTTTCACCTTCAGGGTTTAAACTGGTCGAGGCCTCCCAAGACTTAATCCCTGCTCCTCCAGCTCGGCGGCCCTCCTCGAGAGCTGCAACTAGCCAGGAACCGAGAATATCACGGTTTTGCGATCCGGGTAACAGAGAAAGAGAAAGGCTGTCAAGTATAGCTGTTCGAAGGGATGGTATGGATAAGAGGTCGAAGTGCAGTTGGAGCGCTATTGATCGATGGAAAGGCGATTGAAGAAGGCTCGCGAAGTTGTGCAACTATACAAGGGGGGTTAGTCGGCTTGTGATCTTTGTGGACATACATTTGTAAGCGACACTCACCCAAACAGGAACAGCAGATAATAACGCCGTCTCCTTCAATTCCCTCTCCAGTTCATTATCCTCACTGAGCTCACTGCTCTTCAGCAGCTCGTTGGTCCACCCGTCCCGCAGCTCCTCCAACCCCTTCCGTCTCGTAACATCGTCCTTCTTGCCCAAGCGTCTCAGCACTACCACCAACTCCGCCGGGAGGGTTCTCGCTAGGCCTTGACCGTCCAGAGGGTCAGGTATAGGCGGGGCAGGTGGTTTTGGCGGTGGGATATATTGCTTAATTTTGGGTAAGGCTTTCTTCTGGGCTTTGGAGAGCTTCTTTTGACCCCTTTGCGGCTTTTGGCCGGAAGGTATGGGCACATTGTCAAGGTCACCTTCGTCGCCATGGGCTTTGGCAGCCTTCTTGGCGTGCTTCTTCCGCGTCCCAGCGGATGCGGACGACTTGCTCTTTGGAGGCATGGTGGGTGAGGATGAGGGTGGATATTGCAATGAAGTTCTAGTGAAGAAAGAAATGAGCTATCTTTTGTGATTCATCCTTCGACCTTTCTCGATCTACAAGTGTCTTTCTCCTTTGACGTCAAGATTGGTTATGTCGTGACGTCAGGGTAGCGTGTTAGCGAACTACAACCAAAATCTTGATCCTACGTTCTAATGGTCGATCTTCGCATAGACAATTCTCTTTGGCGCATACAATGGAATATTCATCACTGATACATGCATGTCCCACGTGGATAAAGCAGTTCGTATGGATCATTATTAACGGATGAGACTAGAAAAGGAAACCCTATATCGACGAGATCATTCGGAAAAGCTAGAAATGGAAGCCGGGAATAGAGGCATTATCGACACAGTCGAAGGAGGTAGCGGGTAGCGTATATATACATGGAGTATCTCCCGCCGTCATGCTTAGTTCTCCTGCCATCCTACGTGCTCCAGGGCACCGGTTCGGTCCGATCGCTCGAGATCTCTCATACTTCGCATGAACCAGCCGTCCGTCCTGTGCCTCACGCTAGTGAAAACAGGCGGACCGACCTCTTGCGTCGGTTGCACATCCTCCCCGGCATGTCCAGCAGCCTTGTTCACCAGTGTCGTAAGACCCTTCTTCACCGTCTCCACGGGCGCAGGCACCGAGCTGTCCGACTGTTCAGAAGCACCAGTGTTCGGGCGAGAACCTCGTCGAGTCTGATTTTGAGGACTGGCGACAAAGGTGGTCAAGCTTGGCGCGACGTTGCCAAAGCTCTTCTCGTATGCCGTTTCCGACCCATCCGAGGAGATGACTCCGGGTGACTTTATAGAGTCGGAGCCGTATCGTGCGTGCGAGTAGTTGGCCGCCGACGCAGTGTCGACGATCAATCCTTTGCTGCCTGACTTGCCTCCTCGAGTGTTCCACCTGGCGCCGAAGGGGTTGCCGGATTGGTCGGGCACTACACCCTTTTCGCCGGTCTCATAAGCGTCAAGCTCCGCAGCGACATCGGTTGGCATGAGAGGGTACACCTTGTTGAGATCCATGGCAGTGTTCCTAGAGTATTCCTGGAACGCCTTGGCTCGAAGCAGCATCGCTTGCGACTTGGTGAACAGGCTGAAGGGGGTGTAAACGAATGGCGCAGGGGGCTTGTCGGTCTCATGTCGGCCAGAAGCGAGGGTAGGAGCTTGAACACCAGAAGCCCGAGACTGGACAGGGGTAAGACGTGCGTCCGGAGCCGGGAGAATCACTTCGAGGACTACCATCTGAGCTGGAGCCTTGTCGTCGTGGTCTGAAGCCGGGATCTCGAGGATCTCGGGCGAAAGTCGGGCAATGTCAAGCAGAGTAGGCCAGCATCGGAGAGCGGTAGTGAGGGCTTCGATGGCAACGGAAATGGCAGCTTGGAACTCGTAGAGCGATTCGTCAATCTGCGAGTGAATCGAGGCGGCAGAGCCATCATCGGATTGCTCGGCCCTTGCGACAGCTTCGTTACACTTGCGCAATACTTCCGCCATACTTGCGTTGGCAAGTTCTCTGACCCAAGCCTTCATTGTGGCATTGAGAGGGAAGCTGACATCGGGAAGACGGTAGGCAGGGATCTGGTGTCGAGCGAAATTGTAAACGAGAACGTCGAGGCCGCCCATCGAAGTACCCGTCGGTCGAACACCGAAGAGGCCGAGGTAAGCGCCGCCACTTTGGACGACTGGTCGAGTGCCTCGTTTGGCATAAGTCTTACAGGCGGAAAGGAAAACGTCCATTTCAGGCTTACCAACACCGAAGTGGTCAGCCATGGCTTTGGAGAAGAATCGAGTCTCAGCCATTCGGTAACCTCGAGCAGTGTAGCTGTCAACGGTGTCGCTGGATCGGAGCTGACCTTTGTCGGCGTTGGGGTTGTCCCAGGCAGCAGGCTGGCCGTCGCCAATCTCTCGGACAAGGAAAAGCATGACACCTTCGGAAGCGTGCATTCGGAGGGTGATACCGTGAATGGACGATTCGTCGTCGCCTTTGACGCCAGCTTTACCTTCCTCGGCAGATTTCTCGTCGGAGGGCAATCGAGTACCGGTGGTGAGAACTCGGTCAAACATCGCGCCAAGGGACTCGACTGAAAGATCAAGCTGCTGGGCGAGGAGGACGGAAGCCTCAACGAATCGGCTTCGGAAAAGGAGAGTCTCAACGGCAGAAGTCGGGAGACCCCCTCGTTCAATGGGGCTGGGCTGCTGGTGATTCTTGCCCTTTTGTCGGTCGATGACCGATTTGAGAATTCGAGGGACGAAGGGGGTGACAAGAGACCAGTTGAACGAAAGCTGATAGAGCCACTGGAACGTGGGCTGTCGGGGGTCGAGTTCACCAAGCACTCTTTGAAGGTCGGCATCGGTCTGAATGACTTGCATGGGAATAGTACCGTCGTTCTTGACCAGGAGTTTACCGGTCTTGTCGAATGCGGCACTCGCAATGACGATATTTCGAGCCTTGTTTCTGATCTGTCGTCGAGTCATGGCGTCCAAGAATGCGAGGGCGAAACAGAGAAGCACAATGACACCACACATGACTGAGATGGCAATGGTGAGTCGCGTGGCTTGAGTACCAGCATTGGCGAGGACCATAGGGTCGATACCTTCTTTGTAGCGGTACGAGGTTCCACCGAGACCGAGGTAGTGCATGCTGGGAATTTGGTGTATCAGCTGGATCCTGGTAGTAGATGCTCGTTGTACTCACCCGCAGACGGCTGTGGCCAAGACTAAGGCACAGAGAATTCGCTTCCACCAAGATTCCTCCCATTGAGCTCGAAGTCGGAAGAAGAGGAAGAGGGCTACGACGGCAGCCACAACGGCAATGATGAGGGAGAAGACGACGGTGACGGCCTGGGGAGTGGGAAGGCATTAGCGGAGATATTGTCAGTCGAAGGAGTAGACTTACAGTATACGATACAGCAAGAGTCGGTAATTTGAAAGAGGCCGAGTAGTGCATCAAACCGACTGCGGAAAACCGTTAGCGACGAGTCCTCTGGCACACCTGTGTGCTCACTCACCGGTCAAACCCAAGAAAGTACCGGCAAACAAGACTCGCCAAGCTTGGAACTCGACCTCTGCACCGATCAGCCAGAAGGAGATGAATGTGGCGAGAATAGGGACAAAGAGGGAGAGTGCCGTCATTCCCCTGTTGAACTGTACATAACGTCAGCTTCGGCATTAGACGATAAATCGCAAGAGGGGACATACCTGAAGATACCATGTGACGCTGGGACTCGCCCTCAGTCGGACACTGATCATACTGACGAAATGCATACCCCAAATGGCGCAGGCGGCAAAGACGATAGCAGCGATGAAGAGGAGGCCATGGTTTCTCCAACCTCTTGACGAGGTACGTCTACCGAGGACCAAGAGCGTAGCGTAAGAACCGAGGATGGATACGATGATGGAGGCGACGAGCACACCAGGTTGAGGTCGGAGGGGAATGGCATGGTCAAGGTAATAGTCTGCCAAAGCAGGGGGGTCTGTGAGCGAGCCAAGTGTCAGCGCCACCTCGAGGAGAAATGCATGATCACTCACCATTCCAGATCGCTTCCGGGGGCATCATCTTGATTCGATGTATGCAGAAGTTCGATTATCGCCGATGGAGTACTGGAAGAGTGATCGCGAAGGATGTGATTGTAAGTATATAGTCCACCAGGGACGACTATGATAGGCGAAAGGGAAAGCAATGAGTCCAAGGATCAACCTGTGGACTGTAAAGGAGGATGAGAGAGAAGACAGAGTAATGGAGACGGGCGAGCGAATTTCTCAACCGGTGTGACTGTCCGATGCGATGGAGGGGTGAATTCAGCTACGAATATTGGGGCTGATGGGTCTTTAAGAGGTAAGACCAAGAGGTATATGAGGGGGAATGCAAACGAGTCAAAAGTGAGACACGATTCAACGTGTCCGATTGATATGCCGATCAACCAATGGACATGGAATCTGAGTCAAGAGAATTTAGGAAAGGCTGGGATCGTGGCTTGGTCGGAGGAGGAAGCGAAAGTGAAAGCAGATTCCAGACGATAAGCAGAGAAGACCTGTCTGCTGCTCGATATGCGCGCAGACTCAGATGAATGAATACGCCATGAATAGAGTACAGAAAGATTGCCAGTATCGATTACGAAACATGCGGAAGGGGAGGGTTCACTTCGGTCATGAAGTGGGGGGTTTAAGAGCACAGAAAGGAGGGGGGACGTGTGGTGTGTTGACATGACTCGAGTGGGGGACGACAAGTCCTAGTCGTGTGGAACGGATACACGTCAAACAGATTGGTGATTACGATCAGATCTGATGAATTGATCGATTGGTGTATTGATCGCGTCAAAAGCAGAAACAGGTCCAGACTGAAGCTGTGATCGCGGAATGGACCTGATCTGGTCACGGACCGACTGATCGAGCGGGGGAAGTGACTAGCGTGTGTGGAAGTGTCTGTGTGGTAGGAGTCGAGCAGCGTTTGAGGGTGGACGGGATGGATTTCGAAACACAAGATGACGCAGATTTCTCGCGACCCGACGAAACGCAACCAGCGCGGACGTGACTGAATCGGAAGATGACCGAGGTGAGGACAGTCATGCCAGGTCATACCTGTACACAGAGATGCACGCCGACAAGCTAGACAGCGTGGGATAAGCACGATTCACTCACTTATAGCAATTTCACCTCTTCCAATTTGGACTTCGCCAGCAAGTCAGAGCTCTGCTCCGTCTTATCGATGTTATAGATGTATCGTCCTCTCTGAGTTGTCCGGTCGACTCGGTCGACGGCTCTTACAGTTCGGCTTGGGCTCGCCTTGCGCCTTGTCACTGATCCGTCAAGGACGATGTTCGGGTCGATATGGTGTCAACGGTCCCTCGTTGCCTGCGTATACCGAATGGAAACCGTTTGCAGATGTTCGACAAAGCAAATGAGATCGTCTCGACGAGGCTGAAGATAGATGATGCATTCAGGCTAGAGTGGTCGAGTGGTCGACATGTCCTTCAACATGATCCTTTGCTAGCCATTCTAGCCAAAATCTAGGCTACGCTAGCTAGTGTGAAAGGCAAGAACACCTCCCTAGCCTTTGCGCATTTCGCAGCTTCCGTTCGTCCATGCTAGTGGTACTGCTATTTTCCCACCCTTTTCGTCCAAGGAACTCGTCTCTCAGCTTTGATTTCTCTTATCTTCCGACATGACTGACCTCACCTCACGGCTGACGCAGATATGTATGTATTTCTCGGATGTATCGCAAAACCGGCACTACCCCTTTGACAAAGGTTAACTTTTTCCTGTAGCCGGTCAAATGCCCCTCTCCAGATTCCCGACCAATTTCCTTTGTGAATCCAGCCAGCGAGCGAGCATCCGAAGCATGGAAGCGTACAACTCGGGCCCATGACAGTCCAAGATTTGAAGGGTGAAGGGGTCGTTAAGGTACTAATGACCAGGCGGAGGTGAAAGGGGTTAAGAGAGGGCTATAAGATTTCAGGTTTCATAGTTCCTGACTTTCCAGACTTTCGAAGCTACGGTACGCAAGTCAAGTAGAGTCTCGCGCGTGATTTCAGGCGCAGATGATCGCTGCGTAGAGGGCAGTGACGGCAGGACTACTCTCTCTCTCGTTCGCTGACTTACGGGAAAAACTGGGGTACATGACGCGTGAGGCTAAAGCTTGAATTACCCGACACCTAGTTCCGCAGACTTCAGTACCTGCAGGTACCTCAGAAGCGGCGTGGCCTCTGCACAGTCGTTGCTGCCAGGCTTCCCATCCTCCCTCACTTGTCTAAGCTTGTTCTGATTTCTCCTTTCCTCGTCTCAAGACAGGTCGAGATGCAATCGGAGCAGCTTGTCCGTGCGCCGTTGAAGTCACCTGAACTTGATTGCATAATTTGGAAGTTTGGATCAACGCCACAGAACGCCTCTTCTTAACTCGCTCATTCACGGCAGCTTGTATATTGCAGCCGACGGAGAGGCTAGGACGATAAGAACGTTTCGACAGATCCGTGAGGACATGAGAAGCACGCAACTGAGACGGAGATCTGGTCATCGCGCCCAGGCCTGGCCACATCCAAATGCTGAGATCATTGCCTCAGTCCCGAGCTATACGAACTACGGCTCGACGTCATGGAAAATACCTGATCTGGCCTGCGAAGGAGAAGCGTTATAGTCGTCTTTCAGGTATGAGCAGGGAAAAGCGATCTCTTGGCCAAGAGACTGGAGGAACGATGAGCTCAAGCATGTTGAGATTATCGAGCGCAATCGAAAGACTAAGCTCGACACGGCAAGTACACCGGTCTAGCGGGCAAAGCTCGAGACAGCCGGAACCCGGAAAGACAGGCCGACGGAGAAAGTTTCCTGTATCTGTTCGCGCGACGATGGATTAAGCTTTCACGCTCTTGCTCAATCTTTGCCGATCCGTGTCTCTGTCCATACCGCCACATGACAACAGACCAAGAAGATGCATGGGAATGTCATCAACGAGGACATGAGCGATATCAAAATGCGTACATGAGCCGGGACATGGCATCCTTGAAGCAGGCTCAAGAAAGAGTCAGGACGCCAAAGAGCGCGAGACGCGACCGGCTGACCCGCGCGCCTAACCGTGTCGTCCTCTGGCTTTCGCCTCCACCGACTGACACGTGCTGGGTTACATAATCATCGGCGGTTGCGTCACCGGGTCAGGTTGGCCGGGCAGTGTCCACTGCAACAACAATGAACGCCAGAAACACATGTACAGCCGTCAATCGTCTATCATCCACAACATTCCAGGCTTCTTCAGCAACAACGCGGTTGCGATCATTTTGTTAGCACGTACCGTCTTCGCAAGCGCGACAGTTCATATCGATATCGACCAACACTGAACACCGACACGCGCACAGTAGAAGAATAGTGGACACTCCCGATCGCAGAGACGCCCTAGTGATAGCCTTAGGCATGTCATAAACCGCAATCGAGCGGCGAGCATCAGACACCAACTTTAGCTCAACAACCTGCCACGATGCCTCCACCTTCTCCTTTCTGGCTCTGTCACGAGGTAAGCGCTAGGCGTCCCTGACAAGCCCAATATCTGGCTGCGTTCATATAGAGTCCGGAGAGCTGAATAGACGATGACTATGTGCTCTACAGTGCGGCGCTCAAACGCGCCCGATCATCCGCGACGGGGTCCCTCATTGTGCCTCCTGCGACGGAGAGTTCATCGAGATTGTATGTGAACCGGTCTGACAAATAACATCCCTAGATCTCGAAACAGCGTCCCACACGAGCTATATTGCTAACAGGATGCGATATAGCTCGACCCGGAAGTCAACCCCGATCCTTTCCACGAATTGCCGCCGGCTCCGCCCACTCGCCCCTCAGCGCCCTCGTCACCCTCACCAGCTCATAACGTACCATCACATCCGTCTCAGGGACCTGGCGAAGGTGGTGGCTCTTTCCTTTCTAGCCTCTTTGGCAACATATTAGGAGCCGCAGCAGGTCATGGGAGCAGTCAAGGTCAGAACTCCGGTCAAAGAGTTGCAGAGGGTCAATCACCCTCTTCGGGATCTAGTCCAAATAGGGGACAAGTGTCTGGTGGATCGAGAACATTCCAGTTCAACTTCCCTGGTGGCGGAAGGGGACAAGTGGTGTTTGGGAGCATGGGGGGTGGGATGGGACCTTTCGGACCGACCGGGCAGACCGGTGGCGAAGTAGACTTTGAAAGGTGAGTCGCGTCGAGAGTTCCACGATACCCACGATACGAATCAAATACTGATGATATCTCGTTGTCAGCTTCTTCAACCAAGGATTCGGTCAGCCACTTCGGCCAGGCGCGCGGAGGCAAGATTCCGACCAACCCCTGGGACCAAGCGATCCGATGGATGGGTCTGAACTGGTACGTGCCACCGGGCACGATCGCGAACCTCGTGCTGACGATAGCTCCTCAGCTGCGAGCGCTTATGACGATCGTCGGTGAAGAGAGCGGTATGCCACCAAATATGTTCTTCGGTGGACCGGGCGGGAATGGCAGCTTCGGAGATTACGCTACGTCAGAACGTGAGTAGTGCTGAACCAGCAACTCAGGACTATCGGCAATGCTGACAAGAGCTTTCGTCGCTGTATAGAGGGCTTCAATGATATTCTGGAGAGGTTGATGCAGGCTGCCGGTCCTCAAGGACCTCTTCCTGCATCGGACGTGGTTATCGAAGGACTACCGAGATTTAATTTCGATGACGAGAAAAAACTTGGTGAGTACCAACCACTTAAGCGAAAGCTGTTAATATCGGCTGATATCAATGATCCTGGCAGCCCAGAGTGTGTATAAAGACTGCCCAGTCTGTAAGGACGACTTTGCGGTTGGAGACGAAGTGGTCAGAATACCCTGCGCGTGAGTCCAGGGTCAAATTAAGGCCGCTACAGAGTCCGCTGACATCATCTGCTTCAGCCACATTTTCCATCCCGACTGTCTTGTGCCATGGCTGAAGACGAACGGATCATGCCCTGTCTGGTGAGTTGTCGATCGATTCGTTGTCCATCGGACCGAAACTAAGTATCTAGCACCTATTCAGCCGATTCTCTCTGGTACCCGAGGAAGAGGAGCGAGGGAGATCACCCTCACAGCCTGGACAGCCCTCTTCGTCATCCACTCAGGATCAGCAACGATCTCAATCGCCACCTGCAGCAGCTGAAGCCGGCCAGTCCACCATGACGAGCATTCTGAATCGACTCTTTGGCCAAAGCGGGGCTTCGAGCAACCCCACTTCTCCCACCGCAACTGAACATGCTCATACGCCTTTTGGGGCAGCAGGTGAAGCGGTACAGGGCGGCTCGACCGCTGCATCTTCTGCCCGAGAGCCTGTGCCTTTCCGCGATCCGTCCCCACCGCCATACCACTCGGACTTTGGTGCCATGACATCGCCCCGATCCGAATCTCCGCCAGTCGCGTCAGGTCGGCAGGCCACCACTGGTGATACGAGAGAAGAACAATCCAATTTGTCGAGCAATATTCCCGAAGACTATAGAGCAAGACATAGAGAAAGGGAGAGAGCCGAGCGTCAGAGAGAGAATTATCCCGGCGATGAGTGAGTAGTCTTGTATTCCATGCGAGCGAGCGCCTTTGACTGACACCCGTATACTCTTCTACGACAGAGTCGACCACTTTGATCTGGACTAGGGCTGTCATGCTTGAAATAGCGGTCAGGTGATAGTATAAGAGAATACCATATGACGTTGTATCCTGTGACAAATCATACACCGGCCATGCAGCAAAACTCACATGTAGGACATAAGAGCTGACACCTTACAGGGCTTACCTTGACTTGACATAGGTGAGCAGTTGATGCGAGATCCGAGTAATATGGACTAATCATAGGGTCACACTAAAACCAATTCGGGCAACAATAGAAAGCCTCTACAATCCCACAACCCTAAGACACACACAAGGTCTCTCACCCCCCACTTGTACTGATAGTAGGGCGATAACGGTCGTCAGTCATTCTATCTTTGGCCCATAGCGGCGCTGTCGCTAGGCTGAGCAAGATCGATTCCGACTATGCACGGTCGAGCGTCAGCATGGTTTACTATCGCTTTAGAGACTGAATGCACTCACCGTCTCCAGCATACTATCCCTCACCACCTTTGTTCTGTTTAATCCTTCCTGCCCGCTCTTGATATTCATACTCCTCGTCTGTCTTCGTATAGGCTGACCACCTTCGTGCCACGCTAACGAGGACGATCTCGACGGGAGCAGGATAGGCACTTTCAGTCTCAATGGCTCTGTCACGCGTGCAGCCGAAGGTAGCGGGGAGATATACCATCCGACTCGCTGACCGATCTTTCGTGCCGGCGGGAGAGACCCTCAGCCTCCTTGCCGGTTCCCACACTGATATCGAAGTGATCACCTGAGGTCGTCGGTGTAGGAGGGTAACGATGCTCGTGACCCCACGACGCGGGCGTATAAGGTAGATCTACGCCAATACTGCATGATGGAGCAGACAGGGACCGACCATGACCAGGAGGGTAAATGACGATCTCGTGACCGCCGAGAATGGAGATCGTGGCAGTGCGATGGGAATCACTTGACTCGTCATCGAAACCATGTGGATTGAGGGATCCTTCGTCATCTCCTTCGGGCTCGATCTGGACTTCCAGTCCACCATACGAGGATGGGGCCTCGCTTTCGATATCGGTGCCGGCTTCGGATCCCTTTTCGGTGTCCGCATCCAAGTTCTGGCTTGTATGAGAGGAAGAAGAAGAAGCGGACCATTCCGCGGAGGAAGACGATGGATGCGACTCGTGACGGATCCTATCGGGCGGCAAGGGGAACGAGAGCGTATTGATATTGATGATAGTAGCTGTCGATATCGGCCGAGGCGCTCCTGGGGACCCGCAGAACGGGACGCGCATACTCTCGCGGTACGTGGGTGAAGTCGGCGAGCGGATGGCATCACTTGATGGCTGAATAAAACGGACGATGGGTCCGGAAGACGGGAGCCGCCGTTTCGAGGGATCCGCAACGTCACATGGACTGTTCGGCGAAGCAGGGGAAGCTTGTGGTCCCGAAGACTGATAGTCACACTCTTCTTCTACCTCCCCTTCATCCATCCTAGTATCCCTTCCAGGTGACCGCGCCGAACCAGCCTTCATCCGCTCTATATCTTCCTCCTTTTTCCTTAATGCCAACCTCAGCGCACCTACGACGTGCTCTTCGGCTTGAATCTCGATCTGCCTGATTTGATCGTTGCATATATATACCTGTCTGGCGACCCTATCGCACTTCCTGCTGGTCTGCCCGAGAGCCTGGACCATCTTGTGCACTTTCGCCTGATCAGCTTTCACTATCGACTGCTCGATTCTCTTGGCCAGCGCATCACGGTGCGACAGCAGCGCGTGATACTTTTCCTTCAACCGAGCCAGCTCGGATCGAAGTCGGCCTTCCTCGGACGCCGAGGTTCGCAGAATGGAAGGGCGAAGTAACCGTGGTGGAAGCGAAAGCAGCTGGCTCAAAGTGAATTCCATCAAGGAGTCGACTGCTTGTTGACCCAGCTCTTGCTGTAGCGTGGACGCTTCGACGGTTGACCACGGCAAAGGCAGATTGTCGAATGGCTTTGCCGTACCCGTTGACGCCAAAGGAATGGCCGCCTCAAGATCCGGTAGGCCAGTCCACGCCGAGGCGGGTGTCCGGGATGAAGGCGCTGTTGAAGCAGATTTCGGAGTGTGAGAGCAAGGTGTAGGAGAGATCAGCGATGTTCTGCTAGAGTTGACGTGGTCGTGCAAAGGCCCTTCGCGCCGCTTTCGTGGGGTATCTTCGGGGTTTCTCAATTTTTCAAGCTGGCTGATATTCAATACGTCCCCTGTCGACATCGATCGGCGTCTTTCGCTTCTCGTAGCATTGGATGCTTTGATGGTGGTATCTGACTCGAGCCTTGCTACTGACGGCTGTCCAGGTGTAAATAGCGAGCAACCAGTCCCTAGTGCTTGTACGCTCTCGGTCGTTGGAGGAGATGGCTTCCTAGCTTGGGCATCACTCGATGCTTTCTGTCGCAACTCGCTGTCGAGCACCATCTCCTTTTCCTCGCTTTCCAAATCAATAGTTGGCAATCTTCTATGCCTGTTCCTCGCGGAGTCCCCTTTTGAGCTATCGCTTAAATTACTCGTACACAGCTTCAAAGCTGCTGGGCGGTGTTTGTCAGCATGTCCCACTGAGACGGTGGCGTCGGCCCAAAGATTCACGGTAGCGGCCGCAAACGTGGCAGAACAATCGTGATCATTGGAGGGAGCAGGGAATCGATCCCTCATACCGTGCTTCGAGTCCACCGTGAAAGGTGACGTGGCGGACTCGGACGCGGCAGTTGAGGCCGAGCCCGATCGGAATCGCTGAGCAGGCACGGACCTGGTCAACGAGGGACCGCTGGTCGTTCGTGGGTGCTTGCTGGAGGGCGAGGACTTGCTGGGAGGCGCGAAACAAGTAGGAGGAGCCGAAGGGGCTGCAGGCAAAGGTTTCGACAGTGTCCGGACGGAGGGTTTCTACGAAAGCCATTAGTCGTTGGCAGACCTATTGACACAGGGCTTGGAAGCTGGAAGTACACTCACCCTGATATGAAGCGGCTTCGTACCCCCTTCTAAAGCTGATCTCGGACCTTGCTGAGGGGATGCTTCAGGGGTAGGCGGTAATCCATAGCTTGGCGGAGGCAGCGTAGGAGGTAGCGCGCTGATCGGAGTGCTGTTCGCCGATGACCACGTGCTAGGAGGAGTCCTGGAGGTAGGAGTCGTCGTCGCCGTGGTTTTCTTGACGGGCGTTGCGATAGGGTATTGTGCGGCGACAGGTAGGCGAGCTGTCCTGCCAGAGGACGGCTCTTGAGCAAGGAGTGGGTCGGTTCGTCGAGGGCACGCCGTGAGGCCAGCGTCGTGGATGCCAGTGCTTGCCGTGAGCGGCGTAAGAGGATCAGCACCCTCTGCGAAGGGGTGAGTACATGTGGACCGGCCACTCCTGAACATCGGCATCGAGCCGAAGATGGTCATTGGGTCTTGTTACCGGAACGATCAGCACTGAGCTATAGGGCGATCTGACGGAACGATTCTGGTTGGGGAGGGAAAGAAGATTGGAATAGAAGCATGCTAGTATGAGAGAACGGTGGAGAATCGGAAACAGAATGCGTCGTTAATGTAAGCAATGATCATCGATCATGAGAAGCAACCCGAACGATAGAGCGTATCTACATCTTCCGATACAGACAGATAACTGGCTACGATTATCCATCTTCGTCAAGGGCTTGCTAGGATTCAAAGGATGAAACGTTTACAAAGAAGAGATCTGAGCTATCTTCGACCAGGACCACAAAGCAGTACCTGATGGCGTCGAGTGTTGCCGTATCCCGCTTTTAGCCTGATGCAGGACGGACTAGGCCACAGCTGTAAGAGCCCAAGGGGCGCGTGCGAGGAGGCCTCAGCGATCCATGCCGAGGACGTTCACACCGTTGCCAGGGAGATCAGGTCCGGAGCAGCTGCTCGGGCTGGGAGAAGATGCCACGCCACACCTGTTTCGGTTTTCCGCTCAAGCGTCATGGACAGTCTAGATTATCCGAAGGATTGGTGTAAGATTCTTCGTCAGTAGCTCAGTAACGACCATCACATGGGCATCGAGCGCTAATTGCGTCGGCGGCCCTGGCACCCCGCTGCCCCAACTCAGGAGAACCACCTAGCAGACTCCCAGCTGTGGCTATTTTAGTCACATTATTGCCGTCCGTCGTTCGTTAGGGAGAGAAGTAGAGGTTTCTCGGAGACGGCAGCGGTCCAGTCGTCACGTCAAAGCCGATCAAATGAATGTCAAAACATGATCGCCGTCGTCAAGGGGCGATGTGGCGCCGTGAAGATGGCATTGGAACCTTCCTCACGACCGTTCCCGCGTCCCGATCGACTGACAAACCACTTGCCAAAAAATGGCAAAAACATGATTTGGGAAGCCTGGACATCAGAAGCCAGTAGTGTGTGGGCAGCGACATCGTGCCATGACTTGCGGCAAGCCGTAGAGGTCAGGCAGGCGAGAGAAATTTAATGAGAATAGGCTCGTAAGCCAATATAACTTCTCACAGTTATAAGAACAGATACTACACATGATCTTAGCCAAAAGAGGCCAGAGAGGATAAAAACAGGCTTTTTCGAAGAGCGACATAACTCACGTATTGCGAGAAATAGGAATTATAAGAGAACAAGGGAGATGAGAAGCCACGGGCCATTTGAATGAGACGCGCGCCTAATGCAGTTCGCCGACTAATCGAGCATTACAAACGGGGACGCGGCGACTACCATTTTCAGTAGTCACAGTAATAAGGGTAAAATACCCAAGTTAGGCTGCCTGCGCCGGTGATCGCCGTTTGTGAATGTGCTGGACGCGCCTGAACTTGCTGCGTACCGGCTGGGTCGGCATCACGTCTAGATAAACGCACGAGCCCTCCTCGTCGTGAATCTCCTCGTCCTATTCAGTTCTTGTAAGACACACTCAACCTACTCTCGTCACCTTGGATACACTCGGGCTACCAAGAGATACATGAGGACGAAGAGCGCCATGGTGCATCGCAATGCATACATCGTGAAGAGCCAGACTCGCTGGTCCGCAGTCGGAGTTCTTCCTCGAGCATGGTTGGCCGATTGCGAAAAGGACTGAAAGGGGTGCAAGTGGGTCCTTTGATGATTGATTGTCTGTCTGACTTGACCGCCTCTGAAACTCGCCACACACGATCACCTAGCCACGCCTAGACGAATGCACGGGCTCAAGGCGTTTTCGCATTCGCACGCACTGGGTTGAGTGATGTCACCACTCACACCTCTCATCAACGGATGAATACCTGACCCAACACAGCGTAGGACCGCTTGTACATGTACACAGCGGTGCGCCAACAATAAGCTCACCAAACTTCTCGATCACCCTTGTCGTCAAGCTCTCTGCAGCACATCGTCTGCTCTCTGGCTGTCTGTCTGACCACCCGTGCTTGTCTCACCTTCGTGAACCGAATCCCCCTCTCTACGTGAGGGGTCAATTGTATATCACTACTGAATCTTCGTGACAGCCGGTATATGCAAAAGCAAGCAACCTTCTTCATTCACGTGCTCCCCAACCTCGATAGGTTCCGATAAGCAGTGTCATTCGCTTCACAGAGATGAGCCGACCTGACCCATTCCAGGATCCTTTGCGTCGAGGTCAATACACTCCCTCTCCTCAACCTCCGCCTTCTTCCTCGTTTCACGACAGCACTCAGCCTCAAGTGTACCCACCTGCACCGTATCAAACGCTCCACTACGATGATGGAGGGGACGTTGGGTATGGCGGCGGACGGTATGATGGCAGTGGGAACAGTGGAGGAGGGGTGAACATCAACGGACAGCATATGCCTTGGGTGGCAGGAGAAGAGGATGATGAGCTCAAGCCTTTGACATCAGAGTGAGCTTGGAATGTTCACATCACATATACAGATATCTATGAGGCTGACTGACCCGTCGATCACGCAGTCCTAACGCTTCGACCCCATATCTCAACTCTGACCAGTACAACCGCCCTCTTCATCATATGCCCTCGACCAACTCTGTCGGCACCGATTTCATCCGCCGACAGACCATTCCTAGGCGTGGTGCTACGACAAAGAAGATCAAGTTGACTAAGGGCAACTTCATTGCTGAGTGAGTACTCCTATCCTGATCACTGCTGCAATATGGTCACCTCGATGCTAAACGTGGATGTCACTTGCAGCTACAAGGTGCCCCGACCTGTTACAGCTGCTGTAGAGCCAAAGTGGATGACGGGTGAGTGATACGTCAAGATGATCACAAAGAATGCAGACTAATCTGGCCGGACGCACAGACAAGTCAAACGAGTTCACGTGAGTGTTTTGCCTCGTTATGGTCCATGCGACATACGTTTGACAACAACCGGCGTTCAGGCATATGAGATACACCGCGGCCACCTGTGACCCTGACGATTTCACCCCGGAGAACGGATGGAAGCTCAAGACCGCTTCGTACAACCGAGAGACCGAACTTCTGATTGCTATCACTAGCTGTAAGCTGGCAAGACCGCTTCTTCTCTCTGCTTCAGCTGACACTTGCATAACAGACAATGAGGACAAGATCCTATACGCGAGGACATTGCATAATGTCATGCTCAACATCCGAGATATCTGCAACACCAAAGCGTGAGTTCCAGCATACATTCTGTTCCCTCTCAATGATTCAAGACTAATCGTGTACCTTGATCAGGTCGAAGTTTTGGCGACGGACCGCCGAGGAAGGTCGGCCCGGATGGCAGAGAATCGTAGTCACCCTTGTCGCAGATGGGTTGGGGCCGATGGACAAGCAGGTCTTAGATGTTCTTCAGACGATTGGTGTTTTCCAGGATGGTATCTTGAAAAAGGAGGTTGACGGGAAGCCGACGGTCGCACACATATTCGAGGTGCGTCAATACTGTGTGACCTGCATCAGGCCTAGTCAGCTCAAGACTGACATGGTCGGCCGATACATCGTTCCAGTACACAACCCAGCTGTCCATCGACGCGACTCCACAGCTCGTCCAACCACACCCTGGCGATCCCAACAACCTGGTCCCAGTGCAAATTATCTTCTGCTTGAAGGCTGACAATTCGAAGAAGATCAACTCGCATCGATGGCTATTCAACGCTCTTGGCAAACAGCTCAATCCCGAAATCTGTGTGTTGTTGGACGCAGGGACTAAGCCGGGGCACAAGGCTATCTACCACCGTGAGCTCCTGCCTGCAGAATCCAACCCATAAACAGAAGTCGAGCTCGAGCTGACATTGTCACAGTGTGGGAAGCATTCTACGTAGGTCGAGCCTTAGGTCCTAGATGTTCTAGCTGACCTTACCTGTAGAACAATCCGAACCTGGGAGGAGCGTGTGGTGAGATTCATGCGATGATCAAGGGTGGTAAGAAACTCCTGAACCCTCTAGGTGAGTGTAGGCCTGAACCCCCGGCGAGAGTGACTATATAACCGAATCTCTTGATAGTCGCCGCACAAAACTTCGAATACAAGATGTCCAACATCCTCGACAAGCCCCTGGAGAGTAGTTTCGGCTAGTGAGTGAGCTCGGCAATGGTGACCTCGATGTGAGCGCTGACTTGGGCGTAGTGTGAGCGTTTTGCCCGGTGCTTTCTCCGCTTACCGATTTCGAGCTATCCAAGGCCGACCTCTGGAGCAGTACTTCCATGGAGATCATACCAGTGCGTGCTTCATACACCCTAATGAGCCTTGACGAGCCACGGGTACCTGGCTGACCTTCCACGTAGTGGCCGCGCGACTTGGCAAGAAGGGTATCTACGGCATGAACATCTTCACCAAGAACATGTTCTTGGCCGAGGATCGGTGTGTCTGATTCTTGAATAGCGCTTGACGTGCCTGTGCTGATCGAATTCCAACTCTAGTATCCTCTGCTTCGAACTGGTGGCCAAAGCAAAGGACCGATGGGTACTGCAATACGTCAAGCCCAGTAAAGCGGAGACGGATGTGCCTGAACAAGCAGCGGAGCTCATCAGTCAGCGTCGACGATGGCTTAACGGTTCTTTCGCCGCGTCTGTGGTGAGTGCGCCGATCCACGCGAGCTTTGTCACACTGCTTGGTCTTGTCGCTAATTCTGTGCGCATACGCCTAGTACGCCCTGATCCATTTCTTCAGATTGTACAAAAGCGGTCATGGGCCGATCAGAATGTTCTTCTTCCATCTGCAAGGCTTGGTGAGTTCACTCCAGCGACTTATATCGGTTGATGAGTTGAGCTGACCCAATTGCAATTTTGCAGTACAACTTGTGTGTTGGTTTGCTCATCGTCCATGAATGGCTCCTTACTGATCAGTACAATCTCGCAGCTTCAATCTTATCTTCTCTTGGTTTGCGCTCGCCAACCTATGGCTTACCTTCTCCATTATCATCGATCTTGTCCCGACTGGCTCCAAAATCAATCTCTTTGTCACTCCTGAGATTGTAAGCTTTCACTTGATACTGTTAAAATGATTAATGTGCCCTCGCTGATCCTGCCCCTTAGACTCATTGGGTCAATCTGGTTTTAACATGGATTTACATGGCTTTCTTGATGCTCCAATTCGTCCTGGCCTTGGGCAACCGACCGAAGGGTGAAAAGGGATTGTACATACTTACAATTGGGTAAGTCCCATCATCAAGTGTCTTTCATCAGGGCTGACTTTCAAGGAATTCTCAGTGTCTTCGCGATACTATCGACATACCTCATTGTCTGCTCAGTCATCTTATCCGTTGTCGCCTTCAAAGGAGCTCTGAGCGATGAAGGGAATATCGGAACAAAGCTCGGTAACCTATTCAACGAGACGAACGGTGTTCTGGTAGCGGCCGTCATGTCGACAATTGGTATCTATTTGATCGCTTCGTTCCTATACGTGAGTTGTGTTGACAGGCCTTTCCGAGTAGGCGAGCAGCTGACTGTGTATTCTCATAGCGAGACCCGTGGCACATGTTCAGCTCGTTCCCTCAGTATATGGTAAGCCGTCTGAGTCGTTGTAAATGGAGAGATAGCAAGCTTACTGTCCCTTGGGACATAGCTCCTGGCCCCCTCATTTACCAACGTCCTGAACGTGTATGCCTTCTGCAACTTGCACGATGTCTCGTGAGTGTCGCAAGCCTACCTCAAGCCGATTATTGCCATGCTGAATTCTCATCGGTCAGATGGGGCACCAAGGGCTCAGACAAAGCCGAAGCCCTTCCCGCTGTCTCGTCCAGCAAAGAGAAGGGGGGAGATGGCGCGGTCGTAGAGGAGCCTCAGCGTGTATGTACCTTGATCTTTGATGGGTAAAGGAGCGTGGCTGATATTTCGCTGCAGAACCTGGACGAGCTCGACGAGTCTTTCAAGTCGGTCGTGCAGCGTGCCGTCGCTCCGTACAAGCCCGAGGAAGCAGAAGAGAAGCCCAGTATGGATGTGAGTTGCACGCAGTTTCCGGATATCGCCTGAATAATCACATCCTAAACCTGGCTTTGCTCTCATTTAGGACGAGAATCGAACCTTCCGAACCCGACTAGTAGGCTTCTGGCTTCTGTCCAACGCTGCTTTGGCCATCTCCATCCAAACCCTCAACGGCCTCGACACCACCAAGCAGCTAGTTGCTGCTTGTATCCCAGATGACTTTGATAGGAACAGCGGCAACGTCACCGTTCCTATGAACGGCACGTGTATCGAGGATGCCCTCTCGTTCAACACGGAGCAGTTGCAGGACAAGCAGCAGTTCTACTTTCAGGCGCTTCTTTGGGCGACATTTGGTCTCTCCATGGTCCGATTCTTGGGTGTGAGTCTCTGCTTGCCTTTGCATGGCGTATGAGGATACTGATTGTATATGCGTGTATTACACGATAGTGCCTGTACTACTGGGTATCTAGACAGATGGGTCGATGTTGCCGAAGGAATTAAGAGGTACTACGACCGAGGAGACGAGCGAGAGACTGAAGCGCCGAATGCGATTCACCGGCAACGGATGATACTCAGAATATATCCACTTTACCATGCGCGAGGGGGTCTGATGCTCACTATTGATCTTGCCTTGCATGCTTAGAGCTTTCATGGAACTAGATATGATGCTATATGGTACATGCTTCTTTCTTTGTCTACTTTCGAGTTCCGAGTGGCTTGAGCGAGACTGAGGCCGCCCTTCCAGCATCGTCACCAAGGAGGCTCTCGCAAAGCTCACGGGCCAGCATCGATCCATGCCTGATGCCGTGTCAAAAGCTGCTCAATGATGAGCTCCTCAATTTCGACTTCTCCGTCTCTACCTTTCCCACCGACATCTTTACCCGCTTCCTGCGCCCCGTTCGTGAGATCATCAAGCCTGAGCCAGGTTTCCTTATATTCCTCTTTCAAGGCCACGCCAGCAGCATCTAGCCCGTTGCCAGCGCCTTCAGGTAATATAGGAGGAGTCTCGGTGCCTCTGAGTCGATCGTCGCCTGTTCCCTTGACGGGTGCTGATCCGCCCTGCGAGCCGTTATTCGACGAGGTACGCTCGACAAAGACGACTTCAAATTTTCGTCGATGGAGGTCATTTCCGATCACCAGTTGGTGGCCGTATCGAGATAGCGCTGCTCGAGCTTTGGGTATCAGTAATTCGGGGTCGGTTTCGAGCTGAGCATACGACCCGTCAGTGTCCGTCACCACTCCTTGTGTATGTAGCGTCACCTCGCTCACCTTGAAGCTGACAATGTATCCCTCGGGTATCCACTCTTGCACGAGCGGCCTGAGCACTTTCGGTACCTGATCCATCTCGAGCGAAAGCGTCCCTTTGCTCGACTGGATCTTGTGCTCGGCGACCTTTTCTTCCGGCAAGAAAAAGTCCGAAACGGCCGCCGCGAGGTAATACATGCCTCTCCTACCCAAGCTGGCCATGGAAGCCGTCACTGCTCTCAGGAGCCAGAGATAGTCATTGACTGTCTGAAAATCGACACTGAGGAGGGTTCCTTCTTCTTGCGCTTTGTGATACGCTTGAAGGATCGGTAAGAGCGTTCGAGCATGTTCAGGAGAGACGACTATCGAAGGTGACGAAGAAGATGATGAAGAAGAGGAAGGGCCAGCTTGCGAGTTCGAGCTTGTGCCAGAAGAAGAAGATGACTGGACAATAGATAAGAGGTCCAAGAACGGGTTGAGCGAGTGCGAGTAGTGTCGCGAGAAGGGCCGGAGCGAGTGTAGTCGATGCAAGAAGATGACGGCGTAACCTTGTGAAAGGAAGTACTCTGCAGAGGTCGCCCCTCGTGTTCCTGCCGAGAAGTTGTCAAGGAACCGGACACTGCGGTGAAGAGGAGTGATCGATCAGCCAAACAGAACGGCGAAGGGGTGCTCTATTGTCCATCTTTAGTTCAGTCGACAGCTGGCACGGTCACTCACGTATTAGATTCAAGCGGTACTGTCGTGCCTCCGCTCTGCCAGAGAAGGCGAAGTACAGTCAGTATCAGGGAGCTCGAGATGTATAGATCACGTTGAAGGTTTGTGCTTTTGGCTCACAGTGACAAGCACGACCTTCTTTTCCTTGACATCTTTCCACTTGTTCACAAACTCCAGCATGGTCGCGCTCTTTTCTTCGAGACCGGGTGGAGGTCGCTGAGTCTGGAAATACGATTCGGTCGAAAACGGCTCGGAGCCTATTGGCGGGGGTCTGTGGGACGGTAATGCCATTGTGACAGAGCTTGGTCGTTCTAGTCGTGAGGCTTGTGGGCCGGTAAGCGAAGAGGACGTAGATAATTGACAGCGAGAGAGGTATATTCGAAGAGTGGATTATCTTCATGAGTCGGGACATCTATTCATCTATTCTTGTCCACAATGCTCGCGTCATATCAAGCATCCTCAATGACAATACACGTGGTCTGCATGGGGTGTGCTCGCGTTCTACACGCGTCACCCACGTTGCCGGCGATCGATCGCTCCCTGAATTGACATTTCATGACGCTGTGAGCCTTGTGAGCCTGTGGACCTGTGAGCTGTCATCCATTACACTGGTGACAAAGTCCTCAATGTGATTATTTTTATGAAGGATGCAGCTCAACCACAAAGGAAACATCTTGCACTGTTTATAGTCTAGTATCTGTTCGTATTGGGCGGATAAGCTGCTATCTCATCACAGATACAGCCACCATCGCCATCGCCATCGCTATCGGTATCGCTCCCATCACCAATCCCCTTCTCGCCTCAACTACCGCACAGGTTCTCCTCGATCACGTTTCTTCGCGTCGAGCGTTTGCCCAGCACTTCTTGACTTCCTTTTCAACACGGGTTCAAATTTCTTGGCATTGCACAGGTGCTGTTGGCAGTCTCACAAGGAAAATCAGAACTATTTCATCTTGAGCATCCTTATATAGTCGGATTGTCTATCTCCTCAACGCTCGAAACAGATACCAAATCGGCGACGTCATGGGGTTGCTGCTACTCCTTGCGCAAAGCGCCTGCATGTTCATCGCGAGCTTCGTAGTGGGCAGTATCCCACTATGGATAAAATCAGCAGCATCAGGTGAGCTATGTGATCATTGTAACCGAGATCATAAGCTGACTGTACATTTCTTTTCTCTAAAATAGGCCGGCATCTCAAGATGATCTCGGTGCTGGGTATGGGTCTGCTCGTTGGCGCAGCTCTGACCATCATCATACCAGAGTGAGTTGTTGTTTGTACCAGACTTGCAGCACGGCGAGAAAGCTGAATCTCTATTCGTGTCGATGGTAGGGGTGTATCCACGCTGTTTGAAGCCTTGCCTCAAGACAGACAAGGCCATGACGAGACTGCTATCCACGCTATCGGTGTCAGTTTACTGCTAGGTTTTGCTCTTATGCTACTGTGAGTATCTACGTCCCCTACTGCACTTGTCTTGCTTGTTGCGATACCTCAGTCACTGATTCCTGGTCATCATCAGCATCGAGACTCTCACTCCTCATCCCCCGCACACGCCCTCCGAGCCCGCGTCACCAGCCTCTTCAAGATCTCACACGCCCTCATCCTCAATGGACTCGACTCATCGACCATCAGCACAGCACCTCAATTCGCAAACACCCATCATCTTCAAGCCTAAGCGAATGCACGTTCACGAAGAAGGGGAAGATGGATCGGACGGCCATTCGGCCATGCACGGGTTGAACGCGACGTTGGGTATGGTGATTCACGGTGCTGCGGATGGGATCGCTCTGGGTGCGAGTAGCATGTCGGGTAACGGATCGTTGAGCTTGATCATCTTCTTGGCTGTCCTGGTGCATAAAGGTGAGCGGACTGACTGGTAGCGTTGAAAAAGAATATAGCGCTTCATATCTGTTGGAAGTGTCACTGAACAGATGCTATCGTACAATCGCACAAACTGAACAGGACCTACCGCTCTGGGCTTGGCGACGACTCTCATGTCCCTCAATCTCCCGCACACCGCCATCAGACGCCGACTCGTCATCTTCTCCTTCGCCGCCCCCGTAGGCGCTATTCTCACGTACCTCCTGGTCCGAGCGTTCGGATCAAGTAGTATCGGACAAGTGAACAAGGGTGAAGTGGACGCTTTGGGGTGGTGGACTGGTATCGCTCTTCTGTTCTCGGTGAGTTGAGGTTGAACAATCAACCGCGGATCGCGTATCATTTACCCTTGCTCTCCACTCGTGTGTGTGTGGATCCTGTCGCCCGTTGCTTGACGTCCGACGTCAATGCTCTTCCCTCATGACCTCTGCTGTTGGATTCCGCTCAGACCCTCTGCACCCTTTCACGTCTCTGTGCTCAGCGGACTTCCGGTTCATGATGTTTATCGTAACAAACTGACGACCTCATTTGAATCGCCATCGTATCGCAGGGAGGCTCCTTCCTTTACGTGGCAACCGTCATTCAGCCCCTCTCTTCCCACTCGCACGACCATCACACTCACGTCGAATCGGGCGATCCTCACGGACAAGGAGAGGAGAAAGAATTGCTCGGCAAATTCGAGCGAACGGCACTGCTCGTCACGGGCATGTCGATGCCTGTGCTTCTTAGTTTGCTAGTGGGAGACGATCACTAGTCCAGCGTTTTACGTTCCCATCAAAGCCGTATGAGATACGAACAAACACATACAAGCGGCGGTTGTCTGAGATTATGCGATATACGTGGCGTGACTAGGCGACACCATCGTCTATATCTGAGTTGGATCATAGAACATGCATCGTGTACATAGCTGCCCATGACAAATGAGCGCCGCTGGATATCTCCCTTCAGTCGACAGCTTGTGTGTCCCGCATGATACATGTTCCTCGACCCGGATCTATCTGGGGTTTCTTCCAGCATCCTGTCATTTTCGATAAGACGGGACATGGTCAAATGCACAACTTTCCCCGGCCTGTGAGAAAGCAAGATTACTTTCATGACTTGCATTGGATTCGTTACGCTCTATGTACCGATTTGTCCCGCCTCTCCTACTACCTACTCATCCTCGTAGTTGCCAAGGATCTCCGCATCATCATCAATCGGCAGACTCCTGTACGGCGTCCTCCTTGTGAACAAATCTTCGAGGAATGGCACCTTTCTCGTCACCCAAGCCCATCCTTCTTGCGTGATGGCGATGAGGAAAATCGGTACGGACGCAATGAACATGAGAACACCAGCAGCAGGTGATTCGTCGCCAAACGCTCGGTGATCGCCGAGACGGATCGCACTGTTTGAGCATGAAGACGAGATCCGATTAGTACATCTCTCTCGATTCAATCCATGACCACAAATACTCACCCTGGTCGACTGCCCTTAGTCCAGTAATACCATCCAGCGAGACCGGCAAACGCGAAGGGGACCATCGCGACTGATCCCCAAAAGAGGCCGCTCAATCCACCTCGGATAATGAGACCAGGACATTCGTGCCTCTTACCCCTGTCGGGTCGTTCACCGCCTTGACATGACGAGTAAGGGATCTTGCGGTATTCGGTTCGCTCGTACCAGTAATCGGTCTCTCCGTCACATTGCTCGTAAGTAGTGTCATACGATAAAGCCTGAGCACCGTCCACCAAGACACAGTTGCCAGAAGCGTCACGTCGATAGTTAAATTCGCTAGAAACGAATGAAGCATCAGACTTCGTTCCCGTGACGAACCGCCCCGAAAAGGGTACTCACCACTCAAAGTCCGCCGGGGTACAAGTACAGTTCATGACAACCGTCTTGGGCTGAGAGACCTTTTCGCCAACGTAGCAATTCCTGTCCCTGATCCTCCTGTGATACATTGTTTGTCTGCCAAACAGGCAGCTCTCTTCTCTGTTCTCACTAGGCGACCAGAGTTCGAAATCGTCGTGATTAGGGTCCTCAATGCTGAGTTGACATTTGGTCTGGGTGATCGCTGAGAAGTCCAAGTGGATCAGGATTGACTTGTCCGTACGACCCATGGCCTCGCCGATAAGCAGGAATCGTCGACTGGTGTCGTCCGGGACTGTTTGGATAGTTCTCACTCGGATGGGCTGACCGAACGCGTACTCGTTCCAAGTCAACCCTTCGTCGGTGGTATAGAGGATGTGATCGGTAGCCTCTTCGTCGTTGGCGAGCACCAAGATGGAACCGGAATCACCAAACTCCCACATGTGAGCGTCCTTGTGTACTTCTTCCCAGGTGAAGCCGCCGTCTCGGGTCAGGAAGACGTCAGAGTCAGTGTACGGCGCAAGTTGTTCGCCAACATTGCCAACAGCGAGCATCAGGCCGACAGCCGAGGGACTGCTGTAGGTCGCTTTGGGGTCTCGTCGTTCGGTGTAGCCGTGAATCTGAAGCGAGCAAGCGGTAGACGAGCAGTCATATGACTGACCAAGCGAGTCTTTAGCGGGGGGGTTCATGGGTTTCCAAGTGCCACCGTCGTTGTGGGTGATCCGTGTTTGAAGCTTCTTCTTGCCTGAAATATCGGCCTCGTTGGGATTGGCCACAACGTTGATGACAGCAATGCCATCCAGGCCCACCATTTTCTCAAAATCGACATATCCGGCGGTGTTCCGATTAACGTACTCGACGGCAAGATTGTAATAGGTGCCGTTCGAATTGGACCTAGGCAAGGAAATGTCAGCCATGTATATAGTTTGTCTTGTAATGCACTTACTTGAAGATACTTCCCCACTCCTTGTTGACGCCGGCGTTCATCGTGACATGCAGGAATACTGCGTCGGTGTTACTTTCGAGAATGGTGTAAGCTCTGTTTTCAATCTTCATCGATGGCGGAAATTGTCCTTCGGAGAAGTGGTAACCGTCCAAAGAGACTTGCAGAGACAGGGTGCCAAACATCTCGTGAAGCTGCAACGGCGATCAGCACAAATGTATACCAAGAGCGACGAGTTGACCTACCTGAGCAACCAACAAATACTCTGAGAAGCTCGCGAACCCGACAACCGAGTCGAAGAGTTTGATCTTCTGGGAGTAATAGTTGGCTCCTGCAATGAGCTCGACCGGGTTGAAATCACCAGATGTCTGGGAACCCTTCTTGTTCTTGTATGACTCGCAGATGATCTCTCGTTCATCAATTTTCAGCCTGGCGTCCCTGGCCCAAGCGCAATTCCGGACGTATTCTTCGATCTTTTTCCATCGCCTGCCATGATCGGTCGAGTAGTATGCGATCGCCCTACAGTTGGTGGACAACGTGTCGGTACATCCGACAGAGCCGGTGTAGATGAGCCAGTCGGACTTGGTAGGGTGGAAGTCGAGAATGGGGATAGCAAGGCTGTTGGGCATCTCGGGTGCTGTAATGGTATTCCACGATCTTCCGTAATCGGTGGTGTGGTAGATCTTTTTGGAATCCGTGAGGAGATATGCCCGCTCGTTGGCAAAGCTGTGCATGGTGACGCCAAGGAAGGTCTCGTGCTCGAAAAGCTGCTTCCAAGAGAACCCTTCGTTGCTCGATTGCCAGATGGTACCGTCGCTGAGCTGAAGCAAGATCGACTGAGAACCAGGGAAATATTGATGTTGCGTGATAGTTGCGTCGAATTCGTGGGTGACGTGAGATACCTGACCGTTCTCAGGTCGAGCGGAAGAACAAGGTTTCATGACCGGGCTGTCCTTGCCTTGTTCAGATCGATTGTCGCAAGTGTTACCGGGGATCTTTCGGTAGCCGGAGGAACCCAGGTACTTGTCATCTGGCTTGTTGCAGACGCCAGCAGGGACCGGCTCCGGACCGACAGGTACGCATTCACCGCCTTGCTTGACGAAGTTGAAGTCGCATTCGTAGTCATCGTCTGTGCAAGCGCAATTCTCGTCATGGCCGACCGGGTCTTCGAATTTGTGGCCAACGTAGCAATTTGCGTCGAGCTTTCTCCTTCGGTACCATTGCTTGTGACCCATCAAGCATTCCTTGCCGTCTTCACTTCGAGCATACCATTGTTCAAAGTCGGAATCGGTGCACTGTCGGGTCTGAAGGGGTGCAAAGTCGAGGAAGATCATAGCGTGTCGACCGTCCTTCCCGGCGTCCTTCCTTGGCAGGGTGCCGATCAACAGGAATCTGTGAAAGGGGGGTCAACCAATCCCTCATTCCAGCCGGAAGGAGGGGCAAAGGATGACGAAAAAATGGTTAACACTTACTTCTGCGACGTCGAGTCCGGGATAGTCGTAAGGACGAGCCCTCGCACAGTAACCCCGAGGTCCAGTTGGGTCCTGTTGGGCAGTCACAGAACATCAGTCTTTCAAGATCCCGACGTGAAGGTACATCACACGAAAGAACTCACCACGTCGTGCCACCGTCATATGAATAATGCACATGATCGGTAGCCTCCTCGTCATCCACAATAACCAGGACGCTTCCTTGGTCTCCGAACTCGTACTTGTGGGCACCTTCCTGAATCATCCTCCATGAAAGGCCAGCGTCGGTAGAGAGGAACGTGTCGCATTCTTCGTATGGGAGTAGACTGTCACCCACCGATCCGACCGCCATGACAAAGCCGGGGGCGGTCGAGGAGAACACCCGACCAATGTTGTGAGGCACAGTGACGGAGTGCACATGTAGCGAGCAAGACTCGACATTGTTCCGGTCGCACGTCCAGTCGTCACCGTTCAAGTGCTTCTCGGGCGCTTTCAGCGAGCGCCAGCTCGAGCCGTCATCATAGGTTATCTTGCTTTTGATCTTCTTCGGCTCACCCCAGCCAACGACTTCTTCCCGGTTAGAGACAACGTTGGCGATACCGACGCCCTCGAGGCCAACGAGCTGTTCAAAGTCAACAATCCCGTACTCGTTTCTGTTGGTGTCTGCGAGAGCTTCCACAAAGTAGGTCCCTTCGCTCGAGGAAACGAAGAGGGTGCCGATGTTGGCGGAAGGGGATGTGAGGATATCGACGGCGATGGAGTGAGTGGTTGACTCGACAACGGTATACGCGCTGCCGGGGGTTAGCTGGTTTCTGGATTGACTGAATCACAAAAGACTCACTTCTCCTTCAGGTCGCTAGGAAAAAAACAAAGACGGGTGTTAGTTAAGAAATACAGAGACTCGATGGTTGGTGGTCACTCACGGCATTGCGGAGTGAGGGAATCTGGTCTGCCTCCACTTTATACCGTCGGTCGACACGTAGAGATGCCTGGAGAGAAATCAGATCGCGATTAGTCTGATGGGGTCAAGGTTGGAATACCTCAAGGTTGAATGCTCACTCACATCGGGTCGCCGCCACTGGCTCGTTTCGACGCTTCGCCTTCCGCGACTCGAAGCGCGGCCACCATGAACTTGGAGACGACTCCTATTCCGACGACTCCCCTCGCCCGCTTACCGATCCCGAGATCGACGAATTTCTTGTTCTCGTACCAATCTTCCGATGAATACAGTCTGCTCTCCCTGATCCTGTGCATTCCTCCGCCGGGCTTGTTGCTGGCGTCGAAAGCGACACAGAAGATGAGTGACTCTGGAGCGTTGACAAATGCAGGTGAGGAACGGGCGAAGAGACACTGCGAGGTCTGGGAGAGAAGAAGTGTTGGGGTCGATCGGAAGGCGTCTTTGGTGTAAAACGTCTCGTCCCAGCAAGTCCGTCCTCCGCCCCACTTGCCAGATCCCGTATCCTCACAGGCCAATCCTTGGAAAAGAATCCAATCGGTATGCTCGGCATGGAAGGCAAGAGGCTGTCCCCCGAGGCTGGCCTCTCGAGGTGTTTCGAAAGATTGCCAGCTGGCACCTCGGTTGTATGTCGCCCAATGCGTCTGATCTCGTCCGATGATGAAGGCCATTTCGTTGTTGTGAGGGTGTTCGATCAGCCGCACCGCTTCGCCAACTCCAGGTCCGGAGATGGGTGTCCATGTCTTTCCCTCATCCTCGGATCGCATGACGGAGAGTTTGACGGGGTCATGGAATAGCACGACCTGAATGCGGATTAGCTCTTGAGGTGAGCCGCCTGAACAAAGACGAAAGCTAGCGCTGAACTCACTGATGTGTCATCGAAATAGAACAATCGGTTGGGTAGATTTTCTATACGATTGACGGTCACTTCGGGATCGCCTGCCAGTGCGGCCAGAGGTGACAGGAGCAATGCTATCACGCAGCTGAACAGGAGTGTCATGGCATAAGAACCACGGGGTCGCCGGAGTAGTAACTCTCGACGTTGCATTCTGACACCGGTCATTGTTGAGACATGGATGATGGAGGGCGACCAAGGGAGAGGCTCGAGCTGTCGGGTCTGACCTTTGGGTACTTTGAAGCAAGCGAGAGAGGTCGGGGTGGCAATATCGCGTGACGCGAGAATGTCAATGTCTGTGCGGTGGTTAAAGCTTGAGGGGGGACTATACTTTGCCCGGACGGACTGTGAGACGGTATACAGCAGCGTGGTATCTCTCGATCTGGATCTGGTGTTTTATATGGTATGCGATGCGACAGCGAAGAGAAGAAGGGATTGTAGTGAAGGGAGTCGACATTAGAAGTTAGCACTAGTGGTCGCACGCGTAAGGCCAACTTATCTTGCTTTGTCTCTTGACCTTGTCTCGCTGGAACGATGGATGATGGATGACGCCCGCAGTATCAGTATCAGAATGACGGCATTCAAGAGGCGGAACACGCCGCACGATCGCAGACGCGCAAGCTAGAGCGCGCAAGAGCGCGCAACCTTTCATTACAATTTGGTTACAACACGATTTGTAATGCTTTTATTAGCGTGATTAGGAGGAATTATGTTTCTGTTTCTGTAATGGGACATTCGTGATTGAGATTGACGAGATCAACCTCCACTTGACAGGATCGCTCAAGTAAGTTATCGTGAATCGGTTGGATCGTGAAATATACACCCCAATATATCTTCCCTCATACCACAATCCTCGACGCATACTCTCGACAAGCCACCATGCTCCGACACGCATCGGCCAGGAGTTGGATACGACCATCCAAACGTCTCCTGCACACCCAAGCGTATACGTACTACTCGCCCACTACTGAACTCCTCGAGACCCATCTCGCTCAACAATCTATCAAGCCAGACTCTACCTCGGTATTCTTGCTCTCCACCTCGCTTCAGAACCTCCCTCGACATCTCTCCGCCCTTCAAAAGCATCTGCCGTCCTACATCGGGTCGTTCTCAATCACCCCGTCAGATCATGAGCCGACGATCTCCCTCGCGACGTTCTCTGGAGCAGCGGATGGGGAGGTCCGCATCTTCCGGAGCGAGCTTACCGGTAGACCGCCAGCTGAGGTGGGACGTTTCCAGAGACCCGAGCAGCAGCGTACGAAACGGGCCGAGGATTTGAAAGGATCAGGACAAGGGGAAGTAGAAGATGCGTTGATCGGACAAGGCTGGGCTGGACTGTGGAGAAGCGAGAATGCAGTTGAGAGAATACCGGATCTTGAAGGGGTGCAAGCGGAAGGTTTCTTACTGCTCACAGATGGCAGGCCAGGGCCTGTACTGAGTGCTCTCGACCATATGTATCCGGAAGCATCCAAGGTGAGACGGTGGTTACTGTTTAGTGCTTTGATCATATCTATTGCGCTGATCCCCAATACCCAGTCAGGTATTCTGACCGCTGCTACCCCCTTCATCACAAACCGCCCGCACACCTTACTACACAATGGAACCATATACGACTCGGGAGCGCTGGGACTAGCGTTGAGCCGGCCAACAAACAGCACAATCGACTTTGGCCTCTCCGCTATGACCGACCCCGTCAAAATAGCTGGGTGAGTCTTCGATGCGTGTTCGTGCGTCTGTCCTGCTCGCATCCTGACTGACCTCTGCTGCGTGTCACTGCATTTCGCTATCCCGCAACAACAGAGCACAGGGTAACATGCTCCTCTCGATCGAGGGAGCCAACTCGAATCCCACACAAATGCTGATAGCAGCGATCCAGCGCAGAGGAGGCACAGGCATCACGAAGGAGGAAGACTTCTTTTTGGGGGTCTTTGAGAATGGGTCGGTGCGAAAAGTCGTGAAGATCCTGAGCGGTGACCCTAGTCGAGGGGCTTTGTCAGTGGATATGGAAGAACCGTTACTTCCTGGTCAGGTCGTGCAGGTGAGTGGACGGAAAATGACCATCTCAGACGGAGCAGGCTACTGAAACTTGGTGTCAGTTCATGCACCGACCATCCGTCTCACCTATCGCCAAGCCTTCTGCCAACACGCTCACATTCTCGTCACTCGCCAAGACCGAGGAAATCGACCATGCGCCCATCGGGAAACCTAGAGTAGTTGAAGGGTTCCTCGGGCTGAGTGAGGGAGGTTTCATATACTCCAACCCTTCTGCCTCTATATGTACAGCACCAAGTGCGACAACGACCGTTCGATGGTCGTAAAACATGGAGTGGAGGTATGGAGATGCATCGTTTCATCCGGGATCCGGGTGACTATGTTGGGAAAGGTGCGGTGTATGGCGTGGCATGGGGTCAGATCAATTGTCCTCAGCATCTACTTTCTAGCACGTCTGCTTTCTATGGTCTATTCGGCTACACTGTACGTTCCGGTTCAAGGTTCTGATTTGAGTCATTCAGCCGCAGAGCGACTGGATGGAGTACTTGTGGTCGGTGGGACTCTGAGGGATCCAACCTTGGGCAAGACCGGTTTGATAAGACCACTCTCCAGCGTCTTCGGTCTTCCAGGTCCAATAAAAGTAACCCTGGCCGTTATTCTCGTACACCTGAGATTGGACGTCGAAGAACTTTCGCATGAACTCCTTGTACTCGCTGGAAACAGGAGAGCAGACGAATAAAGTTTGTGTCAGCTGCATGCTTGCGAATACCCCGGCAGCTTGGCGAGAGACACCCACGTAGAATACTGCGAAACATCGTTTGACTTGTCGCTGCAGGTGCCGTGGTAAGACGACCCAGAGTATGAGCCGTCGTATCGAGCACCGACCCCTCGACCGTTGAGATATTTGGCACAGTCAGTCGAAGCGACAGTCCATTCACCGACTACGAGCCAGAGAGGAGATTGACTGTATATGCTGGCTTTTTGGCAAATACCCTAACGGTGATCATCCTTTCGGTTAGCGACATCTCCAGTCCTCCCACTACTGAATGGAAACAACTCACCTGGATGTGCTGGTCCCAGGTCCAAGAAGCAAAGTCATCGTTGAAGATCTGGTAGTTGTGGGTATCCATGAATACACCTTCGTACTCAGGCTGGGTCATGAATCCCTGGTACGTGCTCAATGGCTGGAATCCATCGTGGAGAACCAGTTCAAGACCGGACTTGTCAGAGTTGCCCCATGGGTATCGAGCAGCGCCGTAAGCGTCTCGCCAGTATTGCCGAGTCGTCTGGAGTAATTGGTCGTTCATATACGTGGCGGGTTCTGCGCGACAGCAACGGAAAAGAAAGGAAAATCTCAGCCATCAACACAGTCGACAGTTGACCCTTCAACTCACCATTGAGCAGAGCAAGCATGGTGACGGTACCGTAGTATTCAGGCGCAGAGTACTTCTTGCTGAGAGTGGCAATGACATTCTTGGATCGAACGACATTGTTGTTGTCAGTGGCCCTACCGAAGGAAACGTCCAGCTCTTTAGCAGCTATAAGCTCACACTCAACACTTGAACCTACCAGTTGGCAGACCCTCTGTGCCCGCTATTGTCATACCCGTTCTGAGATCCCGGAACGCCATGCAAGTCGATCATAACCTTCAGCCCATGGTTTTGAGCCCAACCGATGGCCTTATCGAGGTACTCGGCTTGACCTTGATGATATGGCTCGCCGGCGGAAACGTCATATGCCCAGTATCCGATAGGAATTCGGACATGATTCAGACCGGCGGCTGCACATAGCTCGTCAGCGCAAAGTCGAATCTAGACTGTGGCAAGAACCGCATGATAGCTGGCCAACTCACCAGCTATCTGGGCAAAGTCATCCTCAGTGAACCACGAGTTCCAGTGATCCACCAGAGCTTGGTGGGCGGTACCGTAGTCTTGATACTGGCCGAACGTGTACTCGTCTACGATACCTTCGTTGCCGGTCTTCTCAAACAGCGACGGAGTGATGAAAGGCTCCAGGACCAGCCACTAAGGTAGTGATTCGTCGTCAGCATGATCTTCACCCAGAAGGCAGAGCAGTACCCACACCACCGAGGTTGACACCTCTGACTTTCTCCGAGCCATAAGGGAAGCCAGAGTTGATCGCTCGATTCTGGATGAAAGCCTTGGTGTGGGTCAGATTGGCAGGAGCGGCGCTGGCCCCGACCGCAAGAGAAGTCGCGAGGAGGGATAGGAGGAGCATCTTAGGTGGTCGTGATCGTGTTGTGAGCGAAGGGATCCTCTATGGCAGGAGGTTAGGTTGATGTGTGGAGTGGGGAAGTCGGTAGTGAGTGTGATGGAAGATCGGGATGAAGATTGAGAAGGATGGCTATGGTCAGGAAGGATGGGGTACGAAGAGATAGACAGTTTCCAAATCTCAGTTCCTGACAATATAAAGGCCCAGACAATGAGGTGCTGACGTACCGAAACAGCAAGTCAGTGACGCCCTTCTCGGCGGTCGTTTCAAGCCACAAAGGAGAGTCTTGCTCCGCGGAGTCTTCGTGGGGTCTACCTTTGCCGAATTGCGGGAAAGGGTGGGAAGAGGTAAGAAGGGGAGAGTAACGGTTTTACAGCTGTCTTGGCGAGAATACTTGGTGTGAGAAAGATAGTAGAAAGTACGGCTTTTCCACGACAGACCACAAGCGATTGATTGTCCACAAGAGAGTAGATGTGACTCGATCTTTAGATCAGCGCTCGAAGCCAAGTGATTTGTTTGGTGATCATGATCTCCAGCTAGCGGGAACATGCGTAACAACGAATGCTAACCATTGCAGTCTGAAGATGTCCAAGCATTCCCGTAGTCAGTTCTACAGTGTGTGCTTGACGACTGTGCTGGCCCCCTTAAGGTCGAACGAGGCTTGTCTGGGCGGTTTGACAATCGAGTCTACTCGTCGAAACAGGCGCGAGCGAGGTCTAGCCTGCCTCTAGTTTCATGACGTCTGTCCACTTTTATCCTGAAATGGAAGGCTCAAGCTTGGCGATGAACGCATCGTATGATTGTCTGCGGTCTCGCCGAGTGCATTAACCATATTTAGTGTGGGATGAGCAGTCGAGATAGACCGTCGATTTGCGGCTGGACCAGCAGTCACATGAAGACTTTAGCGTGATGTGAAACGAGACGACTGCGACTTTCAAACGTGTGACGATATTAGGGGTATACAATTCTAAAAACGTCGTTAAATTCTGCTCTTTAAGAACTGCCGTCATGCCCTGTCAGATGTACCATCCCACGGTCAAATCAGGGGTTTAGTCCAGTCCTTAAACAGCCGTTTTTAACGACGAATTTTGGGAACTGAAAACGTTCTTAAACCAAAGGAACGTATGCAACCACATGGCAAACGCGTGACCGACTAATCCTCACGATCTCCATGTATTCGCGCTTCGAATACTCTCATTCACTTGAGACTGGGTTAATTCCGGCCAACGAATGATTGCATTCGAGGGTGATCCCATTACTTTGTTTGACATCTCCCCTCTCTGCCATGGCAAACGAGACGCTCCGCCAAGTGAGATTACGCGAAGTGAGCCTGGCTCTAGCCATGGCTCTGGCTTTGTGGGATGATGAATTGGCAAATCACCTTCTACTAGAATATGCTGCGGTCACCAGTACCCGGTACCTGCAGAGGCTACGCAAGTACAATGTGGTTCGACAGCGCGATCTGAACCTCAAGATGGCTCAGCTTCACACCTACCCAGAATCGGACTTTCGAAGGCTCGTCCGTGTTGATCACGCTACCTTCCAATTCATCTATGACCAGATCAAAGACCACCGCGTGTTCAGAAGCAAGGGACGGAAACCTCAAGCTTTACCAGAGTGGCAGCTCACGATCGCGCTTTTCCGTCTGGGTTATGAGGGCTCCGGCGTCAACGCGTTCCTGGTTGGGGACAAGTTTCACATCAGTGGTGAGTACTCTGACCTCGAATGCCCGCATTCGGCGCCGAGTGACATCATTTCCTGCCGACTGAAGCCATTCTGGATAGAATATGACACTCCCTCACTTGCTTGTCGCAGAGGGCTCGATTCGTCGTTACACTGATCGAGTCATCGAAGCTTTACTGGACCTTGAGCCCAACTATCTGTCTTGGCCGAATGCAGAGGAGAGGAGACATATTGCAGACTGGTTTGGGACTGAGCGTGACATCAACGGTGGTTGTGTAGGGGTGATTGACGGCTGTCATATCGTGTTCGCCTACGCCCCAGCCCGGTCGGACAAGCAAGACTACTACTGCTACAAGGGCAAGTACGGCTTCAGTATATGTGGCATCTGTGATCATAACAAGCAGCTTCGCTATGTTCTGTATGGTCACACCGCCTCGAACCACGACTCCTACGTGTATGAGCAATCACGTTTGTTCAAGCAACCCGAACTCTTCCTGTCCGACGACGAATACATCCTTGCGGACTCTGCGTATACAGTAAGCCACCGGGTAGTACCTCTGTTCAAGTGTGAGAAGGGCAATCCCGACTTGGAACCAGATGAGGTGGGTTTGGTGTTCAATACAGCACTGAAAGTACCCAGGGCTGATTGAGACTGTATGATCGTTATTGGTCTACAGCAAGTCTTCAATACAACATGCGCTCGAGCAAGAGTGGTCATCGAACATACCTATGGAATACTCAAGGGGCGCTGGCAGAGTCTGAGAGGCCTTCGAGTCCGGATTGGTGATCCTTCCGATGAAGCTCGAGCCACATGCTGGATTCGAGCCTGTGTGGTTCTGCACAATATGCTCGTATCTACTTCGGACTGGGTGCTACAGGAGATTGAGGAGGCACAGAAAGCAGGAACGTATACTTCCGAGTGTATGGATGACATCGACATCGATCCTATGGCCGACAATGATCCTCTGTCACCGTTATCCATAGGCGCCGAAAGTCGTCGACTGAGGGTCATGCAGGACATGGGCTTAGATACCAGTAACCAGCTTCGTATCATAGCAGCTAGAGCAGCTAAGAGGAGGAAGAAGGGCAGCCAGAGTCAGAATCCGGTCATATAACCTGCATAATCATACGTTGTAGATGATCAAATGTCATATGCACACGTTCGTGCTCGAATAGCCCTATTCTCTGTATGAACATATTTGTTCTAGCCCAAATGATGAAGTTGCAGTTGAGAATGAGCGTCCATGTATATCCCATCATACTTATATGTCAAATGTATATATTCGTGCTCGAAGAGCCTATTCTCTGTTGAACATATCTTATTCTACCCCGAATGGTGAATTTCCTGTTGAGAATGAGTGTCCATGTATATCACATCAACCGAGATGTTGGTAATGCTCTGGGGTTTCAGATCTTAGATCGTTTAGACCTGGTCTGCACGATGGGAGACCCCTGGGTCTCGACAGTCCCAACTTTCGCATAGCGACGCAAGGAGTATCGGTCTTTCCTCTGGCCATACTGCGTGACCTTCTTGCGCTGAGTCTGAGGAAGAGGTTCTGCGAGGGTGAGGCGGGTCGTGGCTTCCGATACCGAACTTTCGAGGTCAGTCAGTTCGGATTGCTGGTCGAAGAAGTCGGGAGAGTTATGCCCTTCGCTGAGCTCCGGTTCGTGGCCATCACCAGGAACTATTTGAGATGAGATGAGGATCAGCTGGAGATCTGATGGCAAGTAAGACCGATATTCGCGTACTAAACCTGTCCTGCTCCTCAAATCGGTCATGTGCCTCTTGCACCAGGTCATCCGCATGCACTTCGTGCGACACGCCTGAACCTCCGGCTTGAGCATTGCCAGACCCATCACCGAAGACATCTTGGTCACCCTGTATGCCTGAATTCCCAGCTTGTGCTTCACCAGAGAAATCCTCGAATTCACCCTCTCATCAATCGGTGACAGTTTACGTTTCTTCATTGTGACCTTTCTAGGCTTGCGAACCAAATCTGGGACCGACTTGGTATTCTTGATGAAGAGCTATGAGGTGCATGATCATATTCAGCCGCGTTCTGACTGTGAGCATCTGTGACTCACTTCCTTGAAAGACACAAGGTCATCGCGGTGCTTTTCAGCTGCCAATCTTTTGGCAAACAGGCTTGGGTCCGCCTCTCGCGCCGCCTCATCTCGGAACATTGCATCCCAATATGAGAAGTTATTCTCGGCGTAATCGACAAGAGGGCCCAACTTCTACAAGATGCACAGCGGACACTCAGCTCAAATTCAGCGATAAGACATCAGACTTACTCCTTGCAGGGTCTCGTAGTGTGCTGATCGCATCTTAGAGGCGCCCTGTTTGCCCGTCTGCGTCTCGAGGGCAAAGCTGCAGTGTCCCTTCCGAATGATACAGCCAAGACACCTGCATCACATCTGAGCATTCTTGCACATTGAGTCATGACGAGCGGTGGGCCGAATGCTTACACTCAGACACAGAATGCTCATATTCGGTAACAGAATGCTCACATTCGGCCACAGAATACGACCATTCGGTGGCAGATGCAATTTATGGCAGGATATGAACATGTGTCACTCACTTCCAGGCGATCCTGCCGTCATCATCAATCGCCGCGATGCATTCCATAATTCCCTGTTCCTCTTCTGGTCTCGCAGACAGTCTTCACAAGGCCCGTCAACCTGGTCCTCATCGTTCTCCGGATCCCATTGAAAGCGACCATAATAGTCCCATTCCTTCGCTCGATCTGCTGCAGCAAATAGCGACCGCTTATTGATATCACTGGAAGCATTCTCCGCTGCAATGAGGATGGCTTCAATCAAGTCCTGACCATTACATATCAGAAATTTGCCTGCGTCTGAATGAGTATGAGATGACACACTAACCTGTACGTTATCGGCGTCAACGGTCATCCTCTCCTCAGGGGGACAGACAATGTCGAGGTACTTGGTTCGCCCACCCTTGACAGGTGTTCGTGGAGGTGATGGGGTGGTTTGTTCTCGGTTGACCGGCATGATTGGCGCTGTCTGATACTGATTGTGTCAATACGATATGTTGATAATAATGAGTGTGCTTCAAATCAGTTGTGACAGGTTACGAGAAAGATCAAACACACAACAACAACAACAAACATGTTTGTTGGACACAGTATCAATCAACCTTGCATATTCGAGCGTGAATACACTCGCTCGCCGTTTGTTTACTCTTTTTCCCAGTGGAATACACGCATTCGAAGTAGAATGTCGTTGAACAAGACAACATCCTTTGTATGAGACGTTCATGTGGCGCTCAGATGTGTGGCACCCATTCGGCGCAAAACATTCATGCGAAACACCAAGAATGACAGCATTCTGTACAGACTAGCACTGTTCACATCCAGAATACATATTATTTGATTATAATTATCCTTTGGCAACAGCCCTATGGCAAGTCTGTCAAAACAGGTTCCGGACCAGCCCTTTGGCAAGCTTCGTCGTAAGTGAAGCCTGCACCTAAGAGCAGCTTAACTTTGGAAGTCCAGGCCGATTGGAGAGCATGGAACCTCTCCGTTGCCAGCCTCTGACTGTTCTGCAGCTGCGCCCCTTAGCTCGCGCTCTCTCAGCTCCATTAGTTCTTGGTGGCGTCTATCTTGAGCTCTAGATTGACTCTCAATGATCTTGTCAAAAGTTTGTATGGCAGAGGTGCCGGCTGCTTGTCTTGCCGCACGCAGTGAGAGCCCAGCCGAGCTGTTTGACGTCGACCGACCTCGCGTGCCAGGTGTGGTTGCACCTTTGGATTGCCCTCGACCACGGGTGGACCCGGCCTTCCGAGCAGGAGTGGCGGGACCCGGAGCCCTGCTATCTTGCGTATTCTGGGGGCTTAGCAAGGGAGGGTCCTGTGCATATGGACGGTCTGGAGCCTGGAAGATATTGGCCAAACCCCAGTCGGTCGATTCAACCTGTCTCAGAGGAGAGCCCGACCGTGAGCGGCTTCCATTCTCACGCTGCCGGCCCCTCACGGTCCTCCCCGCGGCTTCGTCATCCCGACATCTTCAAAGCCTTCACCTACACCTCCACCATCTGTGTCATGTCCTTCGTCGCTGTCGGAGTCTAAACCGTCGCGAAAGAGGGCACGGGTCAAGTCCTCTGCGCTGGGATCTGCACCACTATCGTGAAGACCTCCAGGGTTGTTATTTGCTCGTCGAGCCATGACGGGGACAAGGTCCTTGAACCACGGGCAGATGGAAAGTTGGTGTGCTAGTCTCGAATGGTCACATTCGGTGGGAAATGTGAGCATTCGGTGCAGAACGTGAGCATTCGGCGTCTGAACACTCACCTTCGATAGTCCTAAAGCTATCAGTTGGCTTCAGGCCGGCACCTGTGGCGGTTTGCGTCTTGCAAGCGGCGGTGAACTTATCCCTCATGGTTTTTATCTGAATCAGATGATCAGTATAGCTTACAGGCTTCACCTGTTTGCACTTACACGTTCATTAACAGATTTGAAGCTTCTACCAGTGCAAGCGCCTTGTAACTGGAGATATTTCAGACATCGTTTGCCTTCCTTGGTCTGATTTGTGCCACCTTGTCCTCGCCATTTCGAATAATTATGTTTGTACTTGAGCCAATCAATGATGTGATAGTCGGCCTTTCTGCCATCATGGCCAAAATCGTTGTTCCAGTTCACACCCCGTTTCCGCTTGCTACTGGCTGATTCATCGACATCCAGAGGTTGAATATCATCGCTCTCAGGGCTCTCGCGCTGCTTCTTCTTACTGACACGAGCGCGTTTGTTGGTGGACGCATTCAGTGGCCGGGAAAGTGGCTTTGATTGGTACTGAGACGGCGTTGAAGACAGTGACTGCGACGTCGAAGATTCAGATGACTGCAACGCGGGAAATTGAACAGATCATTGAATTGCTGACCCGGGCTTGAAGTGCAGCCGGACGATGAGCAGAGAGGTCCAAATGGGATGAACAGAAGAGGGACTGTGTTGACTGCGTATGAGTGGGAGACGGCGAACGACCAGATTGTGAGGGGAAAGAGGAGAACATATCTGCAATATGGCTCGAACGTGAGGGCTCGACGGGCGAATAGGATGTGAATAACAAGAGCAGACCAATTCAAACCCCGAAGGTGGGTATTCGAGAGATGGAGTTCCAATTCAAGAATAGGTTTGTTCAACCTCGAATGTACGCATTCGCGAGAGAAGCGGGCATGTTCGAAGCCGGAATATGTGCCTAAACAGGCTCTCACCGGCCTAACTGAAACTACAGCTCGCAAAACTCTTCACGTCCGCCTAACATGATGGGACAGAGAGCAGAAATTGCTGTCCTTAAAGACCAGACTCCTGTTTCGCCTGTCTGGTGTTTAAGAAGAATCCTTAAACATCCTACCCGATTGGGACAAGGTCTGTACATGCATGCCGTAAGGTCTAGGGTCCTGGTCTCAATCTTATATTCGCAAAGACGTCTTAAACCGTTTAAGAAGACGAAAATGAAGAATTGAATACCCCTATTGACGTCTGACTACAGACGAGTACTGAATCTTGCACTAAGGGTAACAAGGTAAAGAAATCGCGAGAGCGAATCACTCGAGTCACTCTGCTTGTTGCGGTGATCCAGGGTATAGTAGTCAACAAGTGAAAGATAGCGCATCGCTTTGAGGTTCGGTCAGGACGCGCCGCAACGGACGGCCAAGGATAAAGTAGCGCAATACGCTTGTGGTCAGTATGCAGTATGTATACATGAAGTGTTATATAAGTATAGCCATGCCGCGATCATCCCTTCCACCCACAGTACACAGTACACTGACATGCACAACCTTCGTCGAGGACAAACCGCAAACGATTGGACAGATGCAAACAACGGGATCGGCTAATTGCCGCGGCACACGGTAATTATACCGAACCTCGCTCATCTCCGAAGAGCAGACGAAGAGATGCCTTCTTATCTTGGCGATAGATAACCTATGCTCTGTTGCTCGTGCTTTCCGATTCACTCGTCTGCAACTGCTAATCGTCTTTGACATGAAATGCTGAAAGGATCATCGTAAAGACTGCCAAGAATACTAAACAAATTATGACTTCGCTATCCGGTGACGTTCAAGCGCTCGTCAACGAGACCATCGACAAGCTTCGGAACCTGGTGCCGGATGCTCCGGCATTCGTTTCAGAGGAGATAGAGGATGCGGTCTTTGAAGCCATCGACGCAATCGACAAGGATATGCGTGCGCTAAACCTGGCGATTCATGGTAAGTGAGTCGATGGAGTAGCGTGAGCGGAGTGAAGGCTGATTCGGACCACTATCCCAGACAACCCCGAGTTGGGTTTCAAGGAGTTGTGAGTATTTGACCACTTTGCTGGCCGGCCACGCGAGTCATTCGCTGACCACAAAGTCCTTAGCAAAGCGCATGATAATCTGACCAAAGCCCTGACCAAGCTCGGCTTCACCCTCAGCAACCCGAGCTCCCTCCCCACCTCTTTCGTTGCAACCTACACTCATGGCAGAGGCGGGCGCGTTTTCGGCTTCAACTCCGAGTTCGACGCTTTGCCAGGCGTGGGCCACGGTAGGCTGCAGTGTCAATCGGACCTGGGAGAATGAAGCTGACAGGGACCTCATCTATAGCATGTGGCCACAACCTAATCGCAGTGGTCGGCGTCGCTGCCGCTGCCGGTCTGAAAGCCGCTTTGAAGGCTTGCAATGTAACAGGGACGGTCAAGCTAATCGGGACACCAGGTATGGCACATTTACTAACAGATATCGGCGACCGCTGATGGATGCGGAGCTTTATAGCTGAGGAGGGAGGGGGCGGCAAGGTCCTTTTGATAGAACAAGGCGTTTATGATGATCTCGATGCGTGCGCCATGGCTCATCCGGGTGGAGGTTACGGCCCAACGCCTTTCACGGGATCCTGTCCCATCAACACTCCAGGAACGTGAGTGATAGTTCTCAGGTGATAGAGCGAGATCTTCCATTGATATTTTGGGATGCCCAGTCTGGCTCGCTCAGGATTTGAGATCGAGTTCCACGGCCGGGGCGCCCATGCCGGGGTGAGTGTCGGGATGAAAGCACACCAAGTGTTACGAGCTGACGACGACGCAGGCTGCCCCGTGGATGGGCATTAATGCGCTCGACGCTGCTGTACAAGGATGTGGGTATACGTGGTCCTGATCATCGTGATACCGAGTCCTAACGTTCTCGCAGATACTGCCGTCTCTATGCTACGTCAACAACTCGAACCGAGTATGCGAGTACACGGGATCATCACGGGCGAAGGGACTTGGGTGCAGAATATTATTCCGAAATGTAAGCTTTTCAAGAATGTTTCGTTCCAAGCCTCAAGCTGATCTGATTTGCGACTGCAGATGCCAAGGTCTCGTACAGCACGCGTGCGGTCGACGTAAAGTCGTGCTTGGACCTCAGAAAGAAGACGGTCGCATGTTTCAAGGCCGCCGCTGAGTGAGTCATGACCGACCGTATGATTTCTAGTACTATACCCAGAGTGCTCATTGTCCTCATGCAGGGCTACCGGTTGTTCTTACAAGGTGTCCGCGCCAGATGCAGGTGAGTGATGCCATCTTCCAGAGCGCACTAAGCACTACAACTGACCATATTTCTAGAGGTCTACGCCGAGATCAGAAACAACACCCCCATGGCTCGATCCTATGCCAGCTTCATGGAGAAAACCTTCGATGACAAGTATGACATGGACACTATAACGACCGCTAGTACCGACTTCGGTGAGTCAGTCGTGCTTCTTCTGCAGCGACGTCACTTACGTTTTTTTCTTCGTGTGCAGGTAACGTGTGCTACAAGTGCCCCAGTATTCATCCTGGTTTCAGTAAGTCCGCGAGGGATAGTCCGATCTTATGAAGACTCTGCTGATCACCCACATGTAGCCATTCCCTCACCCACGGGAGCGGGCAATCACACGGCGGGTTTCACCGAGTCAGCCGGCAAACCGGAGGCGCACAAGCTGGCAATGAACGTTGCCAAGGGATTAGCCATTATCGGAGCGAAGTTCTTGAGCGACGACGACTTCGCCAAGGAAGTGAAAAAAGAGTTCAAGAAGTTCAAGAGAGAGGTCGGAGAGGCTCATGCGCCTTTGAGGGAAGAACAGTACAGAGTCTGAATGACCGGTACATAGGCTGACGCAAAGTGACCGTACAAGAATGGAGTGCAGCTCCAGTATGCATCTCGAAATATACTTACAAGGATCGATGAATGCGTGATCTATGGATACAATGGGGAAGCGAGACGCGATTCCCGTAGAACTATTGGCGCTCCGAGCGAAGTCATATGAGGATTGCCGTGATTTGGCCTAGGGCGCAAAGTCGTTTTCCTTCACCAGCCTGTCCCGCGCACGAGTAAGAGCGAGGCCCATCCTAGACAAAAGCGAAGCCAAGCATAAGCTTCGTATCACCGGTGCGGTCCGGACTTGACGCAAAGACTTTACCGGTTCGATCCCCATTGCTCCTCCTTGCCCTTGGCGTCGTTCACTCCGAAGCCGATACCCCAGATCCTGTCCGTCGGACTAGCCTCGACCAGCGTCTTGCCTTTTGTTCTGAGAATGACCTTGAGCAGATCATCATTCTGACCAAACTTGAGATAATTGCCCCTCTCCACCACATCATCCGCGGTCTCGTTCCATTTCTCCCGATCGAAATTCCTAATCTTCCTGCCCATCTCTTTAGCTTTCTCTGGCGTGGGAGCGCGAGCAATGTCATCCGCAACAGACGGGTCGAAGATCAAGGCTTTCGAGTACATCATGTAGTGCTCTGCTGTGGGGAAAGTGAGATGCGGATGGTCGGGGTCTACAAATGAGGTCGCGAACCATTGGGACATACACGCAAGGTGAAACGGTGTTTCGTCGTTGACCTCCCAGTAGTAAAACAGGATGTAAGGCTGATGTAGATACGGATCTCGATGTGCGGTGACCATTGCGGCAACAAGGATCCAGGCTATCTATCTCGCAGCCCTGTAGATAAGAATTGAAAAGGGCGATTGTTGAGATGAGGTCCAAGACCTCCAAAGCATAAAAGCACATGTCATTACGATTGAGGCTGACAGTAAACATCACTCGGTAGACGCGAGGTGGAGGCACAAAATACACCATGTGATACATATGTGACAAGAAACGGATGCTTAAAATACCCAAAGCTACAATCACTCCTCAACGCATTCCCTACGCCTGAATTCCCAGTACCCAGCTCGCATACGGTCATATTGTAGGCTTAGTTCGCCAAAGACATGCCCTGCATCTACTGGTCGGTTCTGCTCCAACAGCGAGTCCGCGAGGTATTCCAGCGCCAACGGTATCGGTAAGGGGGTGTCCTTTGGAAGCGGATTCGACGGCAGAGGAAAGTCGAAGTTTTCCGGGATCACAAGCTGGCCAGCTGAAGGGCGAAGCGTGTACGGTCCAATAGCAGCAAGTAGGGGAGAGGAAGGGAGCTTAAAATGTCGCAGTAGTCTAGTGTGAAAGCGTCAAATGATGGGTACCTGCTTCGGGGAGAAGAAGACGGCAGCTTACCCTCGCAGATAGTTCCAAGCTGACACATTGTGAGGGATATGATGGATGGCTCGGAGCGCATAACTGAATGAAATGGTCTTCAGCTTCGATTACAAGCTCATGGTCAACAGCAGTCCACTCACTCCAGCTCCACTTTCAAGGCATCCTTGCTCGTGTCCGCGGCCGAACGAGCTACACGCAAGTACCACCTCCATCCCCATGCGCTATTGTTCCTTCCATCTACTCGAAGCATCTCCTCGCACCATCTCAACTCATCCGCCCATTGCTTGTCACTGATACGGCCGAGGGTGTAGAAATGGGAGTACAGCCAGTGTAGGTAGGCCCACGTGTGATAGTTCTTCGGATCCGGGATAAGCGACTGGTGGATATACTCTATCTCGAACTGAGGATCTCGAGGGGAGATGTGGGTCAGAAGGAGAAGTCGATGATGCCTGAAGTAACGTTTTAGCAAATGAAGGTCCGACCGACCCAGTAGATGCTCACCAAACCTGATAGCTCTTTAGATTTTGAACGGCGAATTCATTCATGAGCTGAAGCTCCTCTTCCAAGTCTTTATCCAGCGCAAGAAGAGTAGCCATCCGGTATTGCCTGTGTGATGGAAAGATTAGCTGGCTGATTACGTGCAGGGAGACCGGAAGTACGCACCACACAGTGTAATGAGCCGGATTCATCCTGATGATGGTTTCAGTCAACTCCAGCGCGCGCTCGGATCGCTCCTCAGAGGCTGCAATAGCTCGAAAGTAGTCCATAGCATCACGATCTACTCAAAAGGTTAGCTTCTCTCCCATTGATCAAGGTGCAGCTCACATTCTTCAGAGTACATGATGGGCACGACCGGGTTCGGCCCGTCATCTTGCGCGATGGGCTTGACATTGTTCCACTGCTCTCGCTGGGCGAGGGGAATATACGACGAGGATGCGGTTGCCTGATGTGAGAGGTCAGCTCGACAATAGCCCTTTCAAGGTGTGCTGAGACGCACCATCTTCGACTTGTCACTTTCACGTTCTGTGTTGGGAGATGAATGGTCAGAAAGTGACACTGATTGGGCTTTATTGTCTTTCCAAGAACACAGGGTTGGATAGATGGGTCGTCTATGAACGCGGACCCAAGTGGAGGTTTGAGCAGAGAACAATAAGGCCACAAAGGCAAACCACGTTGAGGCAAATTGGTAACGGCATGGTAATTAGCCATTAGAACCATTGGAAGCAAGCATTACCGCCCTGACATTAAGCTTTCTAGTGCACTCAAATCGTGACATCATCATTTCCCAGATCTTCCTGGAATGGCGGAGGATGCCGCCACACGTGTGTCCCGACGTTTGATCGGAATCTCGATTATGACGTCGCTGCCGCAAAGGAAAGGAAAGGAATTCTGACGAGTTGATGATGTATGATGGGATGTTTAGAACGACGCGGTCAACGGTAGATGGCTACGAGAGCTGTGATGATGATGATGGTGGTACTGACCAGAGATAACGAAATATAACCGGACGAGACTACGTATACGTCGGTAATGCATTTTGTCGCTCGTCTATAACTTCACACTTCACCTAAAGGCTTTTCATCTTGAAGTCGCCTTCAGTAGGACATACTCTTGATTCATCTTGTTGTCTCTCCATCTCTACTGTAGCATAGAAACCGTCCCAACCAGCCATTCAATTAGCGAACAAAAATGGCCACCACAGGTTTGGCCTCTTCTTCCACTGGCAAGTTCGACTCTGTCGCTCCCCCCAAAGCTTCTTCCCTTCCAGAGGACCTGGTCAGACAGCTTCTCATCAATCTCGACGACAAGATCGCTTCGCTCAAGGATGATAAATCGTTCGACTTGGAAGGATTACTGGCCTATCAGAGGGCTGCGAACTATCTGTGAGTCCATCGCGAGATCCGTATGGGCTGTGCTGATGGTGATCATTCTGGTAGCTCGGCCGCACAGGTAAAGTAGCATCTGAACATCAGGCAATGTCAGTAGTGCATACACTGATTCCCCATCTCAGATCTTCCTGCGAGGTAACGGACTACTCACTGAACAGCTCGATCAATCACATGTCAAGAAGCGACTGCTTGGTCATTGGGTGAGCACGCAATGAATCTGATGCCCTTTGCTCTACTTCACTGATAAAGACAAATCATTCTCTCAGGGTACCTGTCCTGGCCTCAACTTTGCCTACGCGCATACCAACAATCTCATCACCAAGCATGAGACCGAAAATGACGCCCCTTCTTTCATGTTCTTGACCGGTGTGAGTGAGCCCTCTTGACAGTTGGGATCTTGATCATGACGATCTGACGAGGAAAATTCAGCCTGGTCATGGCGCACCCGCTTTGTTGTCGACTCTGTACATGGAAGGCGCTATCACACGGTTTTACCCTCAATACCCCATGTCTCGTGAAGGGCTCGAAGAATTCATTCGCTGCTTCTCGATCCCCGGTGGATTCCCGAGTCACGTCAATGCCGAGGTAAGCGTGTGCTTCTCTCATTCATCGATCGGGAAGTCCCGGCTGACCTGCTGCATCTCGACCTTTCCGATCTTCAGACTCCTGGAGCGATCCACGAAGGAGGAGAGCTTGGATACTGTCTCGCAGTGGCATATGGCAGGTGCGCATCTCCCTCAACACAACAGCAGATATGGGTCATAGCTGATTCCTACTGATCCATGCTCCTCAGCGTCATGGACAAACCTGATCACATCACCGTCGCTGTCATCGGTGATGGCGAGAGCGAGACCGGGCCGACCGCCACCGCTTGGCACGCGCACAAGGTATGTCCAAAGTACTATCACTGCATAGGGATAAGCTGACCATCAATCTGCAGTACCTTGATCCTGCCGAAAGTGGAGCTGTCCTCCCAATTCTGCACGCCAACGGCTACAAGGTAAGCTCCACTCCCCAGTGTCTTATCCAACCAAGTCGCTGATTACAGACGCTCTTTTCAGATTGGAGAGCGAACTATCGCAGGAACCATGGACGACCTCGAGATTGCCTGTCTGTTTACCGGCTATGGCTATCAAGTGCGAATCGTCGAATATGTTGGAGCTTCTTCCGATCACGAGCACGACATCTCCATCAACTACGACATGGCCGCTTCCATGGAATGGGCATATCAAGAGATCAAGAAGATCCAGGATGCCGCTAGGTCCGGCAAGCCTATCACAAAGCCCCGATGGCCTATGATCGTTATGAGGACTCCCAAGGGCTGGACAGGTCCAAGAAAATCGGCAGGGAATCCCATTGAAGGCAGTTGGCGATCGCACCAGGGTGAGTTCGCCTTCGCGTTCGTCTTGAATCCCTGTGCTTAACTTTGAACAGTCCCCCTTCCTGAGGCAGCCAAGGACGACAAGGAGTTCGAGCTGCTCCAGCAGTGGCTCAAATCTTACGGTCCAGAAGAACTCTTCCATACCGAGGTCGACTCGGGCGCCTCCAAGGCCCACAACTCTGCAAACAAGGCTTCCGGTATCATCGACGACGTTGCCCTTAGAATCATCCCCAAGGACCAGCAGAAGCGGATGGGTATGGTTGACGTGAGTCGCCAGATTGCATTGTCATTAGCCTTAAGCTGACATCGTTCGTTCAGGCTACCTACCGAGGCTTCACTCCCCTCGAAGCGCCTGATTGGAAAGAGTTTACTCACGGTCTGGAGGAGCCGGTATCGAATATGAAGGCGTAAGTCCACAGTCAGAGGAAATCGACCGTAAAAGGCTGACATTCCCCCTATCATTGCAGCGTCGGATCCTATGTCGCTGAGATCATCAAGCGGAACCCTAGCAGCTTCCGGATCTTCTCTCCTGACGAAATCACTAGCAACAAACTCGATGCCGCCCTCGAAGTCAGCCATCGAAACTTCCAGTGGGATCCTGAGGTGAGTCACAAGGCGAGCGGCTACAGCAAAATCGTAGCCGAGCTTATGAAGAATGCAGACCGCAAACAACGGTGGTCGGGTTATCGAGATGCTGTCAGAACACACCCTCCAAGGCTGGATGCAAGGCTACACCCTTACCGGCCGACATGCGCTCTTCCCGTCATACGAGAGTTTCTTGGGTATCGTCCAAACCATGATTGAGCAGTACGCCAAGTTCGTCAAGATGGCGCTCGAGACTAAGTGGAGAGGTGACGTAGCTGGTATGACTTATATCGAGACCAGCACCCTCTGGCGTCAAGAGCACAATGGTTACTCCCACCAGAATCCGGGGCTCATCGGCTCCTTCATCGCTCTTCCTCGTCACTTGGCCAGAATCTACCTGCCTGCAGACGCCAATTGCAGTGTCAGCACCATCGACCATTGTTTGAGGTCCAAGAACAGTGAGTCGTGCAATAAGCAGGATTTTGCGCTGACGTACAGATATCAATCTCGTTGTCGGTTCCAAGAACCCTACTCGAGGTTGGCTTAACGCGGAAGAGGTACGTCCGGAAACTCCAATGGCATGATCCGTTCGGCTTTGACTGACGTTGTATGACTTTAGGCCGAGCGACACTGCATCGCCGGCGCCTCGGTTTGGCACAAGTACTCATCGAATGGAGGTCTCGACCCTGACGTCGTACTGGTCGGCTGTGGTGTCGAAGTGACCTTTGAGGTCATCGCTGCGGCCGCAATCCTGAGGAACAACGGCGTCAAGGTCCGGGTCGTCAATATCAACGATCTCCTCATTCTCGGCGCCCTCGGCGCTCACCCCCACGCCCTCACTCAAGAAGCGTTCGACAGCCTTTTCACCGCTGACAAACCCGTGATTATGAACTTCCACGGGTACCCCAAGGACATGGCCAGTTTGCTCTTCAACCGTAACGCTCATGTCGGCAGGTCGAGGGTGAGTTTTCCCGTTGCCTTTTTGCCAGACGGGAGCGGTCGTTACTGACGAATCCGGTTCACCTTCAGTTCGACATTTTGGGTTACATCGAGGAGGGAACGACAACCACTCCTTGGTCTATGCTCCGACTCAACAACACGTCCCGATACACCCTCGCGGACATTGCGGTTCAGCGGGTCTTCAGGGACCAGCCCAATCACCCTGTCAGCGTCAAAGCTCATGAACTGTCGAGCTACTGGCAACACCAGCTGGTTCTTCATGACCGGTACACCAAGGAGCACGGAGAGGACCCCGATTGGTGTGGCGAGGTGCCAGAATTGCAGGAAAATGCGGCTTGAATATGTAGCAATAACATCTGACCGAGCTAGAGCAATACATATATATGCATGAAATGTAGAACACGAGGAAATTTGGTTCCGAGTGGCAAAACCACGTGAGGCGTATACAGCGGCCGATAAAAGAGCGGATCATCAGTCAGCAAGATTGGACCAGTGAACATGGTGCAAGCCCGTGGATTATGATATCTTTCTTGTCAACATATTCGTCTATTGCTTCAAAACCCAAGTGATCATCATGATAGCCACTCAAAGACCTCTACCGCCGCCGTCGCCGCTACCTTTGGGACCGTCGTCGACCGTTCTGCCCTCCACGGTCCCTGCAAATGCTCCGGAACATTGTCCAGTGAGCACAATCAAAATTCCCGCTGATCCCTCCGACTGCTGAAACGGAGCTGACTCTTATCATCTCGCAGGGTGTAGAGTCCACTCAAGCCGGGAAAGCAGACGCCTGTGAAGGATGCCCAAATCAGTCTGTTTGTGCCGAGGGACCAAAGGGGCCGGATCCTGATCTACCGTTGATTAGAGACAGGATGAAATCCGTCAAGAGGAAGGTATTGGTGCTTTCGGGAAAGGGTGGTGTAGGCAAAAGCACTTTCTCAGCTGGATTGTCATGGGCTCTCGCAGCGGATGAAGAATGCCAGGTCAGTCAATTCACAATCAATCGAGTCTATCCGATTTCTCCTGCTGATACGTATTCTGTCTAGACCGGCATCATGGATATTGACATCTGCGGACCATCAATCCCCTTGCTCATGGGCCTCTCATCGTCCACTATTCATACGTCTTCTTCGGGTTGGTCACCAGCGTATGCTCTTGACAATCTCGCCGTCATGTCCATCGGCTTCTTGCTTCCTTCCAACTCGGATGCTGTCATATGGCGGGGACCCAAGAAGAACGGCTTGATCAAGCAATTCCTCAAGGATGTCGAATGGGGAGACCTCGACTACATGGTTGTGGACACTCCGCCCGGAACGTCAGACGAGCATCTTTCAATCGTGCAATACCTAAAGGAGACCGGCATCGACGGCGCTGTGCTGGTGACGACTCCGCAAGAAGTCGCTCTGCAAGACGTGCGAAAAGAAATCGATTTCTGCCGAAAAGTCGGCATACCCATTTTGGGCCTCGTCGAAAACATGTCAGGGTTCGTTTGTCCCAATTGCAAGAATGAGAGTCAGATTTTTGCCCCTACGACAGGAGGAGCAGAGGCAATGGGAAAGGAGCTTGGCATAGAACTGTTAGGCAAGGTCCCCCTTGATCCGAGAATAGGCATGACCTGCGATCAGGGCATGAGTTTCTTGGACGAGTACCCCGATAGTCCAGCAACGACAGCATACTTGGACATCGTACAACGGATCAGAGAACTATTAGGCGACGAGTAGAAGATGAGGGCCGAGTCTGTCGTCTATAGAACAATTGTTGTATGCATATGTGATCGTTATTTGCGCCAGTCGATTAATGTTCGTCAGCGTCATCGACCTCTTCTTCCAGCCGACGTGCTCCCTCGTCCAACTCCACAGCCTCGTCATCGATAGCTTCGCCTTGTCCTTCCAGCATATTCTCCCCGCCTCTCAGCCGTCTCAGTTCCTCATTGGCCCATGTCGACTCGGCTACCCGATTTCTTGCCGAAGCACGCGCCTTCTCCTCCGCATCTTCCGGTTGTCGATAACCGACCACGAGTTTATCCCACAGATCGGCCTGAGCAGCGACTTCGTCTCGGCGCTAGACAGGATTGATCAGCAAAAACCGCTTGTACTGAGCTTGGCTCACCTTCGCTCTGGTCTTTCGCAGTAGTGTACGGAAAGTAAGTTCCTTGTAGTAGACGCCCTTCTGCCTTTTTCGAGGTGGTTCCCCACCGGCAGCTTCGCTTTCACCTCCTTCCTCGAACGATACCAGTACCTCTTTCGCAGGTGGCACGGAAGACACAACCTCGTACATTCGGATCCGATCGTATTGCGCATGCTGCGGAACTTTAGTAAACATTCGCGGACTAGGACTGGTCTAGACTCACAGGAAAGATATTCCCAAGACTAGGGTCATTAGGATCTTCGGCCGCAACTTCTTTGATGTGCTCGATCTCGGTGGTAGGTATCGCTCGTTGATACGCATCTTCCAAGTGATCAATGTCTTCCTCTTTGGGCAAGTAGAATTCGATCATTTGTGTGTCGTCCTCTTCTCTTATAGGCCGCATGACGGATTTAGCCAGTCTTGGGGAAGAAGCACCGGCAGCAGGATTCTGTCATACGAATAAGCATTGGAGCATTATATCACACGAGCTGTAGAAGATAGGACAGGCCTATGCCACTCACGACAGCTGTAGCCGCAGATGGTCGTTCTGGAAATCTGACCAGGGCATAGGAATTTGGCCAGCTGTCGATATCGGGCAGAATGTCGTAGCTCTATGCCCAGGTCAGCTTGGTCGCACAGTAGCACAAATGCATAACTCACCTCCACCACCGTCAAATGCTTCTTCCTCTTGTTTGGATGCTTGATGGCTTTCGGATCTTGTTCTTGCAGTTCAAAGAATGTCTTTTCGATTGCCATGATCTGAGCGGCTTCGGAAGCATCGATTACCGCCTCAGCTCTTTGGGTAAAGTCAGCAAACGGACATATATGTCATTGATCGCGGGCGCACGCTTGCGAGGTGTGCTCACTTTGTTTCAGCGGCATCCTTCCTTCTCGCATTGTTCTTCCTCGTCAGATAGTTGTTGTTCCGCATCCACGACACCTCTGTGGTTGTCGGTGGCTTTTGATCGCCGTTGAGTTCCGTCGGGGGCTTGAATGGCGCCAGCAATGCTACGTCGATGGGATGATGCACTCGAGCGAGATCAGGTGTGGGGTTGAGAGCTACACAAAGAATCAGCTACGTTTCAACCCGCCCAATGTCACAAATCCAGCCTACCTTGATCTCGTCCGTCCCAGATACCTTCGAACTCGTTAAGGTTCAGAGGCATTCCCATCTCAGCATCGACGAGCATTGGCAGAGGCGTACTGGCCGCGAGGTGATCAAGGTAGCTGGGTTCGCCTAGTCTGTTGATGTCTGTTGATATGTTGAGCAGCTTTGGGGGAAATGGAGGGTTAGGTACCGGGTTGAGATACCTGACCCTCACAAGGAGGTCCGACTTCTTCGACATTGCTATGTAAGCTGCTGGGAGCGATAGTGTCTGCAGACCGCTAGGGATGTTTCCACACCAGGTGCAGGTGATTAGATAGTGTTGTTGCGCGCTCTAGTGTCTGGCCAGATTATAATGAGCGGACACAGATGATATTGATATGTAGAGCTGCTGAGATGCTGAGCTGCTGAGCTTGCTCTGACATCTCAAGCATGGAAGCGCAATGGCAGCTGCAGCTATAGCTATAGCTAGAATGGAGCGGAATCAAAATCACGTGGTGTGGTGTGGACTATTGGCATGGTCCTTGGACGCGTCTAACAATGTCATGTTGACTCACCCATTCATCAACCTCCACACATGAAGCTTTCGACATCTTGACCTTGGATCGCCTTAATTTTCCTTCTCTACTCTACCGGTCTGGTCTATACCAGCTTCACGCATAAACTGCTGCTGTCGCTGTCGCCTGAGCAGAAACCATCCCTGCGCGCAATGGCCTCGACTGAAGACCTGGGCATGCTAGGATCAGCAAACGGTCAGGAGCTCCTTGAAAATCTCATCAAGGAAGGTCTCACACCTTCGGGTCAAGATACTGATCCAAGTCGCTACCGGAAGTTGGTCCAGGTTCTGTTCGAAAATTGCATCCTCAAACCTATCACTCGGGATCTCCCTCGCAACTCACAGCAGACCCATTACACCCTTACCATCCTTCAGCGTCAAACAAGCCTACACCCAGGTCTCCTTTACGACCTCGTTGACGGCGTCCCCTTTTATCAATGGCTGATACCTAAGCTGGTCCATGCCGCTGTCCGAGCCAGAGACGAAGATCTCTATAACGACATTACTGCGGCGACCACGAAAGTGCTACAGGCAATAGGGAGGGACGTTCAGGACGACGAGACTAGCTGGGCGAAAGGTTCAAGACGAACAATCGCCGTTCTCGGTCACCTGGCATGCGCATGCAAAGGTGAGTAAGGATGAGTACGATTTCGGCTGACAAGGCAGACATACTATCCAATCGCAGGCCGGTCATATTCCGTGACACCGAGATCACTCCTGATGCTCCTACTCTCATCTTCCTCCTTTCCGTTCTCGTAAAGACTCGAGCGCCATACACCGATGCGATATCAGCCGATTGTTGCTCTATGCTTTCCCAAGCAACCCGCTTCGTTTCCACGCCTACAGTCCAAATCCGATACATTCGTGTCATATCAGAGGTACTGGATTACTTGGAGTGTATCGCACTCACCAATGCGTGCAACTTCATATCGACTATACCAAGATCTGTGGAAACGGAATGGGAACCCGCCATGTTGACTTTCTTCAATTCCCTCGGCCAAAGCGACGACGCTATCAGGCACGAAGTATGGTGGTCGGTGTGTCAACAGTCAAAACATTTCGATATGCATAATCCGGTCGATTTTGCCAAAGCATGCTATCTCCTCACTCCGATTCCGCCTCGACTCGAGTTTGACACCATAAACACTTATGTGGATGGAGAGCTGCGTGGTAAGTGGAAGGATCAGGTGTCACAAGATCCCGACAAATCTGCTGTGATGAGGCGAACGCTACGTCGGCAAGAAGATGCTGTCGTGTCGAGAAAACGAAAGCGATCCGAAAATGAAGTAGCGGCATTGACTGTGGTCCGGGAAATTCTGCCTGACATCAAGCTCGTGGACGAGCTAGTGCCCGCTCTGTTAAAACTCGAGTGAGTCTCCTCAATTGCAGGAATTAGCTAATCATGCTAGTGATCTTCATCCCCTGCGAAGCGTACTTTCTAGGATCGTTTGCGCCGAAGCCGACTGTACTCTGCACTGCGAACCGTTCTCACGACTCTTACCCGAAGACTATTTGGATGTCTGGGTGAAGAGCAGCCGCGTGGACGTCCCTTCCATGAGATCTCTCTGTTGTATCATCGATCACACTCTGCCCCAAACGATCGCTACAGGTCTTCAGCTGTCAAAACGTCAGGTAATCCTGGACAAGGTTTCACAAGGCTTACATAGCTCTGAGCGGCCCTTACGACTCTCAGCTGGGTAAGCTACTTCGTTTTCAATTCTCTTGTGTTAGCGTGCTGACATATAACATCAGTCGCGCCCTTTCGTTGCTCTTCGCATGTCAGTCAGATCACCCGGATCGCAAGGTTGCTGAGCGGAATCGGCAACTCTACATCTCCAAGCTATATCCGCTCCTAGAGTCGTCTACTGTGATCCGGGAGACATGCGTGCTACTTCTTGGTGATTTGGGTCGTCAAGCTCAAGGCGAGCCGCTATGCTCGGTATTACAATGCCTCATAACACAGCTTGGTTCAGGCCTCAGTCCTGTCCGAAGTCTTGCGTATACAGAGGTGAGTCGCAGATGAAATGTCGATCCGAACTGATGGGTAGTTGCTTGCCCTCACGAAACATCACGGCAAAACTCCGTACACATTACTATCACCATTCCTTAGACCTATAAGCATACTGCTCGCCGACAATCTCGTTCGTTCACCAGATATGGTAGGGGAAACCATGGACTTCATCAATATGACAAGGCAGAACTTCCTCGAGACGACTTTGCATCACACCCTTCCCGCACTGGTCCTGGCTCAGAACTATCAAGCCCTTGGACTTATCGCCAGCGTTGTCAAACAACGTCTCGGTGTCCTCATCATGGATCATATCGCACCTATCTTAGCCAGAGTCTTTCTGGACGTTTCACGAACCGACATGAGTCTGAACTTTCTGGTCACCAAGATACAAAGTATGACCAACCCGAGCGCGAAAGCCCAGCCGGTCATCTCGGCCGCTTCATTGATGACCGCATGCATCGTTGACCTGCTTGTGATGCTCATCGTGGAACTCGGTGACGACGACAGAGCAAAGAGAGAAGCAGCGAGAAGCGCGCTGGAGAAGGCGCAGCATCGACAGGGGAACCGAGAAGATCTAGGAGCATACCTTAAACCGCATATGCTGGGGGTGATCTCTCAATTGAACGACATGCTTCACGACATATTGGGCAAGAAAACAGTGGACTCGAAGCGTAAGATCATACGAAGTCTGGGTAGGCTTATCAGATTGGTCGGAGACTCGATGGCATCGTTCTCTCCTCAGGTGAGTTCAAAGGTCCCGGATCTTCAAGGCTGACCGGCAGATCATGGCAAGTTTGCAAAGCACCCTAGGCATCAAGGAACTCCGAGAGGAAACGCTCAAGACCTGGTCACTATTCATCACCACTTTACGATTCGCAGATGTTGGTCCGTTTGTGGGACGTACGACAGGTGCTTTGGTCGCAAGCTGGCAGGCGTTCGACGCGAAAGAGCGAGGTATAGCGACACAAATTATCAATGACATCGCCGAGAACGCCAAACATCTCAGTCAGTTTGTTGACGAGATTGTTGGCATGGACGGCATACCAGAATTAGCCGCGGCCGCCGCGACCCTAACGTCCCAGCGCAAAAGATCGAATGTCCGAGACTATATACTCAAGATTCTGGACCGGGCTGACAGCAAGAACGTCGCCATTGCTACCGCGTCCCTTCGAGAGCTTCGATTACTCCTCCTCTCTCGACAACCCGCCATCGAAGCGCTCGTACGCGGCGACACTTTTGATTCGACTATGGCCCGAGTAATGTCAAGTCTGCTCTCTGCCACAACCCGCGATGGCGAGAACGTTGAACTTCGCGATGTCGGGTACGAATGCATGGGTATCGTCGGTGCCCTGGATCCAGACCGACTGGGTCTAAGAGCTGATGCCGGTACCATGACGCTTGAACACAACTTCACCGAACAAGAGGAATCGGTCAATTTCGCCCTGCATCTCATCCGTGATCTACTTGTCGACGCCTTCAGAGCCACGAATGACACCAAACACCAGACTCATCTGGCGTATGCCATTCAAGAACTCCTTAGGTACTGCGGTTTTACCCCCAAAGTCGTTCTCTCCACCGACAAGAATTCGAGAATCAAGGTGAAATGGCAAAGTCTACCCAAAGATCAGTTGGAAACATTGACACCGCTGCTCGAATCGCGGTTCTCGATTTCTGATTCCGTCATCAAAACGTACCCCCATCCCATATACACTGAAGCACCCACTTATCGCGAATGGCTCCAACGGTGGACGACCGATCTGATCGGCAAGGTTACATCGATGTCAGGCGATGACCGAGGTATCCGGGATAGCAAGACCATTTTCGGCGCATTCCGAGGCGTGCTCCGTAATCAAGATGTCACCGTCGCCCATCACATCCTACCGCATCTGGTGTTGAATGTCTTACTATCCGGAATGCCTACCTACCGAGACGAGATCTGCCTCGAGATCAATGTCGTACTGCAAGATCAAGTGAACCCGACCGGTGGCTCGGCTGACAAGCGAACTCTTAGTGCCCAGGTCATCTTTGAGCTGATGGATCACCTGAGTAAATGGCTCATGTTGTTCAGAGCCAACAAGACAGATCGTGGGAGTCACACCAAGATTGTCGAGTCGGTTCTGTCTGGAGTAGAGACCGAGCTTATGGCGAACGCTGCGCTCCAGAGCAAAGCTTATGCAAGATCTTTGCGAAGCTTCGAACAGCGTATCATGCAACTACGACACGATCACCGGGAGAATTCGGATTTACAGGCCTATTTCGAGCGGTTGCATCAGATCTATGCCGAGCTAGATGAACCCGACGGTATGGAGGGCGTTTCAGCTTTCGTCATCTCGCCCTCGCTTGAACATCAGATCCGAGAACATGAGAGTACCGGAAGGTGGACGTCGGCGCAAAGTTGTTGGGAAGTACGGCTGCAGCAGTCGCCAGACGATGTCAGTCTGCATGTCGGACTGCTAAAATGTCTGGGAAACCTGGGTCACTACGGTAAGTTTACGGTGTCCTGTAGAACACGGCTGACTTGTGAACAGACACCCTACGCACTCACATACGGGGAGTACTCAGTCGTCACCCAGAGTGGTCCGCCGACCTGTCCTCCTTCGAGGCCGAAGCGGCATGGATCATAGGAGACTGGAACACGGTCAAACTGATCGGCAAACTCGGTCCGCCTGTCGGCCAAGCTCTACTAGCTTTACATGAGCATCGAGATCCCGAAGCGATCCTACTTCAGACTAGGCGAGCTCTTGGATCCGGAATCACCAGCAAACAGTACGGAAGCGTCTACGAGCCGCTTCTTCAGCTACATCTGCTCAGGGAGATTGAGATGATCCACGCGACGAAGAAAGGTATCGATGCGACGCCCCTAGGCCCGAACCGCCACGCGCTGATTCAAAGCGCCACCCAGGGATTGACGGCCTCTCTGGATGCCAGATTCGCCTTTACCTCTCCGGCTTTCAGGGTCCGAGAAGCCATTCTGAGTATCCGCAGGACCGCTTATGGCTTAATCAATACTCCTCAGCTTAAGATCGCGATCGGTGACACTTGGATCCTTAGCTCCAAGATTGCTCGAAAAGCTGGGTACGAGCAGACAGCGTATAGCGCGGTTTTACAAGCAAAGGAGGCGGATGCACCATTCGCTTTCATCCAACAGGCGAAGCTCCTTCGAGCTCACGGTGGTGTCTACAAAGCATTGACCGATATGGACAACGCACTGAAGCCGCTTCTGAAGGAGAAAAGGGCGGACGTAATCGACATGACGGGGATTGACGACTCAGGCCCGAAAGACTTTGCGCAAGATCGTAAACTGGCAAAGGTACGGTTCATACTGGTGTCGAGTGAGCTGACGACAGGCTGTATTACTCGTAGCACGCTGGGCCAACGAGACGGACCGCTTCGAACGAAATCAGATCATCGAGCGTTATCAAGAAGCGATTAGCCGATCTCAAAAGTAAGTAAGATGTCAAAAGGACAAATGAACGATGACAGCTGATTATCTGGCAGTGTCGAATCACCATACTACCATTTGGGTCATTACTATGACAGCATGCTGGGAACTTCGGACCAAATGTAGATTCTTTGCCGCCCAAGAATGCTCGACTGCTGACATAGACATCGCTCTTCAGGGCGATCTTCCATTTCCACACGTGTCACTATTATTGTCTCGCTCTTCGTCACGGGGTGAAGTACATCTACCAGACAATGCCTAGGATGTTGACGCTATGGTTGGACCTCGGCGAAGTGAAACATGCTGCAAAGTAGGTGGAAAGAGTGACTGAACCATGCTGACACTTGTAGGGACAGTCCCACTCAAATCCAACTCAACCGCATCACACAGCTCTTGAATAAGGCTCGAAGAGAATTACCCGCATATCAAGTAGGTTGACAGATTATCATTCGCTAGCTGACTTTAATAGTTCCTCACGGCCTTCCCTCAGATCGTGTCCCGGATTGTTCATCCTCACAAGGAGGTCGCTGCTGTCTTGAAGAAGATCATGGCAACGGTGATCAGTCGATACCCACAGCAAGCATTGTGGCCGGCTGTCGGTGCGATGCAATCGAAACGATCAGAGAGACGTACTGCGGCGCACGAAGTGACCGCAAGGGCGTCAGGTGTAAGTGACTACCCTCGAGTATTGCGCTGATCATCTCCAAGCATGATCCAGCTGTGGCTCGATTGATACAAGATGCGGTCCAATTGTCCAGCCTCCTCCTTCAGTTTACCGATGACAAAGTGGATGACAAGAAGCGAACAATGTCAATCGAGTCCAATTTCGCCTACGTCAGAACGGCACTCCCAACGAGAATGATACTACCTCTACAGGACGCCTTGACATGCGCCTTACCGACCACGGCAGACACAGTCCTTTCTCATAACCCATTTCCCACCACGCCGGTGGAGATTGCTGGTTTCGACGATCGGGTAGATGTCATGCCGTCTCTGCAAAAGCCGAAGAAGCTGGTTTTCATCGGTTCTGATGGCAGGAAGTACCCCTTCTTGTGCAAACCTCACGACGACTTGAGGAAAGATGCAAGGCTCATGGACCTGAATTCGATGATCAACAAGTTGTTGAAGAGCGCCACCGAGTCGAGAAGGCGACAACTTTGTGAGTGGGGGAACCGCTGAGCAGTTTGCTGACCTGTCAGACATCCGAACGTACGCGGTGATGCCACTCAACGAAGAGTGCGGTCTGCTGGAATGGGTGGTGAACACTTATGCACTCAAGAGCATACTGGAGAAAGGATATGCGAGATACAACAAGAAGATATACGTGAGTACCACATCATCTCAAACCAAATCAGCGCCGCCGGTTGATCAGAATCTTGCAGACAAACGATATCCATGCTCTGACGGAGAATGCGCGCAAACAAGGTGGCAAGGACAACCTTGAACCACTGGTGCAAGTCTTCAAGAAGCACATCTTACCCAAATACACACCTACAGTCTTCCACGAGTGGTTCCTGACCACCTGGCCAGAGCCTTCCGCTTGGCTGGCCAGTCGCATGGCTTACGGACGAACTTTGGCTGTGATGTCGATGATCGGCTATGTTTTAGGGTGAGTTATACACTGGTATTTGCTCACCCCCCTCACAGAAAACAGAAAAAGAAGGAAAGCTGATCATTGTCACAAGGCTGGGTGATCGTCATGGCGAGAACATTCTATTCGATGGCCTGTCGGGCGACACAGTTCATGTTGACCTAAATTGTCTGTTTGATAAGGTGAGCAACCAAGTGGCGGGAACTCTTGGCTGACCTCGCAGGGCAAAACGTTCGAGATCCCCGAAAGAGTACCGTTCCGTTTAACGCAGAACATGGTAGACGCGCTGGGCGTCACTGGGGTAGAAGGTGAGTCAGTATCAGTATCGATAATATTGGATTGATGCGCTGATTCATTCGGTTACTAGGTGTCTTCCGTAAAGCCGCCGAGATCACGATGGACATCCTCCGATCAAACAGCGACTCTCTGATGAGTGTGCTGGAGGCATTTGTACACGATCCACTCGTGGAATGGATTCGAAGTGTGAGTGGCACAATGAGTCTGGGTCAGCGCTGACAGTCAGGGCCGGAGCAAGAGCGACCGGGATGTCAAGGCATCGGCAGACAAGAATCTCAAACCGATCAAGGCGAAATTGAGAGGGATCATGGAAGAAGGGACAGTGGTGTCGGTACCGAGTCAAGTCGAGGTGCTCATCAAACAAGCGACCAGCCCCTCGAACTTAGTAAGTGCTTCTCTCAAAGTCCATGTCCACCCGATGCCGCCGTTCCAACGATCTTGCTTATCCTCTCTTTTCCTCATTCTTCCTTTCTCTCAGGCGGCGATGTATGTTGGATGGGCATCATGGTTGTAATTGTAGTTTCATGTCGTAGCTGTAATACATGCATCCCTGATCACTCAAATCAAAAAAGCTACTGCGCTTAGAACTTGAGCTCGTGGAATCGGTCACCCTTGGAGAGACCCCAGGTAGCCTTCAAGTATTTGGCGAGGTTGTCCACCTTCTTGATAGAAGCAAGGAGAGCAGCGTCGACGGCCTAGTGATAATGCCGAGCAATCAGTATTTTCCTCTATCGTTCATTCAGTAGACAATGCGGATCGAAAATCTTGACGGCAAAGTGCAGGGTCATAAGGTCATAAAACTCACCTTCTGCTCGGACTTCTTCTCCTCAGGGAACGCCTTCTTCTCCTTGCCCTCTCCGAAGAACTCTCCCTCCTTGGTGTTCTTAGCGGCCTTGGACTTGGCGAAGTAGGCGTCGTTGACGGTCTCGGGAACGGAAACGCCAGAGATGTCGACCTTGGTGGAGGTAGCGATAACGTAGGCCTGGCTTACTCGTCGGAGGGGAACACCGTTGAGCCTATAGGAACGATCACTGTCAGTGGCATGTTCCCAATCCCTCATTGCGCGCGCACATCGATCCTCGACCAACTTCTAAGCCACTTTTATGGAGGCACTCACTTGAAAGGACCGGAAACCAAGAGCAAGCCGCTGTCGAGCTGCTTGAGGAAGACAACTCGCTTGCCGCTAAATCGACCGGCGAGAAGGATAAGGACGGTACCGGGGGTGATGCTGGATCGAAGAGCGGTCTTGCCGGCGGTCTTTCGGGAGACCTTGGGCTTTCGGACATCCTCGGCGGGGTAGTACTTGGAAGCCTTGTTGGTGGGCACCAATCGCTTCTCTCCGTTTGCCTTTCCACCAACGGTCTTCTCAGTGTGAGCGGGAGTCTCGGTCTTGGCCGGGGCAGTAGAGGTCTTCTTGCCTATACGAGAAATCAACAGCCATCGGTCAGAATTCGTGTTTCCCCGCCTTTCTCATCGATACGCTCTTCCCCTCGTCAAACGTCTCTGCGCCTTTCTGCGTCCCATCCATCGCTTCTACCCTCGCTCCCCTCCTCCGTGTGCTTCGTTTCCACCATTTCCACCATCGTGCTCGTCCTCAACATTGCCACTCCATCCGTTGCGATTCATTGACAGAATAACACACCCTTGTAGAGACCTCGCTTGGCAGCGACCTGAGATCGAGAGAGTCGACCGACGTTGGGAGCGATGGGCTTTGATCGGGCCATCTGGACGAATATGCTGTAGGTTAGCTTTTTGGTGGTGATGCCGAGAAGGTAAAGGTGCTGATGAGTGGTCTGACGATGACACCTACCTTTTGAGTAGTGTTGAGGGTTGAAGGAACCGGTCGAAAGAGCAAACCTCGAATTCAAGATGATGACCAGGGAGAGCCGGGAGAGCAGGGAGTGGAGAGCAGGCTGACAGTGTGGAGAAGCTGAAGCTGAAGCTGCAGCTACAACGAGGATAGTCGTGAGAGATGAGAGTGTTTGGTGTGAACTGGCAACACCGTAACATTGATTTGATTCCGTCATGCGATCAAACCACGACACCCTGAATCGCGAATTCTGACTATGCCATCCACCATATAGCAGAGTGGCACCTACCTTAGCCTTCGGAGATATGAGCCAGACGATTTTATCGCCGATACTTGCGGGAGTGCAGCCCGTACTACTTGTTTGGTCCCCCTTGTAGCACTCATCTTCCCTTGCGTTGTGGGCCATATGCACGTATGTGCACATGTGCACCACCATGGTCTTCGATGCTGCCCTCATCTTTTCCAGACTTCCTCCATTCATAATCATCCTAGGCATGTCAGACCCGAACTTCCCGCCCAACTTGAATATCAAGCCATTGGGTTCAAGCGATGTTACCGATGATCAACAGCGAGATGCGATAGTCACTTATGGCATAGCAGGCAGAGTCTGGTGAGGTCACTTGGTAACGGTCACGGCTGATGAGCAGGGAGGCTACCCGACCCCTCCTCGAATACTTCACACCGTCCCACAAGTATGACCCGCCTTGCTCTCTGCTTCATCAGGGGGAGAAGAGAGTCATTGAGCTGGGATCAGGTCAATCTGTCGCATCGTTGCACCTCGCCAAACAGCTGGACAAAAACGACCTCGTCGTGTTGACGGATCTACCAGAAGTGGTTCCGTTATGTGAGCAGGCGATCCAGAGGAACAATTCGTTCGCCAGAGTGATAGCGCAACCTCTAGCGTGGGGACAGGATGCTTCTCATCTGCGCCGGTTCGGGCCTTACACTCATGTTCTCATGTGCGATTTGGTGGGTGGCATACAATTCCGTACATGGCTGACCGATACTAGATTTACTTTCCTCACTTGTACCCGCTACTCCTCTACACATTGCTGTGTCTGACCGAGTCAGAAGTCGGAGCACAAGGTGACACCTTTGGACCCGAAGTCATACTGTCATGTGAGTGGAAGCCTCGTCGACCAAGCTAAAATAATATCCAGATACATCGCGTACACTGTCTCTCGAAGAGTCCTTTTTCGACGCGCTCGCGTTATACTTTCAAACAACTCCAGTCAGAGGGGGCGATTGGGAAGCCAAGGTATTTATATGCAGAAGATGGAAAGTTACAGACGAATGGACGTTACCGAGCGTTAAAGATGTCATGAACGGAGGGAAAGGTGTGATAAGGGGAAGGAGTTTTGGTCTGGTCGACGATCTATTTGGATCCCTAGAATGGGAGGTATAATTGTGCAGGGCTATAAGAAGTATTCGATCGCTTTGGTCTGTTGTTGTTGATTAGGACCGTCCCTCTGTACAAAACGATCAGCAATGTAATCATACCGCAGTTACATAGCACAAGACTCACTTCGTTTTCTGGCGCAGCGCTGAACACGTTGAAATATCGTCTACCTCCAGGCGATACTTCCAAGATACTGGCCATATTTCCACAACGATAACAGTAATTTGGAGCACTCCAAACTGTGCTGAGCTGATCGTTATACAGCACAGAATATCCCTCCATACAAAGTTGATGCGCTCGCAAGACGTGATTCATTCCGTTGAGATTGAGGAACTTCTTCACTATCGATGCTCCAAATGTATAACCCGCGCCACTAATTGTCAGCCATGAACACCCCTAACGGTGACTCACCGTGGACTGATCGCGAAATCTTCTTTCTCGGGATCAGGATCTGACCATACCAGATCCGCCATTGGGCCTTCATGCGGGATTTCTCGAAATCGATCGATGACCTTGATCTGATCGATGTGATGGATCGACGGACTAAGGCCACCGTGAACACAGAAGATGGCATCGTCGATGACGACACTCAGAGTAAGGAAGTCGAACATGTCGGTGAAGTATTGCCATACCGCCGGCGAACCATACTTTCTCGTACACTCGAGGTAGAAGCCATATGTCTATATGATTATTTTATCAGCGTTGGTCCCACGAGCATCAGATAACCGTTCTCTGTCCATTCCACCGGGTTGCTTGACGATCAAGTATACCACAGACGTGGGATGGAGTAACCACACCGGCGAAAGCCTCGGAGTCCTCTTTTGAAGTTCTTCATCACGCGCAAGACGGAACCAACCTGTGTGACTGCCCGGGATTCATGATTTCCTCGGATGAGGTGGATTCTTTCAGGGTATCTTAACTTCAAGCAAGTGAGAAGAGAGATTGTTTCGACCGAATGCAATCCTCGATCGACATAATCGCCTGGGGCTAAGTTAGCTATACCCTAACCACAAAAGAAAAGCAGACTCACCTAGAAACAAGTAGTTGGTGTTCGGAGCCGATCCACCTATTCTAAATATCTCTATCAGGTCGTGGAATTGACCATGTATATCTCCCACTACAGTGATCGGTGAAGCAACATGGACGACATTGCTCTCCCTCATCAATACTTCTTTGGTCTTCTCGCATATCTCCCGGAGCAACGCTTCACCAAGCAGTTGCTTGTCACGAAGCCGGTCGATGCAGGCGTCGAGGTCGAACGGCGCCATCCATGGAGAAGGTACGGCGGGGTGAGGGTCGAAGGATAGAGTACGACACCGAGCGTTGTGTGAGTAATCTAGGCCATATGGGCTGTTATGTCCATAGACAGTATGGTAGGAAACAACTCCCAACAGACGATTGTTGTCGATGATGATGATGACATGACATGCCAGCTAGCTGCACGATGCAGGACAGGCGGGAGGAGCGGGTGAGTTGATCGAGCATGCGGCCAACGCCGCCGCGGGATATGCCTACATCTCACCTCGAGTCGGATCCTCTGCCCGCCCTAGAGGCTGCCAGTATGGATCTAGATCGCCGAGGCAAAACAATAACAAATATCTATCTCCCTTGGCTTCTAAGCTTAACGAAGGATGTAGAGTCTCTGATGGTTTGATAAGCTCAGAGGTAGCTACAGTAGCGTTTGTCAGCACGGCGAATAATTACAATATGCTGAACTTGATCGATCCTCATCATCCGCTCCTTCGTCATGAAGTGGTGCTAGTGATCACTAACGAATGGCGGAATAACGTTGAGATGGGCATCCACCTCAAAAGACTTGCTGGGCCCTAATACCGTCAAGAAGTCATTTCTGGCCGATAGAATGGAGGCGGGATCGGACCAACGAGATCCATTTGATCACTTCATAGCAAAGGAAAGCCGAAGATTGTGGCCAAATTTATAGAAGGTTGAGCAAAGTCAGAAGTCAACAACGTGGAAAGAATCTAATCAATGGTAGCGTAGGTCAGTCACAGTCAGCTCGACACGCATGCACGTACAATCTCGAGATCTGACCACTCGAACCACCCTGGTTACGCATTGAAGGGGATAGACCGTCTGAATGTCATTGTTCATCGAACTTCAGACGGTGCATCAGCATCGAACCCTTGGCAAATGACTTTTATGTATTCCGCATGTTTGTCTTGCGCCCTTCCGCGGCACAATCACCAGGTGATAGTATGGGCTGACCATGCGCTGAGAGGGCCCGCTGCTTAATCGGTCAAGGTGTCTCTGGAACGGGACGAGCTTATGCGGTATTATACTTTCGAGTGATACATTCTGCATGAAGCAGGAGAACCTGCCGCTCATCTTTGAAGATCTGCTGCATCGAGACAGCCGATGGGCCCGACGGCTGAGTCAGACCTGAACCTGTTCTTTGTAAGTGGAAGTACAGCTTTGCTCGAACAGCGAGTGACATACTAATGATTGCCCACCTGCCTCTGCCTGTTGAACAGTGGAGCCGATCGGGGGCAGTATCCGAGCGCCTAATTGCTGCTGTGGCCTCTCGAGTCTGGGACCATGCCAAGACACACATTTGGTCTGTGGGACTATCTTCTATGCACTGGCGGAGTCGAAGCCGTAGAGCGGGGATCCGCGAGAGCTGCTTGTCACTAAGCGACAAGATTGTTGTTGTGGTTCCAGTAAGTTGAATTACGATTCGCGGTACGTTGCGCCAGTTCTGCCGCCAGAGAGCAATATCCTGTGTTATGCACAGCTACATTACTCAGTTTCGGAAGCTGGAACACTATGTCCAAGCATGACCACAGCTCAGAGTGATCTCGAAAGGCAAGCATGCACAAGTGACGTCTCGATCGTGCCGTGGCAATGCCACTCGGGCGGTGGGGGGGCGGAGGGGAAGAAGTTAGGCGCGCGTCGGGGAGGTCAGTCCGAGTTGACCGCGCTGGGATGCGCCGGCTGTGTTGTAACGTCGTGAGTTGGTGAGTTACCCTGAATAACCGCTACAAGGAACGTCATATCGCTCTCCTCTCTCTCATCATCCCTTCTTCATCCCTTCCTCCCCCGCCATTCATCTCGTGTCAACACAACACGACGACATTGCTCAAGGTACAACCTCCTACCGTCTCGTCTAAACGCGCTCGTTGATCGCATTCGTTGTGAACTGCGACGGGGACCCGCTGTAAGCGGCAACAGCCAATCGAGACTCGAACAGGTACTGCGATAAGAACGGTAACATATCAACATGTGAGTCTTCTTCTTGTGCTGGCTATCGGTCGACTGACCGATCATTGCATCACATAGGTTTGGCAGGCATAACGCCGACTACGACGACTACCCCTCAGTGCGGGCTGCAGCCAGCGGTGGCAGCCATCAACCAACCAGACCTGTTGACAAGGATAAAACGGAAGCGGAGCTAAGCGTCAATATCAAGAAGGCAACGAGTCCTGAGGAGACTGCACCCAGTGAGTCCACTCCATAACGAACGCTAGCTGACCTCTTAGAGCAAAAACACGTCAGAAGTAGGTCAACCCACTCAACGATCCACGCTAACAAGTAGAATGTATCGTATACACCTGGGATTACCACTCCTCCCTATCCGTCTGGAACGGTCTCCGAACCCAGCCCATCCTGTCTGATGAGGTCCAAACCTTCAAGGCGTTGATTGTTGTACATAAGTTGCTTCAGGAGGGACACCCAGTAGTAAGTTCTGATGGAGCGAGAACTCTGCTGACCTGTAGACTTTGAAAGAAGCTCATGCTCAGACCGGGTGGCTCGAGACTTGTGGTCGTACTGTTGGAGACGCTGGCAAGGGGTATGGAGCTCTCATTAAGGCATACACCTCTTTCCTTCTATCAAAGTTACGATTCCACCGACACCATCCCGAGTTCAATGGTTTATTCGAATACGAAGAATACATCAGCTTGAAAAACATTGATGATCCAAACGAAGGGTAAGTTCGCAATGTTACCAGGGAAACATATTCCGCAATCTGACCAGGCGTGCTCGGTGACTTGACAACAGCTACGAAACTATCACGGATTTAATGACCCTCCAGGATCAGATCGAATCCTTCCAGAAATTGATCTTTGCCCACTTTCGAGGTTCAGCCAATAACGAATGCCGTATCTCAGCCCTGGTCCCATTGGTGAAGGAGAGTTTTGGCATCTACAAGTTCATCACCAGCATGCTCCGAGCGATGCACCGAAGTAAGTCCTTGCGTCAAAGAATCAAGCTGACATGTCAGGAACCGATGCTATGGACGCTCTGCTTCCCCTTCGGGAACGATACAATGCTCAACACTATAATCTGCGTCGATTTTACTACGAATGTAGCAATCTCAAGTATCTGACCGGATTGATCAATGTGCCCAAGCTAGGACAGGTGAGCATACCAAAGTGATGAGTGGGGCTAATATGCAGGAACCGCCCAATCTCATAGACAATGGCACCGCGCCAGAGCTTCCGGAACGTCCACCCACCGAGAAGCCCAGGCAGGAAACCCCTCGCCCAACCTCTCCTGTAGCCACTCAGGGTGAGATCGACGAGCAACGTCGGATGCTAGAAGAGTATGAGCGAAAACAGGCTGCACTTGTCGCTCAGCGAGAAGGTGATCAGCGCCGACAGGAAGAGGACAAGCGACGTCAAGAGACGGAGTACGCTGAACAGCAACGGCTCCAACAAGAGCGAGAGCGACAGGCGCAAGAGCAACTTCTTCGCGACCAGATGAATCAACAGTACAGTCAGCAACAGCAAGGTCAAGCTCTTCAACTCCAACAAGAGATGCTGGCCATGCGTGGTCAGTATGAGAGGGACCAGATGCTGCTCGAGCAGTACGACAGACGTGTCAAGTCACTCGAAAGCGAACTTGGTATGATCGGCGCAAATGTCGGCGCTCAGATGTCGGCTAAAGATGAACTCATCGCCCAGCTTCAAAAGCAAATCGAAGTGTGGAAGAACAAGTATGAAGCGCTTGCGAAGCTGTATTCGCAGCTTCGAGGCGAGCATCTCGATCTTCTCAACAAGTCAAAGGGTTTCCAGCTCAAGGCCAACTCTGCGCAAGAAGCGATTGATAAGATGGAACGCATGGAGCGAGACGTCAGAACCAAGAACCTCGAACTAGCCGACATGATCAGGGAGAGGGACAGGGCCCGATATGACCTGGACAGGCTCAAGTCTGTGAGTAGCATTAGTTCATGATTCGGGTACTTGTTTGATGCTTAATTTGTGCTAATCATAACGCAGAGTCATCGGGAAGAGCTCGATCGTATCAAACGAGACCTATCTTTCGCCAACGAGCGAGCGGAAGATGCTTCCAGGCATAAGAGCACTGAGGTTTCCAGCGTCATGCAGAAATACAACAGGCAGCTTACGGAGCTTGAGGATTCGCTAAGAGTAAGTGGAATGATTCCGTTATTCACGCTGACAATCTCAGTCCAAACAAATGCAAATCGACGAGCTGCTCCACAAGATCGATGCCAAGGATGGCGAAGTCGCTCGTGTCGTTGAAGAGAAGGAACAAGAGCTGCTCATCATGCAGGAGGGCATGGACTCGACTTTGAAAGAGCTCAGCGACCTTCGATTGGTGAGTCAAAAGTATATGATTCGTTGCTGACATTTAGACCTCTGGCGACACGAGTCAAGCGTTCGACGCTCAGGTCGACACCTTGATCCTCGACCACCGTAAAGAGCTCAACGCGATTATTGACTCCATCCTCCAAGCGTGCATGCAGAAAGTGGATGATGCCATTTATGAACTCGAGTCGCCCATGCAGACCGGCAACACTACGGCTACGCCCGAATACACTCTGTCCATGATCGAGAAGGCTATGACCAACGCAACGGAGTTTGCGTCTACCTTCAACCTGTTCCTCGGCAAGAAGAGCGGAGGCGGCCACGTCGACGTCATCAAGACCGCCAACGAGCTGGCTCAAGCTCTTTCGGAGACCCTTGTCAGTTCGAAGGGCATCACACGCTTCGCCGAGACCGACGAGGCTTCCGATAGGCTCGTCAAGGTTGCCAAGGAAGCAGGAGACGCTGGCTACCGGTTCTTCCTCAACCTCCAGTCCTTCCGACTACTCGCGGGCGGCAAAAGCGAGGAGGCCGCGCTTCGAAACAATGCCGAGACGCGTAGCGCGCTATCTAAGCTATCTGACACCGTCGACAAGTTCGTTCCGAAAGCCAAAGCTTCAACCCTAGCCCGAGCCAACGGCGATATCGGTGACATCGTCTCTCAAGAAATGCAAAACGCGGCCAAGGCAATCGAGCAGGCCACTGAGCGGATTCAGGCACTCATGGCTCGACCGAAAGGTCCCAAATACAACTCTCTCGATGTGCAAGTGCACGATGCTATCCTCGAGGCGACTCTTGCAATCACCAACGCTATCGGTCGACTCATCGCCGCCGCTACGGAGAGTCAGGAGGAGATCGTTCGGGAAGGCAAGGGGTCGAGCACTACTCAGCAGTTCTACAAGCGAAACAACCGTTGGACAGAAGGTCTTATCTCGGCTGCCAAGGCTGTTGCCTATGCCACTGGTCTGCTCATCGAAAGCGCGGATGGCGTCATCTCAGGAACACACTCTCTCGAACAGCTTATCGTCGCTTCTAACGAAGTGTCTGCTGCTACTGCGCAACTTGTAGCGGCTTCACGAGTCAAAGCGTCGCTCATGTCGAAGACTCAGCAGCGGCTCGAACTCGCTTCCAAGGCTGTCACCGACGCCTGCAAGGCCCTTGTCAAGCAAGTCAAGCTCATCTCAAGTCAGCAGAGCGATGATGAAGCTGTCGACTACAAGGCCATGCCATCGCACGAGTTCAAGGTCCGGGAGATGGAACAGCAAGTGGAGATTTTGAAGTTGGAGAAGGAGCTTGGCGCAGCACGAAGAAGACTCGGGGAAATGCGTAGAGCGGGATATCATCAGGAGACGGATTGACCTAATTGTAGATTTATATACCCAAAAGATTTCTGACTTGTTCCCGTACTCTCCGTTCAAATTCTGGCCTGTTGTCGCGATATAGCTTGCAGCACTGTGCAATGAATACATATTAGCCTCAATTGTCTGATCATCAAAGGAGCATGTAAATGTGTTGAGGACCCACCTCTACATCAGCGCCACTCTCGATATTCGGCTCGGCAAGCATGCTCAAGACACTGAGCAAAACACTCCGAACTCCTTGGACAGGTGACCATCGCTCTGAAGCCGACTCGTAATGTAAAGGATCATCTCCGGGCGGATGCAAGATCGAGATACAGACCACTCCATTTGGGTAGACTGCGATGCAAAAGCGCCGAACGATACGACATCAGCAACAGGCACAGCTGAGCAGAAGGCGTAGCGTGGAAGAGCACAGATACATGTCACTCACTATTAGGATGGAGCAAGGGTGGGTCGAAAGTCATGGTGAAAGGATTCAGAGGGTAGTCCGACGGCTGCTCGTCAGCTTTCTATCCGTAAAGCACAACACTCACAAAGACCAGCTTGGCTGCGAACACTCCTCCTTCCTATGCGATCATCATCAGCCAGGTTCACGCAGCACTGTAGACCTACGTAAGGCGTCCCCTCAGGCCCTTGTATCAGTGCTTCCCACTCCAACATGTTGTCCTCAGAAACTGGTCCAGCCGTGATGGTGTCTTGAAGCGGATCCGCAGTGAGATCGCGATACTCCTTCATCAACCTGAACGATCGATCAGCCTCCGCCATGCACGAATACTCCAGCTCACCTCCTGGTCGCTGTCGAAGTCTGTGCTCTTGTGTTATTGCCAAACATGGTGTCATATATACGATGATGTTCGGCTCAGGATTAAGAGGGAATATAAAGGAATCAAGAAAGCGACGTGTCATGTCGAATCGGTGTTGTTGTTACACAGGACGTGCGCGTTCATCTGCGGTGGAGGTCTGACCGATATATTGTGCAGCATAGAGAAATAGGTCGCTGTATGTAACGATGCAATTCATGCATCGATATCTACAAACATCCATAACATCCATCTCATCCATATCTGGACCGATCTGCTCTTCGTCAAACTGTTCATGCGGTAGTTGCAGCAGCCGATCATAACAGTCCCTTACAAGTACAAACCGGCAGGCTGAGGAGGGACAGGAGGTCAGCATGTTCTATTGAGTCGAATGCAGAAATGATACCCACAGTATTCTCGTCTTTCCTGTATAAGACCTTCTCTCGAGCGGATGTGAAGTCCTGTTGTATAGATTTAGCTTTGTTCCCAAGTGTTCTGTGAACTCACTTCTTTGGTCACTCGCATTCGTCTCTCCCTCAGAGCAAGTAACCCGGCCTCGGCTACATGTCAGCGGGGTCCTAACAATATATGACTCACTGCAAACGGCTTTGATGTCGGCACCGGACAAATCGTCCTTGGTCATGATCAACTCCTCCAGGTCCACATCGTCCGCCAGAGACATTCTCGATGTATGGAGCTTGAAGATGTGCCGCTTTGTTTTGGTATCAGGCAGTGGGAACTCTGCATGTTAGCCATTGTCGCCCCAGTTCCCGAACTCACCGATTTTTCGATCGATTCGTCCCGGTCTGATCAATGCCGGATCGAGCGATTCAATCTGTTTGGAAACATCAGCACCAGCCAAATGCCCGTCCATTGAGCGTTGTACTCACTCGATTCGTAGCCATAATGACCTTGACGTCCCCCCGGGTGTCGAAGCCGTCCAACTGATTCAACAGTTCCAACATGGTACGTTGGATCTCCCGCTCACCACCAGAAGTGGAATCATACCGCTTTGTTCCAACCGCATCGATCTCGTCAATGAAGACAATACTAGGCGCATTCTCCTCCGCAACCCGGAACAGCTCTCGAACGAGCTTTGGACCATCTCCGAGATATTTCTGGATCAACTCAGAACCGACGATTCGAAGGAAGGTTGCCGATGTTTGGTTGGCGACGGCTTTTGCGAGCAGTGTTTTACCCGTTCCAGGCACACCATACAAAATGACACCCTTAGGCGGTCGAATGCCCATTTCTTCGTAGAGTTCGGGATGTGTTAAGGGCAGCTCGACAGACTCCTTGATCTCCTGTATCTGCGTTTCCAGACCTCCGATATCTGCGTAGCTTTCGGTAGGTGCCTTGTCCAACTTCATGACTGAGACCATCGGGTCGGTGTCATCAGCTAGAACACCAACAACGGCGTGTGTCTTGTGATGAAGCAGAACTGAACAGCCGGGTTCTAACATGTCCTTGTCGACAAAAGACATGATTCCGACGTAATACTCCGGTCCATTGCCAACCGAAACGATGGCGTGGTCGTCATCGATGATCTCTTCCAGCGAACCGACTCCCATGGGCGATCCTCTTAACTCGTCCACTCGAGTCCTATCGGCCGCCGTTCTGTCCTCGCCCGATTGCGCAGCCTGATTGGCCACGAATTCTTCTTCCATCAGAAGATAGTCTTTGATTCTCTCCATCTTCAGCATTTTGAGTTTACATCGGGTGGTAGGGTAGACGGCAGGGAGTCGGGAAGAAGCATCGGGACCCCTTTTCTTCTTCTTTCCAACTCGAGTGGGGATGGGAGGTTCCCATTTGGATTTCTGTGTCAGGTGAGACAAAAGTGTGAGCTGAAAGGTCCCTCAGGTGCTAGTTACAGCTGTTGACCTAAATCAGGCAGTGAAGGCAATTCCGCACGCGCAATCCCCTCACCTTGTCCTTGCCGTCCTTGTCGTTCTTCCTGCCTCCAGGGGCGCCACTTGACGGAGCTTGACCCTAAAGGTGTGGTTGAGATAAGCTCGACACGCATGACATGAGGCTCAACGGCGTCTGCTTACCATTTTGCCTTGCTGCTGTGGCTTTGCGTGATCTGACAAGTAGCAGCGGGATGAGTGTTGTTGATCTTATGCAACTGTATGGATCAAGGATGAGTTGGGTTGGAGATGATGAAGGATCAGCTGGGATGATTGAACGCGCGGCGTGATTCATCTAAAGTAAGTGCATGACGCTGATGCTGATGCTGATGCTGATGCTGATGCGTATATGATATGCGTGTGATAAGAGGAGATGCCGGTGAATAACACATCATTAGGAGCCACGTGAGTAACACGTACTTCATGTTCATCCCGTGCTTGCCACGTGATCATTCAACCTCCGCTGATCAGACCTTTGTCGCCACCTCACTTGATAACAAAACATCACTCTCATTCCCTCATCACTCTCATTCTCATTGTCGTTCTCGCTCTCGCTCTTTAGCTTCATTCCCTTCATCGACATTAATCACCTTTCTTCGACTTGGACTTGGTCCGGCCCCCGCTCCTTGAACTTGGTGGTGCTCACAAACGCCAACGTACAAAACCAGCTTATAGAGGGGAATATTGACGGGGCCGCAGCGTCATGTTCGTGCTCAAGTCCCGTACGTTCGCGTCCGTTTCCGTCTCATCGCTCGTGAGCTCAGATCATGTATAATCAGATTGCTAATGAGTAAAGGTCGCCTGCCTGTCCAAACAGTGCTCGGCAAGATGTGGGGCAATCCCGCAAACCCCGAACTCATCCAGATACCTGCCGGCCAACTCTATCTCGTCAGGCCAAACAGTATCAAAGGTTCCCGAGAATGCATGTGAGGCCATCCGTCGCGAACCACCTAAAGAACCCGCCCCTGATGATCATCGCGCTTGCTCTTCCTGGTTAGATTTCAAGATGCGGTAGCAACCATCCGACGCGCGGGTGTAGAGTTTCAATATCAACTCGTGGTCACCCGAGCGTATGAAGAAGGCGAAGAACAATTGCTGGATGAAGATGCGGAAAGTGAGTAAATTCACGCGACTCAAGAAAACATCACGCTGATCAGACGCAGCCGACGACGAGAGAGTCTTCCTTATCGATCAATCGCTGGAGTTTCGCTTCGGCACTCTAGACGGTGATGCTACCTGCGCATGGAGGGACATGAGTGGTGATGAAGGAGATTTGTGGGAGTTCGTTAGCAACAAGGTGAGCCTCACTCGTCGTGACCAAACGCTGACTGGCAGTCCGTCCCCAAAGCTACAAACAGTCTATTTGAATTAACCCTTCTCCACTGTATCTTTGAACGAGTGAGTGCACCAAAGTATCGAAAAGCGCTTATGACAGAAATACTCGCGATCTCATGATGAAGCGACCGACGCCGAACTCGAAGCATTGAAGTACGACGAGAAGCCGAAGTTGACGGCGCCAAGACCCGCTGAGGCGCCTTTGGAGGACCAGATCGCTAATTTGAGCGTGCAAGAAGATCCCTTCAAAGACGTGCCAGTACTTCACCGCGCCACGGCTGAGCTTTACCTTTTCGATACCGATACAGACGTCTTCGTCATCCAGGAGAAAGAGGTGGATGCGGACTTGGCATCTAATGGGGATTATGAGAGTGAGTGACGATGGTAATGCAGCTCTGACTAACATTCACCAGCTTGGATCATCGTCAGGCACAAATCTACCCCCTTCATCTCAGCACCTATTGATGCTGAAATGAATCCTCGATTCGATATGGTGAGTTCGCATATGCACAACGACCGCTGATGTCTAGGCCAATCATGCTTTCATGTTCACATTCCGCGAGACTGAAGGTCTCCCCGGCATGACTTGGTGCCTCCGCTTCAAAGAGGATGTCTTTGCGGAATGGAAGGACAGGTTCACAATCTATATGTGGGAGGGGAAGAACAAGACTAGCTATGCTAAAGCGAAAGCCGACGAGCAAAGGTACATTCAGGAGGCTTATGAGGACGTCGAGATGGCTGAACCAGAAGAGGAAGAAGACGCTCGGGCAGAGTCCGACGAAGAGGAAGCAGAGTCCGATTCAGCTGCGGATACGGGTGATGAGTCGGAGAGCGATGATGCGGAGGCATTTGGACGGGGTTCAAAGAACCAGCAATTGGCTGTCGGTTATAAAAACGACATGTCTTTTGTAGCGAGAGGCGACATGATCGGCGTGTTCGCTCATCAAGACGACAAACTGCGCTTCCGTACTGCAATCGATCGAGTTAAAAACCTTGACGGCAAGAGCTTTTCACCTGGAAAGGTACATCCATGTTCGCAACTTGGGTTTGTATTGAGCTAATCAGTTCTGCACGTAGATGATGCTGCACAATCAAGACGGCGACATGCTTTTACTTGATCCGACAAACAAGAACTCTGTGTATCGTATGGATCTCGAATACGGGAAAGTTGTGGACGAGTGGAAGGTTTCCGACACGGTAGAGGTGAACAACATCATCCCAGAGTAAGCTGTCTCGCTCCCATCGAAGACCGATCGACAGTCTAGCTAATGCTCGTCTCCGTCGTAGCTCCAAATACGCGCAAATGAACCCTCAGCAGACCCTCATCGGCCATTGTGAGTCCTTCGTCAGCCAGTATCATACTAACTAGTATCAGCGCACAACGGTCTTTTCCGCATCGATCCGAGGGTTTCTGGAAACAAACTGGTCGAGTCACAATTCAAGCAATACGCTACCAAGAACGACTTCTCTGCTGCTGTCACCACAGAGTCTGGCAAACTTGCTGTTGCGTCCAATAAGGGAGATATCAGGCTGTTCGATGCGATTGGCAAGAATGCCAAGGTAAGCTTCTTTATGACTTTGCGCAGGGCTGACCTATGCAGACTGCTTTACCTGCTCTTGGCGATCCCATCATCGGGGTCGATGTGTCTGCGGACGGACGCTGGCTAGTTGCTACTTGCAAGACCTATATCTTGCTTATCGATACCCTCATCGGCGATGGACGTTACAAGGGCTCTCTCGGATTCGATCGAAGCTTCCCTGCCGACAGCAAACCCATTCCTCGACGCCTGCAGCTGAAGCCTGAACATGTGGCGTACATGGAAGATCCGGTCTCATTCACTCCTGCCAGGTGAGCCGTATCCATGTCGATTTGAGGCGCCGATTGGCTAACATCTCACAGATTCAACACCGGTGTCAATGAGGCCGAGAAGACGATCGTCACCTCTACCGGCAAATACGTTATCACATGTGAGCCTTTCGCGATCACTACGGATGCCACTAGCCAGCCGTCTGACTCTCGCAATTTGTAGGGAACTTCCGTCGTCTCAAACAAGGACGAACAGATGATTACCAAATCAAAGTGAGCCCATCAATCCATCGTTGGTCCCAAGCACGAGCTAAAATTGCCTATCTTTAGCAATACGATTCTCGTGTTGTCGCGGACAATTTCAAGTTCGGGGCCGATAAGAATATCATTGTCGCTCTTGAACATAACGTCCTCATGGCCAACAAGAAAGAGCTTGCTAAAGTAAGTCTCATATATATGCTTGCTCACCGTTATCGGCAGATCTCTTTACTGATATATGGACGTAGCCTACTCGTTCGTCGCTCGCTCCGCATGCGAACCTTTCCACTCCAACGCGGAAGATACGCCAGTCTCACAGTGATATCGTCGATAGTCCTTACTAACCTTATAATGATGTGCTGGATGATATGTACCTCTATATGTATGTGTATGACTTATCTCCCTGAATAAATGCATATGTGGTCCATCAGCAGTTGCAATCACATCTCTCGAGCGTAGGCCCTATCAAGTCACATGGTTCACGACTCAGTTCTTTTGTTCGCGTAGGCCTGTCATATTTTCGGTTCTTTGCTTTACGTGTGAGATGTCTTCACATGTAATGGTAACCGTGCAATTTCTTGCCCTGCTCGTCGCGTCCCGGCCTCTGAAACATACAATACTCTTACATGGATCGGGGATCGGGGAGTATATACCGAAAACGATTGCGTTAACGCCAGCAGATCCAGTTGACCTTTCTGAATCATGCTTTTTCACCCTCACTTTTGCTTGAATCTGGTTGGTTTCCTTGAGAAAGTAGTTAGCATACTATGTGTTCGAGTGAGATGTTGTTGATGTCAAGGCTAACCTTTCGCCAGGCTGAGGGCATCTCTCATTCACATAGATTGGTTTCCCTTTTCTGAGAGGGAATGCAATGGCACTGGCACCAGCATTGAGAATGGGGAAGGAAGAGTTGTCCATCAAGCTCAATCTGAGGTTGTTGAGAAACAGCCTGAACCATACTGCTTTTTAGGTCGCATCCACTAGAACCATGTATCTGGTTCCGGTTGTGAACAAGACCACAGTAAGCTATCTTCTTAGAGTATTCCAAGTACCAACATCATCATTGGCTGTCAAGATATACATGTTGGAAAATTCTTGTGCCGGAGGCTTCTCCTCAGCTGCTAATAAGTGTGGACAGAGAGTTTTATGCAAAACTGCCATGTCACCTCAATCAAAAAAGGGTATCTAGATGTGCAGCAACCTTCAACGTTGCATACCTTGCACCGCTGACATCAATGGTGCACACAGAAGCGAAGGAAATGGCTGACTGGGCAGGAGTCTTTCAGCAATCTGGTTTTTCAGCCTAAGTTCTCTATCATAGCACACAACACCATTGGATATATGTCTGGAAACTTCTGGAGGACCTTTGGACGTCACCTACGCACCACTTGCTTGACCAACAATCAGAGAGGCTTGAGTCTGAGTCAACCAACCGAATTGAGGAAGTCAATACAAGTCTTCCTTCAACCATCCTCGATTGAAGTCGATATGTATGCTCCAGACGGAATTCTTTGAGTAACATTGAGTAACATAAAGTAACATAGAGATCCCTGGAGCTAGAGAATGTCTTTCCATGGTGTTGTACGCTGACACATCAGATCCGCATCATCTTTCCTGACGGCTATGATATTATTCAGGAGAGATTAAAACAGCGGGATGTTTGCTTCGAGCGTCTGTCGGATTGTACTGTCGGAGGGTTAGTGAGAAGCCAAGTCGACTAAAATAAGCAGATGCTTTTGGATCACGCAGCGCACTAGGTCAACCCGGCACCATCATCACACTTGTTGACTCTCTCGATAGCTTTGTCCGAACCCCAAACAGCCTTGTAAAATTCCAGATCTAGTACAAAAACAATGGATATCATATTTTGTATTGCATGGTATCAGAAGATATGTCTGGGAGTACTCAATAGTTCTCCAAATGACTTGACGGGCTCACAATCGGACAAGGGAACAAACTTTGATGTCTTCTTGAAAGTCCCAATGGGCGAGTCACTGTTGGGGATGATAAATTCAAGAAGCAGATCATGTCATCTAGTGAAGCTAGAGATAATGGAAGAGAAATGACAGACAGCACTATATATGTCAAAGGCTGTATGTCGCCCTGATGAGTTATTGCCACACTCAGTTACTCGACAGATTTCAAAGGGAACTCCTGGAATTGCTCAAAATCATGGATGATAGGACACAAAGTCAGTTGTTTTGTACTGATTACGAGTTGTTGTAATGCTATCTAGTATTGGGCAAAACTTTACTCTGATAGTGTTGTATGGTGGATGCATATCAATCACAATCACGAATTTTTGATGGAATACTTGCATTTCATTGCCTAATTCTCTTTAATTTTCAGGATAAAGTTTGTACTATCCAGTATTTTCCCACAACCATTCACATCGGTATCCACACAAAAAAATCATAGTCTATCAACACACAGATAGCTGCAGCATTTGTTTGGTTGCACTGCCTATTCAAACATTGGTATAGCATGTAATGTGACCTTGGTGTCTACAAGATTTCCAAGAATCTCTGTGTCAAACACAGTGAGAAGAAATACAAGTTGTAGCAGTTGGGCGGAGTTTCCCTCTGGGATTATTGAGGTCCTTCCTGGGATTCAGTGTTCTAACAGAAATGGCATTACAGAATGTGCTGGACACAGAGAAGCATGTCAAGTGCACTCATCAAGCAGTGGTAAATCACAAGCAGCATTGTGGGACTCATCTGGACAGTAGCCAACTGATTGTCCATCAACAGACATTGATAGTTTGGAAGCCTCCCTTCTGTCATTCCAACATGAAAGCAGGGGTTGTCACAATTTTGGATGAGTCTTTGTGATTGTAGCCATTTGCACAGCCACTTGTTGAAGCAATACAGTGATTGTGTGTGTGTGTGTGTGTGTGTGTGTGTGTGTGTGTGTGTGTGTGTGTGTGTGTGTGTGTTTTCCTTTTTTCTGGCCAGTAATACATCTAATATTGCGGGTGCATGCATACCTTCAGTGGGCAGTCCTTGCTGTCCTTCTATCAACAACTTGCCAGACCTTGTCTTTGTCCAATTTGGGCAGATTCATCTCCAATCTAAAGTGCTGAGCTGCCTGACAAGTCAATGTCTGATCGAGTTGGTGATCCAGTAGACATGCTCATTGGCATCAGTATGCTGTCTGTCATCAAGGGGCAGTCTGCAATGATGGGTCAGTGATTTATCATAGCCATCGTCTCAGGCTTGTACTCTTACAACCGTATTGAATAGAGTGTAGTGCACCTAGCTATATATATTGGAATGGTGAGCTGACCTACCAAGAGCCAAAATGCAAGCCTCATGTCACGACCCGACACGTGTCAAGCACGTACCCGCACATCGTGTCATGACAGCGTAATTCCAGCCAATCATCAACACCGGTAATCCAACACCGGTAATCCAACACCGATAATCCTACATCGGTAATCCTACATCGGTAATCCCATTCTCAGGTAAACCGGTGGCAAATGGAAAGGTATATAAGGAGCCGACTTCCATAGCCTTTTGTAGATGTCCCCCCATCGATGAAATATCATAAGTCACTCTCAATTGACCTCTTCTACACACATTCACACACACATTCCTTTCGCAACTCCACTGTCGTCGCTCATTGTCCCGCTACCTATAGGACATTCTAGTTTTAGCATCATTATCATCGTCCACTGCGCTTCTAGTCTCCCTGTAGTTCGGTCGTAACACCCCATGTGTTGAGAGAAAGACTCATCCAGCACAAAATAGATTGTAGGTCGTGTTTATCGAATGTCGGACCATCAGTCTGCTGAGTATCAAACAGCAGCATGTGAGGTGAGTAGTACATTCTCTTGTTATATCACTGCTCAGATTTGAAACATCATCAATCTGCAAGAATGTCACCATGCAGAGTGGAAACATAGTTGGTAAAATCAATTTGTTGATAGCCAAGCAAGCAGATGCTGTGACGTTCAGGTTTTGTTGAATTTATGGATCTGGACAATGAACAACCTTGCAGCATGTCAGTACAAACAGACGAGACCCCTTTTTTCACAAACTTCACAACTGGGGAATCTCCCTGGGTTTCATTTGAAGCACCATGAACACTTGGAGACCATTGGCAGGACGAAGAAATGGAAGTGTTGCTGCTGTATAGCCTATGTTTCTTTTTTGAAACTCCTACTCATAAATATCATACGCTGTCCTGAAGCTGTCACGGTTTTACTCTGCCGCATTTTCAAAAGACGAATGTTGCATCAGAGAGATTGACCAGAATGAAACAAGTTTGATTGTTGTCACACGTGTGGATTCCCACAAGGTTCATTAAGCAGTCTGGATCGGCTTTCTCTTCGAGGATTCAGCTTGACCAGCACTTATCACTGCTCCTGAACATTGTCAAGTGTATGGTCAGATGACAAGGTATGACATGATCGTCATCAAGTAGACATTCATGTGCATTCATGCATCGCCATACGGAAAATCGAGCATATCTGAGTCTAAATAACTGGTGCTTTTGGCGACAGAATCGTGTTCTAAATACTCATTGAGCCGCCTGACAGACTCAAGGTCACCCATTCTCTTGTATCAGAAGCATCCATGAACTGTTGTTGGGCAGCGACCTCACACGTGAAGGTCATACGTGGTATATATACATTCCCGTCGAGGAACTTTTTTGCGCTCCATAGTTCTTGTGTTTCGACCCTGTTGTAATTGGGAACAAGATTGACATAGTTCAGCATAGTACAGCAGATGCATTTATGTGACCCCACTTAGTGGACAGTCCAGCCGTTGTGACATTTAGCAACCGACGCGAGATCTTCCAGGCACTAGCGCAGTCCCACAGGGTCACAGTCAGGTTCAAAAAGTCATATCCAACGACTCTATCCAGATCCAATAGTCGGGGACCCCTAGTGGATTGACAGAGATTACGGAAACTGCACGCACAATTAAGTGCATGAGATCTAGCTTCTTTTCCTCAAGTCAGGGTATCTACTGGAGGACGGTTGCTTTGGTGGCTAGCTGCAATGCGCCATCAGCTGGCCTTGCACCAGTCGTAGTTACTCCTGACGTAATATGTATGAGCTTAAGTACGCTTGGACAGTTCGCAGGGATGTACAGTTTGCAGGGATGTCCATGGATAGTGAACAAAGAGAGAAGCGTTTTACTTCACGACTTCACGGGCATTTGCCCCCTGAAGTTGGATCCCGTAGCTCAAATTATTTTTGTCACGCAGAGCGTAATCATTGAACAAGTAACTGCTCAAGTTCCGGCGCAACGGCGCAGAGCAGGGTTTCTATATATAGCGAGAGTCTCAATGGCTCTTGAGAACTTTGCTCGCACGATGACTGTCTCGAGCACCTTTGCCTCTCGCCTTGGGACGTTTACGCGCGAGGACATGGCGAAGAAGCGCACCATTGGGTAGCATAACGCACAAATACACGTCAAACGCAACATGTTTTCTCTCGCAAGCTGTCGTCACTCAACGCGCAAGCTCTATGAGATCCTCCGGAAGCCTGAGTTGCGGACTGACTGTGAATGGTGTGTGTGGGGAGGGGGGGGGTTCACCCACCCGAAGATTGGTTTCGTTATTCGCGAACATGCTCTGACACAAACGCTCAGGCTGCGAATTCGTCCGAATGTAAGGCGAGAGGCACTTCAAGGGCGTCCCCTCTTGCCCCATTCACCCAGACGACTTGACCCCGGTACAAAGGTTGACGTGATTCATGGAAAGAATTACAAACGAAGTATCAAAGTTGGGAGCGAGATCACTTCACTGCCCCGAACGTATCGAACATTCAAAGCATCTGGAGCATACCATAAATGTTTGCAAACATGACCTACCTACATGCTTCTCGTTAGAACGGACGAGGCTTCGAAATTTTAATGTAGCAGGTGGACTAATATGCGTAGTACAACCTATTCTCCTCGTCTGATTGCTGGAGCCTTCTGTCGGGTACCGAATACCCACCCGAGGATTTCAGCATTAGTCGAGTAGGCCCCCGTCGCGAACAAGGAACAGGCGATGTATCGAGCGGTGGTGTTGAGCGTGTTTTCGGCGATGATGAATCCGACAAGAGCGGCCAGCATACCCCCGGTGATATGCCACGTTCGTTTGTTAAATCGACCCGAAAGGTATCCAAGCAGAATGGCGAACCCGTCTGATACCAGATGGGGCGGGCCGGTGAGAACAAGTGTGATGGTGGTGGAGAAACCAAGCGTTTTTACACAGTCGGGAAGAACGAGTTGAAACCACAGGCGGCCAAGTGGAGATTTTGAAGAACGATCAACAGCCACTGTCGCTTGTCGATGAGGGCCTGCATATACCCAGAAATCGCACCTTTCGATCCTTAAAGCCCAACGGTATCCCTATTCATTTGAGCTTGAGCCAACTGTCGCTCGTCGGGGGTCAACCATTGGGTGGTTAGAGTATGATCAGTCAACATCCAAAGTGCCACTATGACGATGAAGAAGGTTACGATCCCAAGGATAATGAATAGACATCGCCAGCTACACTTGGCGAGGAGGTTTATAACCCGGATATGATCAGCAGGGATCGACAGAGTCATCACGGAGAGAACATTACTTACCCTTCAAGATCATGCTTCCCAGACAAGGTGGATAAAGTCGCCGCAGAGATCAAACCAGCAAAGCACGTCGCAAGAATTTTGGCCGAACACAATATGCCGATTCGAGTCGCAATCTCTCGGCCGCATATAGAAGAGACTGAGGAGAGATACAGCCCCGGGATAGAAAGGTGCCTCCGCAAATCCTAAGGGAAGGCGGACAGCCAGGAGACCATGATAGTTGTGCTCCGCTCCCGTTGCCGCAGGCACAGCTGCCCAGGCCATCATCCAACAAGACATCCACACTGAAGGTCTGTCCTTTCTGGTCAACATGAGCATGTTCGAAGGAATCTGAATGAGAGTTGTCGCCAGCCTAGAGAACGGAGACACAAAGGTTGAACTGGTCACCCTTCAAGCCGAGGTTTTTTTCTAGGTTGATGTATCCAGCATTGGTGATCGCGTTGTGATACGTCTTGTTCATGTATCGAGCTTTCGAACCGGCTTTTTCTCCTCGGGAGAGTAACCGAGTTGAATACCGGATTGGTCCACATCGTTTGCCTCTCGTTGGACTTCTCCGTCGGTGAAGCCCTCCTCGACATGCTCTATGTCGACTTTGCTGATGGAATTGGCTCGGCTGTGCACGATGACACCTCCGGCCGGGGCATAAACGACGTTGGAGGCTAAGTGCGGCTCGACAGTATGTTGTGACATCTTTGCGCAGATTTGCTAGGAGATGAAAGCTCAATCGTTCAGATGAGGATGTCGGTTATATGTTCTCGGTTCCACGGGTCCCCCTGGGGAGTCTAGAGGCGCCGCAGCCTCAGCTTGAGGCTGTATGGCATCCGGTGGGCTAGTGATGAAACGACCCGTGTGAGCAGAATGGATGGTTGCAGCCGCCAAAACGAGTCTGATTGTCGCTGATCTACATGGGAGAGCAGACGTTCTGCCCTAAGGTGCGAAGATGGGGCCGAAGGCGGAGGGCGTGGGCTGTGTGAGATAATGAATCCGAGGTGGCGGAAGCTCCGTCCATCTCATCGAAATGGAAGTTGTGGTGCCCGTAGCTTTTACAAGGGAGTACGCGCTCGAAAGGTCGGATGGCTGCAGCTGTTGATTTCGGTGATAGCTAGAAGTACCAGTCGGGATCACTTTTATCAGCCGATCGATCAGGCAAGGAAGCAGGCTTCCGTGTCCGAGATAGAACCCTCAAGCGGCCGAATCGGCCGGTCTGACGGGGTGGTCAATTTTGATAACATACGACACGGAAGCTTACATCCGAGCGGATCCCGATTAGGTGATTTTCAACACAGCCTCTCCGGCTTACGTGGATGGATTGAGCTGGCACTATATAAGAGAGAGCACCCGGACGGAATACGAGGGAAGGTACATTGTGCTCAAGTTCCAGATAAGACACTCAGTAGAAAGATCTTCTCGCTACAAAATCATAAACTTCACAAGTTAATCTTTCCAACTAAATCACCCCAAGATCACGGCCAACGGCAGTTCCGGGACTTACCAAATCACCAACCCTCGAGGCCAAGTGGGTTTTGACATGTCTGGTCTCACTCCCGCCCCTGTCACACCGTTCAATGAGGATGGATCCATCGACTACGAGGCGATCCATCGCCTCGCTCAATCGGAGGCGTAAATGGCCTTGTCGTTTTTGACCACGCTGGTGAAGTCACCTTTCCTACCGAGGAGGAGCAGGTGGACGTCATCAGGGCCTTTGTGAAGTCGGTGGACAACGAAATCCCTATCATGGCCGGCATCACTCGAGAAGGTCACATGGTCGCCGATCTCGAAGCTAAGCGAGCCAAAGAAGCTGGTGCCGCAGTCGGTCTCCTATACCCCTCTCATGGCTGGCCCCGATCTGGCTATCAGAAGGGGGCAGCCCAAGCCCGATGCAAGGAAGCTTATGAGGCTTCCGAAATACCACTCATTCTATTCCAACACGATGATGCGACCAAGTGCACCTACAGTACACCTTCAGACTCAGCTTGATGTCCTAGCTCAGCCCGGTGTCTTCGCCACGAAGAACGGTGTGCGAAACATGCGACGATGGGACACCGAAATTCCTCCGATCAGAGGAACGACCCGATAGCTATATCCTGTCCTGTCACGATCAGTATCTGCTCCACTCCTCATTCGACATTGATAGTTTCCTCGTCGGTCACGGCAACATCGCCTCCGAGGCCCTCCTTGAACTCATCGTTGCGGGCAAAGCCCACAACTATCCTCGGGTTTGGGCCATTCATGACAAGCTCCTCTCTGTCACCAAGGCTGTATACCATGGAGGCTCCTACATGGAGGGTACGGTCGCTCTCAAGCACGCATTGGTCGCTCGGGACATCTTGAGCCATGCGACGATACGGGGCACTTTCCTGCCCCTCGAGCATGGTGCGGAGAAGGAGATCCATTCATGAAGCCATTCAGTCCGCTCAGCTCCTTAGAGTTGCATAGGTGTACGGATTGACACATTTGGAGAACATCTAGAGGTTGACGCTGAATACATATCAGCGATGTATATAGCTTTGTCTCATGTATGCATGCCAAAGCAGGCCGCGATGTGATTGAATTGGATACTGGATACTGGATACCATTGCGCTCATCGTTGAGCACGATTCCGAAAATACGGAAACTCGGATGCATGCTTCCGATGACGTTATAGTTGAACCCTGTTTTCCGCTTCCATTTTGAGCGGGCTGTTGCTTTATCTTTGGAAAAAAGATACATTTATTCTCGAACACAGAGTCTCAAAGGGGGCCACACGAAAACGACAACTCGCCAGATCGATCTTGCAAGTAAGTCAACGCACGATTCCCAAGGCGTCTATGAAATCGCTCATGTCCAGGTCAGCCGGCCGCTTGATTTTGGTGCTTTGTGCCTAGCTTTGCAGCCATCAATTCGATGTCGTCCCTCGATGGAACACCACTCCTTCACGGCTCGGCTGGCATATCCCTTCATTCCAGCACGCGACATTGTTCGCTCTTTGGCACCGCTGCTTCAAGGTATCTCACAACGACGGAAGTGACGCGTCTCACCCAGTCATATGGAAGATCCGGGGGGCTCGTCCAGAAACCCGGGCAAGACCCGGGCAAAAACAATATCGGCTGTTGGAGCTAGAGCCAAAGGGATCGTCAGACAGGAAGCTGGGCCGGACACAGACTCCAAGGATGGCAAGAAGCTCTCTGATCAAGCATATAATGACCGATGGGTCTTCCGAAAGATCGGTCGGGCGAGACGGTTGGCGCATGAGACGGTGAGCGCATGCCTATACCATCTATTGCTGGACCAGCTCGAAGTCCCGGACAACAGACCCTAATCGCATATGTGGTGTTAGTTCACAGGTGCTCCATCCAAACCGAAGCGTTGTCGATCATCAGAGGACAAACGTCAAAGAATAGAAACCAGTTGCGACAGCTGCAAGAGGTGAGAGACACGCTGCGTTCAGACGCGCGGCATCGACCAAGACTGCAATACATGTCGGCAACGGAACGCCCCCCTGCGATACGACTCTGCTAAGAAAGCAGCGTGTGTATATGAGCGCGGAGTCCCTGGACGTCAGTTACTCTACAGTCATGGCTATTCTTGGTGCACTATATGCTGACAGGCCCTCAAACAGATTGGAGAGTATCATGCAGCTTGCCAAAGACATCGGAGTCGACGATTCTACCAACAGGAAAGAGGATGTCACTCAGGACGCCTCCGACATGTCGCCAATGACTGAGATAGCGCTTGGGGATCGATCCCATCTCTCATCGGCACCGGCGAAAGGATCCCTCGCGGTCACTGATGAGGCCAAAGATCGCGGTACGACAAATTTCAAAATCCTCGCAGGCAGACTCTTGCCTGCACCAATGAGCGGCTTCCATTACGTCGGCCCCGCTAGCTCTATATGTCTTGCGTTTGCGATCGCGGTCCGCCAACTCGTAGGCCAAACCGATCTTATCCGCATGACGATCAGTGACGGTGATCTTTTTGAAAGGATAATCAAAGCGGCAGAGCTCACGGCGTTCAGTGTCTCCCAAGCTCTGGAAGCAAGGATCGCAGGACATCTGTTCAGCAATGCGGTGAATGACGAGGATACGATATCTGCGGCCGTCGATTTCGAGGTCCCATCATACGTACCTGCTACAGGCGCGCTGCCAGGAGGAGGTAGAACGTATGTACAGTATATCGTCACACCCAGAAGCATGCTACGAAATGGACGCTGGCGAGCGCTATTACCCTCTAGAGAGATCACAAATTGACTCGTTCAAGCTTTTTTCGACCGCGTCCATCCGAATTATGCGACCTTCCACCGGGCGACGTTTCAGATGGTTTACGACTTGATCTGGTGGAGCCACCCCGATGTCTCCGATGCTTCGGATCCTGGCTGGATCTGTTCCCTTATTTTGATCCTAGTTTTGGGCGCTCTGGGGCTCGAGTCGGACGGTTTTGCTGGCCCAAGTGAGATACGATAGCGATACCTTACAATAGTCCTTCGGGACGGCCTGCCAAAGCTGTCCGTCACAGCGAGCGTCCCCAACGTCCAAGCACTTATGCTTCTGGCACTATACCAGCATAATGCTGGAGAACGTAATGGCGCTTGGATGCTGATCGGATAAGCTGGCAGATCGGCAGTAGCAATGGGAATGCACCGAGATGGCGATAAGTCGAATTTGGAACCGGTTGATCGCAACACCCGCCGGCCCGTTGTATACTTTCGAGCAAACCCTCTCCTTTCCCTTGGGGCTCCCATCAGCAATCGACATCTTCGACCGGACAGCTCGACTTTCAAAAGAGGGCTTTGCCGACGAGCGAGAGTTACTTCTTGGCCACTTTGCACATCAGGCACTCTTAGCGGAGTTGACGATACTTGTCAAGCGATTTGCCGCTTTTCTATCCGTGTGATATGACAAGCCCGATATCGAGGCCAACATACAGAGCCAACATATAGACGACGTAGAACCGATCGGAAGCGATCTCGACCTGTAGCGATACGCGCTTCCCCGACATCTCCTCCCGCAAGCCTACTTTTCAAGCGCACAACATCGTCGCGCCGTACTTCTCCTCCATGTGCACTACGATTTTGGACCGAGCGTTCCTTCTATGCCGTGTCAGTGACGAGATCGATCAAGCAACAACTTCCAAGACGCCGTTACACAAGTCCCGTCCTGCAAGCGGACATGGCAATCAAATCCGCCAAGTTTTCCATTGACAACATACATTTTCTGGCTGCTCACTGGAAGGGCAAGTGTGGATCGATCTCTTCTTCGTCCACCACGCAACCTTCATGCTTGCTCTGCCTTTTCTTTCTTGCTCGGCTGCCCTCAATCCTCAGTATCAAGCTGATCGCCGAGCTGTCAGCGACATGCTGTCGGACTGTCAGAAAATTCATGTCGCACTGACATACCGAATCCTGCTCAACATAGCAATGCAGCTGGCCTATATTATTGGCATGGGCCCTGACATTGCTCCTCAAATTCCTCTTCAGGCAAAGGAGGGGTTCGATGGGAAGCTCGGAGGAGTCGCCTCCTTCGATTCCCTCAATCCTGCTGCCAGCTCTGGCCAACCATATGCGCCAGCTTTATCAAGCAATACTACCGCTCAACCTCTTCTGCCCTGGGACCAACTGTTCGGCCCCCTACCTTCTCGTCAGAGCTCGCCCCAAGGCGTGTTCGCAGATTTGTACAATTACGGATTGGATGGCAACTCATCTAGCGAAGGTCCGTGGGATTACTTCCATCTGGTTGACTCGACAAACAACGATACAATACTCGACCTGCCTACCAATTCATTCAACCTTTGATCCCCGCCTCGAACCCACCCTTAACTTGCGACACCACCAGGAGTATTTTGGCTATCCAGGCTCGTTTATGGCGTGCGGTTTGATGCAATCGGGCTCAATCTGATCCCTGCCGCCGCAAGGTTCAGTGGTCGGCAGCCATGAACAAGCGAAACCACCCGTACAGGACAGTCATTCACACGGGGCACGACCAGAGCATAGGGAAACAGCCAGTGATTGTAAACACTCTCTTGTGCTAAATCGAACCTCGTTGAGCACGAACGGCATTTGACAGTGATGGCTCAGAAGTATCAGTCGTGCGAGGCATCGATGGCAGCCCGTGTGGTCTGGGGAGCCGATATCGCCATGATAGCCGCAGGATCGCACAAGTCCCCATCGCTATGATTGGGTCCCGATTCGGCGAAAAGTATCGTGGGAGAATCTACGCTCAGTCTCAGATCAACGGACGTCTGGAAGACGACGAGTATGGGGCGGATGGAACATTGGGAATGGCCGTTCGGCATGTACGAGTGAAGGCGGGAATTGGAAGTTTTCGAGGGCGGTAAGACGGCCGAAAGAGGCGGGGATACCTGGACGAGGTCATGGATAACTCTCTGACCCGTCAGCAAGGATATACAGACGAGGCTCAGAGACATCGCACCGAAAGTTGTCGTAGGCTCTGCTTTGTCTGGCTTTATATGGTCAATCTTCGCAGGACACATGCATACGGGTCTTTTCGGGATGGTGACGAGCGGGAGGTCGGAGAGTGGAAACCAACTACGCTGTCCGCGGCGAACTAAAGCGCAAGGTCATTCATTGCTCAGGAAGTACTTTGCAGAGGCGAAGGTGAGTCAGCGACGTAAGGGTAACCCAACATGTGAATGAGCAACCCCGGCTTGCTGGTGTCAAACGGGTGAGTAAAGGAATGATCTAGTTGAACGCATTGAGCTGATACATTCCTATATTCGCGTTTCATTGGTATGGGCATACGGGAAGGGGTATATATAGTCATTAATCTTGGCGTTACAGCAACGAGACTTAGGCAGATCGTTTCCGGTTGAAAGTCTCTGAGGGAGACACAGAAGACTCTTCAGGTCTACGGCGGTTCGATCGAGCGTTGGATTGAAGGGTAAGATTTACAGCATCTGAGAACAGGTCGGATTGGCCTCGAGAAGAGGTAGGAGTCGCAGATGGGGAGGGCATAGCGCCCGAGGACTCAGAGGTCAAGTTGGGCGATTTAAACTCCGATGTTTGCGAAGACCCTGACGAACGTCGGGTACCAATCGTTGGCCTGTGAATTCTGAGTCAGGAGCCATTGCATAGATGAAGCGAAGAGCACTGCAGTTGAGGAAAACAGATCTCGCACACCAGCGTAACGAGAACGATGAGAGTCAACGAACACTCACGACATACTAGCCCCCCAGACATCTCCAGTGGCACCAAGCGTATGTCGATGGTTGAGTTTGGAGGGCCGCCACCCCAATCTGTGCATGGCGAGCTGATCTCCTCTCGAGGCTGCTCTGAATAACCTTGCTCTCTCTTTGGGATCCATCTCCACGGGGACTTCTTGCGCACCAGGGGACTGATTTGAACCAGAACGTGATGATGAGACTGTCGACGACCTTGAATTGATCGTGAAAGACCTGGCACGAGCCGATGTAAAAGACCCATGAGGCGCCAGGGCTGAATCGGTATTTCTTATCCGCGGGCTCCTATTTGACCTTCTCGCAGAGCTAAAGGTTCCGGAGTCGGACGCTGCCTTTGGAGGGGGTCCATGATCGCTGGGAGTGCGAGGCGCGGATGGAGGATTTTGGGCATCGTTGTAGCCAGAGGCCGAGGACACGACATGATTGGGATAAGGGGGAAAGTACGATTGACTGCATTCGCTTGAGTCATCTGGAATAGGAGGGCTGACCATGAGCTCGCTCAGGCTCAGAAGTGTGGGAGATTGATAGATTTTTGATGGCAGAGAAGATTTTCTAACAAGCGATGGGCGATCTTGTTGGCCATAGCCAGTGGGCAATGGGGTCAGTTGATCGTTGACTTCGGCTGAGGACGCTGAAGCGCTACTTGACGGGGCGTATTTACTGGCCGGAGATGTGGGTCGATCCGAGAATGAGCTGACCACTGGGGTATCTGCAAATCGCTTCTTCTTCGATGGCAAAGACAGGCCTTGCATGGCCGCCTGCAGGGCTTCATCCTGGTCTAAAGACGAGGCTAATGGAATTATGCGAGACAAAGTCAGTGCCGATGCAACGCGAGTGCTGCAGAGAAAAAGACGAAAAGCGATTGTGAGACAAGGGAGACTAACCTGTCGAGTGTGAGGTGGAGGGCTGCGCGTGCTGTAGATCATCTCGATCATCATGCTCCGGCGATGACACGTCCTTTGCGCCCATCCCCCCCGACTTGGAAATAGGCGAATACGAAAGGCTGCTTCCGTGTCAAAGAAATGAGACGAAATCAAGTATCGTTTTATATCCAAGGTTGGCATAATGTCAAGAGGCAAAAGCTGAGTTGAAGGGATATATATATATGTATGTATGCGGTGTATGTGGCCTTTGTACCTGTTTGGCTCGATGGAGGGGAACGGGGTGACTATCGGGAGCGATTCTCGGCATCTGGTGCACTTTTTCAACACGAAACCAACTGCGGCGGCCAGTCGCTCATCGGACCAAGGCGGGAAACCTGATAATTACGTGAATGCGTATCGTGTCCGTCCGTGGTTTGGACCCATTTCAATACCGCTCTCCACCATGCATGCACTACTGATTTGATCCCAGTCACCAGCAAGTCGTCCCATCAATGGCGACGACGGCAACAGCAGGTAGCATTGACCAGTGGCATCTCGTAAGGATCAAAATGGAAAGTATTCATTCAAGGCATATACGGTAGAGGAAATAAGGGAGATGGAAACTTGTGTATCTTCACCCAAAGGAAAGAGAGAGAGGTAAGGTGAGCCGTGTCGGCACCATGGCATCCAGAAGGAGTTTGAAGATTGAGCGTACAAAGGTCGTGCGGGCTTCGGCAATAGGCGACTTAAGTCTTCCTCTTGAGGTTGGTGGAGAGCTGCAAAATTCTCTGTCATCAGCAGATTATTCGCGTACGAGGTTGCTCGAGATGCCCGGCTTACCCATTCAAGACCTTCGTAGAGACCATCACCGGAAGTAGCACAGGCGGCCTGGATGTACCACGATCGCTGTCGGAGAGAGTGAAGACCAAGCTTGTCGGTGATTTCGGCGGCGTTCATCGCGTTGGGCAAGTCCTACAGAGAAAAACACGCGAACCCTCTTAGCATATCATCGTAGGCAGAGAACCCGATAGACTGGAAAATCGACATACCTGCTTGTTGGCGAAAACCAAGAGCAGAGCATCCCTCAACTCGTCTTCACTGAGCATCCGTTGCACTATAACATAGACGTAAATAAAAAGAGGGGTCAGTCAGTGTAATTTTATGACACTTCTGCAAGACGCGTTCAATGGGCTGTTCACTCACGTTCCTCTCGAGCCTCGGTAATTCGCTCTCTGTCATTGGAGTCAACGACGAAGATGATACCCTGAGTGTTTTGGAAGTCTGTAGGGGGTTGTCAGCGGGACAGATAGTGTGAAAATGTTGTCAACGTACAATGCCTCCAAAGAGGTCGGATCTTGTCTTGACCTCCGACATCCCAGACGGTGAAGGAAATGTTCTTGTACTCGACAGTCTCGACGTTGAAGCCTAACAAGAGGGAGGACGAGAGTCAGTAAAAGGTCGCGTGCACGTCTTTGGAACGCGTAAAAAGTCGCGTCCAGCGAACGGAGACTTACCGATGGTGGGGATGGTGGTGACGATTTCACCAAGCTTGAGCTTGTACAGGATGGTGGTTTTACCGGCGGCATCGAGACCAACCATGAGGATTCCTGTTTCCAAAGATCAAAATGCGTATGGGTGTTAGTTTGGTCTAAGACCTGGATGACATGGATGATCGCGTGTATTGGATGATTAGACAAGCTCGAGGTGGGACCAGGGGTGATCGGGAGCCAGCATGACGACACGTACGCATCTCCTTCTTGCCGAAGAGGCCGTTGAGGAGCTTTGAGACTGAGAGACCCATGTTGATACGCGTCTTTTGAGAGTCAGTAGGGTGATGAGGATCTAGATGTTTGGTTTGACAGAGATGTATGTATGTGACAGCAATGTTGATAGGATATGATATGATATGAATCAGAGACGAGGCGAGGTGAGGCGAGACGTGGAGGAGTGAGTGGTGTTGGCGTGTTAGCTGTTAGCTCATGGAGGCGTGTGATAGAGAGGGTTATAGGATATAGGATATAGGGTCACTTATCCACTATCAGGGACAAAGCCCTCACCACCCGCTTCACCACCACCATAGCAGTCACCGTGTAACCCCGATGTGGCACATGTGGCACTCTGTCCCCTCGACCCCTAGACACCTAGACGCCTGATAAGCGGACAGTCCCGCTGTTTTGCAAAGGTTGAGCTATCAGCGGTGAGCGCCGCCTCTGACTAGATCGATATATGACGCACGCACGTGCGCTTGTGAACCCCTAAGGCCTAATCATGGCCCTTTGATCAATCTCAAGAGTAAGTCTATCTAATACATCATTACAATCGAATCTACCTCATGCCTGTCTCACTGAATCCCCAGCAACAGCAACAGCAATAGCAACAGCAACAGCAACAGCAACAGCAACAGCAACAGCAACAGCAACAGCAACAGCAATATCAACATCAACACCTCGACCACCTTCAACCACATTATCACATCATCTTTCGTACAAGCCTTGCCCTTCCTCATCGTTTCTCCCTCGTCAGCGATTATCTCTCAAGATGTCCACCTCGAACTCAATCACCGATTTCTTCTTTCACCCATTCTCGTCGGGTGCCCTCAAGCTGCTTCCGAAGCGAGGTGTGGGTATGAGAGCCAAAAGCAAGCGAGCGGACCGTATCCCAGACGAGTGAGTCATGTCCTCCATACAACATGGAGATGATATACGTGTCGCATTGATGAAGCTGATACGACGGACCGATCAGCCCTCAACGACCTCTCCTGACCGACTATCACTCTATCAACGACCCTACGATCAGGGTCAGGGTGCCCAGTAAGTGTCTTTGCGATCCCGTGTTTCTAGATATCGGATGGTCTGACCATCCAAATGAGCAGAAAAAGTCCCCACACCCGTTAAAGTTGAGGCGAAAGTCTGGTTCGCCAATGAAAGAACCTATATCTCGTATCTATCCATGGGGCTGTTGCTCTCCACTGTCGCTTCCGGCTTATTGTTCGGTGCGCGAGACCATCCAGCAAGGTGGTTCGCGTTTGGATACGCGTTAATGTGAGTGCAAGCGTAGGAAAGAACTTTGAGTTGACAGGAGCAGCTCGGCAGGTGTCTTGGTATACGGCTGGGCCATCTTCCAGCAACGATTGACGATGATTTCTGCAAGAGATTCAGGACGGTTCGGTGAGTTTGTTGATACTGTAAACAAGATGTGCAATTTGCTTAATGAACCGCCGATTTGATGGATAGACGTTCTCTGGGGTCCCATGTTTATCTGCGCTGCGCTCTTCATTGCCATTCTGGTCAACTTCGTCTTCCGATTGACCGAAGCCAGACGCGAAATCGGTGCAAATCCGCTGTCGTTCCAGAACGCGTGGTACCAAGCAGGAGTCAAGAGTAGCTGGCTCTAATCTAAACATGACATATTACAATCATATGCATTTCACGATGTATACCTTTACTTCACTGTCCAATCAATTCTCCAAGTTTTTAGGCGGCAGCTGTCTGCTTGTAATCCTGGATGTACACAAAAAGAAGCCTTGTCGTCAGCGACGCGATCGTTTTGGTATCGTCAGAGTGCACTCACGGCCATCTCGGCGTCAAGCTCTTCAGCGGTCTTCTTGGCCGGTCGGGGAGCTCGCCCCCCACGAGCAGTACCACGTCCACCTCGTCCTCCCCTTCCACCTCTAGGCTGATTAGCAGCGCTTCGAGCAGCGGGCTGAGGAGCAACTCGCGAGGCCAAAGACTGCGCCTGATTGGGGTCGATAGCAATCTCAACCTTCATGGGACGTTCTGATATGTGTGATGGGTTGAAAAGCGATGGTTAGTCTGACAGACATGATAGATCCCTGGCGGATCACTTGTACGCTTTGTTCGCTTCGACGCCGCGAATGACGAGGGTCCTCGCAGTTGAACGCAGTTGACGAAGAAAGCGAGAAGGGAAGAAATGCAGGACAACGACCAGAGGGAAGAACTAACGGTTGTCGATCATTCTGTTGTGGTCTGATCGAATTAGCTATGTGTCATTGGACCTTTGTGACTCACAAGTAGCATGGGCCTTGTTGGCATCTCCTCGCGTCTTGAACACCACAGTCGCGACTCCGGTGCTCTTGCCAGCAGAATTGTACGCCATCTGAACTGTTCTTACAGGTCCGACGGTAGATTGCATGAGATCCTGTGATTGGATCGATCAGCATGGGCTACAGGCGCGAGAGGCAACGGAAAGGCTCACTCTGACAGCGGCCTCAGTGACATCGGCCGGGAGGTTGCTGATGATGATCTTGATCGCATCGGCAGTCAAAGGCTTGGTAGCGGCGGGAGCCTGGGCGGCGGCCTTGGGTACGGCACCGGCGTAACGAGCCCTAGCAGAAGTGGGAGCAGAAGCTGCTCCGCCTCGTCGTCCACCACGTCTGGCCTTGGGCTTGGCTTGGATGATCTAACGGGACGAAAAGGAGGAAGAAAAGGAAATCATTGAGTTGAGCGAAAGCGCGTCTCGGCTTGCCGCGGACACAACGAGTTGAGGGAAATCGAACCGACCTCGTCGAGGGATTTGTCAATATCCATTATGTATGTTCGTTGATGTATGTGAGAAGGTGGTCGTTTGAGATTCAGATGACAGTCGGGCGATGATAGTGTGAGAGATTGATGATTGCTTGTAAAACAGGATGTGTGGAGAACAATGTTATCTGTTTGACGTGTCGTGAGGAAGAAGCTGGAATGGATGCATCAGTGAATGGTGGGTGGTACAGTGAGTGTGGCACTCGCTTGACCGGGATTAGTATATTCACGGTCAATAGTGCTGGGGTGGCTAAGTCGGCATGGCATTGGCAATGCAATGAAGCTTGTCTGGTCCTCCCTATTAAGTTATCTCTTGCCATCTAAAATCGCCCTGGTCTGGACCTTGTCATAGCAAGGGAATGGGAAATGGGATCAACATGGGACATGGGTCATGGCCATGGGACATGGGAGACATGGGATCAAGGGAAGCGCAAGTGCACAGGGAAGGAGGAGACGAGGAGAGGGAGAGGGAGAGGGAGAGGAGGGAGCACTTGCATCACCTGGATCACCTGCATCAGTGGCGTCTCCTTGTCCTGAGATGGTTATCGTTGCAGCTGCAGCGACATGACAACCCGAAATACAGTACGTGCATTCACATTGGACACACAGAGAAGAGGTCATGGGGCACAGGTATAGACAGAGTTATGAACGCAGCGTGCATAACAGAAAAATCACATGCGTCGTCTTGCTTCTCAATAAATCATTGACTCTCATTGCCATTGCCACCGCCACCGTGATCTAACGCGTTATGACGCACACCCGAAGAGGAGCGATTATCATTTCACTCAACTCGGCAATAACGTCTTTCCCATCTCGGTTCCATTTCCGTCGTCATCTTTGCGTGTGGCCATTACTCTTCACATCCTTTTCATCGCCCTAGTGCGTAGAACGGTTCGACTCTCAAACCCCAGTCGATCATCGGCGGTCATCTCATAGGAGGAGTCCGTCCAATGGTTTCTGCAAGACCACCCCCAACTCCGGCCAAGGGAAGGATTCCCTATCCTTCCGCTGCGACCTATACTCCTGGTGACGCCAATACCTCACCCGCCTACCTGGGCGCATCTGAACCGATACGCAAGACCACCTCGCGGGATTCAGATAGAGAGCGTCGGACACAAGGGCTAAAGACTTGGTGGAAGGGCTTTCGAGAACACGAGAAAGAGGAGGAAGAAGAGGCCCAGGCTGCGGGACCTGGTGTGTTTGGAGTCCCCTTGGCCCAATCCATCGAATATGCCTCGGTGCAAGTGTCCACAAGTGGACCTGATGGATCACTTTATGTCTGGGGGTATGTCCCGAATTTCTTTGGTTCTTCTTCCCGAAAATGGCATATCTAACGACCCCCTCCAGCGTCATTCCGGTAGTGGTAGCAAAATGTGGACTGTATCTCAAGGAGAACGCGACGTCTGTAGAGGGCACTTTTCGTATATCCGGCTCGGCTAAGAGGATGAGGGAGTTGCAGACGATCTTTGATACCCCACCAAAGGTGAGTCAGCTGCACATACAAGATGCGAGGGGCGGGAGAACTACTGACCGGGCTTCAACATAACAGTACGGCAAAAAGATTGACTGGCAAACATTACCATATACCACTCACGACGTTGCGACAATATTCAGACGGTGAGTGAGCTTGTCAGTATAAACAACGCTGACGTTTTCAGATTCCTTACCCAGATGCCCGTCAGTTCACCATTGTAGGGGTCGAACATTGTTGAGAGTCCGGTGCTGACGCTACAGCAGGAGTCGATCATTCCCTTTGACTTCTATAACGACTTCCGAAATATACTCTCCGCTCGTCTGTCCGGCGAATCATCCGAGGAAGAGACCATTGCCCAGTTCAAAAGCTTGATACAAGCACTGCCGCGGATCAATCTCTATCTGCTCCTATACGTTCTCGATCTGCTTAGCGTGTTTGCTCGTCATTCTGATCAGAACCTAATGACTGCCCCCAGTGAGTGGTTTGAAACTCGTCATGACAAGATGACTGCTGAAACGTCTTCCTTAGACCTCGCCTTGATCTTCCAACCTGGGATAATCTCTCACCCTTTGCACGCTATGCGACCGAAGGAACATGTCTTGTCCCAGCAAGTCCTCGAGTACCTCATCCAACACCAGGATCACTTTTTACTAGGCATGGAACTGGTAAGTCCATAATCGCATGGCCCATCATCATATGCTGATTAAATTACGGTAGAAACCCAAAACCAAGAAGCGGAGAGAGAAAGCGCCTACTAAACCTAAACCGCCTCCGCTCGTCAAAGCGGATTCCGACATGATGGTCCCGTCTGAGTCCGACGACGAAGTCCCAGAAGGCGGTTACTACGTGTTCGAAGGCCCTGTCAGACCCACCTCACCACCGCAACCGACATCGCCTGCTTCGCCTTCATCTCAAGTGTTGCCATCTATTGATGCGAGCTTGTTGCCCAACCCACCGGTCAGAACCACCAAGGCTCCTCCAGACCTCATGGAAATGTCCGAGTCGGACGAAGAGGCGCCACCGGGAGGCTGGGAAATCCGAACAGGGAATCCCCGAGCCGCTCTACTGGCCAGAGCACACGCCCGGGCGGCTCAGTCTGCTGAAGGCAGCGCAGCGCAAACGGCGGCCGGAGCATCGGGTAGCCTAGCAAGGAGGAAGACGGTCCCATCACGTAAACCAGGCGAGTTCATGAGAATACGACGAGTGACCAAGGAGGCTCCGTGATTTCTTCCTCCGTAACCGGTTTGGACTGGACAATTTTCTGTTGTACGATCCTTTGGTGTGATGATGTTATGTCCCATGTCTATGCATCGGTAATACGTGTCATGATACTGATTATATATATTCACATTAGCCCAATGAGAAGAGAGTGTATTGCTGAAAGATTTCTATGATGCCCATTTCAAGCTCCGCCGATCACTGGCTGCCCTGCTGAGATTATATTGAATCGCCTGTATAGCATTATCCACCCCATTCTCCGACCTAATCCGTTCCCCGATCCGACTCGCTTTTTCGATCATTGTGGTATCCGTTGTTGCTTTGATCAACGCAGAAGCGATGTCGTCCGCACGCAGTGAAGCTACTTTGAGACCGACACCGAGCTTTGTCACTCGGACCGACCAGAAGAATTGATCACTAGAGGACACCGTCAGCTGCTTGCGTTTTTCACGATCTCAATCCCACTCACCCGAACCAAGGCTTGATCAAAGTCGGTATGCCTGCTCTCAAACTCGCTCCGACTGTTCCAGCGCCTCCGTGATGGAGAGCCGCTTGCACTAGGGGAGACTGTCAGCGTTGATCCAATTCAGATTGGTGGCATAATCACGGATCGCACGTGAGAAAGCATCACTCACCTTTCGGGAAAAGCCATCCATGTGGTATCTTGTCGACTCCGAAACAGCTGGCGGGAAACTCTATGTCTTCACCTTCAGTCGCCGGATCGCCACTACGCGATGACCAACCCTTGGCAATGATGGCTCGCACACCGGCTTGAGGTGAGGGACATCAGTTTTCGCTTCTCTTTACCCGATCGACTTTGCCGGGAGACGACTCACCCTTCTCAACCGCCTGTATCACGCTCTTGGTCATTTCATTCGGACGAGGAACAACGATGGATCCAAACCCCTACGAGCGGATCGTCAGCCATGATAAATAGTTGTTTCGCATTCAACTCACAATATACACCAACGGCTTGCCATCCGCCTTGGCTTGCTGCATGAATCTGTCCAATTCCGGCGAGGGAGACCAATCGGTATCACTATCTTCGAGATTCCAGTATCCCGTGATGGATATGTCGTCGTGCCAATCAAGAGGTTTAGGTACAACGGCAGAACTGAAGTTGTACAGGAAAGGCACCTTGGTGACGGAAAGACTGGTCATATCGGTCGGCGGGAGACGGAGGTGCTTCTTCCTCCAACGATTGATTTGACCGGCTGTGGCTTTCCACATGATGTTGTCGAACAACACGTAAGTAGAGTAGTTGAAGCTGGGACCCATCTCAAATGCAGGAACCATGAAAGCATGCGGATACGCCGACGTTCGAGTCCATGGCATGGTGAACGCTCGGAAGTAAGGGATTTTCAACCCTTCGGCGATGTGTATTCCGGCCATTGTCGAAGGACTCTCGATCAGGACATCGGCATCCTGGCAAGCTGTCCACGAATCGTAGAGGACTAAAAGGAACGCGCGATGAGCGCACGTCTGCAGGTAGGAGATACCCGTGTCAAGTCATTTCCTGGCTGTCGGACACACTCACGATCGTCAAGCCATTTCCGGAAGCCACCGAGCGACTCTTTGAAGAAACCAGGTGAGAACATCTACAAACCATATCAGTACTGTACAAGGGGAAATCGCGGAGGGCAATAGAGAGTATGTCGGACCCACCTTGTGCTCTTGACTCAGTTTCATCAACATAGTAGGGTCACCGCCAGCCTGTCGATGCTGAATCCCGTAGCCTTCTACCCACGCTTTGAACTCGGCTGCCATGTCCGTCAGCACCAAGTACTATACAATGTGAAACTCACGATGAGTGACGATGACCACTTTGTGGCCATCCTGCTTCAACCGCAAACCAAGGGCGATATATGGCTGAACGTCTCCTCGTGATCCAATCGTGAGGCAGACGAATGTCCTGGGTGTGATCGTGAACTTCTTACCATTCGGTCGGTTGGCAACGAATGGCAGATACGTCACTGCTTCAGCCGATAAGGCGTTCGGTCTGTACATGTCTGCCTTCTTTGGCGCAAGAATATCGGCGGGATGGCTGTCGAGCGGTGGTGGCGCCAAACTGACTGGCGTGTCTGTCCTGACCAAAGAGGGGCTGACCAAAGAGGGGCTGTCGTCGAATAGGGGAGCTGGTGGCTTTTGGTCTGACAACAGACTCGGCGCGCGATCATGTCCATGCAGAGACGCGTTGACACGATTGACAACCTGACAAATTGTCAGCGAGATCCAACAATTCAGCATGAGACTCACCTCGTCGCGGAACTCAGCTTTCCAGAACTCGAACCGTAGGTCTCGATGGCCATGAATTTGGAGCGCCATTCCGTGGAATCCTACCCGTATAGCTGATGCAGCGACGGCGCTCTTTATGTCGTCCATATGGAAGCGATACTGCGTATCGAGGTCAGCTGATGCGCGGACTAATTTGTATTGCTACTAACCTTTATGTCCAGACCGACCGTGTTGCGGCGCCAGAAACACAGGTATTTGGAGCTCAGAATGATATGACCCCGCGCTGGAACGAATGCCGTGGCGACATAGCACCGTTTGACTGGAAAGATAGTCAGTAAAGAGAAATACTCCAGATAGTCAGTAGTAGGAGAAACGCTCCCGGCACTCACTCCATACAGGCTCGTCTTCCTTCAGACCAAAAACCTTGGCCGCTAGAGCGGCCTTCTCGGCCTTTCTCGTGTCTTGGATCAGTTTGTCCAGGCCAGTCTCCTCTTCCATCTCCTCTGACTCCAGTGAGGGTTGGGAATCGCTAGCCATCTCGATTGCTTCGTCTGTAGCAAGACAATCATGTCCAGCCACTTGGAAAACCACCTTCGGTATCTCGACTTCGGGCTTGTAGGTGTAAGCTGATGCCTTGGTCACTGCTGATTGGAAGATCTTGGTGAACCAGGCTTGTTCCTTGAACACGCCAATATTGAACCCAATTTCGTTGTGCCAATGACACACCCGTGCAGGATGAGCTTTCGCGTGTCCTGCTTCACGTCGAGCAGCTAGAAAGGGCGGCAGGGAGGTGTCGAGCCAGTGTGTTGATGATTGTCGACTGATGTCATGTTGCGATTTGGGGCTGGACGTTGACCTCTGGAGAGACGAGGACAAGCTCCTCGTCGGCGTGGTTGGCGTACCAGGTCCATATACAACGGGCGCGTCATCGCCTGCTAAATCACCTTGCGCCACAGACGGTTTCGTGCCATCCTCGATGTAGCCAACTTCTAGGCCGATCAAGGTGGCGAACGAATGGTAATCACTGATGCCCTTGATCCTCACGCGGTCGAGCGGGATGCAGTATCGTAGGGTGGACCAATCTTCGCCGACAGAGAGTCCAGCAGCAGTCCGCCATTTTGACTTTGCGATTCTGAACAGAGCACCTTCAAACGCCCGTCGCCATTGAATGGCAGATTGTTCGGTGTCGACAGTGAAATGAGTCTTTCGCAGACCAACTGGAGTATCGTACGTCACACTAAAGTCGCATGGGTGTAATGGGTCAAGAGGTTGATTTTCGTGTACCGCAGATACTGTGTGATTGGTGAGCACGTATCTCTCTGGACATCTGTGGAGAGTACTTACATAGCACACATCGAATCGGTCTGACAAGATCCTTGTCCTCCGCACTTGGGTACGTTGTGACCATTTCAGAGGTCAACTCCATCCATACTCGTTTTGTCGTCTTCAGAGGGCCCGGACGATGGATTGTCACGGGTCCAGCATAGATGATGTCCGGCTGAGCGGGTTGGTGTGATTCGGGGGCTGTATTTGACGACTCGCTAAACGTCTCGGAATCTGGCGGTATAATCGCGTGGAAAAGAAGTCGATGTGTCGTCAAGTGGATATTGCCCTGAGGAACATGATTAGCTCTAGGCTGCTAGGGGAAGAAACTTACAATCATCATAACACCCCTGACCAAGTCGTTAGCGCACATCTGACAGTTCATGAAACGCGACACTCACTTGAACAGACTACCTTTTGTATCCGCCAACATCCGTTCGGGCTCATCCCCTTCCATCAAATTGGCAATCTCGCCAAACTCCTCGACAATGGCCTTGATCTTGTCCGCATTTGATATGTCTGACACGCCTGCAGCGGCGGACCTGGACTTATCTGCTACATCATCATCGTCGTCTTCTTCCTCTTCTTCAGAGATCTGCTCCGGATCTGGAGAAAGTGCAGCTTCACCCGCGGCTCTCTTCTCTTTTGCTGAACGCCTGGCTTTTGGGCAAACCAGGTTGGATAGTGATAGAGCTGATATGGATCGTCAGCGGTAGGACTAAATGAAGCTCTGTTTTCAATACTGACCTGTGAATCGTGCACCGAGCGTGTTTCTCTCTTTTTCGGTCTGTTTCGCCCCCTGCTCCATCCACTTCTTATTCTGGGTTTCGCCGTCTTCCAACGCCAGTGTAGGCGTCCTTGGGGTTGTATCTTCTGATTCAGACGAGACTGCAGTTGAGTGCCCACTGATCTCGCTCAGATCATCATCGTCGCTGTCCGGTTCGCCTCCTCCTAATCCTGCGTCTGTATTCCTGCCCGCCATAGCCTTGAAGACATCGAAGAGTTGGGATGCGCAAGGCATGCCAGACCTGGTTACACTGGCAGCTGGGTCATCGGACGTGAGCGGTGGTATGGTTGGTAATTCGGTCACTGGTGTTGTTGGTTTGATTCGAGGTGAAGATGAAGGTGAGGAGAGAAGACTAGCCAGCTTTTTCGTTACTGCTGACATGATGAGCAAGGCTTTGAGGTGAAGAAGTCAAGGGCAACAATAGATGGCACTATCAGCGCTGACGAGGACACGTGCCGGAGAAGCGAGAGAGCCGGGCTGAATGGAAGTGACTAGATTGACCGTACTTGTCTTCTCGGTGTAGATCGATCAGGACTGTGTGTATATTCCAGTTCTAAGTGAGAAGAGGCGGATGACCGATGAAGAGCTACGTATGCGTCGATGAAAAGTGAATGAATGAAAGAAAGGATGAGCGTTGTGAATCGGTCTCAAGGTCTCGGTCAAGAAGCGTTCGTTATCTTGAAAACAGCTCAGCTCGTTGCCGAAGCTGATCATCATCATCATCATCATCACCACCATAATCGTAATCATAATCCTAATTTGTAATGAGATCGGCCATCGGTCTGCGGGCGGCGGTGAGGATTGCACCTATGGATAATGTCTTTCCTATATCTAATTAGTAATGCTCATTACGATTGGACCGGGTACACTCACCCGTACCTACCTTGAAAGCTGCAATCGGCATCTTCAGGGCAACGAGTGTAAACAGAGCTAAAGCTAAATAGACCCTTATTTAGCTGCCATTTCCGGGGGCAGATCTAAGTTACAGTGACTGATCAGATGGGATGATGGCCGCCGGGACCGGTAATCTTTCGTGCATAGAACTGCCAGTTCGTATCCGCATCACATCGTCAAACAAGCAGAGCGGAGAGGTATCTCTTACATTCATGTCGAAGCTGCCCTGTCCTGCGGCCACACATCCCTGCTCTCTGATCACGGGGCTGATGTCTGCAAGACTGTATGCTTTCGTTCCGGTTCTGGCGGAACCGTTTTAATAAGGGACCACGTAGATCCTCCATGACCACACAAAATCACACCCAGCAGATCACCGCCGCTAACCTTAGCTGTCGCTTCATTTCTTCACCTCTGCCGCCTTTGCACCGTACATGCGGCTACAGCTTCTCCCGAGACTTTGGTCGACGCAATACAGATTTGATGCTCGGATGCCCATCAGATCTGGGTGTGTCAGAATCTCCCGCAGAGCTATGTTCAGTGCGAGTTGTCAGCCGGGTGACACACGCATGTCTTGCCACTCACCTTGGCCTGTCTTAATGTCCAGTGACCTATCTCTCTTCGTTATACTATTCGGTTTTGCTTCTCTCTTGACGATCCGACAACCGAGTTTCGAAGACGCCTCTGTCGACCGCAATGTGTTGGTAATCTGACCATCACCCAGATCTGGCTGGGCGGGTCTGCTCTTCAGATGCCGAGTTCGCTTCCTGCCATGCACCATTGTTGCGACTTGCTCCTTCCCAGCTGGACGAATGGCCTGCCGACGACGCTCTTGCATTTGTCCGGGCCCGGCTCGCTCTTGCTCTGTTCCGCCAGAGACGAGGTCGTTTCGCGCTTCAAGCTGTTTCTCGGTCAAGTATGTGGGGGCAAGGTATGAAAATAAAGAGGAGGGCATCGTCCGGGACTTTCTCTTGCTCTCATTTTTTCGGTTCTTTGCCCGGTTCCTGTCAGATGCGATCGGGGAAGCGGTATAAAGCGCACTCGCGATGAGTAAGTCGTTACCTTCAGGCTGTTGGACGTGTTTGGGCTACTCACAAAGAGCTAGAGACATAGTTGACCGCCCCAGCCATGTCGAGCAGGATATCGTCTCTCAGCTAGATCTGTTTGTTATTTGAGATACGGAGATGAAGCGTTGATTGTGACAAGGAGAACAAGCAGCGTATTGTGTTTGGGGCAAGAGAACAAAACAAATGATGGTAATGAGGAGAGTTGCCAGCGTCGATATGGTGAAGATGAAGAAGATGAAGATGAAGACAGCGTTGGACAGAGCAGTGATACGAGGTTAAACCCGTGGAAAGCGACACCGACCTCTGTGGCATGTCATGGACCACAGGCATAAACCATCTCCCCGTGTGATTCAGCTTGGGCCTCGAGGATCCACAGCTCTGTGACACATACACACACATATAGGGACGCGGGGACATTTTTTTCTGTGATTGACGACCTATGCACACTTTTAGGATCTTGCGGAGAAGGCTGATCTGATATCTGCTAACAATCAAATTCAACGTTCCTCTGAAAAAGAAGAGATCACTCCCGATGCTTCTCTACGATATCTACAACTTCGCTTTAACAGCGCCAGATTGTTCCGTCTCCGAGTCCGGTTGAATCATCCCGTGCATTCTCTTGATCGCGTCAGCGGCATCTCCGTCAATACGATGAACCAGCTCGGCACACGTCGGTATGTCGTTGATAAGTCCCACAGCGATACCAGCTCTGCGAGGGGAATCAGCCACGGATTAAGGTGAAAAGTATCGAAAAAACACTCACGACCAAATGCCGGCATCGTGATCACCTGTCTCATACACCTTTCTCCCTCGCGCACCAGCTACAAGCTCTCGAAGGTCCTCAAACTTAGCCCCGCCAGGTCTTCGCTCCAGTCTGACAACTTCGGTTGAGACGGCATTTCTGTAAACCCGAGCGGTGTTCCGCAAGGTTCTGTTGAAGACGAAACGTTAGTCATTACCTTCGAAAAGAGGACTGCCCGCATCTTACCTGAAGATATGGATCGTATCTTTCTCGGTAGATTCCACAATCTTCTCCTTGATCTTCTGGTGTATAGGCGATTCAACCGTACACATGAATCGGGTGCCTGTTCTACAAGGTCAGTTGAGAGGTAAAGTCTTGGTCCAACCACAGCGACTGACCCATGTTTACGCCCTGGTGAGCACATGTCAGCCAGATAAATCCCACAGTCGGACTAGCGAGGATGACTTACTGCTGCTCCAAGGGACAAGGCCGCAGCGAGACCTCGCCCATCCGCAAATCCTCCAGAGGCGATGTAAGGTATGGACAGCTCGTTGGCTGCTCGGGCAAGCTGCAGTGCAAGGGGTATTCGAATGAGACATTGGTCAGAAGAGGATTCGAACGTGACGTACCAAGACTAGTCCACCAATATCGTCTTCTCCAGGATGCCCGGCGCCTAAGTAGATTGAGGAAGGTTGAGCGCTTAGAACATGATGCTGTGCGGCGAGGGTTTTCATCTTACATTCGAAGCCGTCTATGCTCAGCACGTCCACGCCCATCTTCTGGCCAGACAACGCGTGCTTCACTGTCACACATTTGTGGATCACATAGCGCTTTGGTACAGGGTCTGCCTCTGTAGCTCCGGAAGGTCTGTACGACTTGATGAACTCGATGAGCGGTTTAGCTGGAAGTGAGGGCGCCAAGTCAGCGTGAGCTGCCGGTAACGGGAGAAGGGTCTCCCTTACGATTGTTCCCAGCGGTTTCAAAGATGTCTACCCCTTCGTCCAGGGCGGCTCGGGCATAACCCGCGCTATCAATGCATATGAGCTTCCAGGATTGTATTGTGTTTTCCGACATCCACTCACTAGTCGGGAGGGTTGATAGACGGGAGCAGGGTGATGTTCACGCCCTAAACGATGTTATCAGCTCTATGGCGCTTCGATTAAAGCAATGGCATGAGGACGCACGAATCTCCCATGACTCGTTCCTATTCGCTTCCTTGTCTCTCGGATAGCTTCGCGAAGCGCCTCTGGGCTCGGCTGAGTGAGTGCTGTGAGCATACCCAGCGCGCCTGAGAGGGCTACAGCCGCTGCTAAAGGGGGGGTTCCAACCCATTGCATACCTGTTTTGCTGACAGCCATCAGCAAGGGATCGTCGTCAGTGGAGGGTAGTGCTCCGGGTGCTACACACCTCCTTGTACGATAGGGTACTACAGAACGATCGGGCGTCAGTCTGCTCAGCTGTGTCGATACGAAAGACTCAGGACTATCGACGCAACTCACCTTGATGCCGAGAATCCTGGTGAGCTCCGTTGCGATCGGCATGGCGAGGCTTGTTGTTGTTATCTGGCGATTGCGAGTGGCCTCAGTATGTCTGGAGTGTTCGTGAAAGGTGTGAGTAGGACGGTATTGATAGTTGAGGATTGAGGAAACCAATCCAAGGTGAGAGATGTTGTCCAAAGCGATAAATAACCTAATGCTAAACGTTGAAATGAATTCGAGTACTGCACTGCTCGGTTATCTGCAACGCCCTCTATACCCGACAGCTAAGATCCAAAATTACGTAAACCGCACGCGTGTTACACGTACCAGCCGAATCGCATCCGGGTTCCGATCAGCAGTCATTTCGTCAATTCCATCTCCGACATCGTCCTGTCCTCGTCTTTCACGTCTCATCACAGGTCCTTGCTCTTTCGCTCTCAAACAGACCGCTGGCAAGCGTGATCGTCGACACTACTTCTTCTGGCTGCTCCACTTGACTTGAGCCTGCGCGACGCAGGCGCGTTCAAGTCTCCCTCTGACCATGCCGAGATTACCAATGTTGTCCGCCATGGGGTCGCGCGTGTCCCACGTCATCCATCAGCTCGTCTTCTCATTCCCTACCCCAGGAAATGGCACGTCTTCGTCCTCCTTCGGAAAGCAAGGACACGCTGAGACCACGGCCGCTCTTGACGAACTCTTTGATGAACCTGGAGAGAGCAGAGCGCTCGCCGGCGGTGTCGGTCCGCTTAGCTTCGTTGGCAGCGGATATGGTGTCATGCTCGTCTTGATGGTGAGTGGTCGCAGGGGGTCACCGACCTTTCTTATACTGCAGGTGACACCTAGTCATTGCAAGAGACGAACATTCGCCCACTCCACTCCCATCCCCGCGAATGCGCCTTGTACTTACTGACTCTTGTCTAGGCAATCCTCCTAAACCGTATACACCATATCGTCCGGCGGCCTCGTCCACCTCCGCCACCCCTTCCTCACCCTCCACGTCGAGGGCTCGCTCGTATACGACATGCCATATCAGCGACTCTGATTCACCCGTCCATGCCCCAATACCTCCGACTTCCCGGCATCTTTGTCCTGACACGAGCATGGCTTCTGTTCACCGTCCTATTGCTTCAGGTCGCCGGCGTATGGCCCGAGCTCCGGCCATCGCCGTCGGGCATCTTTGGCAGAATAGGCCACTGGGCAGGCGATATGGAGATGGACAAAGTCTGTTGGCAGGTGTTCATGGGTGTGTGCGCAGGCTTGGCTTGCGGCGGTCTCGCAAATGGCCTCGATCGAACGTAAGTGATCTATATGCTCTCAATCTGTTTGGTGCCGATGCTGATCCTATTGCGCAAAGCCGAAGAAGGGACTTTGGCGCTGGGTTCAACCTGGTGAGTGCTCAACTGCCTGTACAGAGCCCGCCCCGTAAAGCTAAATCCGTTTCAATCACAGTTTGGCTACTCATTTCTGCTTCACCTTTACTCATCCCCTCTCACCCATCATCATCCGACAGGGACAAGCACTCAGCCCAGGCCAGATGTGCATGCCTTGTTCCAGCTTTGGCTCGGCCTCACTGAACTCGCTTGGATTCAAGCTATCGAGCTGTCCCCTGCTCTGCGAAATAATCTGCTTCTTCCAACGGGTATCTGCGGCATGTTGGGACTGGCACACTTCGTCTACGCTTTGGCGACCGCGCCTCTGAAGTTTCCCAGTTTTACATTCCTCACGCATTTAGTAAGCTTACTCTTGTCTTTGATCACGCCTACTCGCTGACGCCATTCCCAGATGGCTCTCATGTTGTCCATCATCATTCTGTTCTCGCTTGTTCTCAAAGGTCTCACCTACCTTTTCACCTATGGTTATATCCCATCTCTCGTCAGCCTTCTTCCTCACGAGGGTGTGGTACCCAACCTCGAAGACGATTTCGGGATCACCTTACTCAAAATCGGGACAGCCTGTATCGAGGCGACCCAATATTCCGGGCTCCGCAATGAACTCGCTGTTATTGAACAACGCCCCGCCCCTTGGATTGAATTGTCCGCATCTGGTACCGACGTCCGCAAACCATTTCCTGCCCTCGGCGGCGGCTTCCAAACGGAAATTACTAACATCGAAGTCGCTGAGCTTGCTGATCCTCGAAGCGAGAACGTGTATTGGAGAGAGATGAGGGCATTCTGGCAAGCCTGCGCGATCAGTATCAACAATTTCTTCTGGGCATTGTTATTAGCGACTCCTATCGGTAGAAAGGCAGTGGACATGGGCAAGAAGGCACTGCTGAGGCGATGGTGGTATGGCCCACGTCAGTGGAGGGTCTGGCGTTTGGACGCCTGGCAGGAGCCGCCCTTGGCTGTAGCTCGGCGTCGGATCGCCCGACGAGTCCAAGAGGTGCAAGCGGTCCAACATCGACGCGACGCGAGACGAGCACAAAGATCACAGGCCAGCCCTACTCCGGAGCCAAGCTCGGCGACCTCCACGGCGGTGCAAGTGCACCAGGAAGGTGTCTCGTACAATCGGTTCTTACTTGGACAAGCCGTAATCGAAGACGACGATGAGGATGACTGGGTGGATGACGCCAGCTCTACATCGAGCAGCCACAGCTGGGAGAGCGAAGGGGAGGAGCAGAGCCTGTACCGGGATCTTGTTATTCGACGCGATGCCGAAAATGACGATGATGACGACGATCTTCAGCCTGTCCTCCTGGCTCACCTGACCTCCAGGACAGCGACACCTCTGACTAGGCAGCGATACGCTGCGCTGTTAGCCAACCGGTCGCCGGCCTCTTCAAACACTGTGGACTTACAGGAGATCATGCAAGACAGGCGAGCGTCAATGGCAAATCAGCCCCGAGACGAGGACGACGAGGAGAGGAGGAAAGCGTGTGTTGTTTGTATGACACAGATGAGGGATACCATTTTGTGGCCATGCCGGTGAGCATTGAGAAGACTACGCGCACGAAGATTTCAGGCTGATCATTGTGTGCCGCTCAATCAGATGTCTCGCGTTGTGCAACGATTGTCGGGACAGTCTGGCATCGCGCCTCTCGGCGTCGGAACACATGTGCCCATGCTGTCGGCGAAAGTGAGTGGATGCAGGCTATTGACGTGAAGTGTAAACAAGCGCTGATATCGTTGTCCGTTCCAGAGTCGACGGCTACAGTCGTATCTATGTCCCCTAACGGTTTCAGTGGAATGGGTGGTAACGACAATAGATAAGATACATTTCTTTCTTGCATATCTTGGAACGGAACGGATTCGGACTGCTCGGATTTATACGTGATCCTGCTCGACGTATACATGTACACATGATTAGGCATCCTCTAGACCTATGTATTTTTCTTCATTCAATGCGAGCTTGACTGGCGATGCAGATGAAGACACGATGGGAATAGGATCAAACGAGCAAGCTTGTGGGAGGTGAGTCTATGAATGTGACAATGAACCTGCGTAGTACAGTGTCCGCCAAACGTCTCATGCTATTCAAATCTCCCTCTCTTTCTCACCTGCTTTCTCCCCTACCTTAGTTCGCCAAGCTTTCCATCCGTGCACCGTCCCTCTCACGGTCTCATCTCCCGGATCATTCTCAAACATGGCCCCCGCCCACTCCTCGACCACTTTCTGATATACCCACCCTCGGCCTTTACCATCCGGAGTGACGTTGGACTGGGCGAGTCGAGGGAAGAAGGCATTGTCGGCGTCGGCGAGGTGTGGTCGATGATGGGTGAAAAACACCAGGATACAGGCGTCGGGGGAGTCGGACAGAGTCGCGTTGACGGTCTTGATGAGAGCGTCGTGCTGGAGGGGGTTGACAATCAACTGACTGAACAGGTACCAAAAAAGCTTGCTCCCGATGAACCGAAACGCCTGCTCTCACTCACCTGTGAATGATTGAAGACAAGATCACTCAGGATCAAGAGGTCGTATCCTTGCCCCTCTGTTCTCGCCATGAGATGCTTTACGTCGTGTCCCCACGTATGGCCCTAGAACGGGTCACACTCAATTAGCAGATGGCTCGCCTGAGATCTCTTTTGACCGCACTTGAACCCACCACGACGTCCACGGCTCCCCTCTGATTCCCTGACAGATTTATGTCTGCGTTGAACCTCATGTTCTCAACCAAGTTGGTGTCAGGATAATCGGTGATGACAACTTGCTTCGCGCCGGCCAATGTGCATGCGATGGATGGCAAGCCTGCTCCAGCTCCAAGCTCCAGGATCCTCCGACTCTGCGTCAGGGAAGGGTTCCGCAACAGGTACGTTGAGAATACAAGAGCCGTGTTCCAGCTACTCACTCAGAATTAGCTCTTACTCCAGTGTCGAGCCGCAAGACCAGCTTACAGATGATGACCCCACAACGGATGACTCCCTACCAATCGCAATATCAGGTGATTCCGCTTCTCCTCCCCTTCACCGACGCTCAAGTCGATGTCATCGGGTATCTCATACGTTGAGAATGAATAAGGAGCCGGTAAAGGCGACTCAGGCTCCGGTAAAAGGTCATCCAGACCAAAGAAGTCTTCGTCTCCCGAGTCGTCGTCGATGCCAGGCGAACGGCGGGACTTTGACGAGGTCGATGGTCCTCCGTAGTTCGTCTCCACGTCACTGAGCATTGCCGGGTTGTTGCCTTTGTATGTCGACGGATGTCGAAGCAAAGTTGTATCGCTAGCAACAGATAACGAATACCGAAGTCACATGAACGTGCATCCATCCGTCTCCAATGTTGTCAACATTTTTCGACCTCCACCTCGGAAGGTGAGATTTGGGAAACAAGTGACAGCAATCCATCCGATCCATAGCCAATATATACATGAAAATAATGCTTCCTCGATATGCACATATCCTCTCAGCATGCAAAGCTACAGGTTACGATTATGTTTGTGAATTTCATTAGGTCGTTAGAAGAATCATGGGGAGCAAGAAAACAGCGTTGAGGGTGAACTTATATGATCCAATCCGGTCATTCTCTTGAAAAACCGCCTAGATCAGCGGAAGCGGGCTGGGATAGCGGGGACAGGCGGAATGGCTGAGGGTGGGGGCATCTGCATGTTGATGGGCGGCATCGGGGGCATCGCGGTCATGGGCGGCTGGGGCATCGGGACAGGCTGTGCTTGACCGTTAGGGTTGCCTTGCAGTGCTCGGTTCGCAGAAAGGCGCTGTGACAGGAATCCATCAGCTTTTGCCTGTATTTGTCTCGCCCGAAGAGATTAGCTCACTTCGTAGTAGGCGAAGTCCTGAAGTAAGCTGGTCTTCGACTTGTTCTGATGCTCCAGGAAGATCTGCAAGACTTCGCATCCTGCTTCGTAAGGAAGTTCTTGGGTGTCTCGAGAGTTGGTAATGGGCTTCTTCTCGGGCGTGTTGGTGAGGCGGATGTGTCGTAACGCCCTAGGCGATTGGAAGAATCAGCTTCTGCATATTCATACACTTCTCACCATACTCACTGAGAAGGGACATCTCGCACAAAGATCCACTTGACTTTAAAGGTGCCTTTCCACTTGTCCTGCGCCCAAACGGTAGAGGTCTGCGTCTCGTCGACTCTGTTACGGCGTCAGCGATACTCAACCGATGGCATGATGACCGATTAGACTCACGGGGTAAGCATCTGTGCGACACCGCAGAAATGTCTTGAACCGTTGACAGAGAAGAACAGGTAGATCGGTCCCTTGTCAGAGGACTCTTTGTAAGCGTTGTCGAGTCGCTTATTGCCGAGGATGGTGGATGACCAAATTTCGTGTTTGAGCGATTTCTGAACGTCGTCCTCCTGTAGAACATGTCAGCCAGTCAAACAGTCGATTACATACATACACGCCTCCCACTCACGGTGTACGATTTGATGACGAAGAACCTCGCAGCGTTGGGGCGACAGTCATACGTAGCCGGATTGAGGCCCTTCTGCCTGGCCAACTCGATTACATCTCGATCTTGATTGCTCAAACCTCCCTGTCCCTGCATCATGGCTGTGTTAGGTGGGGAGGGATAGGCGGGACTGAAAGGTGCGCCCAAGTAGGGTGGCTGAACCCCTTTCATACCTGCAAAGCCGCCGCCAGAAGAGGCCAGCATTTGCTGCTGCTGAAGGAAGCTGAGCTGCGGCTGGTGCATGAACTGGTTCGGGTCGTTCCAGAGTCCTTGCTGTCGGGCAAGCTGCTGATGAGGTTGAGGTGTATAGCTGTGCGGTTGCTGCTGCTGCTGCTGCTGTTGCTGGCGGAAAGATGTGTCTTGCCAGCTCATCATTCCAGGTCCGGCCGATCGCGGCGCGAGCTGCGGCGTAGGATCGCCTCCGACCAAGCTTGCAACCCAGCTAGGCTCTTCTCCAGAATGACTGAAATGATGGCCATTGCCGCCAGGGTGGCGCAGAACATTGTTCTCGAGCGTCATCCTCCGATCGCCGTTGTATTCGCCCCCACTATTCTCAGTACCCATCATCCTCCTGCCCAGATTCATAGCCTCAAAGGCATCTTGGAGTTGTTGCGAGGACGCTCGGCTCCAGCCATCATCTTGCCCCGCTGGGATGGAAGGCGACCAAACGCTTGGGACGATTGGACTGATCGGTGGTTGTTCGCTATTGTCAGGAGTCTTGGAAGAGGTCATTCGCCTCCTGATGTCTTCACGTTGCTCCAGAGTGAGGACGGCAGGACTTCGCTCGAGACGCTCGCGGACGCGGTTTGAAGAGCCATAGCCCTGAGTGAGGGATTGATGACGCTTGATATCGGCCCCAGGGTTGTTTTGGGTTTGATAGTTTTGCTGTTCTGGCAAGGGCAGCTGGAAAGGAGGCAGGGCAGCGGTAGAAGAGACGGGTGGGGGAGTTGGAGGCGTGAAAGGGTTTCGAGGGGTGGTCGTGTGAGACGGAGGAGACAGAGCCTGCTGCAGTGGGCGATATTGCTGTCAAGATATCAGCTGGTGCGCCAACTCTCTCGATCACTGACTCACCTCCCGACTGGCCTTGAGACTTGTGCTCCGCCCCAAATGGCCTCCATCAGAATGTTTGGCCTGAGCCCTCAAACTCTGCGTGCGAGAGACATTGGCCCCAACGCCAGCGCTCTGATCGTCCTTGTGCGGTTGCATCGAGGGAACAGGCGGGGGGCTAAGCATGGTCAAAGAAGACAACGAGTGCGAAGGGATATGTGCCGAGGGCGGTTGAGGTGCTGATGATGCCAGATTTTGGGTGGACACAGCGATTCTCCTGGGAGGTCGAGGGGGCGGTGCAATGATGTTTGGCGGGCTTGCACCTTCTACGGGCATCTGAGCTTGCTGCAGAGCGGTCACGGGGTTGATAGCTAAGAGGTCTATGTGTCAGTCCGGTATTTCGGAACGCTTCGCAGCTTGACTTACCTCGACGCGAAGGCAGCGAGCTCTGCCTGCTCAGACCTCTCCCCCATGTGCCATTTTCCATCCCGCTAGACCCCTCTTCAGCCTGGTGCTCTGGAACAGCTTGTTCCTTCCTCACTTCCCTGCCGCTTCCTTTCCTCACCAAGCCCTGATCAGGTGCGCCAGACGAGGATGAGAGACTCCCACTTCTGAACCTGCTGACGCCGGATCTTCCCTTTGATCCATGGAAAGCGGATGACGCTGCAGGGTTGGCCGAGACGGAAGCGGAAGGCTGATGATGTCGCGTGGTGGAAACGGTGTTGTGACGCTTTAGGAAGGACTCGCTGTCAGCTTCGGGAGGTCCATTGCTGGATTGTTGAGGTGTCGACGAGGGTGCGCCAAATGAGTTGGCCGATGGACCACGAGGTTGTCTGATGGGAGCGACTGGTGCTGACGCCATGATCAAAGGGGACTTTGAAGATTCCCTCTAATGAGACTGACGACGTGAAGTAAGCAAGCAAGAGACACGGCAAGAGACGTTAAGATCTAGATGAAATGAATACAATGATGCGACGAGAAAAGAACGATGATGAGAAGGCGAATGCTGTGAGAGATGATGAGGATAACGTGTAACTTTATGATCAAGATCAAGATAGTGTCATTGCTGTGCGGAGCAAGAGCGGACCTGTGCGTGTCATTGTTTTTCCCTTCCCTTCCCCTCCCCTCTTCCCCTTCCCCCTTCCCTTGAAACACGTCTTCTGTAATGCTCTACCTTTGGTATGGCTTCATCCCGATAGCGATAGCCTTTCAGTCCGCTCTGACAAAAGAGAGCACGATGGCGGTTTGCGCTCTATGCATGAAGGCAAATGACCTCACAAACCACCACAGATGTCAGGTGTCAGACCTGCACATGCTCATGATTCCGCTGCCGCCTGCAGCGACGCCACAATCAAGACAAGACGAAACGGAACAGTCTGCATGCCCTCAACGGAACCCTACAACCACCAGGTTTCACTGCGTATATGGACAGTTTGGAAGACCAAAAGAGTGAAGGTCTCTACAATGTGTCGACCATATCGATGACAGAAAACCCGATTGACCCCAATTACTCGGCCTTCTTCTCCTCCTTGACCTCCTCCTTAGCAGGGGCGGCCTCGGCCTCACCATCGGCCTTCTCGGCATCGGACTTGCCCCACTCGGCAAGGACTCGGAGAGCCTCGTCAACCTTCTCCTGAAGGGCGGCAGGGGACTCAACAAGGTGAAGGAGCTCGGAGTTGTCCATCTCGAGAAGCATACCGGTGATCTTACCGGCAAGGTCGGGCTGAGTGTCGAAGATCAAGGGGTACAGAGCCTCACCAAGCATCTGCTTCTGCTCGGTAGGAGGAGCTCGAGCCAAAGACTGAGCATCAAGTCGAGAAGGAGCCTGAGCGCCGGCGGCCTGGTCAGCCTGAGGTCGAGGAGGAGGAGCCTGGCCTCGAGGAAGACCCTGGGGGACACCAACGGGGCTGGGACCACCGGCTCGAGGGCCGTTGGCAGAGGGAGCAGCGGGGATTCGGGCACCACCACCGGGTCGGACGGGGTACTGAGGGGGAACACCGCCGTAAGCACCGCCCATCTGCTGAGGGGGCATGCCGTAAGCACCGGGAGCGGGCATCGGCTGACCGTTGGGGGCGTATCGAGGTCGAGGCTGCATACCGCCCTGAGGACCGCCGGGGTAGCCCTGAGGACCACCGGGAGCGGGGAAGCCAGCCATCATGGGTCCACCTCGCATGGGCTGACCGTAACCGGGCATGGGAGCGGGGTAACCGTAAACGGGCTGACCCATGTAGCCGGGCATGCCGCCGAAACCACCGGCGCCGTACTGCATTCGCTGGTTGGCTCGCTGAGCAATCTGAGACTCAAGAGCCTGTCGTCGGACATCCTTTCGCTGGGCGAGAGCGACGTAAAGAGGCTTGGTGCCGATCATCTTGCCGTTCATCTCGGAGACGGCCTTGGTGGCCTCATCGGGGGAGGAGTAGCAGACGAAGCCGAAGCCCTGCGAGAAATGCCAGTCAGCACAGATTTCTGGCTGACGCACCACACATAGAAACTCACCCTAGAGACCTCGTTCTCGTCCTTCATGACCTTGCAAGAGGTGATGGTGCCAAAAGAGTCAAACTCGGCTCGGAGTCGGTCATCGTCCCACTCGTCTGCGCAAGGTAGAGAAGTCAGCAACGCTTTCTTTCATACACATCGCATGACTCACCATCGAGGTTCTTGACGTAGAGGTTGACGCCAGCAGACTTGGCCTCGTTCTCCATTCGCTTCTCCTCGTGGCTCTTCTTGAGCTCGGCCTCCCTCTCGAGCTTGCTCTGAGCTCGACCAGCAAAGAGCTTCCTTCCCTTGAATTCCTTCTCGTTGAGCTCGTCAACGGCCTTCTTGGCAGCCTCGTGAGACTCAAAGTTGACGAAACCGAAACCCTTGTTGGATCCAGAGTCGTCTCGGCTGAGAGCGACGGAGATAGTAGCGCCGAAAGGCTTGACAAGGTTCTCAAACTCCTCGTCGGTGACCTCGGGCTCAACGTTCTTGATGTAAACGTTGGTGAACTGAGCTCGCTGCTCCTCAACCTTGGAGAGTCGCTCCTTCTTTCCGACGTGATGGCCGACGTAGACCTTCTTGTCGTTGAGAAGCATGCCGTTGACGTTCTTGATAGCGGCGTCGGCAGCCTCACCGGTGGAGTAGTGGACAAAGCTGAGCAAGGGGTCAGAATGTCCGTCTTTTTCTTCATGCGAAGCGACCACTTACGCAAAACCTCGGCTCTTGCCGCTCTCGTCAGTGCCGACCTTGCAGGAGAGGATGTCACCGAAGGCGGCAAAGGTGTCGTGGAGGGCCTGGGTATAAAACGTCAGCGGGAAGTCATGTAATCATGATTCATGATTCAGGCTTGCTCACCTTGTTGTCGATAGACTCGTCGAGGTTCTTGATGAAGATGTTTCCCTGACCAGTCTTCCTGAGAGCGGGGTCTCGCTGAGACCACATGATTCGACAAGGTCGGTTCTTGATGAGAGAGTAGTTGAGGTGCTCGAGGGCTCGCTCACCGTCAGCGGCGTTGAGGTAGTTGACGTAAGCGTAGCCGAGGGATCGTCGGGTGACGGCGTCTCGGCAGACCCGGATGCTAAAAAGAAGCTTGTCAATTACTGATCGTTCTGAACACTAGATTGCACTCACGAGGCAACAGGCCCGATCATGTTGAAGATCTCGAAGAGCATAGCCTCGGTGACGCTAGAGTCGAGCTCGCCGACGTAAAGGCTGGCAGAGGCGGAAGGCTGCTGCTGAGCGGGAGCGGGAGACTCGGTGGAAGCGGGCTGAGCCGCAGGGGCAGCAGCGGCGGGCTTGGGGGAAGCAGCGTCGGAAGACATTGTGAGGAGAGGTTGTTACTCTTTTCTTTTTTTCTTAAAGTGGGATCGACCACGTGAAGGTTGGAATGTTGGCAATTACGTAGGGTTTTTTGGGGCTGCGAGGATATCAAGCTTGTCAGTATAACCTTGTGTGACACCTTTGCCTGGAACAGCATAGCGTGACTGACCTTGCAGACTGTTCGTAGAAATCTTCTCTCGTGAAAGAGATGAAGAAGAAAGAAAAGAAAGGGTCTGGAAGAGAGATAAGGATGAAAGAGTCGAGAAGAAGGTAGTGTGGTGGGAGAGTGTGTGTAGTGTGTAGGGTGTAGGTAGGGGACAAAAGAGGGAATAATAGCTATAGCATAGCAGCAGCAGAAGCAGCAGCAGGAAAACAAACAACGTGGCAAAATGGATTAAAAAATGATCACCGTTCAAAGGGGAGGACCGATCAAAGAAAGGTGTAAGACGTGTGCACGCGGGATCCAAGCTGAGTGTGGCGACGCAACTCAAGTGCAGGCACAATGACCATGAACGTCAACATTCGCGTCAAGGCGTCCCTTCAAGCTATTCTTACTTCTCGATTTGCTATCGCACACATCGACGACTTGCTGCACAACCCACCCTCAAGATGGCGTACAACTACCCGAACCCCTACCAATCTACGTCGTCCGCGTCATCGCGACCGGCCGCGTCCCAGGCGAGTCAGATACTCTTCTCGGGTCTTCCCGTTGACATCAAAGAGAATGATCTTCGCGTAAGTTTCTTGCCGATCTGTTCCACGACAAGGACGCTACCTGACGCAGCTCGCCATTGCAGGACCTCTTGACTGCTGACCCCCTTCGCCTGTCACCTGTTACCACATCCGTGCATTGTTTCTGCGACAATTCCGGTCGTTTCAACGGCGTCGCCCTCATCTACGTCGCAACTGCCGCTGATGCTGAGAGAGTAAGGGTGACTTACTCGGGACAGCAGATTGATGGAAGTGAGTGAACTTTGCTGCATATCCCCTGGGCGCTATGGTACTTGCGCTTGCGACCGTCTGAGCGCGATGCTGACCTCAGTCGCACAGCATACACCCTCTCGGTCAGCCATGTGCTCCCTTCTGAGCAAGGCATTAACCCCGCCGGCCAACCTGTCTCATCGTCGGTCACGAGCAGAATACAGCCTGTCAAGCCTTTAGCTCAGCCCGCCCGAGCGAGCGGAAATGTGAATGGAAAGGCCAACGCGGTGGTGGTGCCAAAGGGCCCAAAGGCGGATAATAAGCCAGCTGGTCTGCAGTTGCTGGCGAGGTTAAGCAAACCCGGACAACCAAAGGACAAGCAATCGGCGTGAGTAGGGCTTGTACTCAGTAGTCTGTTTCAGCCACGCTAATTCAAACGTGTCTCTTTAGCCTTTTGGAGAAGCAGAGAGCGAATCTTGCCAGCAAGAAGGGATCAGCCGGAAACGCCCTTCTTTCCCGATTGCAATCCTCTCCTGCCGGTCATGCTGCCAAGACAAAAGCGAAAACGCAGAGACTGTCAACGGGCACAGCTAAGGTCGGTCGAGCGAAAGCGAATGCGAGCAAGGACGCTATGGACGTAGATAAGCCCCTGGTCTCTCAAACTGCCAAGAAGGAGAAGCCAAAGGCGAAAACTCAGGCGGAGCTGGATGAGGAAATGAGAGCGTATGAGAGGGCGAGAAGGTTTGCTTAGGTGAGTTTTCTCGCACAGAACCGGCCGACGACGTCAAGCTGATCTATAGATCTTGTAGTATTCATACATCGATATGTAGACACAACGGTTATCTATTTCTTGACCGCATTGGGATCCTTCTCAGCGGGCAAAGTCTTCACCAAGATCCCGTTCAGCATCGCGCCAACATCCTTCTGAACCATGTCGATTGTCCAGGCGTCTGTATGTGGTTCGTCAGCTATACCCGCTATGGAGTGTCACTCACGGAAGGGAGGCTCGATCTTGCCAGCCAGTCGGCCCATCACATCATCGCGATGCCTGTTGATCCACTGACATCGTCAGCGCCATCTTACATTCCGAAACTTACTTTGGCAATACCGTCTTTAGTATTGGGTCTCTCACTCGGAGCGAGATTGTCGAACTTGACGCACAAGACCCAGAGACTGGCAGCGACGAGATTGATCTCTTCTTCGGTGTCCATGAACACGTTGGGTGGGAGGTCAATCAATGCGCATGCGCCGGGAGGGATAGGCTCTTTGTGGAAGTAGTTGGCGATCGGATGGAGATCAAAGGTGTGCGGGAGGGTCTTCGGAACGGTTTGGACTGGAGCTGGTGTCAGCGGACGACTTATTCTGAGGACCTTGACTTACTCTCAAGCGACATGTTTGCGGTCTCGATAGTGTTTGCGGGATCAATGAAGACTAGGAAGAAGGATGATTCAGATTATCTTTCAAGTAAGCGCGGCATCCAAACGAGTCGTGTCATTTGACGATGATGCTGAATGCCTACCCCTTCCTTTGACAGGTATGCACAAAGGGTTCGTTGCAGTCATGACGTCCATTCTCTGTTCTAAAAGGTCTGACCTCTTACTTGTCAAATCCCATGGACGGATCATTCCGTCTACTTCATCTACAATATCCTCGACTGACCGCATCGTATTCACCCAATATCACTCCCGAGTTTCAATGGGTGAGTCAAGTCATCGCTGGGTCTCGCTGATTGCCAGTTGGCATTTACTACACGGTAGGTTAGCGTATGTGGGGTGAAGCATGAGCTCATGGCAGTAGCGACGACCTTTACCGGTTCCCCCCGAGCCTTGCCGACAATGTGGGGCAGGTAAGAGGCGTGATTTTGCCTAAATTCTTTCGGAACTGACAGTTTCAAAGGCCTTTTGCAGGCCGCACGGACATCCAGGACCGCCTACCTATGTGGGTTACCCTTGATATCTCTTCGTTCGGAAGAGGATATCACCTGCTGGAGCTGCGGATGGCAGATGCTGCTTCGTGAGTGAAGCGTGACACGTGCAAGCGAGCTGATCCCAAGGTTTAGCTCGAGGATGCACCTTGATGCCTTCTTCAGGTAGGAACAGGTTCTATCCGTGAGTTTTGTCAATTCTCGTACAAGTCAAAGACGCTTATACCAACGTCAGAGGTCGTCGAAACCCCCTTTCATGGAGCCACGGTCAATGGCAAGGCAGGAGTGGCGAGTTTGATCGACGAGAGCAGTATACGTATCGTTTCCGGCACTCTGGCAGGTATTGGAGAAGACGCCATGGATGGCATTGATTGAAGAGGCTGTACCAGCTAGTACGGTGGTATTATTTCGCATTGGCATGCATGATCCGTTTTTTTTTGGATTGATACAACGCCATAATCTCATGAGAGCTTTTGTACAAGACCTAGGTCAGCACTTGACCGAGTAAAAGTATCCGGCAAGACGCCTGTACACGTCCTCGTACTGCTTGAGGTTCTCGCTGTCCTTCAAATTAGCTCGGGCGGCGGCCCATCCGTGGTGACTAAGACGTCATCATATTCAGCTCAGCAAGTAGTGTCCTACGCTCGAAATGCCACCGACTCACACAGTGTTGTAGAGGTGGTAGTCGGATTTGTTCGCAAAAGGCTTGGTCGCGATAGCCTCGTTGATCTTCTTGACGACCTCCTTGTCCTCGTCCTAGACATGAAGCTCAGCATATACTCTCACTTGGCATCACAAGAACGGGAAACTTCCGACTCACCACACTGGGATAGAATCCCAAGGGCACCGCCAGCTTGTCACCGTCTTCGGCGGCGATCATAGCCGGGTGCACGATTGCGCCGCAACAGAATGGCGTTCCCTCCGTCATGGCCATCAGTGCGAGCTTCCCGCCTGGACAAGTGTCAGCTTGGACTTGGATGACCCAGAGCCTACGAGGGAGATGCGATGAAGGCGCACACAGCTAGAAGTGGAGAAAGAACGATCAGACCCCACTTACCCCAGCAGTATCCGAGGATGTACACCCTGCTAAACCCATGATCCTTCTTCAACGCCTTGGCAAAGTCCAGCACCTCGGGCAATCTGTCGTCGAGCTTGGCGAGTCCAGAGAAGAACTTCTTCTTGGCCTCGGGGTCGTTGTCCTTGTCTTTGGGGAAGGCCTGGCCCTTGAAAACATCCGGCATGAAGATCTTGGTGGGTGCAGTCGACTCGAGGCCTGTCGCTAGCATGTCCGAGCCCTGACGAATGACTCAGTATTGGCCGGGAAGCTGGTGTCTACTCACCTGGATAGTAGTGTCCCTGGGTTCTGTTTGTGAGCGTACTGCCCTCATGAGAGAGCTAGAGTCAACCTACCAGAAACCGAAGATATCGTAGATGATGACCAGCGCATGCTTGGCTGAGTCCGGGCCAGTCTGAGAAGTCTATCAGCGCTCAAGCCATATCATAAAATGCTACCTCATTGCACTTCAGACCCACCACATAGACCTGCTCATAGTTGGCGACAGACTCATACTTCCCCTTGTACTTGTAACCCGTATTCTCAGAGACGGGAGGGGGCACCTTGGGCGCGGCGGGGTTGGAGGTGGACTGAGGCGGGCAGCATTGTTCGTCTGACAAAGGGGTCAGTACAGCCGCTATTCCAGCCAAACCTGCTCACCCACATTGCGACATCGTGGAAAGCGTGCGTGAATGGTCAACCCTTGTTCCTCTTGTGAAATGGGTGTTATGTATGAGCGTTACCGACAAGCAAGGACGATCAGACATTCCTTGACTACTACGTCCGGCACGAATTGATTGTGACGTCAACTTGATCCCGAGCTGAACATGTAAACACGTGACACTCGAAACGCGTCTCTTCCAGGCCATTGATCTTAATATCATTATGTATACAACAGAAATGCATATGTTCATTATTGTGCTGCGTTAAATTCTCCTGCATTATACCCACATCATGAGCTGATGTCGAGTGTAGTCCTGTCCTGAAGCGAGATCACCATCGGAACCCAAAGCCGGGTAGAATGGTACCATGGCGTCGGAAGCGCCGAGAATGAGGGTGTCTGGAGAAAAGGCAGTCCGACAAGAGTCAGCATCAACCATAGTATATATGTATATTGATGCAAAGGTGTCACCACTCACTGTACATTCGCCAGTAAACCTCCCTGATTCGTCGCGCCGGGTGGAACAAACCTTGAAGGACATAAGACAGGATGGGACCGGGACCGATACCCAGACGCATGGACTCGATCGCGTCCATGACTCCTCCGATGACGTGTGGAGACGTCTCGAATATGTTTGGCCAAAGCAAGTTGAGCAGATGCGTCAAGGCTTCCTCGTAGCCGAGACCAGCGACACCGATGGCCAAGTGCTTGACAATCGCCGCGGCGGTCTGTCGATGTACATGGTCTCGATCCGTCAAAGCGTCCTCGAGCAAGCCTACAACCGAGTGGATATAGTCCTTGGACATTTCGCCGACATACTCGAAAACGAAAGCGAGGGCCTTGAGACAACCATTCCTGACGTTGAGCTCGGGCGTTCGATATTCGTTTAGAATTGCGGGGATACAGGTAAAAGGTCCACAGGTTTCCGAAACGATGGCGATCGCGACGGTACTACAGACTCGACTTTGTCGCTCTTGCACCTTCAAGTTGGTGAGGAGCACACTTAGCACATCCTGGGGACCGATAGCTTTGGCAATATAACCAAACGAGTTGACCGCCGCACGTCGAATAGCCTTTTTGTGCGCCTTGAGCAGATCGAGCAACTCGAAACAGATTCGCATCCATTCTTTGGCGGGCACAGATTCGGCACCTCGATCCGCGATACGTCCGATCAAATTGATTGTGGCTTCTTGCACCTTTTCGTGTCGATTTCGGAGAATGGGTGTCATTCGGGGGACTAGAAAGACAAGTTAGCTTGCCTCGTAGACAGCCCTGGAAGTCAGCTTACGTAGATCCTTGACTGGCGGGTTCATAGCAGTCATTCCAACGACGTTGGCGATAGCTCCCTCGGCGGCGATCAAACTATCCGATATGCGTTAGCATTAAACATATCTATGCGTGAATATTACTGGCTTACCTTCCTAGCGCATCGGGGTACTCTTCACCGAGCTGCTCAAAGATGACTACACCTAATTTGCTCAACAATTGATCCTCGCCCGAGCTCTTGATGATGGGAGCCAATCGGGAAGTCAGATCCGCGGCCAACATTCGAACCTTCGCTGACTTATTCGTCAGTCGCCAGAGGATCATCGATACGATTTGCGGCAGGTAAGGCTTGACTCGGCCGCCCAGAGCGTTGACAACGGTAGCGAAACCATCTAGCATGACGGTGTCCTCGAGCGTTTGCTCTTGGAACGCGAAGATGATACCGTCGATAAGCTGGACCTCGAGTCGCTCGTCGATATCCGCAGCACCGACGTTCGCGACCACCTTCGTGATCGTCTCCATGACCATCTTTCGGAACGGCTCGGACTCGTCCTTCAGATCGTTGCTGACTCGACTGACAATCTCGGCGACACCAGCCTTCTGCGCGAGCTCTACTGTCGTCTCTACGAGCTGCTTGTAGTTTCGCTTGTCGAGCGCCATTCGTCGAACCCAGAAAGCCTTGAAGAACTCGGGGAGCACTTCCTCCTTGATATATGTTGGCGTCACACCCTCTGTCGACGCACACTGCTTGATGACTTGCAATACAATCCTCCTCATCTCCTCGTCCGATGTTTGGAATTCTCGAATCAGAATAGGCATACATTCTCGGACGTAGTAACCGGCGTATTCGGGATCCATCAAAGGGATGATGTAACCGATAGCCTTGAGGAACGCGGCCAGGGTCTTTCCTCGATGTTGTCGGATACCAAGCCAGAGCGGCTTGAGCACGTTGTCGAATGACTCGATACCGTAAGGAGCCGCAGACTCGGCGAGAGCGGCGAGCGACAAGGCGGTCATAGTCCTGACTTTCTGTTGCTCGTCTTGAAGACCATCTGCGACAGCGTCTACCAAGTTCCTGAGATGAGGAAGCACTGCACAACCCATCATAATCGCAATCTGTTGGATAATTCGAATACCGGTATGTCGAGCTTGCCATGACTTCTTGGATCGACAGACGGCTCTCAAGAACGGTAATAATGCAGGGATACCAAGAGCGGAAGCTACAACCGAGAACGCTCGTGCTGTCGTATTTCGCACATACTCGTCGACGTGATCGATATCCGGACGCATGGTTGAGATCATGTGAGCGAGACCGGCGGCCTTCGCCAAGTTGGAAATGATCTCTCGTCCTTCAACTCGAGCATAGTAGTCTTCGTCGATCAGCAGGGGCTCGATGACGACAAGGATCTTGTGAACGTAGGGTCGAACCAAGTCGTCGAGCTTGTACAGAACTCGGTCGATGACTTTGACCAACAAATGTCGTTCTTGATCCTCGAGCGTACGTTCCATGAGAAGGGGCAAGATCTTGTCGAAAAGTGGTCCCGCGCCAAACTCCCTGGCTCGATCGGTGATCTGCCTGAGGGCCGTCTTTCGTACTGGAGGCGTACCATTCTTGATTTTGAGCAACAGTCGCATGATTTTCCTCTCCTTGAGCTCTTCCAACGTATACGAAGAATCGTCGTCCTCGCCACCTCCTTCTCCCAGCACTTTGGCGAAGTACTGGGTGTCTTCCGGTTTCAGGAACTGAAGCGCGCCAATTCCCTCGATCTCGGTCTGTTCCGTTGAGCCTTGTAACCCTCCCGCAGCCGCCCTCGCTCTGACAGCATCCGAGTCATCTTGCATCATGAAACCATGCTCCGTTTGCGCAGGTACCATCTTTCGGACCGAAGGGGCAGGCTTGTAGTCCTCCGGAACCGGTACAATCTCGTAACCCTCGTCACCACCAGGCAACAATCCGTTCAACTCCTCATCCGTCATCCTCCTATACCGTTTGTCTTCCACCATCATCACGCCGCCCACGTTGGAAGTGGTCGGGAGAGACGTGCTGGTCGTTGCTGAAGCCGCAGGGGTCTGATCCCATCTTGATCGTTTCACTTCAGGCTCGGCTTCAGAAGGCGTTTGATCCCATCTTGACCGACGCTTGGGCTTGACATCGGGTTCCTCCTTTACGTCCGTTGCGTCTTCGACATCCCATCTTCTCTTCTTCCGCGGAGGCGTGTCATCCCCGCCTGCGCCGGCAGCGGCTCGAGGCGGCGTGTCATCGCCTGCTATAGCCCTGGGCGGGGTTTCATCACCGGCGATAGCCCTTGGCGGCGTCTTGTCGTCCACCACCATCTTCTTCTCCTCCGCTTGCTCCTTCTCCTTTTGCTCCTTGAACCGCCTCACCCTCTCCTCCTCTCGTTGCAAATTAGCCAGCCTCATTCGATCCTCATAGCTCTGGTCCTCTCCTTCGCCTTGTCCGTCCGTTCGGTTGAAACGTCGCAAGTGATAGTCGCTTTGACGGGCGGCGACCTGCTTGGACCGGGCCGTGTCCTCGAAGACGTCTGGGGTGTCATCTTCGTCCGCGAGCTGGGCGTGCTCATCGAGAATATCTTGCGGAGCAGTGTACGACTGCAAAGTGGGCCGTTCGTCGTCCGACATCGTTAAAGTCGATGATGTGGTTTTGGTATGTATGATCTCAAAGGTAGACTTGATCTATGATATCCGAAGTGGATGATGAAGCGATTCGGTGTTGCAAGAGACGGAAACGCGCGAGGAAGGTCAGGGCCCAGCCACGTGGACGCTTATCAGCCCGGAAATACTCTTTGTGGCAGTGAGCGAGGCAAGTCTTGAAGACCAGAAGCTGAGAAGCAGAAGCTATACTAGCGTTTCCAGCTGCATGCTTGCGTGCTTTGCACAATAGAGCCGTCACTGAGCGCGCGATGCACGTCTGGTCCAGGTGCAGCCGTATGAGCTTTTTTGCTTGTATATATGTGTACTGAATGGAGCGCAGAGAAGAAGAACAAGGCCGCATTTGAGATCCGCATTCAGGCATACAGCCTCGCTCAGTCAGTATCATCTAACGTCTCCGGTATCCTACTCGAGCTTCCGCTTTCGCATAGCGCGTATATCAACAATGGCTCTCCAGTGACTTGTGCTGCCCCTACAAGGCGGAAATGAAGCTATCAAAGAGGGTATTAAACAGACAGTTTGCAAAGATACATCGCTTGAGGGCAGCGGAGGCGCCGAAAGTCAGCTTAGATGCATGGATCAGCTGGATTGGCTAGATGCGAAACAGAATATAGGGATGGTGTGCATATGAAGGATTAGTCAATTTGAGACGAACTGTTGCGACTGTTGAAGGGGAATCTCGGTTGGACAGTTCCGGAACATGAGGTCCGGATGAAATTCCGGGCAAACAGAATAGGTGAGCGTGCCATTTCTGTCCAAACGAGCATGTCGGATTTAAACTATCGCCGATTGTCTGCCCGCGCTTCTTCTCTGTATGAGGGAGCTGGGATCCAGTGCCACTTTTATGCGCTGACGGTGGGCGCCGCTTCTTTGATTTTGCAGCTGCAGCTGTTGGCTGCTGCATGCCTCTTCCTACTCTACGTTGTTCTGCTGCTCTGCTGCTCTGCTTGCCCCGCTCCTGCTTCCTGCTTCCTGCTTTCTGCCTGCTGCCTCCTCTGCTCTCCCGGTGTTCCGCTCTGCCCTCGAATTCGACATTTGTTGAACCCGCCAACAGACGACCTTCTTCTAACCCTCAAGCATCCTCGTGAGTGACCTCGACCGACACAAATACCATCTGTCCCTTCAAAAGCAGCAACAGCTCACCCCTTCGTCTGCACATCCTTCTCCTTCTCCTACAGCAAAATGTCGGCCGCCAACAAAATCTTGCGAACCGCCAACGCCCCTCAGACCCCTCCTTCGGAGATTGAGCAGCAGATTGCTCAGGCTCTCGTTGACCTCGAGCAGAACGTCCCCGAGCTCAAGGCTGAACTCCGACAGCTCCAGTTCTCCCAGGCCAAGGAGGTTGACGTCAAGGGCGGCAAGAAGGCCGTCGTCGTCTTTGTCCCCGTCCCCATGGCTAAGGCCTTCCACAAGGTTCAGCAGAGGTGAGTTGGTGGATCATTGAAATGCTAGGCGGGAATGCTATGGGCTGGAGAACAAGGAACTGGGAAATAACCGGCTCGTTCACATCTCGCACATGGGTCATTCGGGGTAGACGGAGGGACTTTTTAGGCCCACCTCCCTTGATGGTCTCATGGCGGATGGGAGCGAGCACGGGGCTGGTGGAAAACGCACGTCAAATGGAGGGTGGATATGTGGGCAAATGCTGACCTTTAGATCCCATCCGTAATACCCCATTCAATCGTTTACCGAAACTATCGCCATTTTTCCTTTCCTCTCCCTCTACACCACCTATATCGCCCATCATCATCCAGGCTCACCCGAGAGCTCGAGAAGAAGCTTTCCGACAAGTACATTGTCTTCCTCTCCCAGCGACGAGTCCTCCCCAAGCCCGCTCGAAACTCTGGCGCCAACGCCAAGCAAAAGCGACCTCGATCCCGAACCCTCACCGCCGTCCACGAGAAGATCCTTGAGGAGCTCGTTTGGCCCAGTGAGATCGTTGGCAAGAGGACCCGAGTTGCCCAGGACGGTGGCAAGTTGATCCGAGTGTGAGTAGGGGGTTTCCTACCCGAAATGCTGCTCTTAGCATATCTTAGCATATCGAAGTCTGCCGCCCACTAACGTCTCTTCGGTGTTCATAGCTTCCTCGACTCAAAGGACCAGAACAACCTCGAGTACAAGCTCGACACCTTCTCTTCCGTCTACCGAGCCCTCGCCGGCAAGGAGGTCAACTTTGAGTGAGTTGAGAATGCATCTACTGGGGTGCATTTCTAGCGAACGTTCACTGATGAAAACCTCTGGTCCTTGCTTAGGTTCCCCGTGACCGCCCAAGAGTAGATACCCTGACGACTTTGGCATTTGGAGGTCATGCATGCTATATAACGCTTGAGGGGAAAACCACATGGCGCAGGCGGGCCCGCAATCGAGTGAATCCGCGGGACGCTACTGGGCGTACTGATGGTTTCGTTGATGCGGTGACTTCCTTTCAGCGTTTTGGGCTCATGCAAGGGAGGAACAAAGTCCTTTGAATCCATCCCTAGTCGGTCCGTCAATGTGTGCCGCTGCATCAGAGTATAAAACCGAGATGGTCATGCTGTTAAGCATCACTTGAGAACTCTGTTCGTCTCCACAAATTACGACACGGTAATCACAATGGCGGGCAAAAAGAAGGACGACAATAAAAAGAGGTTCACTTTCGGCCCATTCGAGCAGATTCTGCTCGTGCTGATTGTGATGGGTTTTGGTGGGTATATCAAGATGCACAATAACGATGGTATACTCGCTAATTTCCATCAGTATAGCCTCCCACCCGTCTATGCCTTACTCACCGTTTAGCGTCAATGTGGACGGCTCACTCACCAGTCTTCCGTTCCTATCTCCACCATTTATGATGCTCATTTTCATCGCGTACATTGGCTATCACATTCTGACCCGTCAAGAAGCGGCTCAAGACCGAGCGAAAGCGCTCGCAAAAGCTAAATCATCTTCCTCCAAATCCAGCTCCAGCAGCTCGAGCTCCTCTTCGTCCAAGGGGAAGCCTCTCTCGTCGTCCGATGTCAAGGCAGGCAAGATGAACCCTTCTTCGTCGTCAAAGAGGGTCGGTGATCCGACGCCCAAGCAGGTCTCCGGCTCAAGTTCGAGCAAGGACGATCCGTCCAGCAATTCGTTCAGGAAGAATTACTTTATGACCATGCAAGGACCTGGAAGACCTGCTTTGGTGCCATTTCAAGATGGTTTGCGGCCCAAGCAAGGCGACCCGGAGGGAACTCTGTGGTGGGACAACGTGCCAGAAGGTACGTCATAGTTAGTACATCGACATCACTGACATCCTCGACAGACGCCGCCGATCTGATGGCGCCGCCGATCGACAAGGACAAGATGAAGGCGATCATGAAGAACCCTTGGCAAGCTGAGATGCTAGAGAAGGATATTCAGCTGTTGAAAATCGCCAAGCAGCAGAAGGAGGAGGAAGAGTGGGTAATGTCTTTCTCCTTCGATATCATCCTTCATGCCGGCCATTGATGCTCCGAGGAGTATCGATTGGGACAGGCTAACCTTGCTTCTGACTGACCGGATCCTCAATGGCGTCGCAGACGATATGCCAAAGTCGCCAACCTGCTTCAGACCATGTTGGGATTCCTACTGTGCGCAGTGGACATGCGTCTTGGTGTCTGTGAGTCCATGATAGGAACAGCTGATAGTGTTTACATATATGGGTATGTGCTGATGGGGCGAGGTACCATGTCCAGTGGCGCTCGTCTTCTTCTTATGGCGACACTTTACCAACCTGCATGACCAGTCCATGTCAGATGAGAAGGACGCCATCGAGAAGGAGAAGGAAGAGATCTCGACCAAGATTAAAGAAGGTAAAAAGGCAGGCATGTCGGGCCAGGAGATCATGGGCTTGCAGATAGCCCTGGACAGGATGTAGAGACCGCTCTATTGTCGTCGTGTACGTGCGAATGACCATAGATGCAACCATGATCTGCCTGTGCTCTCTCCATTGATCACGCTGTGCAGCCACAGTACACAGAGATTCCCGTTGAAGTTCTCCTCAGAGATACCTTGTGATCTGCCTGTTGTCGTCCCCCGCACGCCACGAGGGTGTGCTTGAGACTCTTGTCGCGGTGACATACGTCGGTATAGGCGGGAACATGCGCCGCTATGCCCGCGTCACATCAGCTCAAAACTCTGAGGTCCGTCCCGATGTTCGTGCTTACTCACAGGAGGAGGGGCAGGCCCGGGTCCGAAGGCAGCGGAAAAGGTCTGCAAGACATCATGGCGCACTTGCACAGCCGGAGCCGGTGCTTTCTCGTCAAATCCATCTGTGGGCCTTTCGTGGATCTCTTCAAGGTAGAGGAACTCGGAAAGTCCCTTGCCGAAAGTGAGGCGCCGGGCGATTGCGAGGACAACAGAAAGTACAGTCAAGGTGAAGGCGAGGCATCCAAGGGCGGTGAAGAATGCCCAGGTTGTGAACACTACTCGGAAGACACTGTTCGCAAAGGAGATTGCCCAGCCGGCAATCAAGCTGTGTGAGGCACAGAAAAGCATTAGCATACAAACAGACTGAGAGAATGCGGTCCCACTTACACGGCCGTAAGCCCTAGGAAGATATTAAATCTCCTTCGCTGTTCTTTCCGGATCGATGTCCAGCCCTGCATATAGTCAGTATCCGCTTTGACAACACGTTACTCACAAGGTACAGCCAAGGAAAAAGGATCTATCAGTTAATTCAGCATGAGTATGTACAGTATGGTGTCAATCTAACGGTCCGTCTCTCGGCTTACCACAATGAGTACGCTGTAGATAGTCTGAAAGAGCGTGCATTTCCGCATGAAGTAGCTCGCTGGACCTCTTGAGATCTAATGACAGCGTATTCAGTTTTCGTGAGCAATCGTACTTCCCCGAGACGATCGGATCAGCTCGACTTACCTGGTCCAAGAACAACGCAAAGAACGTGACCAGCACAAATGCGTCGAGCTGTAAAAGGATACTGAGTGCAAGAACAAGCTTGTACAGCCTGTTCATTTGCGTCGATGCGCCGATTCTTTGGAATGTCTCATAACCCACAAAGCGATTTTCGAGTCAACGTGGTTGCGGTAAAGCTACTTCGGATCGGGCTTCTCACCTGCCATCCAAAATGATCTCTCAACTTCCAGCAGAGCACTGCGCTTGCCGCCAAGGTCAGAACGTTGATACCCAGCACGGTACTCTGAAGCCCAACTCGTTTATTGAGATATCGAGGCAAAAGATCAATTCCGCCACAGTTGCGTTCGAGCATGGATGTGAAGTTTGACCAGAATTTAAACGTGACTCGGATATCGTTGGCGGTCCATACAGTCGATATCACGAGTGAGACCAACAGAGCCAGCCTGCAATTTGTTCAACGGGAAGTCATGCGAGAGGTGCAGTACACTCACAGGTGTGGGATCGATTCGTTCAGTAGCTGTAATGAAAATCATCAGCTATGCCTTCTTGTATGCATACTCACCGCTACGATGGCAAGGCCCAAGATCCACACAAAGAAAGCGCCAAGCACGATTTCCTCTCGGACGAGGTTATCGACTCTGCCGTCAGCGCTTGTCGAACATAGGGGAGACGTACGAGTTGATGGACCAGCCAAAATTCACAGCGCACTCCTGTCGACACAAACAACCGAATATCTTCCGTCAGTCTACTTGGAAGATATGTGGCTTTAGGTCTGGGCCGTTGCAAACTCACTTGAGAAACAAACACGAAGCCCGATTCAGTCAGACCGGTCACATTGACACCCATCTGCTGATCTCGTCCTTCTCGACCTACTGCCGTCATCTCGATGTCTCTCTTCCAGGAGTTGATGAAGTCGCTCTTGTCATTCTTGACGAGGACCACCTTGTCCTCTTCCTCGTCATCCTCGGAGTCGTCCGACGCGTCGTCAATGTCTTCCTCTTCATCCTCGCTTTCAGCTTCGTCTGCCTCTTGCGAGAATGGACTAGAACTTGTTGTTGATTGGGAAGCATCGGAGACCGAGGTGGTGACGATACTGGAGGAGGAAATAGAGGACAATCCCGACGAGGTGGTCATTGGCATAGCAGCAGGCGTCACCAGACCACCTTGCTCGTTGAGCATGACCTCGGTCGTGATGGCTTCTCCTTGGATCACCGTCAGAGTGGGGACCACCAGTACTCGGGTCGTGATGATTTCTGTGCCGACAGTCATTGTCGTGCCAAGGGTACTGGTCGCTGGCTTGGTCGTAGTAGAGAATATCGCCACACTCGTGCCGGTAGATACGTCATTTGGCTCGTTCTGATAGTCCGAGCTCTTCACGCCGAAGTATCTGCACCTCATACCGCTATCATCGCAGACCTTTCCCTCCTCGTTGTACCAGCTACCGTTCTTACTCTCGACGAGTACGGCAGGCGCCGATCGCCAGTCGCCCTGGTTGCCATTATGAGGGTTGACGAAGACTATACCAGAGAGATTGGCGGTATCGATCAGGTGGCGTAAGAAGTGCGAGGCGTTTGCATTCGTCTCGACGGATAGAATCGAGAGAATGAATAGGACGGTGGACGTTACGGCGTGCAGGGTGAGAAAGATCAAGAGATTTCGATGGGACAGTCGTTCCCTCTGGAATGAGGCCGGTCAGTTCCATGTGAGTCCAGATTCACCATTTCCACTCACGACCAGAGACCAGGCTGATGTTAGTCGACCGGCGACCTGCATAGTGGTGAAAGAAGAGGATAAGTATGAGAAATAGCCGCCAGGGCAAGAATAAAACAGTCAGTTGAAGCTCAGAAGCCGAAAGACGAACGAAAAGAGTGAAGGGGTGGGCATGCATGGATCAGTGTTTGTAGGCGTCTGCTTATATGAAGTGGGATCACTGTATGGATCATGTATGGGCTGGAAAACGCTGCTCTGTCTCCTTGACAACTCTGGGGTTCCTCGCGACGAGGCGACACCTCTCCGTCTCCGTTAGCCCCGTTAGCCTGAGTGATCGCCTTGGTTACGGGTAGCCGATGCAGTCTTTTCTCAGCTCTTGGCACCCAAGAATAGTAAGCTTTGGTCCTCTTCGGTAGTGCAAAGCGACTTTTGCGTCCCCGGATCCTCTCGTATGCTACAATGCGATGCATGGTTGTCATTCTTGTTGATGAGATCACAAGACATCTTTAAGATTAGTGGTCGCCGAGCCTCGCTCGAGGGGTTTAGGCTGGTTTGGTCCTGGCTTCCAGCCGATCTAGACAAACGGGATATGTAAGTAACAGTCATGTCACTGCTGGTATCACGGGCACGGCAAGTGAGCGCTCACCAAGAAGATTATTTGGAAGGTCGCCGGCACTGAGCCATCCTCGTCACCATACAGCTCTGTGTCACGGCATGTCAGTATGCAGCCTTTGTCGAGGACCAAAACAGACGGGGACATACCTTTGTAGATGGCCTCGGCCGCCAGTAACACATCCCTAGAAACATGTGGTCTTCTGCCTAGAATTGCGTTACTCTCTCCCATATCTCTCAGATCGGCCATCAGTTCCCATACAGATGGATAGTTGATGATCATATCTTCGACGTCGATGGTGGTGAGAGTGAACCCTGCTCGATTGAGCAAGGAGGGCGCGTCGGTGGGGTCTAAAATGTGCCGCGGATTAGCTAGAGGCGTCTTTTGGGAAAAGTACCGTCAACACTCACTGATCATAGGTGATACCCGATTGGCAATACCCCCTCTTCTTTCCTGTTCAGCAAGCTGGAGCGAGGTCCTGCAATCGAGCAATATCTCAGCTACGCCGAACGATACTCCCCCAAATCCAATGCGTACCAGCTCACCTCAGCTCAAACAGGGTATCCCCTCCCAATACAGCGCCGACGAATACGCCATCAGGTTTCAGCACATGTCGCACTTGCGTCAATGCCCCTATATACGATGAACGATATCAGCCCCTTTCCCTCCAAAGCCAGAACAAGCGGCTCAGCGAACTCACCGACTATGTCTCCTACCCAGTGCAGACCGCCCGCGCTGACGACAGCTTCGACATTGCCAATGAGTGGCTGTATGTCAGGATGCGAGAGCAGGTTGGATGGGGAAGCTTGTATTCGGGTCGGAGGGGCTACAGCGATGTCGGGTCAGTCACGGGGCCTTACGATGCGAGATTTCAAACATACAAGCAAACGATGAGTCGTCATCTCTGTTCAGAGCTTCTTCTGGAACCGCATCTCATGTCAGCTTTGCGTGAACAATATACCTAATGTCGACCGTTCGCTAGCTCACCACTCGACTCAACCATCCACCATTTCCGTCTCTGATCCTGTCCCTCCTGATTTCCCGACTCAGTCGGTACTTCGTCGGCAAGTACCTCTTGCAGTATCTGAGTGAGTTGTCCGGAATGAGCAGCGAGCTCGAGTATTGACCCAGGAGGTGTTTTGAGGTCCTGTGCCGGTGATTGCCTTTGTGAGCTTCTAGGCAGAGTCACAAGAAAATAGCCCGCTCACCTCGATTCGTTCAGCTAATCTTTCCGCAATCTCCTCCCTCAGATAGTCCACCACTTTGACAGGATCCTCTCCGTTCTCATTCTCGGCCTCGGAAGTCTCTGCACCGCTCTGTCTCAGACGCAAGATCGCCCGATCTCTTTGTCTGTCTTTCGAGGGCTCATCAAATACTTCATACGGGGTAGTCGGTGGAGGGGTGTGAGGGTTGAGAGTCGCGTATGTTCTTGCTGAAAGCACTCGTCGCGCCGTCGAAATGGGTCGTAGCGGTCGTAAAGAGCGTAGTATACTTGAACGCATGCTGATCACTCGGATAGGATGACAGAAGTATGTTATGATAGCACGAATCAGAGATCTGGACGATGAAAACGGAACATTGATATACAGCCTTGACTACGATTCTTGTCGATGACGATCCGAACCTCCTCCACTTTCGATCCAGAAACTGCTCGACAGTGATCTCCACCGGTTCATACAACAGCCACGTATATTAACGAAAATCAACTTGGACAGTCGTTTCTCAATACAGACAGACGAGAGTCATCCATGGCATGATCTGCACCGGTCCACCTGACACACAAAATATAATCGACGGAATACACGCTGACGATGGTCATTGACTGATGGCGATCCGTGTTCTAATCGTAGTCCTTACGCTCAATCGCTTCAGTCCTGGGCCAATTGTCCATTGTCCAGATTTCCCAGATGTCCCAGATATGGAGCGAGGCGGCACGGGGTAAGCGACAAACAGATCGCACGCAGCATAATTCCTTTCAAACGAGGAGGGAAGAGAACCCGATGGATGTCCCCGCTCTCAAGACTCAGTTTGTGTTATATGCGATACGCATCCATCCCTCGTAAAAGTACAGAAACGGTAAACGTCTACTCCTTGACCTCGTCCTCTCGCTCGACCTCGAGGATACCCTGCCTCTTCTCGGCGAGTCGCTGAGCTCGTCGCTCCCGCATAGCCTTGTTCTTGACTCGTCGGGCCTCCTGTTGCTCGGCGAGGTGCTTGGTCCTGAGCTTCTCGGCCTTGGCCTTGTGGATGTGCTCCATGAGAACTCGCTTGTTCTTGAATCGGTTACCCTTGGACTCAAGGTAGAGGGTGTGGTAGCTGGAAGAGGAAAGAACGATCAATCAGAACCCGCCTTAATCACTCTCGCGTGTTTGTCCATTCCATACTCACAGGTGCTTGTCGATCTTGCCGCCCTCTCGGTACTTCCTCAAAAGCCTCCTCAATACTCGCATTCGTCGGAGCCACTGGACCTTGGTGGGCATTCGGGCCTCGGCGGTACCCTTTCGCTTACCGTGACCGGTGTGTCGACCAGCTCGCTTGGCGGCAGCGTGCTCCCTAGTTCGGGCTCGGGAGTGGATGACGGTGGGCTTGATGATACTACGGGGACGGGAAAGTCAGATCGTCTTTCCGAATTTTGGATGGATACCATAAGAACTCACATGTGACCATCCTTGAGGAGCTTTCGGACACCAGATCGAGAGTTGGCCTGTCCGATCTCAGCAGCCTCCTGGGGGTCGAGCCAGACTGTTGGTGAAAGAAAATAGACGATACTATCAGCATCGCCCCTACAAATGCTTGTCATCCATCTCCAAACACTCGGTCCCTCCCCGGATGGTCTGCTCTGCTCCGCTCCGTAGATATCTCCAGCCTCCAATCATGCCCCAGTTATTGTCGGATCCCGCAAGTCGATATCGCTAGATTGTTGATGCCGTCTATGACCGATTTGTCGGCCATTCACACAAACGCCTCCGTGCTGGATCAATCATCCAGCCCATCTTGTCCGAATCCCTCTATCCAACGATCTTGTCGGTCCGTCCGAGACCTCTCCTTCCTTTCCCGATCGTGCCGTTTTCATCCATGACTACGTCCAAATGTTCCTATACTCACTCTTTCGCTGACCGACGCCGGCGACGGAAGCCGCAAGTCGCTTTTGCTGGGAAAGGTTGACCATTTTTGCGACAGTTGATGAGTCTTGATGTCTAAAAGAAGGGAAAACAAGATTTTTGATCAAGTGTATTCGATGTTTGAATAGACTGCCAGGCTGACTCGCTGACTGTGCGGCGCAGGTGGAGAGTGTGTGAGGATCGAAGGGGACGGGGAGGGAAGGGCGAGAGGAGAGGAGAGGAGAGGAGCGGAGAGGGACGACGAAGGGGGATAGCCAGTGCATGCGCTACGGTGGGAGCGGTAACGATGGACAATGTACGGTGACAGTAAGTGGCACGTAAAGTGGGCGGATCCGTGCTTACGCGAGTCAGCATAACTCCGGCGATTTACAAACGCCGATGGATCATGTAGGGTCACCAGCTTATGTGGCATTCGTGCATCACCGCTGGGGTGTTCTCGCGAGGTTCCGGTTATCGGCGTTAAGGCCACTCGGTTTCCCGATCGATTCGATATCCGCTGAAGGATACGTTCACCAAGCTCTTCCTACACAGACACAAAAAGCATTTCACGCGCAGTGGGCCGCGTCATCCACGCAATATTCGAGCTGCAACAACGTTATAAGCAATGATACCCAAATAATGCCAAAATGACTAGTCTACGGATACACGTATGCGACATAGGCCAAACATCCTCATCACCCATATCGATATCGTCCGCGACGTTCCCTGTGCTTCTGTCCGGGGGGTTCTCGAATCGTTGTATGGTAGTCGCGATCGCTGCTTTCGTGTTTCCGTTCGGCTCCGCTACTATTAGGAGGCTCCATCCCTTGCCACCGCATCCACCGATCGACCCACTCTCCATACTCTGATGCTTTTGTCCACCATTCGCCCTTCGCGGTGTCTCGTGCTTGGACCTGGCTCCAGTCAGCCATGATTTCTTCACCTCTGTCAATAGTGTATTCGCAAAGGTCCTCGTGATGATACCTTGGAATCAGACAGCCGACGAGAGAATCGACCAGTTGCGATTTGAGACCTGAATCAAATTCCGGGTAGAACTCATCTATCACGTCCTTCAAGCGCATTTCCGATAGCCAATTGTACAGCTCGGTATCTTTGAAATTTTCGACTGTATTGAAGACGAACGCTCGGGCGGGGATGTGGGTTGGTCGGGACGCCTGTCCACCTTCACTGGTCGACTCACGAGGGTTCAAGTCGATACGCTTGATGCCAGCACAGACCTTTCGGCTATTCGCTTCCCAGGGGCCGAAGTCCGTCACTTCCGTTCCATCCTCCAGTACGGTTGTGTATCGACGCCGCCCTCCTCTTTCTCTTTCATATGTCCACGACAGAGATGGGGGCTCGGGTTCAGGCATGGGCACAGGAGGGATCTCACTCGCTGGATAAGTTGGATTGGTGTCCATGCCGATCGGAGTCTCACTGGATGACGGAATAGGTTCTGAAGCGCCAGCATCCCAGGCTTGCGGCACAGAGCTCGCATACTCCTGTCTTGGATATCTCCAGGCGGCATCGCTTCCTACAGGAGGCTGAGTATATCGGCCACTATCATATGTTCCCGAATCCGTTGGATCACCGCTGTACGCAGTGCCACGAGCGGCATTTTGGGCCTGCGACCAGTATGCGGGATGACCTGTAGAGTACTCATGCTGCGGAATTGACGCAGGTGGAAAGTCAACTGACCCCGCCCGTGATTGTTCTGCCAGCGAGGGATGCCCAGAGGATGTGTGGCTGCGTCGCGCATCGAGATGAGATCCGCTGTTTGCGGTATAATTGGACTTTGTCGCTGGGGATTTGGTCGATTTGTGGCGCGTGAGCACTTTTCTACCACTGCTTGTCGTGTCCACTGTGATATTGGTTGATTTAGGGTCGAGGCCTAAGAAGAGCTTTGGGAGTGACATGATGAACAAGTGTATAGACCGGATGGTGAACTGTGAGGTGAATGTTATGTATGGTACGAATGAGCAGTGTGTGTAGCGGTGTGTGTTTGAGCGACACCTGTCCAGACAAGACGCATTAGGGTAACAGCTATATATGTACTCTGCCCGATGTCGATCATGTGCATGCACAGGACCTATCGGCGTTCGAAATCGTTGGGCTGCCACGATAACGAATTAGAAAGGATCCTGGTCAACACGCAAAGCGAAGCAAGGAAATGAAACGGACTGGCGCTTGCTTCTCGAGCACAAGGAGGGACCATCCGTTGTAGACATGACAGCCCTTTATCGGACGATTGGCAATAACCGACGAGCTGAGTATTGAGCTGACTCGTGTCAGTGACCGTGACGCCCGCTCAACCCGTTCATCCTCTATCAGCCGATTGGCAATGGTTGACATACTGATTGATATGATGACTCGAGTCATCGTTTGGGCTGCGCTCTGCGAAAGGTAGGAAGCACGAATGTCCCAGTCCGAGTACCGGCCGCGCCGTCGGCAAAACCTACCGCTGACAATGGAAAGATGACGCTTTACTCGATAGCGGACATAGCAACCGAAGCTCGGTGACTGAGGCGTCCTCCCGAGCTGAGAAGATCAGTGCTACGGTACCATCAGCAGAAAGGGCCCCAATGACGTGTGCATGACATCGTGACGGGCGCATTCCTGTCTTTTCTCACGAGGCCGTCACCAGCTTGTCTTTCCCTTCATAAACCGCAACCGCTGAAACCATGTCAGAACTGACATCTATACGTCACCTCAAATCTTGGACCTCATAGCACGACCGAAGAGGCAGAGCGCAGGGGAACAACAGATGAGCTGGGGTCACTTATGCGTCTGCGCGAGAGGGATCAGCGCAGACAGCGATGCGACTGTTCTTGCGATGGTTATCTCGTACAAATTTGACGGAAATTACAATGCACCCGTTGCAACACTACAACGTCTCTGCATATGAAATCCGACGAATAGCCTAACAAAAGGACTGTTGTCCCATACCTCCTCGTCGTTTACCCGTAATGTATGGAAAATGTAGTGCTGCAGCAGGCACCAGAGCTGCCCCGAGGGGCTGAGCACGAGGCACTCCCGGTGGTGAATGTCGGCGTCCTCGAGCAGATGAGACAATTCTCAGCGTCTGACCCATATGGTGTGTACCTTTCAGAGCTGACACCGCTGAAGCTTCTGTGAGGAGCATGCGGAATTGAGTTCCCAAAAGCGTCGCCGTATCTGTCAGGGCGGTTTATGTAGGCACGTATCGCCGCCGTCCGTCGGGATTCGCAAAGGCGACACGCTGAGTCATCGGATAAGCGACCATCGCCTCCCTCCCGGCGCGTGTAGACGCCACCGAAGGTGCCGCTTTCCCGCCTGGGCCGCATCCCAGGATAATCGCCTCCGCTGCCGCTCGTATGGCCTCCCCCGGTATTGTACGCTGCAGGATAGCCTTCTGAAACAAAACTGTCCCGCGAAGATGCGAACACATATGGATCATCGGTACTGTTCCTGCCGCGTCCGTGAGGCCGGGGTACCGAGTACGAATAGGAAGGAGATTGAGTGCTGAATGGGGCTGGGCCACGAGGACTCGAATAGGTATGCCTGCGCCCGGTCGAGGGCTCTTCATCATGAGCATCGGATGAGTACGAAGGCCTTCCTCTCGGCACCCGCGAATGGAACGGTGAAGGCCGGCCGAAATGATCTCGAGAACCAGCATAATCACGTGCATCCGTGGGTGTAGTGTCCATGAACTCCTCATCGTCGGCAACCGTGTGGACATCTCCGGGTCTGTGGAAGGGTACGCCGTATCGGTCACGACCGGGACCGCAAGGTACGTATCCGTTGCTAGACATCTTGTCGAGGGTTGGAAAGGTGTATATTTGAGACTTGTTGCAAGATTGGATTGTAGGGAGAGGACGAAGGAACGAAGAGGTTATTTGTAGCATACAGTTCACTGCAGGTGCTTTGAATTGAGAGCATTGGACTAACGGCGACTTTATAGCGCTACAAACAGGAGGGACCTTGGGCAGGTTCCGGTAGGTAAATCAGCAAGATGTGAAAAGCTGAACCAATATCAGCCGTTCTCATGAGTCCCATCAAAGGAGGGTCGCAAGAGCCACATAGCTCTGTTACTCGTACACACACCACCTTTCAAGCGATGTGGACTATCTGTTTCATCTGCGTGAATGCAAAGGAAGCGAGGATCGTCTAACACGCCCGATCTATGTATTTTGGAGGTTGATGGAGCGGCAGACAAGCGACATTCGGCTTGAAGCGAATGCCCGTTGCCGCCTGACGTATCTCCTGGCTGGTATGGAACCTCTCCCACGATTGTTCTTATCCTGGTTGTTCAAAATCCGTCTATTGAGAAAGTGGCAGAGGTCAGCCTGAAAACAGGCGCACATCGCACTTCCAGATTCGCCAAATTGCCAGGACAGGCGGTCGAGCTGGGCGAAACCAGGTGGCAACAGTGTGTCATCGCCCAGACCGCCTGCTAGCATGCAACCAAACACTATCGCATATCCCTACGAGTAAACAAGATACTGTACGTGACATCAAGTGAATCTCAAACGATCTATTGCCTTCCTACATAACTCGTATACACAACCTAAGAGGCCTTGTATTCACAACTTTACGATAAATGATGCCTGAAACACGTTCCGTTTCGACCACAACTGAGTCGGTGGTGAACATGGCTCGAGCGAGCCAAGTGAGTCCCGACGAAAACCCTCGGCAGAGGTTTTTAGACATGCCGGCCGTTTTCCTTACGCTCCCCAATCGTCGTCATCGTCATACGGCCCACTGTACGAGTACGGTTCACTGTACCGGTAGTGCGATGATCGGGTGCCGGTGGAAGGTCCGTATGGCTGAGGGAAGCCATTTCCGGACAAGTTTGGGATCGGACCAACCCCGTGCACTGGACCGGAAGAAGAAGCGCGGGATGGGCCTGTCGCGCCGGAATCATGGTCGTGGCAGAAGCGACGGGGCCTGCGGGTGTAAGGTTGATGACCATCGTAAGGATGTCCCGATGCTGCATGCCCCGAAGAAGAGTTTGGCGGCGGCTGGTCAGACAGCAAGGACTGCTTCCATTCGCAGAGCTGATCTAACTTGCTGCATGCTTCACTCTTGATCGCTGTCGCTGTAGCAGACTGCGAGATCTGTTCTAAGGCCCGCACCAGATGGATGCTGTTGACAAACTCAACAATGGAAAGCGTCGCCCTTCGGCTATTCATATGGACTGTGAGCTTCCCAGGGGGAAGTGCGTTTCCCCTCTGGCTCAAGAGCGAAGAAATGCTCAACGTCGCTTCAGCATCGCAAGATGTGGGCTCGTCCACGTAGACATGACCCAGGAAGGAGCCATCGTCTAGTCGGGTCACTCGCAAGTCAAGTGGATTCAAGGACTCCGTAGGATTTGAGTCTGATGGGGGACATGTGTGAAGAGCCCAGGGATCAGAGGCAAGTGGGCAGTGGGGTCCCGAAGCGAAGTAATCATCGTAATTGCTGGGGGAGTAATCGCTGGTTCTCTCCGAGCGAAAGGGGCGAGGGCCGTGGTGAGGAAACATCGGGGGCCAGAGCGGTCCTAGTATAGATAGCGAAAATGGCTCTGCGCTGTGAGACTGGCGCACTATCGTTCGACGAGGAGGGTTGGCTCTAGATGCTGGAACCTCTGTGAAGATGGTGGGCGCATCGAATTCAAGTTTAAATTTATCTGATATATATACGTAGCTCAACAGGCTCCGAAGCGATTGTAGTCTTATTGATAAGTGCAGTGGTTCGTATGACGTGATCGGACATCCATTCTAGGAATCGTGGGAATCGAGAATCGTTTGATATCTTCGAGTGAATGGTTCTCCGAATCCACGGGGTCTCGCAGATTCTCGATGACAAAGGTGCCTTTTCGGCACACCCGCCCGAGACGTCGCTGTGTTGCTACGGCACTGACCGAGTCATCGGGCCAGCTTGATGTCGACCTCGCACTGTCTTCGGCCTTTCCTCTCAATGCTCTCGGTTTCCGCTCGTCTGAAATACATGCGCGTCAATGCGCAACAAAAGAAGCGAGGCAAGAATCCTTTGTCAGCGCATATGGGAAGACGTCACCGAGAAGAGCGCCCCTAGTGCTATCAAGCAGACTTGACCTTCTCCGTCTTGATAACGCTAGCGTAGAATGCGAGGTCAAGATCAGGCCACACGTCTTCTCCTACAATCCGAAAGTGATGTCATACTTTACCCGCAGCTTTTGCATATACGCGACTGTCCATCGCAAACAAGGGGAAGAAGGTAATGTAGGAGGTTGCGTCATGCTAATTACACGATGCAGTAAGTCGGCTCCAATAGTGGCATCAACACATTGCGAAGGATCCTCCGAGGGTCTGCAAGAGCAAGTATATGTAGCAGGGGGGTTCAATGCACTCCACACCGACTAAGTGAAGATGGATCGCAGCAAACCTTTCATACCCGCTGTCGAATTTCTGTCACTTCGGTGCCGCCTGAAAGCATGCTGAGGTCGAGATCCGATCATAGTCGTGACAATTTCGGTGTCGGACGTATGGCGGGACCGTCCCGTGAAGCGTTGCTGATGCGGCTCAGTGGAGCGGCGATGGCCCTGGGAGAAGGCCGTGGCGGATTGACCTCGGTCCCGTGTTTGTCGGAAGTAATGATCGTGCCCGCTGTGATTCGTGTGACCCGATCGTCCCGGAGTACGGGAACGAACGAAAGGGTCTTGTGGAGTCGACGGCGCCGAAGTACGGCGGGTACGACCCGCAAACGTCTGTCTTGGTGACCTCTGGGAGTCGTAGTCGCGGACACCGGGATCTCGCGAATTGCCAGGTCTGTGTCCAAAGAAGAAATTTGCACCAGCGTTCTGGGTACCGGAGGGATCGTCACAACGGTTGGGGCTGTAGAATGTGCTGAAGGAACTCGAGGCGGGTCGAGAACGAGAAAGAGGGGTCGAGGTGAATCGCGACCGTGGACTGTGTGTACCGCCTGATCGAACGGTGAAGATGTTGAACTCTCGCGGCCTGGATGCGAACGAATCCGACTGCCGTGTGCTTTGTTCGGTATGAAAGCGGGGTCTTGAGCGGTACGGATCGGGACGGGCCCTTGGATCAGTGCCTTCGTCGTCCGTGTCCGGATCGCCGGGCTCTTGAACGCCTCGATATATGTAACCGCTCTCGGCCATAATTAGCGACGTGGAAAGAGCTGGGCGTTTATAGGCTGCCGTAGCTCAGACACTTGGGTTGACTGAAAAAAAAAATGCGGACGACAAGGTCTCAGAAAGTCTCCGAGTTGCGCAGGAGTCAATCGATTGCCTTGGGATCGGAGCATGATACTGTAAATATACGACCTCGACCAGACAAGTGCGCAGAAGCTGGGCGGCGTGTACTGAAAGGAGGGTGAAACAGCATTCTCCTTTTGTTAGCGCACGCAAAGGAACGATGAAAGCACTCACAGCGTGATTGCTAGAGACCCCGCATGAGGATAGTGACTCGATGATGTATGGCGGAAGTTAGCCGTTGTCCATAACGGTGTGGAGGATAGAAAGCATGAGACTGGGAGTACGAGATAAGAGTGAGCGTCTCCAAGTGAGCGAGGGTAGTATATTTGACCTCCGAGCTGGCTTTGACCGCAACTCCAGACAGAAGGCAACGAAATGTCCAGTATGCATATGTTTGTGAATAGAATCATTGAGATTTGCCCTTCCACTGTAAGACATTCGGCGCTGTCAGCTCCAATCCTCGTGTGCAACATCAAAAAGGAGTCGGCGCTTACAATACCAGTCAGTCCATGATAGGCGACCTTCTTTCCACCGCTCTGCCAATTGTCCCACCCTTGACCGAACAGCCAAGGATCTCGTCCGCTGGAACCTCCTAACATGCTCGCACCAAGGGAATGGACATGAGATAACAGGCGTCTGATGGCCTTTTCAGGCGCATGCCACGCTTCTTCCTGCAATATCAGGACGTCGCCGACTCTTACTGGTCCGCGCAATGCTCGTAGATCGTCTGGCGTGACCCCATATTGTACTAAGAGGTATCGGAATACGGCGTCGGAGCTGTTTGGCATGTCAGCACAGTCATTCAGAAGAGATAGAGACTTTGGACGCACAAAGGTCCAGGACCGGTCAGATCGAGCTGTAAAGGCGTCATCATACAGAGCGATTAGCGTAGTAACGAGAGACACCGGACGCAACATACCGGACTTAATTGCTTGGCGACTCCGCTGTCTACTAATTCTGATATCGTAGCCAGGGTGTCAAGCATTATAGGATGGAAAGGCTTTGACTGATGTGACTTTATCAGCTCAGAATCGTTCGAAGTGGATCAAGTGGGCAGACTCACCACAAGCAGGTTTTGCACCATCTCCAGTCCGCGCGGGAAACAACAATCCGGCCAGCTTCTCGTGAGTCTAAACCAGGTCCACGACTTCCACATGCCAAGCGTTCGTCCAATCATGCTATCCCACTCGATGGCGACAATGATAGAGATTTCGGGGTTCAAAATCGTTGTAGGCTTTTCGCCTAGCGTAACAATCGGTGCTCGTCGTAAGGGTCGTGAATATGGAGGGGTATATGTTCGTTTGGTGTACTGTTGAACGGTATGAGTGTGCGGGGTAAAAGTGTCGTTGCTGACTGATGATCTAGGGTTGAGTCGGTCCTTCACACTGGGATCTTGTTGGCCGGTCAAGGCCTGGTTGATGAGCTCGATGAGGGATTCGATATCTTTATGCAGAATGGATGGAGCATTGAGACCCCATAGATATGGGTGTGAGATGGGCTATATGTGATGGGATCAGCTTGGCATTACAGCCGAAATGTCATTGAGCACTCACCATAGTATCCGAGTCTGAGTAGATCCCTCCCGCTACAAACATTGAGACGTAACTTCATGGAGGGTTTCAGCCTTCCCTCTTCATCGATCGGATGACACGTTCTTGGCTCACCGAAATAGGTCCGCCCGTAAGACCCCTCTGTCTAACCCACCCCACAACTTGGACCATTTCCCTTCGCCCTGTATCCCTCGGCTGATCCTTTCTGAAGTCCAATCCGACATCCACTTATCCAATCCGTCGTCGTCTGTGACTATCACCTCCCACGGCTGACCATTTCTGGCCGGCTGCAGCCATTCGAGGTCTTGTCTGGGCGACAATTCGCTGGCGAGCTTCGGTGATAGAGGCAGGGGTAGCAATGTCCGCCAGAGATCGAACCCTGCTTCCACACCAGCGCTACCGGCAGGATGGGTCGACCATACTTTTGCGGGGAAGGTGTCAGGTCTACTTTGCGGCGGCGCACGTCGGATCACGTCCTTGAGCGCTCCTCTGGCCCCAGCCGTTACATGGTTTGGTGTATTCCTGAAGTACTCATTCACAAAGCGTCTCAGCCTGTCCACATATTTTGCCAGTGCTGGGTCGAAATTGGGTGATCCATCGGGCAGTTTCACTGGCGCTCTCAGCTTCCTAGCTACTGCCGAGCTGTTGTAGTTTTGGTGATCGAGTATACCTGTTCGCACTTGCTCGTATATGTCGACCAACTCAGCCAGAGAAGCTTTCGCGAGTCGATCTTGTGATTCCGGGTCATCGAGCACCGACGGCGCCTGAGCATTGTGGAAGGGGAAGTACAAGTAGAGAACGAAGATGAAAAAGGCGAGAAGAAGTTTCGCTGGACTAATCAATCTACTTAGGTTTCGAGGTATCAACGGGCGGACCATGATCAGGTAGCGGATGGCCGTCGGTGGTTTTGTTTCATGAGTCGCGGCTTGTTGCACTTGACTATTATTCCCAAGATGTTTACAAGTCGATTCTCGTGCGCCAGATCAACGCTCTATCATGAAGGCCTCACAGGGAGCCAGTGAACATGATACTCTGGGCCAAGAAAGGGAAATGCAAGAGGAAAAGGAAGACATTGAAGAAAGGAGCCATGATATCAAACGGGGACCCGCGGTATTCGTCACCAAGTTATCGCTATCAGCTGCTCGTCATCTAGTCTCATCAGGGTTCGTGGAGACCTCTAGGGTAGAATAATAATATGCATTCATATTCATGTCATTATACTTTTGCTACATCTGCCGTTCATTGCGGCCCATCCATCTGCAAAGCGAGCATCTTGATCACTTGCACCTCACCATCGGCGAGACCTTTCACTGCGATCGCATCGCGCACAGTTATACATCAGCAAAACGACTGGCTTATTCAGATTCACCGCGACCTTGCGACTCACTGAACCAGGTCTTGTAAAACTGCTCGTCACCGCTGACGATCTTGTTGTCCATGGCATTGAGAGCGTCCGAGATGAATTGGCCGGTGAAGCCTATGCATGTGCAAGCGAGAAGACGTCAGTAATGAGTACGGTCAGGCAAGGCGTCCTGCGTCGCACGCACCAAGACGAGAGTTGTTGAACCCGGCAAAAGTCTTGGCGGCCTTCCACCCATCAGAGTAACCCTTGGCAATGGCCGCTTGCTCAGGGGTGTAAACCACAGCGCTCTCCCCTTCACCGAGATTTCTTCGGAGAGGCTTGTTGTGAGTTCGGGCGGAAGCACGGAGCTGACGGGCGACGAATCGGTGTCTCTGCAAAGCGGAAGATAGAAGGAAGGCTCGTTGAGGAAGAGAAGATACGCCGAGGGACCGCTTCTTGGCGCCGACCTGTCCGAGCTGCATTCGCGAGGAAGGGATGGTGGCCGAGTTGATGGTCGGGTCAACGGCGGCGAAGGCGGCCTGAGCACTGTTATCCGACGAAGTATCGTAATCGAAGGGAGTAGTAGAGGCAGTGGGAGCGATGGGCCAGAGGGTCGTGGTGCCGGTAGTGTCCGCGAAATCAGCGGAGGCAGTAGCAGTGAGGGACGACCCAACGTCTTGCTCGGCTACGTTGTTGTCAAACTCGGTCGTCGCGAGAGCTTCGGTGACCTGATCAAACTCGGGATCGCTGGCACCCATAGCGGCAAGCCAGTCATCGGTAGTAGGAGGTGAGTAGTCGTTGACGTCGGCAGGGGCGGAGGTGCCAAAGGATAAGAACGAAGAGTCGGTGGTTGGGTCTACAGCGGGAGACGACGAGGATACGCCTGCACCGCCCTTGATGGCCTGGACAGTCGAGTTGGGGTAGGAGAAGAATGAGGTGGGGAGTGTGTTACCGACGGCAGAGGTGAAACACCAGTTGATATCAGAGGCACAGTTCTCGGTCTTGTAACCTATCGGGAAATGCTGATCAGCCATTGTATTGTCTCACTCGCGAGCTACTACTCACTCCAGAAACTGTACCCAGCAGTGGCGTTGGTGTAGCTTTCCATCTGACCGGTACAGAACTGACGTCGGTCGGCGACCGCGTCGGCTGAGTTGGATAGAGCCTGGTTAGAGAGGGCACAGGAGAATTCGTCGATGACAACGTTTCGTCGACCCTCGTTGGCGGCACCGATGATTTGTTGGGAGAGCGAGCCTTGTCCTGGCTGCAAGGATGAAGTGAGTTGAGGTGCGGGGGTGTTTTGGGAATCGGCATCGCCAAACACAAAGTCTGCGGTGGCAAATCGGTCAATATATCACCAGACGACTGTGGAGACACGAGCGCAGTACTCACAGGAGTGATGGTCGAGAACGACGAAATCCTTTCGGGTGGAGATATAGTCGGCAAATCGACCCATGTCGAAGGCATCATTGACACTGTGTACCAGCACGTCAGCGTCTCGCACACTATCTCGAGGTATCTTAACGTACTAGAAGGGGAAGGCGGCAGCTTCGGGGGACACCTGTCGGAGCACATCCAGGACCTGGGTGTAGAACGAGGGCAAGCCATCGACGTTACTGGGCTCATTCAGAAGCTGGATACCGACAACATTGTTGACCTTGACCAGCTGCTGGGTGAGGTAGGTCAAAATGTTGATGGTGAGCTGGACATTGGTTGGGTTGTTGAAGAGGTTTTGTTGACCGTCCGAAACACCCGAGTGGGCCTGGGTGTTCTGGCTACCGGGTGCGCCTGGAAAGTACACATGAGTAAGTGCCTACCTATATCGAGCCGATATTCTCTCCCCTTACCGTGCAGGTCGACAAGAACACCAAGACCATACTTCTCGGCCCAGTTTATGGCTCTAACAACTCGTGGCCATGAGTTGACGTAGGCGGCCGAGACGGACTCGAAAGCGGTACCCTGGCAGTACACGGGGCCGAGGGACCAGCTGAAGCACAAGTGTAAAATCTATCAGTCGTGCGACTCGGAGACTCGCCTCGCCACCAAGCCTCGCCACCACTCACTATCCGATAGGAAGTCGGACGGTGTTGATACCGATACTGGCGAGATACTGAAAGTCGCTCTCGGTGATCCACTCGTCCCAATGCCTCTCCAGCACTTGTCGAGCATTGTCTACGCTACCCCAGCCATTGGCGACATCAAACTCGGCCTGCTTGTTCCCGCTAGCACAAGTGAACAGCGAAGGGTTCATCCACTGTTCTTGTACGAACCACGAGCCCAGGTTTACCGATTGTTGTTGTCGATATCGGTAGATCAGAGCCTTGCTGGCGTCGTAAGGAGCAAATGGCTGAAGCGTCACAGGCGCGGGTGCATACGGAGTCACGGCGCAAGCGTCTGCTGACGAAGACGAGATGTCCGCCGCGCTGACAGTGGTCGAGTCTGTCCCATTAGAGCTGGGCTCGGGGCTGGAGCTGGCAGCAGCAGCAGCGCTGTCAGAATCGGATCCGTCGACGGCAGCCGACATGAAAGTGGCATCACCGAACTGCGTAGCGGCGATGAGACCGGTTCCGCCACCCAGCAATCCATTGAGTGCACCTGTGCTCGTACCAGCTGTAGAACCTACCACACCACCGGCGGTGTCGAGCAGACCACTAGCGACGGGTCCGACGAGGGGTACTGGCTTGGCGATGGAGGATACCAGGCCGAGGGTAGAGATGACTTTCTGAAGATCGATCAGCACCATTGTGGTAGTCGATTCGGTTGAAGGGTTGGGAGATTATCGAAGGAGTGAGGAGGCTATACTAAGGAATCAGTTTGGTGGTTTATTGTTTTATATCGACTCGGGGAGACCAGCTCCGGTTAGACTATCTAAAAAGAAGGAAAGAAAGTAAGTGAGTCTGAAGCTAGATAAGTAAACAAGCGAGCACGTCCAGACGTGTTGTGTTTAGAATGGAAAGGGAAAAGGTGGGGTGGGTTAGGTGTTTTGACCGGAAGGTGAAGAAACGACCGATTATCTTCTCGAGATTCGGCCTGATATATATATTCCCTCGCTTGACCACCAGAGGGCCACTCCCTACGTAGGCTCGGTGTTGTGGGAAACATACCGCGAGCTGGCTATGCATGGGTAGCGCTGTGCTACACGACAAGGACGGTCCAAGACGATATCAGTGGCTAGACGGAATGTCTCAGTTGACGACCATTCTGATTCGGGCGGGGCCACACTCCGATGATCAGCTTTGTAGATTGATCTGCTGCACTGACAAGGGCCTCAACTGTTGATGCTCATGCGACAGGTGACTTTCACAACCGCGATCACTCAGGTGTACTGTGCTGTAGGCTGGCGTTTTAGAAGACACAACGAGAACATGATGCATGTGCTTTCAAGCCATATGATTGACCCTTGTATTGTATCGAGACCTACATGGACGGTTACCGTAACAAATGAGAAGGTTTGTCCTGAAAATGAAGAGCAGAAATGATGTGTGAAAATATAAGAACCCAATGCCCTCGAAACAGATGTACAGACTTGTGTGTTGATGCGTGTAACACCTCTACAGGAACATGGACGATGCTATCAAACTATTCCAACTTTCCTAGCGCGCCTGACCACTAAGCCTGCTCAGTCTTGACTTCAGGCTTCACTTCCACTTTGACTTCTGTCTTTGGCTCAGCCTTGGCTTTCTTCTTGGGCGGTTTGTCCGGGTCAACTTCGGACTTGCGCTTGGGTTTCGCTTTGCTTTTGGTCGGCGCAGGTGATGCCTCGTGCTGTGAATCGATATGGTCAGGACAGGTGATACGGTCATTCATACGCAGGATCACTCACGACCATCTTTCCGTGGATCTCCATCAGCTTGGCATAGTTGACACCTTGTCTAGGCCAGAAGAATGATGCGAAGCTGTGCACCATAGAATAGATCAGCCAGCGACTCCATCGAAATCAACTTTATCAGGACTTACACCCAACAATGCTTCCTCCACTTGGGTCCGTCCAGGCCAGCTGTTTGCTTCTCCTTGACGACCTCGTCAATTCTCGCTCCGATACCAGCCAGACATTCCTTCAAGGCCGTGATCTTCTCCTCTCGACTCAGGTTGTCCGTACCAGACTTAAGCTTTTTCTGTGACCCAAGGCATGATGTCAGCGTTGGTCGCGAAATCTATCTATATGTAACTCACAAGATGCTTCTTGGCCGGTCGTAGCAGCTCCTTGACAGCGTCTTCGTCCATAGACTCGCTGTTTCGTGTGTCCGTCAGCCCCGCTCTCGGAACAACGATAGAAATCATGCACTCACTAATTTGATTCGTTGTCCGAATCAGTGTACTCTGGCGTCTTGCGTCTCTTACCCTTGGGATCGGGTTTAGCCGAGACCGCCGGACTGGCTTTACCTGATGGTCCAGCGAGGTTGGTGGGTACATCGGGATGCTCGAACCCAAAGCCTTCCTTTTTGGGCAAATTGGCAATGACGGCCTGCTGCTCCACAAGCATCCGTCGGTTCTCTTCGTATTCTCTGACCAGACCACACAGGTAGTCGCCTCGTCGCACTAGATGGATGGGACCGGGAATTCCGGGTTTTGGTTGACCAGGCTCGACCTTGGTCGATTTGGGATCCTCCAAGAAGATCTTGTCCTGCAGGTCAAGGTCGGCATCCTGCGTGCGAAGACGTGTCAGCTGAATTCACTCGATCATACAAAAGCAGCACTCACCTGCGCCATTACCTCCCAGCTTCCCATTCCGTGCCTCCAGATACCGATCAAGAGGTGAGCGTCATCTTTCGCCGTCCAGTCGACGGTCCAATTCATCGTCGGTTTGAGATTGTCATGCGGGATCATGTACTTTGAGAGATCCTCCACACGCTTAAAGTGCTCTACTAACGCCTTGAGCTCGTAGTATCTCGCGACGACCGTCTCAGCGTTGAGAGCGGTGACATTCTTGTACGAGAACAGGATCGCTTTCTGTCGGAGAGAAGAGCTGATTGGTTCGCCTCGTTCTTGCAGGTCTCGCAGATGAGCTTTGTGCGCCGAGACAGCCTCTTCAGCTTGCGTGACCATGTCCTCGCAAGTCTGGATGATGACGACTCGGTTCTTGTTTTCCAGTTTGGCCTCCTTGACGATCGGCTCGTAACGAAGACGAATATCACCCCACTTCTGGATACCTCGAATCAAGACACGTAGATCACGCTCTACAAAAAGTATATCAGCGTTGTTCCTTCCGCCGATGGCAATAGGCTCACCCTTGAGCTCTAGAGCACGCTGCGCGTTCGTCTTTCTCGGGGCAGACTGAGCCTTTGTCTGCTTTTTCGGACCAGGGGATCCCGGTTTACTGCTCCCGTCCGCATCGTCATAATCCATTCCTTCGTAAGTACCAGGTGGACGAGCTGCGGCTCGTTTTCTCGAGCTGCCAGCGGCGGCCATTTCGGCAGCAGCGGCAACCTTTTCCTCTTCTTCTGCCTTGGCCCGTTCATCAACGGGAATGATGTCGTCCCAACTCAGGTCGTCTGCATCGGCCTTGACGTCCTGAATGGCAGCGAATTGAGCCAAAAAGCCTTCACCACCGAGGGAAGTGCCTCCTGGCTGCGCGGCAGATTCCGTATCGAACGCATCGGCTTTGGTGAGGATATCATCGAGATCCATTTCGTCCAGCTTCTTATTCTGTGCCGAGTCGTCCGTTTTGTACATGTTCTGTGCGCCAAATTTGAGGATGGCGGAAAGTTCTTCTTTGGAGAAATCGCCGTTCTTTTCCTTTGGCGCACCATTACCGTTGATGTGGGCACCGGTCGTGTCCATTTGATTGATGACTGATCGGGGCATAAGCAAACATCGTAATAAAGACTGGTCTCGCTAACTCACTGGCATATTCCAAGATCATCTTTCTCTTCGCCCTTTCCAGAATGTCCTCTTCGATGGTTCCCTTGGACACAAATCTGTAGATACTGACGTGTCGCTGTTGACCGATACGGTGCGCTCTAGCCATCGCTTGCAGATCGTTTTGAGGGTTGTAGTCGGACTGTCAGGTCGATAGGTCAGCGGACTACCAGAACTCCGTTACGTGATCACACCCACATCGAAGATGATGACCGTGTCAGCGGTTTCAAGGTTGATACCCAAACCACCAGCTCTGGTGGAAAGCAAGAATGCAAAGTCTGGTGATCCGGGAGCATTGAATGCTTCAATCGATTTCTTCCTTACGTCGGAGGGGACAGTACCTGTGTATGGACATCAGTCGAAATCTCACATCTTTCCAGGTCAAACGTACCATCAAGTCGCTGGAAGAGATATCCTCGAGCACTCATGTAATCCGACATGATGTCGAGCAGTCGGACCATTTGGGAGAAGATCAAGACTCTATGGCCGTCCGCTTTCAGTCGCGCAAGAAGTTTGTCGAGCAGCACCATTTTACCAGAGTTCATGACCAGCCCTCGAAGGACTTCGTTCAGAGGTTTGTTTCGGTCCTCGGCGCCGTCAAACAGGTACGGGTGGTTGCTATATCAATAGTGTAAGCGGTGTGCACAAGAGGCCATCCAGGACTTCCACTCACGAAGCCTTTTTCAGCTCCATCGCCACATTCATCAAGCTGACTTGTTGGGTACCACCTTTGCTCAGTACAGCAAAGTTCTTGGTCAAAATGTCTGATTCACAAAGTCAGCCTGTGCCCAAGCAAACGCATGTAAGCACGACCTACTCTTGTAATAATGCGTCTGCATGGCAGACATTTCCACTCGAAGAATCTTCTCAGACTTGGTCGGCAGTTCCTTGATCACATCCTTCTTGAGTCGACGCAACATGAGTGTACCGAGCTTCTCGTGGAGATCCTTGATCTTCGCTTCCTGATCCGCATCGTTCAAGTCAAAGTCGTTGGCGAGTTGGACTGTGAATGGTGGAACGACGTTAGCCTCACGATCCACATGTCGAGGCGCAAAGTCACTTACACTTCTCAGGCATCAAGAAATGCATCAAGGCCAGGAGCTCTGCAGATGATCGGTCAGCAGTGCATCACAGTGTACAGTGCGTTACACCCACCTTTGACATTATTTTGCAGGGGCGTTCCAGTGATCAGCAGTCTCGAGGCCGTCCAAAAGCTCTTCAGAGCCTCGTACAGTTGCGACTCATGGTTCTTCAGTCGGTGTGCCTAAGATCAAGGACATCAGCCATGAACTCATAATACTCCCGCGGCATTAGCTTACCTCATCGACCGCAAGTGATTGCCACTTGATCTGCTGCAAGTCTTGCCTGTCCTTCAAGATGAACTCGTAGGTGGTCAACAACACGTTGAACTTGAGGTTCTTAACGGGACCAAACTCGAACTCCCGGATGACTTCTCGAGATCGCGCAGAGCCCATGTAGCAGATCACGTTAAGCTCTGGCGCCCAGACTCTGAATTGCATTTGCCATGCGGATATCGTCGACAGCGGGACGACGACGAGGAACGGACCGTATTGCCGTTGCGAATGGAATAGCCAGGAGAGGAAAGACACGGATTGGACCGTCTTACCGAGACCCATCTGGAATGCAGTCTATTAGCGAAGGTTGTGGCGGAGACATACGTCCTACTCACCTCGTCGGCAAGGATACCGTTCTCGCCTTGACTCCACAGGTATGCGAGCCAGTTGAGACCAGTCAACTGGAAAGGCTTCAAGGCACCTCCGCACTTCAGATAGTCTGGGTCTTCGGGGATCTTCTGGTATGAGGGTCGGTTGTTGATGGCATAACTGGCGGACTGGCCCGGTACGGTCGTTCGAGCGGTCCGCTTGTGGAAGTCCTCGATGGCTGGCAAGGCGCCCTGGCACTCTTTCACCTCGTCGTATGTTTCCCACGTACAATCGGCGTATTGGAGGTCTGATAATTAGCCCTGTAGTGACCAGTATTCTTACTCACTATTCCACTTGCAGAAGAAGAGTGTGACCCTGCCTTCATCCCTCTTCTCTTCCTTTTCGTCCAGGACCCTTTCGACCGTCTTATAGCTCTCCTGCACCTCCCGGATCCGCTCCTTGTCAATCTCATACTGCTCCAGCTCTTCGCGAGTGGGCTTCCAAGGCGCATCGGGGGAAGGGTTGTGGTACTGTTGATCGAGACTCCAGATCTTTGTAATGTAATTCTCGACCTTTTTGAAACCCTTGAATGATTTCAGAAAGGCGTAGATCTCGTCCGTGTTGTGGATGTGAGAGTAATTCTTCCACTTGACGTGGAAACGCTGCGAAGTGGTATGTAAGCCATGGCAGCGGTCAATCGAGGGAGCGACTCACCAAATTCTCTTGCGGCTTATCCACTGGATCGTCCTTACGCGATTCATCACGGTAGTGGTACAAGACTTGGTCGATTTCTTCGACTATGGTCAGGGTCAGCTTTATGGCTCCGCAGATATATGTGACACACGCACCTTCCCCGGCCTCTTCGGCGTAATACACTTCCTCCTCATCAGCACTCTCAAGTCCGTAGTCCACATCAGCCTCGTTATACGTGACGACCTTCTTGGCAGCGCCTCGTCGCCAGGCTCCATCCGCTTCGGAGTAGGGTGTATCGGGTGTCCCTCGGTTTGTTCCACCGTTCGACTTCGAGAAGAACTTCTTTTTATGCGATTTGGCCCCGTAGTCTTCATCTGATGATACAGACACTTCCTTCCTCGCAGGAAATGACCCGCTCGCTGCCGCAAACATGGAGATCAGTAGCGATCCTCAGGTGCCATCGCGAGCAACTCACGCTTCTTCTTCTTGGGCGGGCCTAGGCTGTCACGCCTCGAGTCTGCTTTTGGTTTCGCCTTTTTCGAGGCGTTCTTTTTCTTGGATCCGAAAGAGGGGTCATCGTAATCTTCGTCCTCATCGCCGTCTTCATCCTCTTCATCCAGGTCTTCGTCTTCGTCTCCCGCATCGCCATCATCATAGCCTCCGTCGACGTCGATGTCGCCCTCGTCCTCGGACACCTCCTCCTCGCCTTCTGAAACGGATGCGCGGGACTGTGGGTCGAGGTCAGTGACTTTCGTCAATTTGTATGTGACTTTACGCACCTGTCTCCCATTCTGGTAGCTCACATCCATCTCGACATCGCTCCCTGGCGCCTCGTCCTCTTCCTCCGGACCGGGTGTCAGCTCATCTGAAGGGGTATCATCTCTAGAAGCCGACCGCGTGGGGACATTGATTTTGATTTTAGGTCCAGACGAGGGTGGCTTTGAGGACTGATGGGTGTAGTATACAAAATGAGCATTCACATCTCAAGGATTCAGAACAGGAATCACCAAGAGATGACGTACTAGAGCGGAACCCGCTGCCGCTTCGGGCGCGAGCATGGAAGAAGGAAGGTGTTGTTGGGTGATAGGAGGGATCGATGCAGAGTTGGGCTCGGTGGGATGTGAGACCGGTGAAGAGTCCATGATGGGCTAGGGGACTAATCGGACTTGAGCGGAGGATGAGGGTTCGAGGATCCTGTTGGGGTAAAACGTCTTGTTGGTCAGTTCCCCCTCATTTCAGATAAGATAAGCCTTATGCATGCACACAGCGAGCCTGTCCCGTTCCGAGCATGACTCATGCATATGCTTTCGAATGTGTGAGGGGGATTGAAATGGACAATGAGCGCAAGAGAGGGCGAATATAAGATCAGGATGGGAATGGTGGTACAGTGTAGATGGGTGACTGCCTCTTCCTTTCCTGCTCATGTTCTGACGCGAATCAGACTCCCTACGCGTCTAATGTCTATCTCTCATTCCCTGTTTACCTCTCCTTCTCTGATACGGAAAGCATAGTAGCAAGGCGATAAGGGCCGCCTCCTCGGCGAAGTCTGCTGACTCCCCAAATCAAGCCAGGTCGTGTCTGGGGAGTCCAGCGTTTCTTCCCTTCCCAATCGTATCGGCGTTCTTCGCCATCACGACACGTCCCTCTACCATTGGTAGAATGCACTCACCTGATCAAGTATCTCTGGGAGTACCCCAACAGAATCCAACGCCCGTATGAATCGATGCTTTCAGATATCAGAAACGACTGTAAAGCTGGATCAACGCGATAACCGTCGTCGTCCTTGTCGTCGTCGTCGTCCGCCTAGCCTGTCTGTCGGTATGTAGCGTTCTCTCTCCGTCACACAGCTAACGTTTTGGGCGCGATGGTTGGTACACAATAGAATGGCTCAAGGGGTATATGCAGTAATGCTATGGTTCGATGAGTGCTAGATCTACTACTCTGCAGTACATATTCATACCTTGAACGAGAGTACAATAGGTTGGTTGGGGGCAGACGGTGTAAAAACCCCTGAGGTCGGGCTACGAGGGGTGGGTGAGGTAGGCGGTGGTGATGGCCGTGGTGGTGGTGGGTGAGATCGGATTGGTGGTGGTGGGTGGTTGATCACGCAGAGTGGTCGCAGTCGGACTGAGTAACACCTCTTTCTCGCGCGCGCTGCCCCTCGCTCGCTCGCTCGCTCGGGTTATTGCCGTCTGGGATACCCGTTAGCCATTTCCTACCCGTCGTCGTCACGACTTGGTAGCTCACGACCGCCACAAGTCACACAACGCCCTTGCACCGTGAAATCATGCATCGAATGACGAGTCATTCCGCGTCGCCTGCAATACAAGAGCATCGCATCGTCACCGCCAACGCCGCATCCATGCAAAACTCCCTTACCTCCCGCATGCAGGTTTCACCATGCAGAATTATATGCTCCAATGATAATATCTATCTCGAGCTTGATGCACGCATGATCTTGATGTTCGACGCTGAGCACGACAATCACCATGCAGATCCGCTTTGGCTCTCTTCTCTGCTTCACGCAACTAATATGCTCTAACGACATACGACCTTAACGCTCCTACCGAAGCATTGCATTGCGGTAGACGCCATGAGAAGTGTTTGTATGTGAAGCGAGACCTGTTCGAACTATGGACAGCCCATACTAGTCAGTCGGAGCCCACTGCATTCCACACCCTCTGCTATGGTGTACTGCTCGAAAAAAACGGTCCATCACTCCAATACAGGCAGGATTGCAATGAAGATGATGCCGCTGCCATAAAAGCGGACACGATGAACAAAGCCTAACAAGCTTCCTCCCCATGGTCAGTGCAGTAGGGCCGCTAGTGTGTCTCCGCTAGTGTGTTTTCAGGGCCGACAATCCTTGTCTCAGGATCCCGGCCTGCCTTAGCATTCCTCTCCGTCTCTCGGCGAAGGAGCACGGTCGTTGCACTAGCGTGATTAACCGTCTATGTGAGGGTAGAGATGTCCGCTGTCCCATCTAAGCGCACCAAGCAAAGGAATGTATGGCTTTTGCGTTGTAAGAGTATCAATGTGCTTCGCTATGCATTCACGCTCTGTCTATCATCTGCAACCACGAAATCAACCTCGACATCTTCGACGCCACACGATGTTGCCCATCTGACGCGCAGCTGTCTCAATGAGAGTCGGTGGATCACCACGACGCTTTGCGAATGGCATCGGCCTCGTCGTCCTCTCGCTCATCGTGTTGATCTGCCTGTGCAATATCGCTTCTTCACCCATTGGCAAGCTTATCCGAGAAGCTCAACTTGACCCCAACGATAAGTGGTCCGACTTTTTCACCCCGGCAATAGCCTTTAGGGAATCGACTCTACACCATCCCTCGATCCCACGATCGAAACCGTCAATATTCATCTGTCAACATATCCCATACTTTACCCCTCTATATCGAGCATCTTATGCCACGCACCTGTTGTATGCGGAAGCATGGGGTTACGGGTATAGAGCGGACAGAGAGAATTACATGGAAGGAGACAAGAGGAAGAACGCGGTGTTCATGAACAAGATGTACGCTTTAAGGAAGGTTCTGATGGAGCAGCTGGAACAGCACGACGACGAGAGGTCGGACTGGGTCTTGTGAGTATGTTTAACACGTTGCGAATGTGATTAAATCGTCGTCTGATACCCATTCTCGATTAGCATGACAGACGCGGACAGCTTGATCAGCGATCCGGCTGTTCCCTTGCATCTCCTGCTGCCTCCTGCTGAAACAGTCACCCCAACACCTCTAATCCTCGGTTCGCAAGACCACAATGGCTTCAACTCCGGAGTGATGCTTTTCCGCGTCGATACTCGGGTACTGGGATACATCGACTCGGTCATTGAAACTTTCCATGCTTTCAACGAGCCACCTCCGGACAAAGCCAAAGGATGGGTCCCGTCAGACCAGGTCTTACTTGCGCAGGAGCTCGTTGAGAACGCCGAGCTCGCCCAGCACTTCTACCAGATACCAAGGCTGTGGATCAACGCGTACTGGATCGCCGATGCGGAATGGGACCCTTCTACGCCTCAACTACAGGTCCATCTGGTAAATCACCTCAAGCGCAGAGTGCCCTTTGCTCCGATCGTCCGTCATAACCTGGCGATCCTCGAGGCGGCTAATGAGGCGAGAGCTAGGTCCAGGGCCGACGAAGGTGACATGGAGTTAGTCCACGGGTACGGACATGGACTGGATCTACTGCCTCAATGGGACTCCACTGCTGAAGCTGGGAGCAACTTCTGGCAGGATGCTCGCGCCGGCATAGAAGATATGCGGTGGCTGTGGGATTGATTCGATGGCCTACCACTTGCTTAGTGGCTGTCATATTTGATACGAAGTTTAGATCGCTTGTAGAGCAAAGACGGAGGAATATATGTAATACTACTGGACATCGTCGTGCGTGCACCCCCGCGAGAAAGCCTCGGTTCCTGTGAAGAACACCGAAGAAGAGGGTCTGTCGCGTCTCCAAAGCTAGACGCGACGCCGTTCAAGATCCCGAAATCCGCAATGATCGCTACGGATCACGTGACCCCCATGTCGGCTCGGTCCGGGAGCCAAGCATGACAACCGGTCAAACGACGTCTCGGCGGTAAATCGTGTTTGTGTGTATACGCATTCCTTTGCCAAGGTGCAGCTGAAGTCATGAAGGGCGGCAATGTTGATGATGCCTTCCAATCATATGCACAAAGCAAACACAAGCAGAGGTACAACTCATGCAGGTGACGCTATCGGGCACCTGCCTATGCTTTGCAGCTGTCAACCCCTTCTCTCACCCACATTTTCCTTTGTTGACATTCAGCAGTATCGACCAAACATAGCGAGAGACCAGCGTTGTCTAATCTCTCGAGACTGCGTGACTTTTTCAGAGAACGGTATCTCCAACAAAATACCGTGATACACAATTTTTGAGTACCAACGATGTCGACCCTGCTCGCTTTCCCGGCAGGGTGGATACCCAAAGCTCACACGGTGATAGCCTATACAGCTTTCTCAGCTGCTCTGTTCCTTGGCTGGGCGAGCGGATTATGGAAGGAACTGTGCATCAACTCGGTCGCTCGTGAGTTCAAACATCTTTACAGGGGCACGGTATATGATACAGCACTGAATAAGCTCTCCTTCTGCGCAGGCTGGCCAGTCGAATGGTTCCCCTCGGTGTCTGCAACGTGAGCTCTTCATGTCGAAGTGGCTTTCTGCAAGAGCTGACGGTTCTGACCTTTTACAGCGTCGGTGATCACGCTCCTTCTAGAGCCCCTTTCCAGATCCTAATAGCGCTTTGTGCTACGCCAAGATTCTTGCTTCTTCTCGTACAATGGCTCGTACATCGATACCCTCCTCTCAGGCCAGCCAAGTCCGCTGACCGATATACCGCTTTGCAATCCGAGGGCAAGGGATCAGCGTTGAGAGATGTAGGCATGCGAGCTCGATCTGCCGCTCACAAGGTCGAGAACGAGGTGGAGGAGCTCTTAGAGCCGGTGGAAGATACGCTGAAAACGGAAGTGGGCAGCACTACATTAGTGGACGTAGAGTTTTTCGTGGGTATTGCAAGAACTTTTAGCTGGTAAGTGAGACCTTTTCCTTTTCTCTGGTGTACTTGACTGAGTCAAGCTGCTGCAGCGGAGGCTGGGTCTATATCACCTCGCGAGACCATCATGGTATGTATTTTCACCTTCGATTATTTTTGCGCGCTCCTGGACTTACGCTCGACTGTAGATCTCCACGACTTCTTCATGATCTTCTATCTCCTCCTCACCGTACCGTGGATGTACCTTTCGACTCGGCATAGTGTCAACGCGATGACCAAGCGAAAGAGGTGAGCCTGATCCTGTTCTGACATCGCTTGTTATTCACTTTCTGATTATTCCATCCGTACTTTAGGATGATCCCCTTCGTTGGATTCCTCGCTATGATACCCCCGCTCATCTGGCTTTTCTACCGTCATTCCGTGGCGCGAATACCGGGTGGTGAGCTATTTCCTCATCTTGGGCGCCGAGGTGTCACAGCTGACGTCCTGACAAGCTTATACCTACTACTCCATGTTCGAATGGTCCCTGGTGATATGGGACGTCGCTTTCGATGCCGTCGCGGCCTCAGAACTTGGACATCTTCAGGCAAGTGGAGTCACGCATGTTTGTGCCAACCTTTCTGACAACACGGTTTAGATTTCGATCGTCGACACCTCGGCCTCGGATGGGGGCGCCCCTGTCAACGCAAAGTGGGTCTTCCGCCATTACATCCACTCTGATTTGGTTTAGCTCGGTCTCCGTACTATCCATATGTCCCGCATGTATCCATATTCATGCATTTCCATCGCAGGCCACCGAACTACTTCCTCGCTCAGTCCCGCAGCAGACCTCAGCATAACGGTACCGCCGAGGTCGATTGGACCGCACAGGAACCTCTGATACCTATACCTCATTGGCGGCATGTTTTGGCTTGGCTGAGCGATGTCTATTTCGGTGAGCTACTTCATTAAGGCATTTCTGACCCCTGCTGACACTTGACCTAGCGGTCTGCTTCTGGACAATATTCACTGGATTAGGGTTCCAGCTCTTCTACTGGTCCGTGTGGAAGCTTGGTGCGTACTTGCCTCAAACGAAACGCAGCTGACAAGAACAGCACTGGCCGGGTCCGAGCTTGCTCTCCTCGCCAACCTGTCAGGGTTTTTGCTGTCCAATCGATCTGCATACCGATACGTCACCTCTCGTAATGGCCTGATCACCCATCGAATCGTTGCTGTCGTTTTCGGCATGGCATTCTATGTCTTCCCATGGCCAGAAGCTCGACTCGTAGGCGTATCACTGGGTACTTGGACCGCCTGGCTAGCGCTATTCGGCAATTGGGCCAGGCTGAAAGGCTCAGAGGAGATGCTCGCTGAGGGTCAAAGTGAGTAATCATGTGTCAAACAGCCGTGTTTGTCGCTGATTACATTACTTGTCAGACCTCGGTCTCGGACTTGCCATCACGCTCTTGCTCAAATACGGGTGTAGCTCCACCAACCCTTTCTGGATTGTCGCTCATCCGGGTTCTGGCGGCTGGAATAAGACTGGGCTGTTCCTGGCGGCTTTGTCTCTGTTTGAGTATACCCATCGACCAGTCAGTTTGCACCCAGCTCCGCCTCTCGTCCATCCAGCTGCTGCTGCCAAGAGGGATTATTCTTCGGTGATCTCGGTCTCCAAATGGCAGCGACGTCTCATCACCATCGGTTTAGGTGCTCTCATCCACTTGATTCAGACGTTCGTCACAGACGCTGGAACCATAATATCCTGGACCTGGACAGGCTATCCTATTAAAGGTCCCACCCTTCACCCGTTCGCAGGGTTCATCATTGGGGCCGCTGCGTTTGGCGTATGTCTCCAAGCCCCGCAATCACGATCCGTAATGACAGTCCTCGGTTCCCTCGGTGCCATCCTCTTGTACAACTTTTCCGACTGGATCGGCTTCCTGGGCGGCCTCCTGCTTGTCACCTATCTCACCAACATCTTCCCCGTTTACATCCGCGCCGCGTCCGCTTGTCGACCTTCCTCGACTTTCGCCTACGCTTTGGTCACCAACATCGTCCTGGACGTGGTCTCAGTCATCACTGCCGCTTACGCCTTTGTCCCCATGGGATGGATCTTTAGGGAACGAACCGACCTCGTGCTAAGTTTTTGTATGATAGCTACAATCGCGGGCTGGCTGGCCTCTCGCTCGCTCAAGCTTCCTTCTGGAGCTTCGATCTCAGCCCAAAGTCGACAACGTATCACATCCACTAAGCGGTATACGACAATCGCAGCGGTCATCCTGAGCATGTTGAGTCTCGGCTACTCGTATGGAAAGATGCCGACATCGACGCCAGTGCCATACTACCCGGACCACAAGATCTTCAGCGGAGGTATATGGACGGTACATTTTGGTGTGGACAAGGAAGGCAGAGATAGTCAGAGGCGAATGATGGATTTAATCAAGGACATGCAGGTGGACGTGGTGAGTGGGCGTATAGTACGCAGACAGCTGTGAGATTGTCATAAGCTGACAAGGTTCTTTGTAGCTTGGCATGCTTGAAACAGATTGTGAGTTGTTGCATCACCATTGTGAGGATGAGTGGCTCTGACCTTGATACAGTACATCGATTCGTGTATGGCAATCGAGATCTCACTCGAGCGATCTCCGAAGAGCTAGGATATGTGAGTACGACCATGTCCTACCGAGGTGTAGCTGATTGTGACCCTGCTTTTCAGTACGTCGACCTCGGACCTGGGCCCAACAAGCACACTTGGGGAGCAGCCTTACTTTCCAAGTTCCCTATTCTGAACTCCACACACCACCTCTTGCCCTCGCCCAACGGTGAGCTAGCCCCCGCCATTCATGCGACCCTCGATGTGCATGGGACCAAGGTGAATGTGATGGTATCACATAATGGCCAAGGTGAGTGCTTCCTTTTTCAGCTGGACGAACCTCAGTAGTGGTGATGGCTTAGCTGAGGCCGACGCACGGACAATTCTTGCAGAGGAGGATCTGCTTGATCGTACATTGCAAACCACCGAAATTGCTCGTCTACTCCGTGAGACGCAGGGCACTCCCACAGTCTTCCTCGGATACTTGGTGACGAGGGCAGGCGATCTGCGGCCGTGGCCTTACCAGATCTTGATGGAAGACGGAAAGATGTGGGATGTCGAGATGTAAGCTGTCCTCCAGCCTCGCTTCAAACAAGACATAGACAGCTGACGACCCGTCTTTTCGGCTACAGATCCGATCGATGGAGATGGTGCGAATACATTGCTTTCCGTGGCTTGTGGAGAATTGCGTATGCCCGTGTGCATGAGAGTGATATCAGCGATACTGAGCTTCAAGTGAGTTCTTTATGACATTGAAGCCTTGGCATTTGCTTTCACTGATTGATTGTGCCTCGTTACAATATAGGTTGGCAAATTTATGCTGCCCAAGCCAGGATATCCGGTTCATTACGAATCCAACCAGGAGATGTACTGGCATATCGGCGAAGCCGACGTGAGTCCATGTTTTTCACGGATGCTTGAAGGACAATTGCTGATCAGTGTCATACGTATGTTTCCACGCATCGTCAGATTCCCGAACCATGGCACATGCCCGCAATATTCCGAGATAAAGGTACCCGAGGACATCGATACGTCGTCTGGGACGGTCCGCTGTACTACAACCCCCCTGAAAGAAGCGGGCTCCAGAGATATGGACAGGGATGGTCGAAAGAGCAGTAGGCTTCATCGGGTGACACGGGGGAAAAGGAATCGTTTAGATGTACCGTATACGAGAGGTATGGACTACGTATCATAGGATCAGCGAGATACGAGTACATGTCCCATAGATATAGAATGAGTTGCATCTAGAGCCGAGAGGCCAAGCGAACAATGTTTACTGAATCCTGCAAAGTGGCGTTTAGTGATGATGCAAGCATTGTCAGCTACAGTAGCGCAGTCAGTCACCTTATGAGGGAAACACGTGGCTTTTACCCTAAAATCTCCCACCGCTATCCCGGATTCAGGGTAAATGGGTTGTATGGGTTGTATGGGTTTGGCACTTTCCTAGCAGTGATGTATTCAACTAACGTGTGTCAAGAAGACCACCTCATCCCTCTTTCATACTCTTCACTCATCGTGGCTAAGGTTTCATCTACACTTTGCCCCAATCGATGGCCAGTCCCCGGCTCTCAGCGATCAAGCGCTACTAAGCGGCAACAACACCGCCCTTATCAGCAGCGGAGAGCGACAACCACTGGGCGAGCAAACGCAAAACGCACATCGCACAACGCAAATCGTAAACCGCGATGCCGAACAGCGGGAATCCCGCCTCCCACTTGGGCGGTGAATCCCATCACTCGCCTTCAGACCATACACACCCTCACGGTCCACCACATGCCCACTCTCACTCACACGCGCCGTCTTCCTCCATCTCCAATACCGCGTCAAAGAGCGGTCGAAGGTCCGTGAGGCTTTTCGCGCCTGACGGCGACTCTAGCTCGGATGAAGAGGGTCCGATCAACCTGATTGGCGTGGGCGGCGCAGGCGCAGTGGACAATGCCGTTGATGGTGAGTAGACTCTGGAGGACTCTTGCCTCGCTCACGACGAAGATCATACTTCGTGTTGTGCCATCCACCTATATATGCTGACAGAGTCTGTCCCCCTAGGCATTCCCCCCGCCAACCCCCGCTCAAGCTCTTACCCCGGACCGCCCGCTCACACCTCGCCTACATCCAGAATATCATCCATCGTGTCATCGGCCTCAGCGGCTCATCCAAAACTCGCCAGAGCCGTGACGTCTGTGGGGTTTCCTGCTGGCTCTTCATCGTCAACATCCCTGAGACCAACCAATCTCCACCCCTCTTCAACTTCTGGTCCTTCCTCTTCTATCGCGCCGCCCCCTGCGCCTCATCCCGAGTTCGACCAATGGAAAAGTCGATATGCGCCCGAGAGCCAGTCGAAGTCCACGCGAACCCCTGGATTGCGCACGCCAGGAAGCGGAGGTGGTCAAGGCGGTGGCGGTGTACTGAGAGGGAGGGCCGAGATGTACAATGATCCCGAAGCAAGCTACTTCCACTCTCACGCTGGGCCTTCGCGTAGGAATGTCGGCGGCGATATGGGCACCGACGACGAGGATGAGCAAGTCAGAAGTCCCGGATGGGCTGTGACGGTCGGCAAAGGGGTGACTGCTCTTGTCGACAAAAAGGCAGGAGATGGTGCAGATCTTCCCAATCCACCGCCTCCACCCGCTCGAGCCTCAGATGTCAGCCAGGAAGAAAAGCAAGAACGACTGGACTGGCAGGGCATGCTAGAAAGCGTGTTGACATCCGACGTTCTGAAACTGGAAGAAGCGAGAATATCGCAAGCCATGCCTACGGAATCATTCAGGGAGGAATTCGGTCAATCGCTTTGGTGGCAGATCCGAGCGAGATTGAGGGGAAGAACGGAAGCAGAAGAGAAGAAGAGGGTGCAGGAAAGAAGAGCGAGGGTGGTGGATGCCGTCTTGGAGGAAGTAGCCACCTTCAAGGCCAAGCATATCCTACCGCCTGTCATCCACGAGGAGACTGACGACGAAGGCAAAGAGAAGCCAGCCGCGATCGACCCTGAGCATCCGTCCCATTTTTCACCCCTCGACCAGGTCAATCTCATCCTCGCCAAGCTCGCCGCAGTCAAAGCGCTCTATCCAAATCTCGCTGCCATGCGGGCGGATAAGCCTGCATACGCTTCAGCCGAGTTCAGAGCGCGTACTGACGCCCTCACAGCTTGGTCTACTATCGTCGCTGCTCTGCAGACACAATTGAAGCTGTTGCAAAAATGGACCGGTTCGGATGATCTGGATATCACCAAGCCCAACACAACCAAGGAGAAAGCTTTGGTTGGCAAGTACAGGTACCACCCACTCGACCCCAAAGCCGCCAACCCGACTGAACGAGACGCTGCGGATGATTCTAGTTTCCTCGACCGAGTCATGAAGGAAGACAACCTCCAGCGGACTTTTGAGAGACGAGCATTTGTCGATCTCATCAACTTGGTCCGGAACGCCAAGGAAACTGTCAGCTACTACTCCCCTTGGTTCGAAGATCAGAACCTTCCCGACTTCCAGTACGAATTGGTGCGCCTGATCGGTTTTCCCGGTCGACTTATCATCGAAGCGCTCAAGGTGCGACTCGACGCGGCCTCACGTCTTGTAGATCCGAACCCCATGGTCGTCGCAGATTTCATCGAGAATCTGCGTCTGTCAATGTCCCTGGCGGTACTTATTCGAAAACAATACGACGAGATAGTCGCCCCCGATCCTCAAGGCAGATGGAAGATCCCTCACTGTCTCGCTCCGGAGTACAACGATGTCATGCTCGACGCTCTAAGAGCCTTCTTCAAGCTCCTCCACTGGCGATTGCGAGGTGTGGGTAGAGGAAGCTACTTCAAGGAGACCGAGGTTCTGGAGGACGAGACGACGTTCCTGTACGAAGCTGCTGAGGCTATCGATGGTGGTGACCTTGTTGTAGCAGAGCATTCGTGGTGAGTACACCGGACGAGTAACCAAAGAGATTCCACTGACACTTACACACGCACAGTGCTCTCTCGAATAAACTCCTCATACGATCGTGCAACTATCTCGATCAGCAGCTCCGTGTGCCCTTGTCCCAAAACGGTCCAAACGCTATCAGCCGCGAGGGGCTACCAAAGAATATGAAGGTCGAAGAGATGCTCTCATGGTATGGCAAATTGCTTGACTCTGCCCGTATGCGACATCGTAAGACTCAGCGTTACTGTCGACGGCTCGTACAGCGATTCGATAACTCTGCGGAATATTCCCTCGAGATGACCGAGGTGGACGACCTGGTGGCGCAACTGCAAGACTCTGGCCATTTCCTGGTATACACAAACAAATTCGAGGGCAAAGGCACCTACATTGTCGCCGACGGGTCTCTTTGGGCTCAACCGGACGAAGTGCGGCATCTTCTTCAAAAGGCATTCTCGGAGCGACTGCCCGGTGCACGCAATCGACCTCGACGATTCCAGACGTCATCACAGGACGGTGGAAACGGTGGCAACAACGACTTCTCGCCCGACGTGCATCCCGCTGACAGTGGTGATGAGGCAGATGACGACGAAGACAGCCACATCGCTGCCTATTTACTCCTGCTCTCACCAAGGCAGAACTTTGTCTGGACGGGCGCCGTGATGACCCTTGATGTCGACTACATCGAGTACTACCTCCAAGACAACCGGGTTCGGCTTATTGCTGATGGACCGACCCATCGACTAGCGCTTTGTAAACACCTGTTTGCAGAATCTCTCATCGACCCTACGACTGGCGACTCGCTCGACCTGCCCTGCATCGTAGAAGCGCAAGCGCATCTCCCATCGATTCAGGGTCAATTACTCAAGATCGCCAAATCCTCTTATCGACTGTCAGAGTGCATCGTGCAATCTGCTCCTCTCGTACGCAATGCCTTCAGAGGTGCTGCCGGATCTCAGGACATGGTCGAAAATTGGTACTCGTTCGCTACCGATCACGGTACTAGAGCAAGTTCACACGTTGATCCTCCATTATGGGAACGATTCAGCCGTCTTCTGATGCGACTGGCCATCTCGTGGATATCCTTTATCTGCCAGGAGTGTAACCCGACGGATCGAAAGACCTTCCGATGGACCGTTGCGGCCTTGACATATGCCTTCACAATGACTCGGGGCAACAACATTCTCGCTCTTGACCGGTCAGAATTCGGTCTGCTCCGACGGCACGTTGGTAATTGTGTCTCGCTATTGATCAGTCATTTCGATATTCTTGGCGCGAGGAGTAATCTAGAGGCCAAGAAGGAAGCGGATCGAATCGAAGCGATGAGACGATTACAGCGACTGCAAGAGAACCTGGACGATGAATTCTTGCCTCGAACACCTTCGCCCTCTGGCCAACCGAGGATTGATCGAAGCATCCGACTCACCGTCGAACAGCGATTGCGGCTCATCAACGAGCTCGAGCGACAAAGACAAGAAGTGGCACCTCAGCCTGTCGGCACGGTACTGGATGAGGAAGTCTCGGAAGACCGAGCGTTGGTCTTCCTTGCTGCTTCCAAGTCGAACATCTCTATGCGATGGCAACAAGGAGCGTACATCGGCGGTGGAGCTTCAGGTACTGTCTACCTCGGATACTCGTTGCAGGACAATACCGTTTTCGCCGTCAAGATCCTTCCGACAGTCGATATTCAGAGTTCTCCCGCGCTGTACGAGAGCATCAAGCGAGAATCGGATGTTATGAGTCTGCTGAGTCACCCGAACATCGTAGCATTCCTGGGTCTGGAGGTGCATCGAAACAGAGTGTGCCTTTTCCAAGAGGTGAGTGTATATGAGATTTGCGCTACTCATTTTTGACGCGACGTCCAAACTGACACATTTCTATCTCAGTACTGCGAGGGCGGATCGCTTGGTCAGATGCTTGAATACGGCAAGATCGACGACGAGGAAGTCGTTCAGGCTTTCACGATCCAGCTTCTTCGAGGACTGGAATACCTTCACCAGAACAGGATCGAGCACCGTGATCTTAAGCCAGAGAGTGAGTAACGCATTCAGCCTACATGTGCATATCTGCTGCTGACATCCTTACCCCCTCAGATATCCTCATTGGCGCCAACTCGGTCCTCAAACTGGCCGATTTCGGTACGGCCAAGATCATCAAGGGGAACAAGACGCTCGCGCGGACTCGTGGTGGAGCGCACGCCAAGATGGAAGGTCTGGAAGGCACGCCCATGTACATGGCTCCCGAGATGATCAAGAATCAGCGGACGGGCAAACTTGGCGCTTGTGATATCTGGGGCCTTGGATGTATCGTCCTGCAAATGATCACTGGGTGAGTGACAGGCGGTCAATAGGAAGGAGAAGACGCGAGGCTTACTTGTTCCGGCACTGTTCGCAGGCGTAAACCTTGGAGTTTCCTAGACTTCGATAACGAGTGGTAAGTAACCTCTACAAAAAACCCATTTACCGAACTTGGCTAACGCACCATCCTGCAGGGCCATCATGTTCCACCTCGGAGCTACAACGGAGCCGCCGCCTTTGCCAGAATACAACGAGATGTCGGAGCTGGGCATCGAGTTCATCGAAAAGTGTCTGTCTCTCGAGCCCGATGAGAGACCGACTGCACCCGACTTGCTTGCGGACCCATGGTTGGAGCCTATGATGCAGCAGATGGTGAGTACCGCCCGACTTGTTGCTACCCAGATGTCTCTGGCTTTCGCTGAAGTCGGTCTTGTCCCGTTGTAGTCCGAGATGGAGGAAGATTACCCAGACGTCCTCGCATCTCAAGAGACAGAGGTCGCACCTCCTCCACCTAGCGACATCTCAGCAGAGGCGACACCGTCTCTCACGTCTGCTGAGTCGACCCCTCCTATCATATAATGAACCATCTTCCCTCTGTTGCCATCACGATCTGTGACCCGTTTTGTACGGTGTACCACCTATGTCAAACCCTATCTTCCTTCATTTTTCTCTTGCTTTCGATTACTAGCGCCATTAGATGATTCCTATTGCCTATCACACCTAGCCTACGCGTTCCACTACAGGCCTTCTGGAAAAGACTTGCTTGAATCGGGTTCTCATTCCGTTCATCCTTATTACAAAAATCGTATAAATTGTAACCTGGCCAAATCAATGACATCTATGTATTGTTACATATACACGCTGTACAAGCCTTTGACGCGTCTTTCCGGTGTATCTCTGATTCTGCCCCATATCTCCGAACACTATCCAGCATTCTTTGGTATCTGTGCGTCAGGACGTACAAGTATCACCGTAACCGTGTCATGCATGGTGTATACAGGATCTACCACTACTCTGCAGGTCTATTCACAACGTCCACTAGCTCCTTCCAGCTATCCATATCCTCAATCTCCGCCTGTCCTATCCCCTTGACAGCCAAGGAGATTACATCGTCCTTCAAAGCATGGATATCAACCTTCATCTGAGTCCTGAACCGCTCTTCCTCCTTCTCAGCACCCCCGTCGTCCCCTCCTGCAGCAGGAGTAGCGCCAGACGAAAAGAAAGAGGAGAGACCGCCCGTTTTCTTGGATTTACGATGCTTGCGCAGCAAGTCTTCCGTCTTGCGCACCGAGGACAGGATCGACGCGTAGTTTGCAAAGACCGCTTCGACCACCTGGAAGGTCCATCCAGCCCCGTATTGTTCCTTCAGAGCTGCTCCGTGACTTTTACCGCCTGTTGACGTTGACGTTGATCGAGCATCGAAGAGGCCGTGCAACGGCTTGAAGACCTGTGGTATGAAATACGATGGCGTAGTGGATGATGTGTTTTTACCGGAAGATGGAGAGGGAGCCGAAGGCGATGCTCGGAATTGGGAGGCGATGGATCTAATGAGTTTGAGGGGGTCGATACATCTTCGAGTGATGATCTGGAGGACGACTTCAGAGTACGAGGTGATAGGGAGGGCGAGTTGGTCTAGCGAGTAGAAATCAGCCTGGATCCCCTCCTCCTCGTCCTTGGGGTATCGCTTGTAACAAGAGGAGAGCTCACTCACCCTGCAGTTGAAGGGACTTTACAACTTCCAGTTCCCTGACTTTGCTCCGTAAACGATCCAGATCGACGATTGCCGAGCTGGCAAATCTCAAAGCCGCGTCCTCCTGGGTCATATCTTCTTCGCCTATAGTGTAAGATTCAAGGGTTGATTTCAGATATGTACCGAGACGTGATGTGATCTGTGGAGATACGTCAACTTCAGTACTGTCCAGGCGACCAACTGCCCAGCAACACAGGAGACGACCTTCCTCAAATCCCTAAGTATGTCGAAGGGTTCTTGATCTGACAGCCTCAGAGATGTTGTACTCACCTGCAAGCTCAATCGCCAGAACCGAGGTGCTAATTCGGGTATAAATACCTCCTCACTCCAACTCGTCTCAAGCGCTTTCCAACACGCCGCAGTCGCGCTCAGAGCCCATCCCTCTGACCCACTGCCCACTATGGATGATGTGCCCTTGTCAATCGCTGCCGCTCCTGCCGATGAGGAGGCTGCCGCCAGGTTCGCTTCGTACGTGCCCACGATCTCTTTCCATCTTAGCTGGAAGTAAACGGGAAGCTGCCATCTTCGTTCGAATGACTCGTACGACGCTGAGGATCGCATCAGGTGCACACTACGAGCGGATGGAGCGAGTGACTCGAGCTGGGTAATGAAGTCATGCGTCGTCGTGTAGTGCTGGGTAGTGGCGTATACCGTTAGCAACTCCCAGCTGACGAACCAAGCAAGCCTAGTATACTCCACCCGTTGCTGAGTCGAGACAAGCGCCGTACTATCACCACAGGCCACCGTCCCCCCAGTGTTCTCTCACTCACCTTGTGCAGCTCATCAGGCCGTCCAGCAGCAAATATCGTGCTCCCCAGCTTTTGCACCAGGGTGTCCGCGATCTCGGGCCAGATGACATTCGAGAAAAAGTCGAAACGGTCCGAGATGTCCTCCGAGACCTGTAAGAGCGGCGACCAGATCTCCACTTGCGACAGTATACGGTTATACAATGATGCTAAGGGTGTATCTGAGCTTGATTTCAGACGAGCCTGGGATGTGAGCAGAGGGTTCAGGATGGTGTGAGGCGTTTTGGGTGCTGTTGGCGTAGTGGGTACCGTCAATGCTGTAGGGGTTATCGTCTATTGCCCAATAGACACGTTTATCAGCTCATCTCACGGCATAAATCATCGAATCCGACCACTCACCGTCCTGCAGAAATTTCTGACGACGCTTCTAAATACCTCCTCCGCTTCCGCCCACCCTTCAATGAGCTCATACGTTTTGAGGCACGATTTCAGCCTCGGTACTTTCGGGTCTTCCAGCTCTGCGCTCAGTAAGGCTGAGAGGTCCTTTGACAGGCGTGATTTGATATTCACTATGCGCTATATGGGTTTGTTGAAAGAGACGCATGTCGGACAGTCCAAGATGGAAATGGAAGCTTGTCAGCTTCTTTCCGGTCCGACGGACGGGAAGCTTTCATGAAGCTATTGTGAATTGTGGTGTTCCCAGACCCCAGCAACATACCTCTTGGACTACATCAACGATCCCACAACCCTCCAGCCTCGCTTTATTGGCCAGATACACCACCTGCGTATACTCGCCAGCCACACGAGTGACCAGCTTCGCGTTGGTGTTTTGATCATGCGAGAGCCCTTGTCCTTGTCCGTGCCCATGCTCTTCGTCAGGCTTTTGGTCGAGCAACGCTTCTGCTCTGGAGAGTGTATCGAATAGGCGTTGAAGGAGGTCAAGGAGGGCCTATATGATCAAGCCACCAAGGTCAGTCATAACCGCATTACACGAGATGGAAATGAGCCGGAAGATTGGGCACCGCAGTGCTGGATCCAAGATCCGCGGTACGGGCGCTCGCTCACCTTCTCTTCCCTCATTGCTGCTCGCTCATCAAGCTTGCTTTGCACCCTGCTTTGATGTTCAGCCAATACATCGCGGACAGACTGCGAACCGTGCGTATTTACGTCAGCTCCGATCGGTCAGTCGGTGTCTGGGCCGTGGGGCTGCGCTTCTGAGGCATTCCAGCCTAGTGTGTCGCTCATTGCCATATTGGCGATACTATCCGACAAAGTGTGTACTTTGACAGGCGAATGATGTAGACCGATTGCTCGTACGCGGGATCCACTCACCTGCACTTCACTCTTCACTTGATTCAACGGCCCTCCAAGCCTTCTCAGCCTGTTCTCCTCTCCTCTCAGCCCCGTACCGAGCGAGATGAACTCCTCGTAATCCTCATTAATTAACTTGACCAATTCCTCCCTCAACTCGCCCAAGTACCCTCTCAATTCTCCTCTCAGCTCTTCGAGCGGGATATGGATCCGCGATAAGAGGAACAAGTCCGCATCGAAGTTCTCGGATGAGAGTAGCGGGTGCGAGTGCGATAGTGGCTGGAGGGAAGGAAGGTCCAGTGAGTGGCCTGGCGAGGACGACGTTGAGGCTCTAGGAGAGAGAGGTTGGGGTGGCTCGAGGGAAGAGACCGTGGCAAGAGCGGTAGGCGAAAGGGTCGTCGCGTCGCCCATTTTCAAAATGACAGTCGCCTCTGAGCCTCGACAGAAGTCTATGATCTATATCTTCGAGGTCGTAGTATTGCAATTTCTGAAGATCAAGAGGAGGACTTCACTCGTCAGACAGCTAACAACGGGACAGCAACAGCGACATCGCGTCTTGACCAGGTGGAGGAACCAAACCTCGAACGCGGAATCAATTGCTTCGTATGCGGCGGGAGCGATCAAGTGCCCCACCGCAATTCTGTAACTACGGTATTACTGCTGCTGCAGGAGTCTGCGTTCGGCCGTGCATGCTCGATGACCGTGCACGGACATGCATCATTTTGTATACCTGAGAGGCTTCTAGCGCCCCATTCACAGAAAAAACCGATCAGAGACAAGTGGCACAACCCGAGAGTAGATTATAAGGATATCCCGGTTCCGCCTAGACTCGCTCCCCTCGCACTGCTGTCCAGTCTACCTGTACTTGCGTCATCGAGGGAAGAGCCGCCGCCGATCACTTCAGCTTATAGATCGTGACTTCCCTCGTTTCCACGTTGAAAGAAGTGTAGACCTGGACGATGAGGGGAACATTTTGTATCAGCAGGACCACCGCATGACGTTGCTGCGAGCTCTGTCGTCTGGTTCGACTTACGGTATGAAGGAACGCGTCGCCTATCACCCAGCTATTCACTGGGATATCAGAAAGGTCAGGACCGCAATCAGCTCAGATCGTCTCGCTGTTGGGCCGGGTATATTCTAATGCTCGACTCCTTCTTTTCTCAATTGGAGATCTGCCGGTATCATGCTCACTCTTTGCCAAACTCCCAATCTTACCCCAGCAGTACCCATCGCCCGTACCCGCATCGTCACCGACGATATATTTGTACTCTAGCGGGAAGTCCATGCCTCCGAATCTGAGATTGAGCGTTGGTGGGTTATCTGGCGCGCATGGTAGGAGATACCCTTGTTCTGCTTTCAATGGTGAAGGTAATAAGGAGTAGATCTGTTGAGCTCTCTATGGATCCGGTGCCGACTACGATCAGTGACGTTCGCGATAAGAAAGTCGATGAACCTGTGTACTCACATCCTCCGGTACGTATATGTATGAGCTCCTATAAGAGTCTCAAGGTCAGTCATAGATCGCGAGCCCAATTCTGCGTCAAAGAAGACGCTCACCCCGTATCCACTATAACAGTCTCAGCTTGCGCGACGACGGTCCCCCCAACGGCAAAATCGTCCATTAGGATCTCGTACAAGTTCATGTCGTTTGCGACTGACGGGACTGTCACACCTTGTGAGGCGTCGGCGTGTTCACTGAGAGAACATACAGGGAGGTTTGCAGCAATATTCAGTCAGTTCAGCACACCGGAAAGAGGGTGTTCTTCTTGAGATGGGCATAGTTCTGCTCACCTGGTTGTGACATCGCCAAAAGTGATCTCACCTATGCAGCAGTGCGTTCATACGTCAGCACCGACACGTATCACCCTGCGCTACACCCACGTACTATCTACATTCTCGTCCTCGGACAAGTAGAAGCCCACAGTCTTGTACTTGATCAAGCCTTGATCGAACATTGCTTTCACGACTGTAGGAGCGCCTTCAAGGGTAGTCTGAGAGGTGCAGAGCCGGGGTCAGCTAGGCGTAACGAAGCGATACTAGACTTCTGTCAGATTCCAAGCTGACTCACCTCGCCAGCGAGACCCAGAATACCGCTAGATGTGAAGCTTCAATGTCAACACCAGTGATACCGATATCTAATCCTGAGAGACCGACTCGAGCTAGAATCGGCGAAGTCACTCACCTCAGTACGGTACCCGATGAACCCAGAGCCTCGTCTACAACTGTTACTCCCATCAGGTCCATATTGGGTATTTTATAGGGCCCGACCGAAATGGGCGACTTAGTAAAGCAGCCGGAAACCGAGCCGATGCCTATTTGGCTTGAGTCAGCTTCCCATTTGTCCCTCTTTCCCTAGCGTATAGATCTCGCGAGCTACATTACTTTCTGAGAAGGTAGGAGTGGCTCGTACACACCATACGTGTTGTTATTGATCTCGCAGCTTTCCGGGAGCTGAATAGGTGATACCGTCATCCCATATGAAGTACAAGAGGTACACGAGGAAGCAGGCACCCAGAACTGAGGGGATCCTGTATCGACCTAAACGGATACTCGAGTACACAGCATGGAGATACGCAACGATGCGGTCAGATCTTGTCCTTGTAGCCGACCAAGTTCAGCGATGCAGAAGTAAAGTAGGACTTACGATGACGGGAATCGCAATCCCACCTACTACCACGTCAATGGTATACGCCAGTCCGCCCGTGTTCTCCAATTCTAGATCATCCGGATTCTCAATGTCCGGTACCCCAGTAGGCGCCGAGATGGGAGAACTAGAGTGTTGGACTGTCCTGGTGACCGTCCTATAGACTGATGAAACGATCACATTGCCGACCTCTTGCTCGGGAGTAGGCGGATCTTGAGCCAAAGCGATGTCCGAAGGGCGCGGTGCGCTCCTTTCTCCATTTGTCACTGCCGTTGGCGTCAGCGAGGTGGTCTCAATGTCGGGTCTGATGTTACCTTCTACCACACCGCCCAGTCCATCGAAATGATCGTGCGACCGCTCCTCGTTCAATCGCCTCTTATCGTTTCGCCTTCCGTTCGAGTTAGTGTGATGTGGATGCATCGCGATGTGAATCGCCCTGTCCTGCAGCTTTCTTCGCTCCATGGACCTCTGTTGTACTTTGCGAAGCGATCGCGAAGGAGTGGACGTGGTGTGTCTCGATAGCTTGAGGGTGGTCGCCGCTTCGATAGGCATGACAAGAAGCGCGAGGAGAGGTAGAAGGAGCATCAGATATGCCCGAGAGTGAGCAGTCATCTTGGAACAACTGAATAAGCTATGTCGCCGAGAGGGGTGGTAGAAGGAAATGGTGGCCGAGGTAGTCTCGGCGGTCAGACTCGGATATCTTGACAAAGAGGGACTTGGGTCAGACGTGTCATAGGCACATAAGATGGACGGATACTTTGAAGATGGTGTTGTCAAGGAAAAAGCCGGATGATGAATCTCTCAACAAGGTGCGGAGGATCGAATAGATGAGAAGGGTGAAGTATACACTCAGAGCCCTTGAGTAATGTGGAATGAGGATCAGCGGGATAGCTATGGTGAGGCGGTGGGGAAGTGGAAAGAGTGATTTGAATGCACAAGCGAGCAAGGGCAAATCGTTTTCCACATCCACATCAAGGACTAGTTTATGTACATCCCTTCAGTCTGACCTATCTTGTCCTATTCCAAGGGGGTTCAGTCAATCATCCACTCAAGGACGATGTCATGTACGCCGTGACGCAGCGTATATCGCTTTCTGGTACAGCAGCATGAGCAAATCAGACTAGTCAAGATTGATATTTGGGATCCTTTTTGGTTTGGTTTGGTATCAAGCGGTCTCCTTTGGTCAATGATCGGTTCCCAATCTTCCTTCGCACGGCACTATTCGTCGCATCAGGGGGTTAATGTAGGTGATGTAATCTTATGCTCGTTTTGCCGTGTTTCAGGCTTGTCATATCGACACCGCTTGCCAAGCTCCCATAGAGAGCGACTCGGTCCTTCAAGGGCACTTTTGCCCTTTATCGATGCGATTGTCGTGTTCGGCTCCTTTGTTAGTGCGAGTGGACGGTACCAATCAATTCTTGAAACGCCCTAGCTACTGCAATGTGATTGCTTCGTTCCCCCTATCTCACGCCACCATGCTCGCTCGCACATACAATCAGACAACAGAGTGTGTAGAGGGAGCCTGCTGGGTGAATCGGTTATTGGATTAGTCGCGTATGAGCGTTTCATGAGGTCGATAACGGTCTGTACTGCCCGCCCAAATGTTTCGGATGACTTGTCATGTATGGTAGTGCCATCAAATGATACCATCTCATGTCATGTCGGGAGTGTCGTCAGCATCGCAGCCGATGTTATGTGAGGAAGAGAAACCCCTGCTACATACAGCATAATATATCGGTGTGGACTGGTAGTGTGGGCTGTGAGAAAATCGGAAGAGCAGGCCGTTATGGTGTGATCGGCCGGAGCGATAATCCGTTCGTAATCGTAATCAGTATCTCCCTAATCGTAATTTCAGCTGTTATGGCGTTGCGGGGCTCACCAGAAAGGTTGTACCTTTGTACATATTCGGATTACCGACGACCTGACCTCTGTTGCTGAATTAGTGGGGTGATCATTGGCTGAGTGGCAAATCGAATTCCGAATTTCAGCCACGTGGCCTCGCTGATTATCGATTGATTTTCTGGAATATCACGCTCGCACGCCATCACTCCAGCGTTTGTTGCGTTATAATTACTGTACCGGCTTTTACCTGCTCGACCATACAGATTTCGACTTTTTCAGCGTACCACACAGGCCAGCCATACATCCATTCGATCCATCCATCGATCCTTCTCATAACAAAGTCTTACCTCAGCATCCTCCTCGATCTTCTTTCTTCTCTGTCCATTTCTCCAGAGCTGCCATCTCCTGTCTCTGCTCTGTCTTGTATATTTCCTTCCTTTTCATCTTGTAAAAACCCAAAACACAGCATCCTTTGAAAGGTAAGCCACCTCCACCCATATCGATCGCGCCGCTCTGACTGACATTCGTGGAATCGCTCAGATGTCTGCCTCCGTCCTCTCCCCCATCTCGTCCCTCCCTTCCACTTCTTACTCCCACCCGATCGCCACTATCCCCTCCGGATCGATCAAGCTCAACCCTTATCTCCCGATCCCCCAATCAACCGGTGCCGCCACCGTCCTCTTCACCAACCCCACTTTCCTCCCTTCAGTACCGACAGCTTCGCTCACTCGAACGGTCGTACACGTCCTCGATGCTGAGGAGGTAGTAACACCACGAGCCGCCAAGGCTGTCTCTCTGATCAGTCGATCAGCTCAGGAGGCTTACGACCACTCGTTGCTCGCGCTTCGATTGGCGCAGGATGAGAACGTGCTTGTATACCACTTCATCTCGTCTAGCTTGGAAGGATCGGTACAGCAGGTAGAGAACGCGGAAAAGTGGTTGTCAGAGCCTCTTGGATCACCCAACCCTGCCAATGGGGACGCCGAGAAGACCGAAGTAGAGGAGGAGCTTTTGGCCGCTTACGAGGCGATCAGCCTTTCCCTCCTCAAGCTCACTCGACGAGCTCAACGACCTTTCGTGCACCACAAGGCCGAAGCTTCTCGATTGATCGTCAATTTTCTCCCGTCATCAATCGAGGCCGAGAACGTCCTCGACCTCGGTCTCGCCATTCCGGCGCCCAAGGAGAAGCTCCGATCGTCTGTTTCAGGTGTCCAGGAGGTCATCGTGGTAGAAGGTGGCAACGGAAAGTACGGAAACGGATGGGCTTCGGTAGTAGACGCTCTTGAGGGCACCGACCTTAACGTTCGATCGGTACTTGTTGGCGCCGGTGTATCGTCTTCCGAGATCTCTTCCGCCATTTCAGGTTCCGCTCCCGTTGCTCGACTCGGCCAAGCTTCGGTCCACTCGATTCCTACCAACGCTGTAGCCATTCCTTCTCCCGAGTCCAGCTACACGAGCCTTCTCGCTTCTTCTCCTACTCCCCTTGAGATCCTCAATGATCCCGCGCATCTTGCGGCCAACGAGTCTACCTCCCCTCTCTACGCCTTCGGTAAGGCCGTCGCGATCCGAAAGGACCGAGCACGACTCGTCGAGCTCGCCAAGAAGGTGCTCAAGGCTCCCAACACCAAGAAGGATGTGCACGAGGCTCTTTCCGCGTGGCTTTTGGTCCGAGAGGAGAAGGGTGCTGCTGCCGCCGGGAAGAAGGTAGCTGAGGCTATCGGAGCCGGTTCCACCGACGAGGAGAAGGAGATTGTCAAGCTCGGTTCAAGTGGCCACTGGGAGAAGCGAGCTCTTTGGATCGTCATCTCCAACTCGTGGGCTGTCGACCTTGCTTCTTCCGGTCTTCACCATGCTCTCGCTTCCGGTCTCGACATTAACCTCCTTGTCTACGAGACTGCCTCATCCCCCTTCTCGCCCAACGCTCCCGCTCAGCCCCCCAAGGAGCGAAAGAAGGACCTTGCTCTCTACGCTTTGAACATGGGAGATGTCTACGTCGCTTCGGTTGCCATCTACGCCGACTACGCCGGTGTCATCAACGCCATGCGAGAGGCCGAGAACTACGAGGGTCCTGGGTTGGTCCTTGCCTACTTGCCTTGGGGTGACAAGGAGGACGGCGACGTTGTTTCCGCCCAGGAGAAGGCTGGTCCCCTGGAGCGACTTCGAGAGACCAAACGAGCTGTATCTGGAGGATGGTGGCCTATGTTCCGATGGAACCCTTCATTGGCTGACGACAAGCGATTCATCCTCGACTCGTCCTACATCAAGGCCGCGCTTTCCGAGTTCCTTGACCGACAGTCCCACCTGTCTCAGCTCACTCTCTCACAGCCCAACATTGACGTTCACGTCTCTGCGTCCGCCGGAACCGACCTTGTCGCCGCCCGAAAGGAGAAGGCTCGAAAGGCTTACGATGCCCTCCTCAACTCCCTTGATGGACCTGGTCTTCTCGTCCTTTACGCCTCTGACGGTGGTAACGCCGAGAAGGTTGCCAAGCGATTGGTAGGCCGAGCCAAAATGCGAGGTGTCGGTGCTTCCCTTCGAGTCCTTGACGAGATCGCGCCTTCCATCGTCGACTCGTTGGCTGAAGAGAAGAACGTCCTCGTTCTCACCTCTACCGCCGGTCAGGGTGAGGCTCCTCAGAACGGTCGAGAGTTCCACAAGGCTCTCGGCAAGCTCTCCGCCTCCGACAAGCTCGCCGAGACCAAGATCACCGTCTTCGGTATGGGTGACTCCCACTACTGGCCTCGACCCGAAGACGCCGGTTATTACAACAAGCCCGCCCGAGACTTCTTCCCTAAGCTCATGTCTCTTGGCTGCGCCGAGCTTTGCCCTCTCGGTCTCGGTGACGACTCCGACCCTGACGGATACATGACTGGCTACAAGCCTTTCGAGGCTGGATTGTGGCGAGCTCTCGGTGTCGACAGTGTCGAGGTCGTTGAGGAGAAGGAGGAGACCGTCGCCAACGAGCATATCAAGATTGCTAGTGACTACCTCCGAGGTACCATTCTCGAGGGTCTCGAGGACAAGACGACCGGTGCTATCGGCGCTAGTGACGCTCAGTTGACCAAGTTCCACGGTACCTACATGCAGGTGAGTCACAGTTTGTTCAATCAAGCTGGGGATTCAAGTAGTTGACGACCCTTTTGCAGGACGACCGAGACATTCGAGAGTCCCTCAAGGCTCAAGGTCTTGAACCCGCCTACTCGTTCATGATCCGAGTGCGAATGCCCGCTGGTGTCTGTACCGCCGACCAGTGGTTGCACATGGACCGAATCTCCGATGAGCACGGCAACGGCACTTTCAAGTTGACCACTCGACAGACCTTCCAGTTCCACGGTATCATCAAGGCTCACTTGAAGCCTGCCATGCAAGCCATTAACCGAAGTCTTCTCGACACCATCGCCGCTTGTGGTGACGTCAACCGGAATGTTCAATGTACCGTCAACCCCGCCTACTCAAAGACACACGAGACTGTTTACAACTTTGCCAAGGATGTCTCGGAACACTTGTTGCCTTCGACCAACGCTTACCACGAGATCTGGCTCGACAAGAAGAAGGTTTACGGTGATGCCACTCAGTCCTTCTCCGCCGACCACGAACCCCTGTACGGTCCTTACTACCTTCCCCGAAAGTTCAAGATCGCCGTCGCTGTCCCTCCCGACAACGCTTGTGATGTCTTCACCAACGATGTCGGTTTCATCGCCATTGTTGAGAACGACAAGGTTCTCGGTTACAATGTCAGTGTTGGTGGTGGTATGGGTGTCACTCACGGTAACAAGAAGACCTACCCTCGACTCGGTGACGTTCTTGGTTTCCACTCCCCCGAAGACGGCTGCAAGGTCGCCGAGAGCATTATGCTTGTCCAGAGAGATTACGGAAACCGAGCCGACCGAAAGAATGCTCGACTCAAGTACACCGTCGACAGGCTGGGTGTCGCCAAGTTCAAGGAGCTTGTGGAGGAGCGATGGGGCAAGAAGTTCGCTCCTGCCCGACCCTTCGAGTTCACCTCTAACCTCGACAAGTACGGATGGGCCACTGGTCACGATGGTCGACATCACTTCACCATGTTCATTGAGAACGGTCGAATTGAGGATTCGCCTCGACACCAGTTCAAGTCGGGTCTCAAGGAGATTGCGGAGCACCACAAGGGTAACTTCCGACTCACGGCCAACCAGCATCTCATCCTGTCAGATGTCGAGGATGCCGACCTCGAGGAGATGAAGCGTTTGCTCGCCAAGTGGGGTCTCGACAATATCGACCACTCTGGTGTTCGACTCTCATCTTCAGCTTGTGTCGCCTTCCCCACCTGTGGTCTAGCCATGGCTGAGAGTGAGCGATACTTGCCCTTGTTGATTGACAAGGTCGAGAAGATCTGTGAGGAGGCCGGTGTAAGAAACGACGACTTGGTGATGAGAATGACTGGATGTCCTAACGGGTGAGCTTCGTCAAGACGTAAGACTTTCTCGAGGATTAAAGCTGATCAACAATTGTCTTTCCCCTTTGCAGATGTGCTCGACCATGGGCTGCCGAGGTAGCGTTTGTCGGAAAGGCTCCCGGAGCATACATGATGATGCTGGGAGGCAACCACAACGGAACGAGACTGAACAAGCCGTTCATAGAGTCGGCCTCTGAACCTGAGATCTTGGCAGTACTGAAGCCAATGATTAAGCGATGGGCTCTGGAGCGAAACGAGGGAGAGCGATTCGGTGATTGGACCGTACGAGCGGGTTACATCAAACCCACGACGCATGGCACCAACTTCTGGGAGCACGGTTTCCCCACCGCTCAACAGGCCGCTCAGGCCATCGCCGCTTGAACATCAGATTGAGTATGGAGATAAAGAGAAAGTAGATGTTGTTCTAGTCTTGTTTTTTTCCCCTCGTAGATACCCTGGCTCGTTTTGGATCCGTTTGGTTTGCCCTCGCACAATATTTTCTCTACATTCAGCATATGCATTGAGACAATTTACGGACTATATCTGCCAGCAATAAGTCGGGCTACAAGGCATGCGGAAGTCTGAGGTTTCACAGCGTCAGAACCGTATTTCACCAGATTCAGACCTTGTCGTCCCTATTAGCACGACATCGTCGAGTAACACCCCGATCAGACAGCTCCATCTTGCCTTCGACCCATCTTAGCAGCCTTTCTTAGTCAGAGACTGCTCTTCCTCGTCTTCTCGTCCATCGTCACCTCCTGTACTATCAAGCCCGGAGCCAGAATCGGCGAACGAGGGGTCAGGAATCAGGTGAAGGGCTAGGCTCATGAGACATAACAAGAGGATGGAGAAGATGGCGATGCCGAATGTGCCTGAACCACCCCATTGGTCAGCGTTAGATCAGTATCAGTAGCAGTAGCAGTGAGGACATAGCACGTCGTACCCAAATGAGACTGGTTTTTGAGGAAAGATGACCCTACTCACTCGCTACACTCATGATGACTTGTGGGGCTCGCGGCGATGGTGATGCCACTCGTCTTATTTCTAGTATCAGCTATTATTCGCGGTCCAATTACAAGGACATTGGCGGTGCAGGATCAGTCTGGCAAGTCTTTTTTCCGCAGCTTGCGCTTTGCCTGTATGGACAACTGTCATCTCAAGACCACCAGTGTCCAGGCTATGGACGTGAAATCATCTGCCTTGAATAGCTAGCTACCCATACATACAATTATACAAAAGGAGAGAGCAGAGCGCACAATGGAGCACACTTGGTCCAGCATGCATAGGAGGATCGCCGTGCTACTCAGTAACTTAGTGAGCGAGGCGATGCCACCGTACCGGGTGTCTAGCTGGTAAATGCCACATCACTAATTGAGCCAATCCTGCGGTGGACCACTCCGCCATCCACCACTTTAAGCCTTTGAGCTCAACCAATCTGACAACGCTCGTTGGTCGACGCTTGCTTCCGTGTTTTCCGATCCCATCCATTGCTATTATCGATTATCGATAGCGTTGAAAACACCCATATAATCGCAACATCTTTAACATCATCCTCACCTTTGCTTCTTCAGACCACGACTATCGAGATGCCCGCCTTCATCCGAAAACAGCAGCCCGTGAGTCGGAAGCTCAAAATGATATGCAAGGGGAATCGCAAACGGTAGGGCGATGAAGCTGACTTTACCCTTCTACGTTCATTCTCGCAGGCTCTCGGTCGATTCACCCCTGAGTATGTCTACCTCTACAATCTCCAAATCAACACGATCTCCTGTGGTCATCGCGTTTCCGGTGGAGAAAATGATGGATCTGGAAAGTACGGGAGTATGGTGGATATGCGTGATGGACATCGTCGGTCGCGCCGACTTCGTGGGAACTGCACGGCAAAAGACATCCAGACATTGAACTCAGGGCAGACGAATCACATCGCGGAGGAACGGAGGCCCAGATGTCGAAAGAATGTGCTTGAAAATCGAATCGAATGTGCTGATCATCGTTTCTCGTCCTTTTGTTAACCTCTCACCATCAAATGAATATCCGATGCGTTGTGTTCGGATATCCGATCCCACCATGTCCCGCTTCTCGATTTACGTGAAATTGTGATCCGCACAATACAACAAAACCGCACCGAACATCTAACCAAAATCGCACAATCCGATCTACGACGATCCGATCGCCCTTTCGTAAACGCGTTGCTCGGATAACCCACCACAGACGACTCATGGGCTGGAGAACTCCTCTCATCTTCTGGGGCGTAGCAGGTGGTGCCGCCGTCTCGCTCTTCCTCTCTGACGTACCTCTTTTCAAGAAGGACGTATTGATCAAGATCCCTGTGGTGAGTGCGCGTTCACGTTGCGTTTTTCCGCGTCTCGCTAGGAAATGGTCTGTCACGGGCCGAAGAGGCTTCGACACTTCGGATGGGGTGTGTCCGCTCGCGGAAATAAGAGTAAGATCAATGGACACAGCGGGAGATGTTTCTCGGAGGGTAGGCGTGATCGAGTCGAGGAGAGACACATGGGTGTTCAGGTTGGATAATACGGTCGATCATATCACATCCTGTATGACCTAGGGAGGAGGACCCTGCGAAAGCGAGCACTGCTGACTATACCCTCCCCTAATCATCGCTCCTCCTCTTTGCCACGCACAGGTCGCCAACTACTTTATCGGTGAGTTGCTGTCAGAAACAGCTATACCTTATCGCTCGCTCAGGCGCTAATGTCATATCCGTGTTACCATTGCATCCACAGACAAGACCCCCGACTCCGACAAGCCCTTCTAAGCTATTCGCGTCTATTTGAGACGGGACGGTCGTCGGTTGGTTGGTGAAGGTGATCCCCTCGGTATGATCTAGACCAGAACACTTAGACAGCGGAAGATGGAGGACACTATCTGTTTTGTCTGGTCATTGGTGTCCGGCCGACCGGGTAGCGGTGGCACCGGCATCTTTTCCTCTTAGCATTAGCATGCAAAATACCTCAATCTTCAAGATCATGTTATGTCCTGTCAGCAGCTTGAGCCTTGCATACGTGTTTCGGCCTGCCTTCTCTGTACAAGCATAGCATAGCTTAGCTTGTCCTCCTGCATCCTCCCTCTGATCTAGCATCCTGGACATTACCCCATTGCACTTGTAAACATGGTCGCCCAGAATGACCCCAGCCGGAATCATAGAATCGCCACAAGGGGTAAAATCCCGATCATTTCCGAGCTTCTGTTTGCACCCGTTCTTTGGTTCTACCCCTCACATAGTGTGGTATAAAATCCGCCACATTCATCGCCACGCCACGCCACACCACGCCGCGTCAACGCAATCAACGTCACAGGTGATCACCTCAACCTCGACCGTTCGCCATTCACACCACATCAATAAACCCATACAACCAACCCTCTTTGTCCTCCCTCGTTCAATCACAGGTATAATTATATCATAATTGTTATCACGTTCACTCGAATCTACATCCGCTCAGAGATACCCTCCATGTGAGTCAACGGGCGCTACATCGTCGAGGCAGAGCATGATTCGGACACGGAGGATAAGAAGAAGTGAGAGCGACAGAGTGGTTTACGGTGGTGGAGATAAGCGGCGCGTGCGGGACGTCATCAGTTTGCGACTGATTGCAGGAGAATGAGGCCACTAAAAGGTCTAATCGTTACGGAGAAAGCGGGTCATGTCTGCCCATGTGAGATGAGAGAAGGATGCTGACCGGGCTGCTTGTTCTCCTATGCACTCTCTCACTTAACTCTTCGGCGATCGATATATCAACGACAAAACGACGATCGACCGGCCGACGGCCTGTTTCGCCGCCTGGACCAACCGATGATTCACCCTTCTCTTCTTCGGTCGGGATGTGCTCAAAATGACCATGATACGGACCCACCTCCCCATCGCCTCCACGCATCGCTTATATGTTCTTCGGATGCATCTGGATCCGATGCCGCCTGAACACTCGGATCCCGTCATCAACGGCGCGTCAATGTCAATGACGCCACCTCGTCTTGGCCCGGATGACGATCAAACATCGCCTTTATCTCGCTCAACTGTACGCGTTACCTCATGGTTGGATGTGGATTCGCGAAATGGATATCGCGTTGTGGAAATAGAGAGAACCAGCACTTGATCCAACATGTCTGCGCCCGAATACGACTATCTCTTCAAGGTGAGTAACTGTTTCCAGGTCAACGATCAAAATCAATGTCAAATCGACCTTGTCCTCTATCTGTCATGAGGCTCATCGCACAGTTGGACATACCGCCATACCCAATGAGAATCTTGACGCCCTCAAACTTCTAAACGAATAGCTGATGTTCGACCCTTGTTCTCGTTACCACAATACAGCTCCTCCTTATCGGTGACTCAGGTGTCGGCAAGTCCTGTCTCCTGCTCCGATTCGCCGACGACACCTACACCGAGTCATACATCTCTACCATTGGTGTAAGTACCCATATACCTTTTCCTACTACCCTTTCTCCACTGCCGGTGGGTGGCAGAGATAGATTGTGCGATCAGGGGTGTGATGGGATCAACGAAGGGGGTCAAGGAAGCTTGTTTTTCAAACGACAGAGCCAGGACCGTTGAGAGGTATTTTTGTGTTCGCGCTTGCGTCACGGAAGTGTCTCGCCTCAGCCCTCAGTCAGCGTCGTATGTGCTTGCTGGCCTGCATCAGAGGGAGAGTGATGCGCAGGGAGGAGACTGCTTCAGTTCTGCTTGAGGAAGATGATTGGACCGATCTTGCGAGGTGTCCTCGTGCATCACCTCCTTCCTGGGCAGAAAGAAGCTAGACCCGATTTCAATCTGGACCGACCTTTCCCCTAGCTTACCATCACATCCAATCTTCCGATCGTTCAATCGCGTATCACCTTTCTTGGCTGAACGATATAACCCAATCTGGTGTTTCCTCGTCTTCGAACCTTGTTTTCGTCTTTGATGGGAATAGCCATCATTCTCACACGAGAGAAGCGCCTTTTGTTCCCACTTTGGTCCTACTTCGGTTCCGTCTTATCCAGTCAGCTTCTTCTCACCCAGGTGAACACGACGTCCTGCTGCGGTATATAAAGGCTGCCCACGCGAAGGAGTTCGCCATTCTCTTCCTCTTTCTTTCCTTTCTTTCGACATTATTCATATCCTCTCATTTATATAACACCTCGGTCCGTTCTGTAGGACTTTCAGTAGCTATCGTAGTCCATTAGCTTCGCCCTTTCTTCCTGCTCTGTGTCCTACATATCCCTCTCCTGTGGTAGTAGTCACTCAGTCTTTCGCCACCCACTTGCCCTTGTTTATTTCTCATGTAGATATGGCCAAGTACTCACTCTCCTCACTCAGGTTGACTTCAAGATCCGAACCATCGAGCTCGAGGGAAAGACTGTCAAGCTTCAAATCGTGCGTATTTTCCTTCCGACAGGATTGCGCACTCAGCTATTAAGCCTTAACACAGAGCTGACCCCTGATTCTCTTTCACCTTTCCTCCGTAACTTCCCGATCGCCTTCGACTCTTCTCAACATCGCTTACTCTCCCCTCCTGGGCTGTGATGGTTTCTGGACTGCTCTGACTATTCGCTGCCCTGTTCCGGTTCGGGTCGTTTGTCGCGCTTCTTTGCTCTGCTCTGAATCGCTGAATCTCCAACGCCGTCAACCTGGATACTGCAACACCTCTGCAATCCTCAAAACCGTACAATCTGGACGATCCGCCGCTGCAATTGTTCAACATCGTTTCGAACTTTCGGTGTGATGGTCTTCCTCTATCCCGTGCAATCCTACAACGTCCGTCGCTCACTTTCGCCAAATCCGCGAACGGTAAACCACGCTGCATTGATGTCTGTTGACGCACTGCTTACCTGTTTCCGTTGGTAATGATTCGCGAACATTGAATGTCGTCTCTCTTCTTATCCCGCATGCCTCCTTGCATCATGGCCTTTAAATCTCGCGAATCCTCTTTGTGAAAATCTATTCGTAATCGCCGTGATTCTGAAATCCCTGGAATCCGTTTTCGACTCAACCCACGATCTCTCTACTCATCTACTCTCAAACCGTAAATATCTCAACCTTTCGCCCATCGATATTGACTGGCGTCTTGGCCTCCCTCGATTCTCCGGCTGTGTCTTCTACGTTCACATCAACACCTCGCGTTCCGTCTTCCTTGCGCATTCAACGGCCTGTCGTTCTGGGTCCTCGGTATCTCCAATCCACGCGTCTCACGGTATCTCGCCTGATGACTGGGTTGACATACGTGTCATGCTGCCGCTGCCTGGTATTCCGCACCACTGTTCTGGTCATCTCCATTGTGGCCCTCTGCATTTGGAACATTCGGTATGCCGACAACGACCGACGCATCTACACGCGCTCGACCTTCACCGTGGATCCTGCTCTGGAACCGTTTCATTCTCGGCGTCGATTGCGCACCGGCTTCGGGGTATCGTTCATCCTTTGTTGTGCTGCGAATGGCGATCAATTTCCTCCTCTCCGTCTTACGTGCGTATGTCCCGTTCTCCCCGGGCATGCTATCGTGGTGATACTCCGACGTGTGATGTGGCTCAATTCCGTCCTTGTCACGGGTACCTGGCCTTTGAAATCTTCTGTAAATAAAATCGCATCATCTATTTGACCTGCGAATCGATTCGCGAATCCCGTCTTACCCTCCGCTGTTCTTATCGCAAATCTCATCTTTACCGTAACTTCCGTCTCGAATCTTTTGGTAAATCTCGTCGTAAACCTCGTCGTGATCTCTTCGTAAATTATCGGCCAACCGCCATACCGCTTTCCACTTTTCTCTTCGATTGTCTCTGTCGCGTTCGATTTCTCTGGCGCTTTCGTGGCTCCGCTTTCAAACTCCATGGGTTCTCGCTGCTTCGGTCCGCGTGCGATTCATCGGTGGTTCGACGGCTGATCCGCAACGTCTATGAATCTGGCGAATTCAAAATGTCGATATATACTGGTATATACTTGTACGCACCGATTTCTTTTTGTTCAAATCGCCGTACCCCATCACCCTCTTCTACACCTCATCTATTCCTCGATATCGCACTTCCTTCTGCAAACATTCCATTCCATCCCTGTACCATATATGTCTACCGAACAGTGGGACACCGCTGGACAAGAGAGATTCAGGTGAGTCAGCTTCTGTACCTTTCAAAACGCTTTGGACTAACCCTGTTGGAAAGAACCATTACATCTTCCTACTACCGAGGGGCGCACGGTATCATCGTAGTCTACGATGTAACGGACAGCGGTGAGTATATCGTTAGTCCCCAAGACATTCCTTTCATAGGTGCTGATGGTTCGCAAATACACCAGACACCTATGCCAACGTCAAGCAATGGTTGCAAGAGATCGACCGATACGCTGTAGAAGGCGTAAACAAGCTCCTTGTAGGAAACAAGTCAGATTTGGCCACCAAGAAGGTTGTCGAGTACGCGGCCGCGAAGGCCTTCGCCGATGAGCTTGGTATCCCCTTCCTCGAAACTTCTGCCAAGAACGCTACCAACGTCGAGCAGGCTTTCTTGACCATGTCAAAGCAGATCAAGGACCGGTGAGTTTAGATCTCGTTCAAAATCAGCTGCATTACGGGATGATATGCTAATCGGTATATGTCGGTTATCAGAATGGGCTCAACCTCCATGGCTTCTGGACCCGGTGCCAAGTCCACGATCAAGGGTCTCGGTCAAAACGTCGAGCAGAAGACCGCCGGTGGATGCTGTTAAGCTCGAATTCTCTCGGTTGCGTGGTCAAAGGGGAAGGTGGGCGGTGGGCTGGTCACAGGTTCTACGGACGCAGCGGGATGTTCTCGTCCACGGGGATGTCGCATAGAATTGGCTGAAGCTGAGTGAGGGTATACATTTCCAATTCGGTCTGACCTGATTGGACACAGACCTCTACCCTTCTCTCAACATCCCCTTCCATACATTACTATCATTATTCTTACGATTTACCCTTCCGCCTTTGTCCGCTTCGTTGGTCGAACCTTCCTCTATCTATCTCCGTTTTGTAGAGTTTTGCTGGATGATACATCAATTTCTAATGCCGTTCAACGTGTCTTTTGATTATATCCATATCCACAAGGGAGACAGTTTCACGTCTTCCTTCAGTGACACATACCGAGGCTGCAGTCTATTCAACGTCTACCGCTGATCACTGTGCGCTGACGTCTTGACTGTTCACTTCGATTGAGCTGTTGAGAAGGGATCCGCATTGTACGACTAAATCATTCAGTGGGCGTATATGGTGGCGAGCTCACAAGTCAAGCCCTTTGTGTGACAGACCCTCAAGGCATCTCAAGTGGACGGACTCGTGCCCCATACTGTAAACACTGATCGCGTAGCTGCAGTAACAATCCGCGACTAAACTAGTATCTCTTCAATAGCAACCGACCCAAGACCGCATTGTCGACGATTCATTGGTTCCTCCCCATTATCCTCCCTTGCTTCATGCGGTACCTCATACGACTCAACGCCGCAAGGCTCCTTTCATCTCCGAACTCCGGCACAGAGGAGAGAATGGGCTGATCGTTTCGCGTCAACATGAAAGGGACGAAGAGATTAAGTGGATCTCTGTTTGTTTTCGTATAAGGATCTATAAAGGTGGGCAAAGTAGGTATAGAATGTGAAGGAAGTCCTTCAAGGGGTCATAGAGAAAGGTAGGTCCCTCTTGCTGCGGGTCTCTTTCGTCATGAACACGGTTAGGAGAGCTGAGGTCGTAAGGGAACCTGAACTGTTGGGAGCTACGTGACCCCTGGCCCGGTATGAATGGGTACCACTATCCCCTGCGCACTCTCCAGTCACTACGTCTTTCATCCTCGCAGTATACATATTTGGCGGCCAAAGACCATACCGTATACGATCACTTACCTCGGCTACCGGCTCGGCTCAAAAACGTTCAGCATCCCTCAGTATCGAGCTTTGCCTACCTCCGCTAGCGACATTGATCCTATCCCACTGAGTGGGACAGTCAAGCGCTACATTCGTTCTTTCGAGACGCCAAGCAGAAACAATCCCACACACCTTAGAACGTACCGTCCGACTACCGATACAATCGCCTCGTGCCATCCTGTTCACGACCGTCCGAGATGACATCTCACATTATAGCCAGATACCTTGCCCTGCTGGGCTTACTCGTCCTCCTGGCTCCTTCGGCAAGAGGAGCTTTCCATTTGCCGATGGTACGGATCAATCCGGCTGTATCCAGTGTTGATGGATCTGGCGGTCTAGGGGATAATGTCATACAAGCGATATCGGGTGATCGTCGTCGATCAATTGAAGGAGAGTCTATCGAGCCTCGATATTTCCCGAACGACGGTAGTGGCGAAGACCAGCACGACGCGCAGGAGAGAGTCATCGAATTGGAAATGACGCCTCACACCCAAAGCTTCGGCTCAAAGAGAAGAGGAATCAAGAAACGTCAAGATCAGACTGCCACTTCAACGACCAGCTCTGTAGCAAGTGGTTCGCACGCAAGCTCAACTGCACAGTCCGGCTCAACCGACGACCAGTATCAGTCAAGTGACTCATCCAACAGTACCGGTTCTAACGCTGGCACCGGTTCTGCATCGAGCACCGCTACCAAAGTATGGGGTGTCGATCCGAAATCGACTCTCGGAGCCAGCTCGACCCTCAACGCGGCGGACTATCCGGCTGAGACGATGGCGGTGGACGGTACTACTGGAGCAGGCATCATCTATACGATGAACATAACCGTCGACGGGGCTACGCTTCCGGTTCATGTGGGTGCCTGCCATATTCGACCGCGAATTGATCTACCGTATTCTCACCTAAACAGTCCGAATTTGACTGACGATACATATCCTGCATTGCCCGGTGCGCGCTTAGATCGACACGGGGTCGTCCCAGCTGTGGGTCCCACATGCCTCGTGCGGTGATTGCGTCAACTCTGGGATGAAGTACATCAACACAGCCTTACCCGAAGAATGCGCGGGTAGTGCCAGCCATACGATCCAGTACGGTAAGTTGAAACTCATCTCTGGACACCGCAAGCGGTCTTTTGAGTCGGGCGCTGTACCTGCTGGCTATCCCATTGCATTGCCATTCAGCAAGCGTAGAGCCCATCACATTGACATATCTCTGGGCCCCCCATGCAGCTAAAGGAAAGGTTACCGGGTGCTTGGTCAACACGTCCGTCACCCTTGGCGACGACACATTAGCGCAATATTCCGTTCTCGCGGTGACTCAAGTCTCGGCTGACATCACGGCAAACGCGGAATATTACAGGTGAGTCCTCGACCGTGTCGTGACGGCAAGCGCGACATGGCATGTTTGTCGTGTCGTCCCGTGGAGCCGGCCAAGAGTACAGGCTGATGAACTCTGATGATTCGGTGGTAGCGGAAGGATCGGTCTTGCGGGGAGTGTGAGTCATGCTCTTCTGCTCCTCGTTTAACTGGCTGGACGACATCGGAGGGAAAAGGAATTGGGCACTAATGTTCGTATGGTAGAACCTCACGATCGACAAGGGCCCGACCGTCATTTCCGCGCTATACCAACAAGGTACCATCCAAACCCCGGTGGTGGGATTCTACCTCCCTCACAGGGATGAAGCGTGGGACAGTGAGTGCAGCGTCTCGATTGATGGTATTCCTTCTCCTTGCCCGCTGATTGAACGTTTTGATTCGGTTCAGGCGAGATCTCCTTTGGTGACCCGGAGACAAGGTGTGTAATTTTCATTCTGGCGCTCGAGTGCTGTCATCGCTGAATGGGGCTTTCTCTTCCTATAGCGAGCACGCAGATGCCCAAAAGCAGGTCACCTTACCGTCCGTCGGCGATCCCAATGAGCACTACGTTATCCGTTTTGACGAATTCAGAATTAACGGGCAACCCGTCAGTGGGTCGAATACCGCTTACATCGATACCGGGTGAGTGTGTGCGCCGTCTGTTTGGGATATCAGCTGTGAAGGAATGAGGATCAACCCTCGAGCTAGTTGGACCGATAAGGGAATGTATAATGGCTGATTTGTACTGCGTTACAGCTTCTCCGGGCTCGGTGTAGCTCAAAGTGTAAGTTGTAAAGATACATCCCATCCCGTTCCCGTTTGGTTTAAAGAAAGTCTGTTGACATGGAAAGCTTGCACCATCGTTTGCAGCTTCACGAGTACGTGCTGAAACAGATTTACGTCAACTACACGAAAGAAGAGTCGGGAATATCAGTCCCTTGCTACCCGGCGTACGAATGGCCAACCCTGACATTCCAGTTCAGCGGGCAAGGCTTCGATATCGATTATCGGGATATGAACACTCATCCAGATGATGATCCCGATGGGAAATGCTGGTCGATGATCTCTGGTATGCCCGAGAACTACAAGGGGCTCGAGACTCCCTGGGTCCTGGGGGATACTTTCCTCCATAACGTGAGAGTTTTCGACCTGCATGATAAAGCTGTTCGGTGCGAAGAGAAGGGTACTGACGCGAAGCTATCACACACCCAGGTGTATCACTCTGTAAATGTCGAGACTGGAGAGGTGAAGATCTTTGGTCTGAGGGAAGGTACATCATAATCGAAGGCTAGACGAGTAGAGTAGATATGAACCATCTGTGAGACACATTATGCATGACTAGAAACGTATGTACAAGGAGCCTCGAACGTGCAGCCCATACTGCGCATAGAAAAAGTGGCGAGTTAGATTAGGGGATGCGTGCTATGTCACAGACACAAGTTTCAAGTCGATTCCGATCGTCGTAGCGGAAATGTATAACGACACACGACAGCAGCCGGGCGAATAGTGTGGGTCGAACGGCGGATCCGTCTCCTGTTCGAGACAGGACTACTACGGCTGCGTGAGCTTGTATCGGCTTGTATCGTGCACAAAGCTCGACAGAGGAGCCATATGAGCAACAAACAACCCTTGAAACAATGCATCGAAGTAAGGTGAGCTATGGAAATATCACACTATGACCGTATGATACCCTAGACGATGCTCATCCCTCCTGCAAGCCGTACATGGTGACTTCTCCACTATCGACATTAACAACGTGGTAGATGTTACGCAAGAAGTTTGACCCTACGATAAGGTAGTCGTCGATCGCTGTATTCGCACCATTCAAGCGGTGTTAGCCATTTTGACGCCACCGCACCCTTCGTAGCACCAAGGGCTCCATTGAGACCAAGCAGGGGACAAATTGAAGTGAACTTACGGGTGGGCATGATTCGGAAGCTGCAGAAGCTTTGATCTGTGGCTGTCGGCTTACCGCTAAGGTCAGACACCGTCCGCAAGGCAGATCAGCTGACCCCTCTGTCATGCACCAAAGTTCAGAGCACATATAGTCCTTAACAAATTGTCAGGTCAAACAGGACACTCACATGAAATCGCTCCATTTGACGTAGAAGGTCGTGCCGCCGAATTTCAAGCCAAAGGTCTCGTCGGGATTACCGAATCCCTCGCATGGTACGACGAGCTTGTCTTCGTTCTCGGTGTCCTTGTAGTACTGACTCCCGCCCATTGAAGCGTAGATTGGCATCATCATCTACAAGTCCAAAAGATGGCATCAGCGCCTTCGAAGGAGTTCGGTTGTTACAGTGTAAGAAGAAGTTATGTAGACTTACGGATTCCGGAACTCGAAGGTCAGAAGTTCTGCAATCGTGAAAAGATCCCAAAAAGTTGCTGTCAGCTAGCTAGGATACCTGGAAAAGGACTTTCAACACATACCCAGTATCAACGATCACATCGATACCTTGCATCTGGACCCCACCATCATGGTCGGTGATGTCTTGTCCGTTGGCGACGAACGCGTCGAGCTTGACCCGGTACAGACCGCCATCGTCGGTTCGCTGCAAAACAACCTTCTTGCCCTGATTGGCGTGTTGGCTAAATCGGAGCGCAGGACGACCAATCAGCACCGCCAGGCGCCGTGCATACCTCAAGACCGAGATGGGTCATGCGGAATCTCATAATACCGCGAAAATGACCGTGCGCAGGGCCACACGTTACTTACGAAGAATGAGCATCGTCAAAGATCAACTCGCCTAAAAGTGTGTACAGTGTAGCGGTCAGCGCGTCATCGGCAAAAGCCGGAAGATAAGATAATGATTCCCCTCGATCGTTCGTTCGAGACACTCACTTCCGTCCCCAGTCCGAGCGAGGTAGAATCCCACTTCAGGAGAGTTGATAGCCTTGCTCTCTTTGAGACGGTCCATCGGGGTCCGGTCACCGTTGAGCGTCATTTTCTGCGCACATCGTCAATATGATCTGACAGCATGCGTTGTTTCGGATACTTACGCTACCTGCAAGACCGAGAATCCCGCTGCGGCACGAATTTCACAGTGAGTCATAGGCTCAAGGTATCCCGCCCGTAGCTACTTTCGAGGTGCAAAGCTCACCTCATGTACCTCCCGTCGAAACCTTGTGAGTCCTTGACGGCGAGCAAGGGGTAATGGTCTATCTGGTAGTCGCCGATGGTGACATCGGTATTGACGAGACAACCGTACACCTCGCCGCTTCCTATTGTGTGTAAGTAGGGTTCGGCTTTGCTCATCAGCTTGATCACAGGTAATCATCCAGACGCATCATAGCCAAGCAGGCCAAAATACTCACCGTAGCTCTTGGACTCGATCTTGCAGCCGTCATCGTATGATACGCCGGAGTCAGTCATTCCGGCTGCGGTGCAATTCGAGCATTTCGAAGAAGCAACCCAGATATCGGCGGAACTGCAAGAATCAATCATGAGGTGGGCTGTTACAATTTGGGAAACCATCAGCATACCAAGACTCACCCAGTATCGACCTGCACGATGACCCAACGATACGCCGAGCAGTATGCAAGTCGCTTGTAAGCCTTTTCATCCGGAATATAGAAACAATCGAAAGCGACGGAGCCCGTGTGGCGGTACTCACCAAGACAGGAACGGGCTTCTTGTCCTTTCCGACACCGATATCGACGGTATAGGCAACACCGCTACTTCGATCAATGTCCATGCCTACCGAAGCGCGTTTTTCGTGCGAATGATCAGTCTTGTAGAGCTCGACGCCTCGTCGGTCAGAAGAAGAGACGACTTCGCCTTGCTCGTCGGCTGATCCGTAAGCGTATCGCACGATCCCAGCTTGGCCATCCCGGGCATTGAGTGCCTTCGCGCGGCGTTGATGAGATGGTCGATTGTAAGGATAGTCGGTGAGCAGACGCTTCATGAGCGGGCTGGAATCGGTATCGGTATCGTGGCGCTTCATCTTGACTGACAGAGCGCCGGAGAGGTCAGCGGTCGCCAAGCTGACAAAGAGAATCAGCAGCGCATGTGTGGCAGAGTGGAAGGGGGATAGCATGGTGGTGGGAGTGTTGGGATAAGAGTGATATGGTGGTAGAATGCAAGGGTAAAAGTGGATGGATTGTGAGGGAGTTCAAGGTTGTTGCGGATGTTGTGGGTGTGGTGATTTGGATAGTTGCGATGATTTGGAAGGGATGATCTAGAGTACGGCGTCGGTGAGAGGGTTGTGTGGTGGACAGAGGTAGTGAGAATGGGGTTGATGAGGGGGATGTTGGGAGGTAAGAAACACCAACCAATACGCTCTCATCAACCTTATATTCATCGCATTTTCTCCAAGATTTGGGCAAGGGATCCCGACGAAATACCGCCATTTGAACTCGAAACAGCCGCTCAAGGGAGACGGAGACTTGGCCAGCTCAGCAGATGGACCTTACTATGAGGTTCGCAATGTCCATTTTTCGATCTCCTTTGGGCTGTTCCTTGTCAAAGGATGGTGAGACGCGTTAGAGCTGATAAGATAACGGATCGATCAATGAAAGACCGTCCTTAGCACTCTCATGTCCATCCACGAACACGCATTGCCTTATGTAGATCACCAGCATTTTGGAAACTGATAGCGGTGCGCCAGCATCGATGCATGCAAGGGTAATACGAACGAGGCGCAGGGAGAGCTGGTCACAGGCTGGATCGGAGCCGATGTGTTTTGTTGCAAAAAGCAAGGCTCCTGATGCAGATCATCACGCCAAGTCGTAGAAGGTCACTTCGCCTGTCTGTACATTGACCGTGTGATACACCTACAAGCCACAGCCAATGGGCATCCAGGCTCCCGTCAGCGCGATTCCGCTATGTTAAGGCGGTTTTGCATGCTGATGTAGTCTGCATGATCACTCACATTGTGCAAGAAGGCATCTCCAACAACCATGCTATCCAGACCTACGGATGTGAAGCGAGCCGTGATCAGTCCATAAAATGACATATGAAACGCTACTGTATGGTCCCCGTGGCACTGGGTATTTGATAGGCTGCGAACACATACCTTCAAACGCTGGGATGAAGCGACCATAGCACCAATCGTCTCCTTCTTCGACTTTGGGTCCGCTGTTAAGTCGCATAACCGGAAGGGAGAGATCAGCAACATTCTGACGAATCTTGTCGACAAGCTGCGATCCGGCGCTAGTTCCTTTGCTCTTCCACAACACTCACATCAAGTCCACAGCGTTCATCCCGAACGACATCCCACCAAAGGTCAGACTGACAGTCGCATTGCTCATCGGCTCACAAGGCACCATGTATCGCTGATTCTCGGCGTATTTGACAGCTGCCCCATCGAATAGCGCCGAGTAGATATCGTCGATCAGTGGCTCCGGCGTGGCGATGGACGTTGAGCTGGTTCAAAGGTTGTATCACCAAAACAGCGAAATCAGCAGATGAGCGAAGCTGAATGCACGATACGGATATTAGGACTTTTGGGGGTGGCGTCAACTCACCCCGTATCGATGATGACCGGCCGATCATGTCTCAGAACCTTGCCGTTAACCTCGACTGAGTCAAGCGTGATATGATATAGATCGTAAGAGCTATTCGTTGACTGTAGTGTCACTTGTCGATCGGTATTGGTGTATGGTCTGGAAGAAAATTGCCACAGGTGAGAATTTTCTTCGTGCTTGTGCGTCCGAGATTGCGTAAGAGCTTACAAGGCATGCACGTCCCCAATGGTCATCTCACCTGAGTAAAATAGGTTATCAGCCACTCGGGCTGTCCGTGCCCGACCCCCTCCCATGGCAAGTGATAGGATCAGGAAGACACGATATTGTGTTACTGCCACTCACTCCTGTTGCCATCCTCATCCCGAGCGAGGTAGAATCCGACAGTCGGTGACTTGATCAAGCCTTGTTGGTACATCAGGCTGACCGCTGTGAGTCCGCCGTCAGGCGTGGATTGCTACAGGGGTATGGGTGCAGATAAAATCAGCTCAAGACCCTGCGTAGCTTGAACCACTTACATCGCGCGCCATACCCCAGATTCCGCTATCGTCCGAGAATGTCAGTATAGTGAGCCTACGATTACTGTGACTCGCTCTTCCGGGTCAAGTCGTCTGTGAGCTGTCGAGGAGGAAGAACATATACGACATACCTCATAAACTCTCCTTGCCACTGCATGTCTTCATCAAGATGCGTGACAGCGAGGACGTCCAGAATGTTGACTGTGTATTCGCCCACTTGGAATGTTGTGCTTTCCATACAGCCATTCACTGTGCCGATGCCTGTAACGACCGTACCTTTGTCAGCATTTTCTGTTGATTGAGTCAGAGCTTGTCCCCAAGCTGTAATGATGAGCTGCGCGAATGTGCATTTCGACAGCTATGGGGTAGGAGCGCTGGAGGCAAGATCTCTTCCGATGCCTGTTTGGACCTACCATAGATCAATGATATCTCGGAACATCCCTCTGGCGCTACCAAAGAGCTGTTCATCATACCTCCTGCCTCGCATGAGGCGCACGTGGTCGACGGTACCCAGAATTGATTTGAGCCTGTGTCCACCTGTAGAAGGAGTCGAAGTCCCACAGTATATGACGTTAGTACGAGTATAGTAATCACAATGGGATTCTACTGTATGACTGTATTCGACCCGATCAAGTTCATGCCGGTCTCGATGTGGGTCGATTACACAGGACAAGCCACATTACACATCACGTGAAGCGCCACACTCGTTTCGGTCCAAGACGGATCAGAGAAAGCAGAGAAAGCACGAAGAGGTGGAAGGACGCTCACGATGACAGACATGTTCGGTCCTCCATTCAATCGTACTTCAACCGTATAAGTCAAACCACCACTAGTTTGTCCATCAAGCTCCAAGCTCGGATCTACGCTGCGCTGGCTTAACGGTACACCATTGGCGCGCTCGATCTTCTTGAGCACCGCGGAGAGGTCTGTGGCGTGTTTTGTCAGAGGGATGGTTGTGGCTGCGTTACAGGTCTGGGTGTAGAAGAGGCTGATGATGAAGCTGACTAGCAGGATGAGGGAGGAGGTTATGGAAACCATATCGAAGAAGATGGTATAGGATTATATCGAGCTTGTAATGAGCGTGATATGTCAATGAGAGACGGGTGTGCTGGATCTGAGGATGTATAGAGTGGTGATCGGAGGTCCAGTACGAGCATGTACACGGTACTATGGGATGATATGTGGACAAGACAAAAGCGAGTCGTAAGAAAAGCTACATCGACACGAATCATGAAAGCCAAAGATCCCACCTGAGCAGCCGATCCTGGAAAGCATACGGCCCAGTATGGCCTTGTCGATGCTGAGACATCGGGCATTCGTACAGCGAGTGTGACACCGAAGCGATGCATGACTTTGAGTGATCAGGGGTACCTTCCATAGCGCCGACTTCCATTCATTGCCAAAAGGACCCATACAGCCCGAGAATTGCGTGCGAAAGCGCCGGGAAGGTGGGCAAGGTCCGCCAATCTCAAATGCAATTACTACAGCCCATAGAGATCCGCACAGCGTGACTTCAAACGATCGTGCTTGTCAGTACGCCTGCAACGGTCTCCCAGCTCATGTCCTAATGGCGACCAGCTGATGTCTTGTGCGGCGTGGAAGCGGTTGATATCACACTTTATGTGCCATATCGACTATACATGGATGGATGAGAACTATAATGTCTTATAATTCGAAACCCGAAACCCCAAAATGGAACTGGATATTATACTGTTTCTGATCTACTTACAATCACGACTTCTCTTCTGCGAATTGTATTCCGAGGTGACTGCTTGTCCCCAGGCGAGGCTTCGGAGCTTGGTATGATACAAAGAGAGGTTGGAGACGCCTACTCAGCAAGGTATTGCTCGACGAAGTTTAAAGCGAAGGTTGAGTCCAAATCTACGACACAGAAGTGGTAAGCGTCAGCGGCGCGCCGGGCAAGTGAAAGTCAATGATATCCCTAGCCAGGAATGCCGACTCAGTCAGTAGAAGGTATATGATGACCAGATCGACTTACCGCCTAGCTCTTTCAAGTATTCCTCCCTCATCGTCCCAACAGTCTTTCTCAATTCAGTCGCAGAGGTCTTCTTACCATGGAACAAACCGAGCAGGCGACCGAGGTATCGGGTGGTCTGAGGTAGCGTAAAAGTCGTCAGCGGTTTTTAGGCTTAGATACATTTGTCGTATCACTCACCAGGACGCCCCTGTCTTTCACCTTGTTCCGATACTTTGCCTGTGCACGCTGATTCTGCTCGTTTCGCCCAGTACCGAACCGCGTTTCGGATCTCCTTTGCGCGCTCTTGGACTTGCCCTTGCTGGCCCTTGACCTCTTGGAGCTGGGCTTCTCTTCCCAGTCCTCGTCGACATCGGTAGGCAGAGCCCTCTTTCTTCCTTTGACTTTGGACTTGGACTTTGGCTCCTCTGCATCTGCAGCCGAAGGTACCGGAGAGGGAGATGGAGCGTAGTCAGAACCGGCATTGTCCGTGTCGCTTGAAGGCGCGGGTGAAGGCGGGGCCGAGAAGGCCTGAGGGGCAGAGATGCCAGGGGAAACAACGATGCTCTTGCGAGGCATATTTTCGCTCACGGCTGGTCGAGCAGGAGCTGTGGAACGCTTGTGTGGAAAGGGAGGGATTTTGCGCCTGTTGACAAAAGGGGACACAGCTTCGTCGGGCACTCGTGATGCCGGCTTTGGCTTCGCAGCCTTATTGGTGGTCGCAGGTGGAATAGCTTCGACCTTGGCCTTGGGCTTAGTCCTCTTGGAGCCCTTTTGTCGAGCCAAAAGGTCGAGACGAGCGGACCGGGGCTTCGGCTCATCCACCTACAAGTGCGTATGGAGTCAGTCATGGTCTCCGTAGTTGATACTAAGACTGCTGAGAAGACGGAAACACGCACCTTCTGACGAGCACTGCTGACTGGGGCTGCTCGCTTCGCAGACTTCCCCTTCTTGGCGACCACTTCCTTCTTGACTGAGACTGTCCTCATCGGGACTTCGATCTTCATTTTCGTCTTCGTCCCCTGGGCCTTCTTTGCCGATACGGTCTCGGGCGCTCCTCTGTCAGAAGTCGGTCGCATAAGCGGCTTGTGGATCAAGGAAGGTGGTTGTATGAGTCGAACTGGAGGGCTTGTCGACAGCAGAATGGGATCGATGACAGCGCGATCACTGTTTGAGAAGGCCGTTGCTGACGTGAGATCCGGACCGATACCGTGAGAGGGAGATATCTCGGGCCCAGATAGCTCCTCGTCTGAGTCGGACGCCGAGCTGGAATCAGAATCGAAGACGGTTTCTGTCTCGTTATCGGCGGGATCGGGTGAATGATTGTCTTCGGATAACTGTTCGACTTGTACGTCAAGACCGGTACTGATTGGACCAGCGGTGGAGGTTGCGCAAGGGTTGTGGCCTATGAGGAGCGGTGGCGCCAAAGAAAGAGGAATAGATGACGAGGGGGGCGAACTCAGAGCAGCGAAGTCGAGCAAGGGATTTGCTCCGAAGTCATATGCGGTCGAATGTGGATAATGGGCTACCAAGACTCAAGGCAGTCAGCAGAGAAGCAGCTTAAGTGGAGACAGAAGTAGAAATCGGTTCACGTACCCGTGGCGGGGCTTAAAGAGATAGCTCTCGGGTCGATCCCTGGTTGGTCACTGATAGATGGCGTCGACAGAATTTGTTGGTCGGGGAGAGTAGAAGGCGTAGCAAAAAGGTCCCAAAGATCCTCTTCCGAGAAAGGAAGAGGAGGAATGGAGAATTCGGGAGTGTTCATCGTAACCTGTACGAACGCGGAGACTTGCCGGATCAGCCTATGTCCCAGTGGATAGTAGACCATGTGTCTCATCGCTTGCACACACGCGCGTATGGATCAGAGGTGTAGGGTGGAGTAAGGGAAACTTGTTCAACGGAAGTAAGATGGATCAAGACTCGGGAGGAATCAGGGAAAGATAAGCCTACCGGTCAAAGGTATCGATCAGGAAGAACTGAGACGAGGAGAGGGAGTGGGGGTGTGCTTGATGTCCTCGGGTGGGCGGATAAGAGCTGGGTGATCGAGAGTGAAAAGAGGAAATAAGAGAGGGAAAAGCTTAATTGGTCTACTTGACAGGTATTTATGTTTCTTCCTAATAACAGCGCTTGACTCGAGATAAGTACCAGAGAAGAGACGATATCTGGAAGGACTACGCACCAGACCTGAGAAGACGACCGACAATGACTCGATACGAACACCACTGTTCGCCCTCTCCTATTCTTCTCCCGTGACTACCATGCTGTACCTGGTTTCCGCTTTCCTGCTGATCAGCTTTCTATGGCGGTATGAGCTCAGTACCGCCCTTCCTCGTCTACGTCTCTTTCGAATGCCCATTGCATTCCTTTACCCCACTTTCTGTTAGCCCCACTTTCCCGATTAAAGTTCACCATCAGTAATGTTCTCTCATAAACTCCCATCAGTCGTCAGTCATCGTCGTGCATGACATGCTTACCGAACTTAGTAGAAAGATACTGGTACATCCGGACACTCCGTCAATCGATCAAATTGGTCAATCGCGCGACCGGGATGGCTGATAAGAGAAAAATCAGATCGGCAGGTACAGCATGACTGATAAAGGAGGGTGCCGACCCTGCATCTCCTATTCTGCCCCTCTGCTCTGCTCCCTTCACATTGCGATCCCTCTTGTGAAGAAACTTGTTCAACTCGACCTTGATCTCAACCCGAACCGAGCCGAGCGGAAAGTCCGACTATCACCATCAATCATCCCACCTCGTTTCACTTCGTTCCCTCCCGCACCGCGCTCTGACCCAGTGCATGACTGCACGTGATCACCAGGTGTTGATTTATGGCAAGATATCCCATAGATGGGAGAGCCAAAGGTAGCTTACAAAGGACGCTGGACGGAAGAGGAAAGTTTGAAAAGGGAGCATGGGGAATTGGGGATGGAAAGATTTACCCCGTCGTCGGTATGAAAGCCGTGCCGTGCCGTATCACCTGTCGTCTCGATCAGTAAAAGAGGAATACCAGTGACACCTCGAGCAGTGCATATCCATCCTGAGCCTTGGGTTCTCGGGTGATATCGGTCCGATGCTTGAGATGTTTTGGACAAACGAAGCTGAATGTTCAATCAGCCGTCTGCGAATGGATATGTAAAAAGCTCAAGCTGATTCAAGCTACAAGTTAGTGATCGAAAGAAGCGGCTTCGAGAGGTGAGTTGCCGTGTCAGGGGTGTACTCTAAGATGAAACGCGTTGCTCGCACCACAATCGGTATTCCATCGGGGTTTCATCACGGCATGAGCGGCTGTTGCCGTTAAGCTTACATGTACTTACACGTTTGAGCTCAAGCATGTCTGTAACTGTATGATGACGCGTTGTACCGTTTAGCAGGTCAACTCGCACCGTGCGGGAAGGTCAAGGTTGTTATTGCAGTACTTACTGAAGTGAAGTGCATAGAGGAGGTTCCGCCAAGCGAATCAATTCGACCTTGTTGACATTCCCATCCTCTCGTTTACTCCTTTATCCTACGTACAGCGTTCACCCCGAAACCTGTATCTCCCTCTTTCAGGACACACATACACCTACTATCGGGGCCGCCCTCACTCCCTCGTGCGACGCAGTCCTGTGAGCCAAGTCAAGCGAGGGCGATCATCCAACGGAACGGGGTAGACATATAGACAAAGCAACGATCGATGTCCCACAAGCACATCGCACGATATCCTCAATTCAGTCCCAGTCGGTCCGATTTAATCACGGCGTGATCACGTCGGCCGTTTCTTCACGATCTATCGAGTCAATTCCCCTTTGTACCCCTGGAGTGATCTGCGCTCTACCCACGGCCGACCGGGCGGACAGACGAGCGATTTTTGAATAAAACAAGACCAAGGTAGCGGTGGACGAAAATGGCTTATACCCCTACCTCTCCCACCGGCCCCTCTTTGGGTGATGTGCAGTAAGTACAGGCTGTGCATCCCTTCCATTGTCAAGCAGTTCAAGCTTTGCACACTGTAAGCTGTCGCGTCACAGCGATGCAGGCGGTGCCTTTGGTACCGGCAATTACGCAACGATCCCTTGTCCTTTGTATCGACGCTGATCAGCTAACGAAACTTCCCTTGTCCGACTCGCATCCTACAGGAGCTTCCCATCGTCCAATCCACCAACTTTCGACATCGCCCAGCAGCAGAACAATCCTGTCAAACCTACTCCCGCTTCTCAAACTGCGCAGCTTGGTGTCCGACCGCCGTCGCCCACTCCATCTCATCATTCTGCTTCGAATCGTAACGCTAGCTCGGACCCACCACAGCAGCAGCAGCAGCCACATCAACGCTCGATCCCGTCTCATCTCGCTCTACCGTATATCGCGAAGCGAAACAGCTCTGTCTCGTCGCTCATGGATGCTGTAGTAGGAGGACAAGGCGCGATCTCTACTTCAATCAACACCACCATGAACGCCACTAGCAATAACAACAGCAATAACGGGGGTAGCATGTCCAACGCACCTCAGCTTCGCACACCTCTCACGCCCATAAGCCCCTTCGCCCTGCGCGATGTCGGAGCGACCATGTCGTTCGGCTCTGCGGGTCAAGCTCAGGCCCAAGGAGCTGATGCTAGTTTCATCAAGGGTGCTCCGGGGCAGACCGTCGGCAGTGGTGGAATCAGCGCAGAAGGGCAAAAGGACGAGGCTGTCAAGGAGCTTCAGGAGAAGGTGGATAAGCGGTGAGCGAGAATACTTCAAGATTGTAGCGCCGCACCTTTTCACCCTTTTCAATATGGTCCGAATGTCTGCTGACTTTTGCTGCTCACCGCTTTTATGGCCCTTTCATCTCGGCATGACTGCTCATTTCAACCTCATTTCGCCTGGCCATTCTTCTCTTTCTTTCCGGCTCGTAATGACGATCGCGCCACGCATTCACAGACGCTCACAGCTTCCCCAGCTCGAATCTCAACTCGCAGCGCTCGAAGCGCAGATCAAAGTCGCCGAAGAACGTCTCGCGAGGGTCCAAGGCGGGAACTAGTAGCGTGACACCTCTGATCTCAACCACCTTCGGTTGGAGTTTCCCTTCAATTAACCGAATGGCTGGTGAGTTCTGATCAGCTGACCGTTCTTGAGGATCGACTTCTACCTGAGCTGACGTTGATCCAGTTGCCCAGATCAGCCCTCTTGTATCTGCGTCTCCCCGCCGTGAAACACGCCTTTCTCCCACTTAACGACATAACATATCTAATGCCCATACCAGAAACTCTCATCACGCACGACAATTCATTCACGATCACGTCACCCCCTCCAATGATTTCGTTTCCAACGACAGCATGTATACATTTTATCCTTCTGATTCATCTTCTTCATCACCACCCTACTTGATCGTCGCCGCATGGATATGGTGTATTTGTAAACAAACGGATGTTCGGACTAGGTCGGATATTAGAAGTATGCATATGTGTACAACTGATACTGTATAGCTGATGGTTACTGATGGTCGTGGGCATCGTGTATGGCCACTACAACTGAAATCGGTGACAGCATGGTACGTGGCAGGCAGGTGGCACCTGAGGTCTTGGCTGAGTCCGTAAAGGAGATCGTGACGGTCCACCAGAGGACTGATGGTAGATCCGACGTTTGCCTGGGGCTAACCGGATAGCAAGGTATGTGGGAATCTTCGTCTCACCCTGAGGGAGGATCTGTTAACAATGCTAGAACAGACTGAGGAGACGAAACAGCACGGTGGGACGAAATACCAGTTCGAGTCTGTTTTGGCTTTCCTCCATTGGCGATACGACCCTCAGAGTGCGCGGCCCTGTCCTCGCGCATCCTTTGTGGCCTTTCTCGAACAAGGAAAATCGGAGCGATCATCCATTGATCCTTTCCGATGTAGCATGATATTTCTAACTTGTTCGAGCTCTTCAACCTCCGAATACCCCTCACTGTCCAGTGTCAAGCGGTGGCTTGCTGATTGTTCCATGAGATCAGGCCATGACCAGTCACACCACCCGAGTAGTGCTGAGAGGTTTGTGTGGTGTTCTGAGGGGTCACCAAGTGCATCTTTGCTGATCCGTGGTATCCTGAAGATACTCAACTCAATAAATAAGGATAATATCAATCGCTAAGACGTGGTTTATAGGCCCAACGACAAAATTTTCGACCGAGAATACCCGTCCCGAGAGTCGAACCGGAAGAGGGCGTTGTTGTTCACGAAGTTCCTCGTAAAGGCTATTCGCTGACGACGTGACGGCGTGACGATCGTTCGAGGTTCTACGATTGAGCAGCACCGACAGAAAAAAATGCTCGCCATCAGAGCGCTCAATTGGGTCCTACCGTTTCTCCTGGCTACGTCAACGCTTGCTGCCATCTTTGGCGATAGCGAAGATGGCAACTCATCTTCGTCTTCGTCTTCATCTTCGTCCTCTTCCTCGTCTTCCTCTTCGTCCTCAGAGTCAAATTCCTCTACAACCTCTGAAAATGGCACGGCCCTCGATTCGCCCGAGGTGGAATTCCTCTTGACACTCCAATCAGCGCAAATATCAAGCATGTCATGCCTCATCACCCTAGTCAACCTGACCAGTTCCTCAGTGGGCGACTGCCTAGGCTTGACCGACCTGTCGAACCTCATCGCCCGCCCAGCGAGCAACGCGAGCTTTTCCGAGCAGCTCGACGCGTATCTGGGGACCGTGTGCGGGCTCAGTTGTGCCCAGGAGGATCTGGACGAGGCCCGCGGGATGATTGGGCAGAGCTGCGATGCGAATAATGGTTTGGTAGGCGTTTTGGATAAGGTCATGGAGAGGTATAGTAGTAGTTATAAGACGTTGGCGTGCCAGGTGTCTTTGTGAGTTGAGATCAAACCACGACACGACGGAGACAGGGGCTGTGCTCTGTTCTACCCACAAATCCAGGACTCGATGGTCCTGCCTCATCCCCCGTCACAGCTTGACACTCCAAGTCTTCCTATCTTGTACACCCCCCTGCTTCCTCTTGAACACTCATCATCCATCAGATGGAGAACTTAGGTCGACTGACCTTCGTTGCTAATCCTGTGCCCGCACCATCAACCATCACTCATGCAGCAACGCCACAACAGACCTCTGCCTCCCAGCGACACTCAACACCTCAGATGCAGCCAACAACAACGGCTTCTTCGACTCGCTGGTGACGGGTACCAATCTCGATCAGTACGCCGACTCGGTGTTTAAGAGTGCCAAATGCACCGGATGTATGCATGAGATGTTCAAAGCTGCGTAAGTGTGGGATTTGGCACAAGGAGTTGTTGCTCTCGCTTTCTCGATCGAATGGCCCTCTACTGTACCCGCTGAGTTTGGCCGAGACAATACAAGCGATTATCTGGCTTTGGACAGCAGAGCACTCCCTGCCGGACCATACAAACCTTACTTCTGACCGACACCAAAACCTCAGGGCGTGCAAACGTGTGATGGCTGACGTTAATGTCTGTTCACTCACACACGCTCTCGCGCTCGACCCTAACCCACACTCTTTAGACAATACACGACCCCCGTGATCCGCGGACAAGAGCTCACAGACGCGTTCGGCAATCACCTCATGTACGACTGTGCCAACGCGCCCGAGGGCAAAGGTATAAATTGGGGGGACACGATGGATCAGCAGATACCTAGTGCGTTGCAAGTGAGCCAGAACTCAAATCCGTATGGCAGTGGCCGGAGCGGCGATGCGCGACGAAGGGCTGAGTTGAGCGCCGGAACGAGTGGACTGGCAGTCGCGGTTGGGATTGGCGGTGCGATAGCGGTCTTGTTAGGATTGCAAGTAATGTAGTACATACAGACAATGAATATGATAATGTGGTAGCGCCTATAGAGTCGCAGGCCCAAAGCTATCTGGATCGACGAGCCAACGCTATGCTCTTGACAGGGCACTGTCACCCATCGCTCATGTCATTGTACCCCGCAAGAAATCCCGTGGGACGTACATACTTCCTCCTCGGATGTTTGACGCAGTCGGAATGAGGCTTCGCATCAAGAACAGGCAGGATCGACTATGTACTGTGCGGTAGTTTGTACGATACTGCCATAGTTTGCGCCCACAGACGTGCACTCTTACTGTAGCATCCTTGCACAAGCACTGCCTCTTTCTGTACGATTGCATCGGAGCCAATGTCCCGTGCAGCACTTGGGTGTAGAACAAGCATAGATGTGCATCATGTCCATACGTACATCCGAAAGGAAAAGAAGGTTGAAAGGAAAAAACCGGCCAAGATACTCAATGGGAATATAGCATCATCAAGGACAAGAGTAGGCAATCAACACGACAGGGTATGTAGAACGAAGACTTTTCGCAGAACGGAATCTCGAAAAGGTGCCACAGGGAAAGAAAGAAAGAATGAACAAAGGGCATTCATTACAGATACTTCAGCTCGGAAATTAGAGGAATCGGTTGAAGAGGTAGAAAGCGGCTATGCCGAACAAAGCGAGTTGACCGTCAAGAGCGATGTTTCGCCCGGCGGCGCTGTCGGATCCTGCCACCGCGCCACTGCGATTGAGATCAAGTATCACATCACACATCAGCTCAAGAAAGGCAACCCACAGCTTCACCCTCTCACAGGTAGAAAAATTTGTTGTTTGTCTCTCCGCTTAGGAGCTATGCGATGACGGCGTGAAGTGAATGAGTTACTTACGCGCTGGTGGAGGCCACGGCAGAAGAGCTGCTCGAGCTACTGAGAGTGACAGTCGTAGTAGGCGACACAGAGCTGATGCTGCTCAGCGTTGAGGTGGCGACAACGGACGAAGAGGTACTGTTGAGAGCGGTAGAAGTGGCGTTGATGAGAGTCGCGGTGGATTCGGTACTAGAGTCAGAGGAGGAGGCGGTCGAGCTGCCTTCGCCGGTTGTGGCGGATGTGGGAGCGATAGCAGGTGCGACGGTACCGCTGGGGGTCACGCTGGCTTCCGGGAGACCGTTACAGTCGATACTGTGATCAATGAGAGCATGCACAATCAGCTCACTGTGATGTTGACTCTAACTACCTTCACAGGCATCTTCTGCACCAGTATCAGTCCGAGATAGGTACAGTATCACTCACGGCCATCCAGTCAGCGTAGCATGATCAACATCGAACCAGATCTTGTTCTTGGTGACGTTGACCTTGTTCTGGTTGGAAATGACGATTTGGTGGTCTCCCCATTCGAGGCCCTGCGAAGCGTACAGGACAGCTTGGATCTGAGGCTTATCGGAGAACCCATCGCCCCATACGACTTCGCCATTGTCAACCACTGTGGCGTAGAGGCCGTGGCTGTAGCGCGGTCGAATGGTACAACGAACGACGAGCGGTCAGTATGATCCGTGCTTAACATGGGTGAGGAGCGCAACGCAGTGATTCGCCAATCGTTGCGAGCGACGAGATTACCATCTGCGAAGGCCATCTGCACCGTGGTACGATCAGAGAATGTTGAAACACTCACTTGGCTCGCTTCGCACCAAAGATGGTGATATCCTGACCGGTCCAGCAGAGTCGGGCCCAAGCTTGGTGCACGGTGGTTGTGTGGAACGTGCCCTCAGAGTACTGGGGCGTCATGGGGTCATCTGTTGAAAAGCGTACTCAAATATCTCAGCTTCGTTCAACCCAATCGTTCCATCCGTTCATCCAAAACGATCCAGTACGAGTTTTGAAAGATTGCTGCTACATTGTAAGAGGCGGGATTGCGAATATTCAACTCACCGGTGTGGTTGGTACCCCAGGTATCACCGCCATAAGTCCAGTTCTGATCAGCGTCGTCAAGCGTGACGACGTTGTTGTTCTCGCCGCCCTCATTGTTGTTGTTCTGGTTGTTGCCTTCGGACATGGTGAAAGAGCGTATTGATATCAGGATATTATAAGAGCAAAAGGGGAAAGGAAGAGAGAAGGAAAAGCCTTGGTTATGGGCGATAGGCCAAAAGGTTCAGGTCTATTCGAAGCGGTATATATCTCTTTCAGACCCGCTGAATGTGATCGCGTCTTCAAGCCTCAACCATGGGGTGGTGTCAGTGCGTCGACCATTCAACCTGATTTGTTGGTAGACTTCGACGGAATGGGCGATATCCTTTCGATCGAAACGAAACGGAACGAGACCCGAGCGACTTCCTATACCTGTCTGTTCCGCAGACATACTCGCAAGCTAGCAAGCAATTGCAATTGCCCCGAGTGGCTTACTCTCACCCCTTTCAATTATTCCTACACCAGAGTCCCTTTGGAACGCTATGACTCTCTAAGGAAGTCCGGGCAATCTCTTCCAATCTAGCCTTCAGGGGCCGGATGGGGGTCCGCGTGCAATACAGTAATCTTGTGTATGTTTCGCAATATGTGTGTACTCGAATGCTGCGCCGAGTCACGCCAAGCCCAGGCCGGGTTGATCGAGCTTGAGGGCCGGGTGAGTGAGCAAAGGAAGGCATGGGAGCTGGATCAGACACGGACACGAACAAAGGAGAACATTCTCGGCCTGCGCTGGCTCTGTCTTGATAGACCAACGGGTTTTAGCGAACGGAAGACGGCGGACAAGCGAGAGGAAGCGATGATACGCTTTGGATTTTGTGGATCCGTGAGAGAAAACGCGTTGTGGACACACAGTATCAATATGGTCCGAGCTCAAGGACTGGCGCATCGGAGCAAAGGAAAATCAGGCGCGGCAGATGCGACGCGCAGTTTGTGGTCGCGATCAGTGCCCCACCCTGTACACAACCATTTCTATGTGTCGCACATGCTTTGCTACTGTCCTACACACAATCACATGTACTCATACAATCGTGCCTGAGAGCGATCGATGCATCATTGCCCTTTTCTAAAGCGCGTACCTGTCTTTATCTAGCTGAGGTCAATCTCGTCCATTGCGCCGCCCGCGTCCGCCAGCTCGACCTCTTCTTCCGCAGAAGGGGTCACAGCCCCGCTAGTCGCACCAGACGCGGGTGTCTGGGCGCCCGAGCCTGAGACAGTCGACTTTTTCTTCTTGTTCTTCTTCTTCTTGTTCTTGCTCGCCGACGTGGATATGGGAGCAATGTCATCCTTGGTTTCGTCATCCTGTTTGGCTTCGGGAGGAGCGTCCGTCTCACTCGTCTTGTCTACTTCCGAAAGTGTCACTGGAATAGCAACGGCAGGGACAGCCTTGTCCTCTACTCTTTCGATTTTAGGTTCTTCGGAGGCTTTTAGGACGGAGTCGTCCGTTGCAGTCTCCGGTGCAGACAGAGGCGCAATGGCATTAGTCTCGGATCCGGCACCAGCAGCGGGCTCAGGGGTCTTCGCTATGGCCGCATCGAAGTTAGCGATCGCCTCGTCGATCGTTGAAGCCTTGGGTGATTTCGCTACAACATCGGCGCCCTTCGAAGGTTCCTCGTCTGGTACGATAGCTGGTGGCACCGAAGGAGCCTCGGATGTCTGTGTAATTTCCGCTGGCTCTTCGACTACCGTCGGTGCAGACTCGGTGACTTCGTCACCCTTGGCAGACGAAGGCTCCGCTGCGACCTCCGTCTCGGCCGCAGTAAAGTCGACTGTCGATGCAGCATGTGCTTCAGGTGCGGCGATAGGAGATTCAGATGATGCTACTTGGCTGGCATCCACTACATCGCCAGGACTGGAAGCCAATGCGGATTGCGTCGCCTGGTCTACCGCTGCCGAGCCTGCGCCAGAATCAACAACAGCCGGTGCCGGCGACCTTGGCGAAACAGCTACATGAGTTGATGTAGGTGGTAGTGGTGCAGTTCCAGGTTCATCCGGGACAACAGCGCTCGCAGCGGCAGTCCTGACGGGACTGACAGCCGGCATGGTTGCTCTGCGACTGGGTGAAGCTGATCGCTGCGAGGACTTGACAGGTGATTGGACGGGTGAATTGGATGAGCTGGATGATAAGGGGAATTTGAAGCCGCTGATGATCGAATTGACCACAGTCAGCTAAATTCCACGAAGCAGGCTACATGAAATTATCAGCTTACCGATCCAGTCTGCCATCAGTCTCAGGTTTGGGACTCCTCGGCCTGCCCGTATCCACATCCAAGCTCATCTCTCTACTTCGTCGACCTTCCATCGAGCCATTCCTTGACAAGCTAGATCCACTCGGTCGACTGCCAGCAGTCATGCTCATCCTCGCGATCGTTTCGGGACTGGGTGATCGACGGATCTCTTCCGGGTTCTCGCTGGAAGGAGATGCTGGGGAAGGCGATGTGAACGGAAGAGATGCCCGTTTCTGGGGACTTGGTCGGCGGAACGGTGCGGGATCGGACGCGTTGGCTGTGACCTGCGGTAAAGCTGGGAGAAGATACTGCGAGATTGGAACGAGTCTACGTTGTATGGCGTCGTTAGTGGATAATCAAGCAATGTCGTTAATATCGCAGCGGACTCACTTTCGTTCTCCAGCAACAGCCAAAAGCCATCCAGGACCAACAATAGGTAAGTTCATCCTTGCCGCCTCCTGATACTCGGGGTCGATGGTCCCGCCTCTACCGTGATCATCACCGCCAAGGAGGGGACTTGTGCAAACAAAGTGCGTGGTGTCAAGCGCGACGATCTGCGACTCTCGAGCACCAATGCGGTCCAGGCATTCTCTCATCTGATTGCGCAGGGCAGGAGGCTCGAGAGGTCCAAAGTACGGTAAGAGACCGGTCAGGTTGCTGCGGGCGCCAGGCGTCACACGTCAATTTCTTCAGACGGGAAGCTGAGAGCTGGATGCTGTGTCATACGTACTCCATGGTGTGAGTCTTCACTCGAATCAAGTTTGAAGGATAGGTGCCAGCGGTGGTCTTCCTAAGATATCGACGTAATATGTAAGTCTTGCGGAGGAGTCATACAATGGATATGCAGCTACACTCACAAGACCAGCTGAAAAGTGTACTCGTCACCACTCTGGAGACCACCAGTCTTCCATTCCCTTTTCTCCCTCTTCCCCTGACCGAAATCGCCTCCGACCCTCCCCCATCTCTGTCCATTCCTGTACATTTCAAGTCCCCTCCACCCAGCAGATCCCACATCGATCTTCTCCCATTCGACACAAACGCTCGTCTGCGTCACGTTCCGCAGCTTGAGCACGGGTGCCTTGGGAGGCGTGGAGAATGTGGACAGGATGGATGATTGGAGGTCGACGAAGGATTGTTGGGCGGCTTGTTCGGCTGCTACGTCTCGCGAGACGGTGATGGTCAGGATGGAACCGGGGCCGAGAGGGGGTGTACCGGGCGAAGGGGTTGGTAGGAGCAACGATGGGAATTCGAGAAGATGCGCGTTCGGACCCAGAAGGATAGCCTGTTCGTGTGCACGAGATCAGCTCCTCATCGGATGCGCTTCGAACGGATCAAGAGGTCGACCACTCAGAGAAATGACTCACCATGCCCGCATCAAGCTTGCCCAGAGTGAACGTGACTGACCACATGTTACTGTCAGCTAGAAGATCCAGACGACCTGTCCTCCGCAGACGAAGTGTAGCTCACATTTCTCCATCCTGTTTTTCGACACCTTCTTGGTGCTTGCCAATCGCTGCAGAGCATGAGCGGACGAAGGTCCGGCTGGAGACGAGTGTGAAGACATCTCGACTTCACACGTAGCGTCGCTGAGATTCTGGCGCGTAAATATTGCTGACTCGGGATTGAAGGCGCCGAGAGATCTGGTCTGCCTCTTTGCAAGTGCGAGCGATAGTCGATGTGGAAGACTGCGAGATCTATGCTGGTTCTCGGAGGTCAAGATGATGATAGCGTTGTACGCCTGTACGCATCGTTCGTCATCTCGTTCAACTGATTCTTGTTGTCGACGCGACCGTACTATACCACGTGGCAATCACCCGCGGAATGTGGCATCTATACGTCTATACGTCTATACGTCTATACCATCATTCACGGCTTGTTAATTCATCCGTTTCATACATGCAGATGCAAAGCCGATACAGACATATATCAAGCATGAATGGAAAGCTAGATGTCAGCCTGGGCCATAGGTCTGATGTGAGGGGAAGTCGACCTCGTATCCTTTGATATCGCCCTGTGAGATAAAGGATCGTAGTGGATTATGTGTCTTGGGTTTCAGGAGCAGCCACACATGCTGTACCAGTCGAGTATGGATCACCCCAATCGACAGAGCAGGTGCGGATAGAGGACAGTTTTTTTGTTGGAGCTGTTGAGCAGTTGGCCACGCTTCTGATGTTGATCTGTGCATCTATGATCAGCTGCGGCCGTCAATCTTGTGAACATCCAGGAGTGGTCTATAGAGTACACACGCACACTCGCCAGAGAATAGCAAAATTCAGAACGAACGATTGTATCTGATCTTAAGAGTGTTCAAGGGTAAACGACATGGAGCCGCTCAATGATACAATCAAGATCGTCAGTAAGTCTGCCTCCCAGAGTCACTGTAGAGAGCTGAGGGTCGGACGTTGTACGGGAGGACTGATCATGCTCCCCCCTCGATGGCACTGCAGTCATCGTCCTTTCCCCGGTGATATTCTTCGCGATCCTCTTCCTGTGCGCATACCTCTACCGCCGCTACAGAACTCCGCGACGTGACTCTCAAGTGCCCGAAATCCCAAAATCGAAGACCGAGTCCAGCAACCTTTCTTCCCCCACCGTCTGGAACCACAATATGAGTCCTTATACAAGCAGGACATCAACAGTACCCTGCAATGCATGCCGACAATCGCACATCGCATCTCGTTCCACCCTCTCTGCAGAAGATAGTGGGAAGATCCATATGATACCCGATAGCGAGTTTGGTACCGCCCCCATCTTCAAGAAAGAGTCGACTCATAAAAGTACTCGTACATCGTCTTTCGTATCAGCATTTACGGACAAAAGCCAAAGCCAAAGCCAAAGCCAAAACCAGAGCCCCGATCTTCTGGTCCTGGCTCAGCCGCATTTTGCCGAGAAAGCATGCTCGATCCGAAGAGTATCTATCAACCCTTTCTTACCTGATGAGATTACCCGCGTCAACTCAATCTCTTCTACTCTGACCAATCAGCCTTCTACTTCACTTCCTCAAAGGACGTCCCCTGCTCAGGTACACGGTTCACCGTCAGCTGCGAACTCTTCCTCTGATGTGCTGCCCTACCGCGGAGGGCGGAGGGCATCGCACGCTTCGACTGTCCAGCCGAGGTTACTGGGCGGCTCAAACACCATCGAAGCCAATTCGCTAAAGTCGAACGTGGTCGCAGTGGGTGATCGACGTCCGTCCGTCCTTTCCGGGGGATTAGCTGATGGACCCGATACCGAACGTCTGTCTGTGAGGAAGATCAGCGTCGGCGGATGGGAAGATCAAGTGGTAGTTCAAGCTGCCGGGGTCGATCCTTCCAAATTGCCTGTCAAGAAGTTACCCTCCTTCTACGCGCATGACCATGGCCATCAGCAGCAACACCCATCGGCATGTGGGCCCTCGAGGATGTCTGAAGACTCGTTGGCGTTCCAGCCTCCTAGGCTGATATTAGATCAAGGACCGATCGGCAACCCTGTACCGTCTCCTCACCCGTTTTCAACAGCTTCGATCCGAAGAAGCTCGTTCATTGCCGAACCGAACACCCGAATTGAATTCCCCGTGCCTCGCATTCGTAATTTGCAGATCTCAATCCCGGTCCCTACATTGACGCACCACAAGATGGTGAGACCCGGATCGCTCGACCTCGATGGCCCAGTGAGACGAAGGAAACGGGGACATCACGCAGCCGATAGCGATAGAGGAAAACCCTCGAGACAAGTGTCGCTTGCTTTGCCTACCAATTGTAGCACACGAGCATTGAAATCAGCTCCACTCTATTCTGCGACCACTGGCACTCCCTTTTCCAGCGATCCATGGCTTGAGTACGGCGCTGATCTGGAAGGCGGAGACGCGCCGGACCCAGAGTCAAAAACGAGCTCATCATCTGATTGGGAAGGAGGCATGTTTGGCGATTGGCGTGGATTTCCACCCAAGACTTCAGAGACGTATCATACAGCTCACGGAAACCATTCGGTCCCTGAGATGCAGATCGGCCTCGCCGTATTGCCTGCTACGCCCCAACCCTATCCTTATCAGCCTGGAACACCTGCTAAGGCTCTCGCTCAGCTTGATGGTACTCAGCACACCGGCATCACTGTCAGCGTCAATGAGACTGGAGGTAAGGGAATTGCCAAGGATGATGGATTGGACCGCTCAGGCGTTGATTCAGACGATAAGAGATCTAGCAGTCGCTCGAGCAATAGGACAAGTAGGATCACCTACCTCGCCGACGTAGTTAAGGAGGAAGAGCAAAACCGTCTCTCCATTCTATGCTCCTCGTCCTCATCAGTGTCTACAAGCTCCCCGGATCAGATCAAGCCGCCAGCGCCCTTACCTGAAGTTCATCTAGGCATGGGTAACACGAAGAGGCAGCTGGGCGATCGGCCGCCATCGCTGTCGCCCTTGAGGATGGGGCATGGCCTAGGGCTCAATTTCGCTCTGGCGCCAGGGATGGATATGGGCATGGCCCAGGGACTTGAGCCGGCTGCAGAGGCGAGAGGACCGAGAAGTCTCAGCGGAAGAGATGATGATGGACTGCCTAGGGTGCTATGAAGTGGTTCTGCAGTGTGGCAAAGAATGATACGATTACATGGTGATGATGTCAGATTATATAGCTATATGGTGGTTTATTGGTTGCCTCGAATGATACAGCTCTATCGTCTGTCATCTAGGATCTATGATATTTCGTCTATCGTCTATCGTCTATCGCCTATGCTCTATATTGAATTCTATATTCCGATGTTCCGATTGTAAGTGGATCACAATGCAAGTCAACATCTTTCTTCGCTTGTTTAGGGTGACGAAGTTAAAGCCCAGAGGGCTAGCCTCCCTTCGCCACCCATACGGGCCCCTTCCTTATATGCCACTTAGTCTTCGCTTATGACCAGGCCATCTTGACTCCAACTCCCATCTCACCCCCTTCCTTCTTGAGACCCTCTTTCCTCTTTTCGGCTCTCTCCACAGCCCTCTCGGCATCTTGTACATCCTTCCTCGACTTGATCTCCTCCTCACTCAGCTCGACTCCTGCTCCTGCTCCCACTCCAGCCATAATACGCTGACCATCGCCGTGTCCGTGTTCATGCTGAACCTGGACCATATGGGCCTGTGCTTCAGCGAGCCTCATCTCGGCCATAGCGAGCGTCTTGTTGTTCCTGTTGTTCTGCCATGAGAGGAAGACGTTCCATCCGAGCGCAACGGACTGGACGGTGAGCTGCCGGTGTTGGAGTGGGACAAAGGTGAAGTTTATTATTTGGGTGGGACCGAAGACGCATACTGCCTTTTGCCATGTTGGGAACCAGCCCTACAGCATCGAAAATCGCTAATCAGCGTCAGTTCTCCTCATTTGAGTGCACAGGTCTCGGTATGATCACATGTGCGGCAGGGTCATCAAATTGAAGAGGAGCAGCATCTGAGGCTGCAACTCACATAAGCAACCTTCTTCCGTACTTCCTCTATACTCTTCCCCTCTAGTAGCCCGAGACAAGTGGGGAACATAAACGTCACGAAAGGCGACCACAGCACGCAATCCAGCGCGACCTTTGCCGTCAGCGCTACGGAAGCAGAGCAAACCAGAGCAAATCAGCGCATATTCTATCTTTTTCACCCTTGGTATGGCTGAGGATCTTTGGCGATGACAAGGCAGCGTAAGTTGGCATCTGCTGAGGTGAACTTTGAACCCACTTTTTATGCGAGAAGCCATCTTTACGCGTTCTATCGTTCCGAGCCACACATGAGCGAGAGGGGCGAAAATTGCTGATCCGTCTGTAAATTTATCACAACGAAACGAGTCAGTGGCAAGAACAATTGGCTCTCGTCTGCTGGGAATAGACGTCGAGGAATGCTACCAGTATTGAGCTTCGCTTACATAGTGTCAATCTAGCTGTCCGTATAGGCTATGCAGTGGTCGAGAGTGTCAGCCAGAACCCAGATTAAGCCAGGAGACCGGCACAACCCAGAATGCAACACATTCCCAATTGACTTAAGCCAGAGGATGAATGGCCTCAACTTATGTTCGGACTCACGTCATAGACTTCTTCACCCTCTTCGCCTACGACAGCTCTCCCAAGGCTCTTCCCCTCGATACCCACTTGCGCCACAAGGTCCGCCGAGATATACAGCACGCCCGACTGGATCATCTTGGTTCGCAGCGGATTACGCGACAGAGCCGAGGTGTAAGCTGCCCATAGTCGGGTGAATATGTGTGTGCGGGGGATGGCCGACATCTTGGGTGTTACGACCCTCTCTTTATTCAGTCCGGTTTGAATGCGACTTCAAGGGAAGAAGAAAGGCAGACAGGCCACGGCTATTGGTTATCGGTTATTGAATATTGGCTGAAATGCCTCGAAATCAGGGGCGAAAACAAACGATGACCGAGCCTAGTCAGGCAAGAAGAATCCAGTCTCGATAATGGTCGAAATTTGTACTTTCTCAGTATTTCAATTCGACTCCAGATTGTGATCGCCAGAAGCAGCACCGTTATCAGTCAATCTTGCTAATCTCTAGGTTGCCAGGGTGACTCGAACTTTTTTGTTGACAACTGAGGCATTGTGACGTTATCTCACGAAATATTTGATCCCGCGGCCGTTCCTCCGTAGCACGGATGTCGTCCGCCGTTAATTGACTATGGGCGGACCATCTCCGCACGGATGCATACTTCCGATATGGTCCGTCTTATGCATGTGATACAAGTTCAGTTCGATGATGATGAATGAACGCCCAAATCTTCTAAGCAGTCGTCTATATATTCTATTTCCTCACTCCAGATAATGTATATCTCTCGCACACTCCGTTATACCAAGCGACGGTTGCAGGCGGTCCGCTTAGAATTGGCCCAAGGTCTCAGCGACCTTGAACTTGGCCTGGGTCTTCTCCTTGATCTCGTCAACCGATACGCCTTCAGCAGTCTCGATCAACGTCAGACCACCGCCATTCGTTCGGTCGACGTCGAAGACGGCGAGATCGGTGATGATTCGCGAGACAACACCGGCACCGGTCAGGGGCAGCGAGCATCGCTCGAGTACCTTGGACTTGCCGTGCTTGTCGGTATGGGTGGTGACGACTACGATCTTGGTCTCGTTCGGGTTGGAGACGAGGTCCATGGCTCCGCCCATACCCTTGATCAGCTTGCCGGGAATCATGTAGTTGGCCTAGATTTGACGAGAGTCGATATATCAGCTTGTGATCAGGGGTGACCCAGGTGTTCGTGACAAGATCGTACATTTAAGAAGAAAGAGTGCATTCTGGTGCTCGATAACTCACGAGGTCTCCGTTGGCAGCGACTTCCATAGCACCCAAGATTGAGATGTCAACGTGACCACCTCGGATCATACCGAAAGACTCTGAAGAATCGAAGACGGAAGCGCCGGGAACAAGGGTGACAGTCTCTTTACCGGCGTTGATAATGTCGCTACATGATGATCAGGATCATTAGCCCTGTCTTTCTATGCAGCTGATGGAAGCCTGTCACTCACGCGTCGACCTCGTCCTCGAGAGGGTAAGGGCCCATACCCAAGATTCCGTTCTCAGACTGAATCCAGACTTTCTGGCCTTCAGGCAAGTAGTTGGCAGCAAGCACAGGAATACCGACACCAAGGTTGACATAAGCCCCATCGAAGAGCTCCTTGGACGCTCGCCTTCCTATTCTCTCCCTAGCCTCTCGGGCTTTAGCCTCCTTGGGCGACTCCGACTCGGAAGGATGGGCCTCGTCGCCTGATGACGGGGAGACGTTCTCGCTTTCGTCCCGGGTGGTCTTGAGCTCGATCTGCTTGTCTACAGTCGCAGGGACGATTCGGTCCACGTAAATACCGGGCAAGTCAATGTCCATGGGTTTGATTTCTCCGATGTCGACGATGTTCTCAGCCTCGACAATGGTCAATTTGGCAGCCTTGGCTACGAGAGGACCGAAAGCTCGGGTGGTGTATCTGTATGTCACGTGATGTTAATAAATGAGCTCTTCGAATTCTGATCGGATGGGACATCCCCGCACAGTGAATGATGTAAGAAGCGAATGAGATGGACATACCGGAAGACACAGTTACCGGCTCGGTCGACCTTCCAAGCTCTCAAGATAGCCACATCACCGTGAATAGCGGGCTCCCAGAGGTACTTCTTCCCATCGATGACCTTAGTCTCCTTCTTCACACCTGAAACAGCAACGGTCTGCTTGCCGTCAGGACCAGGAGGGTTGAATCGCTGAGGGATACCACCGGTCTCGACGTCGGTTCCTGCGTGCGTCATATCATGAAAACCGATATCAGCGCCGAATTCTTTGTATTTAGGCGGACGCAAACAGTTTCCATTGGGAAAAACGTATCACTCACCCGCTCCGGTCCGGGTGAAGACACCAGGCATACCAGCACCAGCCGCCCTCAGTCGCTCGGCGATCGTACCCTGGGGGCTGAGCTCGAGTGAGATATCACCTCGAATGTACGAGGCCATGAGGCCTTTGTTGGTACCGAGGTATGAGAGGATCATCCGTGAGATCTGCTTTGACGTTACGAGCGGAGCTGAGGAGGGGATGCATCGCCATGTCAGCATACGTCATCGGCCGAAATAGCTATCCAGTCAGTAGATAGCAAGGTCTAATCCAGATCAGAAATACATTGAATACTCACAAAGACCGGCGGTACCAGCGTTACCGGCATTGTTCGACACGACCGTCAAGTCCTGGAGATTACTGTCTTTGAGGGCGGTGATGATAGTCTCGGCGGTACCGCAAAGACCGAAACCAGCAGACAAGATGACGGAACCGCTCTTGACGTCCTTGATGGCCGTCTCAGCATCGGGCCAGACTTTTCCTCTCCTGTCAGGCGTGATCCGAGACTCGGCTGAAGCGCCCTTGGAAGGGACGGACTTCAGGTCATGCTTCGGCGTGGCATATGGCTCGGCGTTGTAAGCCTGGCTGTTGGACTGGTTGTACAGTCGGATCTGAGATCGGAAGGCCGCTGCTGAAGGTCGAGAAACGGCTCGGGGCAGCTGACTTCGAGCGAGCGCTCGAGCGCAGGGCAAGTAAGCTCGGATCATGGTGAGGGTTGAGTTGGATAGTATGTACTGTTGCGTGATATCGATGAACGATGACGGATCTCTATATTATCAAGCAAGTCAAGAGGAAAAGTGAACCAGAAACAACAAGAGAGAAAACAGATGGAATGGAGCACCTGGGGAAGAAGGTCGGGGCACCTATCGTCGCTCAACTTCTATATATCTACAATGTTGTCGTGTACAGTACGTGAGGGACAGATATGACTGCAGAAGGATGATCAAGACAAGCTAGACGTCATGTCATCTCTGGTGCGGCCGGACTCGTCCTCGTTCGCTCGTCGCCATTATTCGTACTTTGGAAATTTAGTGTTCGACCGTGTCATTCCCCAAGATACGGTACTTTTGTTTTTCAGGGAAAATCCGTCGTCTTCGCGTCTTTTCCGCTTGCGCCCGCGGAATATTCCCACCTCGGCTTACACAACTTACCACTTATGGCATAAGAACCTTCCATTCTTTCCGCACCATTTTAGCGTCACCCGCTTAAGGCGCGCCAGCCTTTGATAGGCATGCAAGCTTAGGGTCTTTGGTATCTTCGGTGGGACCGGTTAGAGTGTTTAACCGGAAAGATCCGCATCGGCATCGGTTCGGTGTTTCAACGATTTTCGGAAAGAAGCTACCAGGCTTACGCCGTGGGACAAGTGGAGGTATCTATTATTGGTTATTCGTTTCAGTCGAGATTACGGTGCGTTGGGCTTTTGGGATTCGACCGAGGTAGTGGTAGTGATGGACTGGGACCGAGCTGCTCGAGTACTGCATCTTTCGACGTCGTATAACCTGGGACAGCAAGCAGTGCTAGCTTTTTTGGTGATAAACGTTTTGAGGAGAGTAGCTGCGGCTGCGAGAAAGCAACAGCGTAAGCCCGAGCACGGTCTGCGAAGACGCGTCATCTCGACTGCGCCTCGACAGAGAAAATATCAAATGTTCATACTGCGGGAGCGTAAGCGTCTGAGCGGATCCAAGGTATATAATCCAGCTTCAGAATCCGTCGATGCAAGGATATTCAGAAGTCGACGAAGCTCACAACGTCTTCAACTTCACACTCCAGATACATACATACCACTACCGCCCAAGACAAGAAACATCATGCAGATTCCTAAAGTCCACACTGCTCCCACCGCTACTACTACTACTACTACTACTGCCACTACTACCCCTAAGTCTAAGCCAGACATTCACGAGTCCGAATCAGGGCTTGAGAAGCTGTCACTTGAGGATCCGGTCGTCGTCGACCCCCATCACGAACGGGAGCTTGCTCATACCGCTACTGAGGAAGATTCCGCCACTGAGACTACCTTACACATGGTGGCCGACCACAGTCCCGTGCCCTCCAACAGTGAGGATGCACAGGCGCAGGCAATTCCTCTTCCAGACTCGACAGGTAAGTCCCCTCGCCACTCCAGCTCGAGGTCTGTGCCAGGAAATCAACTCGAGCGAATTCGGGTCCTCTGGACATGCCGACCATACACTTGGTCTGATTCACACCGCTTCCATCCCTACCATACTAATCACCTGATTGACCGTTTCTCACCTTTTCCTGCTATTATGTTTCCTCTCTCAGAGGTAGGTGTCCATCCCCATCGTTCCCCTTCTTCGTCTCCTGGGCCTCATCACGGGCACAAACCCAGACCCAAATACAGGCCCGGTCCTGAGCACAGGCATAAGGGGGAGGCACCTCCCTCACCTCCTGATGGTCCTGGAAGGCCTTTCGAACATCGACATCGATACAGACATGATAATGAACATGGACACGGTCCCCATGGCTTCGGCCAATTTGGACCAGGTCATGGCGTACACCCGTACGAGGACCCAATTGATTCATATGAAAGACAACGTGTCCCACCCCACGGCCACTACCACGGACACAGAGGGATAGGTATCCTCGACGAATCTGAGGGAGATTTCGATTCTCTCCCAGCGCCACCGCCGCCGCCTCCCTTCCTGCCCAGCACAGAAGACTTCCCATCGCATCTCAGGGGTGGACCGCCTGAATTCATGTTCGGGTTCGGACCGACAAGGGGCCGAGGTGGTCGTGGTCGTGGTGGTTTCGGCCATCATATGAGAGATCCTCACGGTCATCACGCAGGCCCCAGAGATCAAGGGCCTTATCACCGACATGCACGTGGGCACGGACCCAGTAACCAGCACAAGCACAGCCAAAGACACAGGGAGCACCAGCGCGATCATGGCGTGGCTGAACATCAAGGAAAAGACCACCAAGACGGAGATGAAGAGACCTCCACTGCAAGATCGGACTCAGACTCGGAGGCAGAATTTGACAAAATCTCTGTCAGATCCGCCTCAGAATCAGCGTCGACTTTGAGCTCAGACTCAGAGTCGGACTTTGAAACCTACTTTCCGCAAGATGGTCGCCACCACCCTAGCACGCATGGCTTCGCTTTTGGTCAGTGCGGCCGAGGTGGATTCGGCGGCAGAGGACGAGGGGGACGAGGACGAGCAAGGGGCGGACCCAGGTTCATGCTCCCACCTTTCCCACATTTCGCCATGGACATGAACATGGAATCGGATTCTCCGATGGGTCCTCCTCCCCCTCCCCCTCCTCCTCCCCCTCCCCACGAGGTTGAGGGCTTTGAGGTTGATGACGAGTCAAGTCCGTTCCCCGGCCCATTCCCGTTTCCAGCTCATATGCGCGGTTTGGGCCATGGTCGAGGTCGGGGTTGGGGATGGGGTGGGGCAAGGGGTCGAGGTATGTTCACCCCTCATGTCGGCCATCGGTCTCATGGGCCTTTCGAGCCTCACGGCCCTGGCAGCCACTGTCAAGGTCATGGTCATGGCCCAGAGCACAGAGGACATGGTTCCATGCACTTCGACTTTGCTCGTGGGCCTATGAGCATCGGCATGGGCCCAGGCGGTCCTGGACCTCGATCACACCTGAGACATCGACACCCTGCCGCTATGCCGATGAGAGGAGGCCGCATGTTCCCTGGCTTTGACCATATGGGGATGGGCATGGGGATGGGCATGGGTCCTGAGCGACACCGAGCGGCTTTTGCAGCGTAATCAATTCCCCAAGTATATCATCATCAAGCTGTAGAATCCCTCCCCACCGCCGAACCTCTCAAAACGCGGCAGAAGACCTCAACGATTGTAATCAAGACCGATCTCAGGAAATCCAAACCATAAAATAAACTCACAAACGCAAAAGAAAAAGAAGCCGCCAAACAAAAACTCAAATACAAATCGCTTCACGGCCTGAACAGTCTGATACAGTATTGTAGACGATCGACGTATACCCACCCTGTAATATATTGCGACAAACATGATGCATCCTTTGTATACCCTTCTTGTCCTCTTCAATGTTGCACGTCTCTTCTGGCTGATTGATTGTCTCATCTATCTACTTTTGATCTAATGCTACCGTGGCAAAGAATTCGAGAGCCATTGACTCTGACTGACCACGCTTTCCTGTTCCTGCTGCGGTATGATCGCGAAAAATCCTGTGAGGTAATTCGCTGAACTATGCTACATCCTTTGATTGGTCCATGTTCAAGATGATAGCCTGGTAGAATCTCGTGAACTCGATCACGTCGTCCGCACTAGCATACTCGTTGATGGTGTGCGCTCCGGCGGCGCCCTTCATGGGGAAGTACCTGTATCGGTAGATGTTGGGCGTGAGGTCGAGGTATCGCCTAGTGTCGGTGTTCTGAACGAATGAATCGATGTATGTATCAGCTGATCATCCCTTTCTGCTGGATAACAGATTGGCTCTTGTCAAAGCTGACTCACCCCCGTGCTCATGTAAGGAGCCAGAACGAGATCCTTTCCAGCTTCCAGCTCAACGATGCTCCCATCCTCTGAGACGTCCTTTCGGCTCGCCCATACACCTCGAGTTGTACCAGCCAGTACATTCCAAGCAGGGTCAGAGAGATCAGTGGGACTGTGAGGCGCGGGGTCCGTGTAGTATCCATAAGCGATATCAAGGTTTACCTTGGAGCTCGGTGAGCCGTTGAAGACGGTCTTGCCCTCGAAGTCGAGCAAAGTGAGGTTGTAAGACTTGGCTACGGGCAGAAGCGTTTCAACGATCCTGTCTTGTAGCTCGAGGTGGTTGGAAAGAACGTTGACTCGGTGGTTGATGATAGCCTTGACCGACTCGGGCTAACACGTGTGATTAGCGAATGGTAAACAAGCAAGAGACCTTCTAGCAACGTACCAGAGCGTTGACCTTGAGACCACCGTTGACGATATCAGTCGCCTGGGTGGTGGTCAAGAGCGATCGCATAGCGTTTCCCTGTCCGGGTCCAGTCTCGGGTCCTCCAGAGTACTTGATGATCTCCTCCGGAAGATCCTTCCATGCGCTCTTGTAACCCTTCTCGGCCTTGATGACCAGCTTCTTCAGCTTGGCAGGGATATCTTCCGCATAAGCCGCAGCACACGTCATGAATTCGTATACGGGTGATGCGGGCGAGATGGTAGGTTCATGCGGGTGAGCTTCGAGCTGGGCGATGAGCAAGGAGATGAGGCCGATAGCTGTGTGAGGAGGAGGGACGGAAGAGTGGCCGCCCAAAGTAGAGACGGTTAACGCGACGTCGACATGACCTTTTTCGGCGACGGCGGGGGTGGCAAAGTTCTGACCCCACTGCTCGATCAGACCGGAACCTTCGTCGATAAGCCTGAACAAGAAGAAAGAGCACGTCAGTCACAGCTACCCTATGGCGGTCGAGAATGTACTCGAAAGGAACCAGCACACAACGTACAATGACATGGAGTCTTTTCCATACTTGCCAAGAAGGTACTTGGCGATCGCCGGCGCACCGATCTGACCGCCCCGTTCTTCGTCGCTACCGAAAGCGAGAATGATCGGTCGTCGAGGCTTAAAGTCGGTGGTGGTGAACAGATGTTCAAGAGCAGACATGACAGCTACGGACAAAGAAGAATGTTAGCGTCAGCATAACGGATGTGGACCATATGTGTTGGCACGATTCTGGGGCGATAACGGTGAGAGAGACCACGTACCGATCAAGCTGCTCTTGGTGTCTGAGGCTCCTCGACCGTGGATCTTAGTTCCATCGTATTCCCCACCAAAAGGATCATGCGTCCATTGGCTTCGAGTATCAGGAAGTACAGGCACGACATCTATAGTACAAGTCAGCTCTACTTTATTCAAAAAGGTACTTGTGGAGATTGTGACTGACCTTGATGAGCAGTGAGCATGAGTGGTTTGAGCGATGCGTCCGTGCCTTCGATCTCGTAGACGAGTGCCCAGTCGGTCTTGGTGACATTGGCCCGCTCATACCTGCGCAAAAGAATCGTCAGCTCATCTTCGTTCGCTGCCTTCAACAACAGCTAGATGACTCACACTTTGGGGAAAGTCTTCTCCAGGACTGAGAATGGCATGTTAGTCGACTCTATGTATCGAGATTCTGAATACTGGAGAGCATCACTTACAGGCATGGAACTCTGCGAAGATCTTCCATCTGGGGTCCTCATCTACAGGGCCCATCTCGTCGTACATTTGGGTGGGGATCCTGATCTGGAAACGGCCTCGTACGTCAACCACACGTCACGACTTCACGATGCGTCCCGGCATAACTCACTGCCTCTTGCAACCGCTTGATGATGACCTCCTTCTCCTCCCACACTTTGGTTGTATTATAACCCTCAGGCAAGACAGGCTCGGCCTGCTCACACAACCCCTTCTTCACGGTCGCAGAAGAGGAGAAGGTATCCATCTTTGCAGAGAGTGAAGAGACACCCGTAGGCCAAGTGGTGAGGACTGCTGCCGTGGCTAGCAGACCTAGGGCGACGAGGGGCCATGATCGGCGTGCTCGACCTCGCTCAGGAGAGTGGTCGAGTGTAGACACCGGGAGGTGAATGGGTCCCTTCGGCATTGTCGATGATCTTATGTCAGTGCCTTGTACTGATTGGCTCGCAGAGCTTGGTCAACAGGAAGCTTGTGGGGACCAAGGACCAATATATATATATATATCTATATAGAAGAAAGAAGCTGGGCAGGAAGATATGAAGGGAAGCCAATTAATATACTCGGGATAGCGGGGTAGGAGAGTGATTGCGCTATCGCTTTTAGCCGATGAAGCGGACTTGCCCGCATCGGAGAAGAGCGAACCGTGCACGTGCACAAGGGCCTGTGCGGCGTAGCCCTAGGCCAAATTGACCGAAATCGAATTGACCGTATCCCAGCGACCCGGAAATAGCAATGAGCAAAGGCGCTCTTATCTGCGACGGCATCCCCGATGGGGTCACAGGAACCGGACCGATACGCTTGCAGATGCATCTAGGCCGACTGGGCATGGACGGCTTGATAAGGTGGACGACTGAGTCGTCGCTGGCCATAACGACCAGCAGATAGCCGCGCCCGACGAACGCCTGTCGGCTTCTACCGGACTGGGGGAATCCGCTGAAGGAAAGCGGTTATAAAGCTATATATGATGGGACGACCGAAACGAGCACCAGCTCTTATCACCTTCTGCATGTACTACTGATACAGCATGTCTTCCGAAGAGAGCCATGTATCACTGGCGCCGGCAAGCCGGCAACGCCATCCTCTCTGTCACAGTCTCAGGTCGAGTCTCGTCTATATCTTCCCATCTATCGAATCACGCACGAATTGTCACGGCGCTTTAGCATCAGCCTTGTTGTAAATCATAATGGGGGACTCAAGGTAGCTGTGGCGGGGATAGACGACCCGACTCACCGGGGTGCTCTGAAAGGCAAGTCCTCGATATCCTCCCAGTCAAGTCCGCGACCATGGAAGTCTTCCTTGATAACTTTGCTCAGTCGAGACCATAAAATCTCGTATCCTTCCGTCGTAAGATGAAGTCCGTCACTGTCAAAGGTAGCGTCTTCCGTCAGCGATCCACAGCGATATCGATAGGGGTACTCTGTATTCCTGCACTAGCCAGCAATAGCTCAATCTGAAGTCAGCTTGTGGGCACATCCCGACTCACTTGAAGAACCGCTCCAGCTCTGGACCCGCTTCTCTGCCCCTATTCGCTCTTACTACAGCGTCCCACAAATCAATCGTCTCAATCCTCCAACCATTCTTACCATCTCTCTGCTCCTGCTCCTTCTTCTTCCACTCTCTACCAAGCTCAAGTACAGCATCTTTGTACGTCCTCGTCACTTCCAAGTCCCTGGATTTCTCCTTATCCGGCAGATCGGCTTCCCATTGTAGCGGGCTGAAGATTGTTGGCGTGATCAGGACGATGTTCAGAGCTTCGGGTAGCTGAGAGACGGCGTATGGCGATGAAGGGGACGTGAGGCCCTCGAGGAAGTGGTTCATGTTGTCCTTGAAATTCGAGAGGGGAACGTGCTGCTTACGGCCCGGTAGAGCGGCATCGTTGGTACCTGTGACACGATTTACGGTCCCAGACATTAGTCTATAGGCTCTCATCAGGAGGAGTGATTCAGCCCTATAGTATGGCGGTGCAGATGCTTCTGCTCAGAAGCCTGTCTTGCCCAATCGAACAAAAGACGTACCTAGCCAGATGGTAACCAGCCTTACAGCGGGCTTATCTCTCCCTTCTTTTTTACTGGCGAAGATCATGGGGAACAGTTGCCGTATCCAGGCGGTGTTCCACCCTCCATATCCTCTATTCAGAACGTCGAGCTTCCCTCTGTATGCCTCTACATCGCCATGCGATAGCGAAAACCGAAGTAGATTGATGGCCGTTATGTATCTTAGCATCAGCGGCTTGTGTGACCCGCGGAGGGCGCGGAGAGTGGTGAATGATACGGAAGCGCGAAGGACATTGTACTTCTACAGGACAGGGGCACATACCGCTCAAGTGGTGATGCAGGTTCCACGGCACCTCCTGACGCGAAGTGAGCGAGTCGCCCTATCGTGTCCAAGTCCTATAAGCGATGATTTCTCGCCTCTCTGGCCTTGATACGGCCATATGGGAGCGTGTCATCTGTCCCACTACTTACGAGAATGATGATTGCGTCGTTGAGTGTCGCCGCCATACTTGACAGTAGACTGTATCCGTATTTGACAAAGCTGGTCACTGGTGGGAACGGATATGCCTTTTTCCAAAGGTCACTCGGTCAATCGCTCTGATTATGTGAACAGTCCTGACTTTGGAAGTTCCGTATCGACTTCAGTCGTTCTTGCGCAAAGAATCGCGTCTGCGTGAGTGGTGAGGTAGTGGTGAGGTAGTGGTGACTGACCTGACTCTGCGCGAGAATGCAACTACGCCGGCGCGTCGGTCCCGGTTCACCGGAACAATGTGTTACCGAAAAGCTAAAGTACGATTGCTATTCCGCGAGAGTGCCTACAAGACACAACAAGATAGTGCGGTCGCTGTACCGTCACGAATGCATAATGTGAACGCGAGATCATCGAAATTTAACAGAGACCCTCGACCAGCTTCCCCGTTTCCCACTTCGGACTTATCGTCGACACGCCGGCAGCTGCATGTTCTCCGTCAGACTCTCTTCCAGGCGGTTGTAATCGAGATCGCCAGACCTGGTGAAACATCACAGCCGCCAATCAGTCAGTCACGGCTCAGGTCTATTGCGCCCTCTACGGTACTACGAATGATTTAGATTGGACGATCTGACAGCTTAGTGCACTCACTATTGATGGGCTCGTGGAGGGAGTTGGGGACATCCTGTCTCTCGGCCAAACTGTCACCCTGCTCATGCAAGCTAAAACGAAGCACATTAGGGACCCCTTCACCACTTCCGCCGGGCAACGTCTTGGTTGTGAGAGTCATGACTATTGCGAGTGATGCAACCACTTACGAAAAGGACGATGCATTTTTGTAGGGGCTTGGCCATATTGTATCTAAGCATTCTCTGCGTACGAGTGACGGCTTCGTGGCAAAGTAGAGGTCAGGCAACGTCGTTCGAAAATGGCTACTCGGAACAAGACTAGGTTGAAGGGCAGCTACTGCTGATAGAGACATGCATGCGCCCCTAGCAGGTCCTGAAAGCCTGGGGAGCGACAAATGATCAGTCGACTACATAGATGACCGGTAGGTCGATCACGAACGACAACGCGAAGCCAGCTACTGTAGCTAGGCGAATTCCGCGGCGTTGAGATCAAGGGAGATTTTCAATCGTTGATGTTCGACTCAACATGGATGACGAAGCACAAAGGAGATAGGTGAAAGGGAGGTATCCCTGCATATCATCGCGCGTACGAATCCTCGATGGCAAATGAACGAGCGGGGTGTCACCAGGACACCATTCGTGATCACCAAAATCGCTACCACACTTGGTCTCCTTGGTGGCGAGACGAGAAGCGAAGAACCAATCTAGTGATTGGAGTCATGACGCCATTTCACGCTGTCTCAGTAGAGATCGAAGGTGAAAGACCACAATCTACGAAATGCGCGGCTACAACGAGAGATAATGCTGTCCGGTTGGGTTGATCGCCCCATCGGCCGTTAACAGGCCATAGGACTTATCAGCGAACTTAGGGAAAGCGCCAAACCACGCCCATCTCTCCACGATCGACGCTCCTTCTCCCCTGAACCATGCTATGGCGGTCTCCATGAAGTATTGGGATTCTTCGGGGGTACAGACGTACCCTCGACTGAAATCTTGGCAGTCGAATTCTGTCACCCAGATTGATTTACCGCCCGCGGGGAAAGCCTAAAGTGCATGAGAGTGTTAGCTTAAGCAGCGGGAATTCAATATGAGGACAAAGGAGTAGCCCAGATCGTCAAGGACATCGTTCGAATGGAGACACGAGGCAGCAATGAGGTCTTTCTTCTTCTCCTTTCACCGTAGCTGTTCTGTGGTTCCATCATGAAGTCACGTTACACACTTTGATATACGCGATCATGTCCTCGACCTTGTCACCGTAGAAGTGGATCGGAATGAAATCGTATCGGCAGTTTCCCGCACATGCCGTGACCCAAGGCTGCAATTAATGTCAGCGTTCGTGATTCCTTCGACCCTATCCCGCTGGTGAGATCACACAAGGGGATGGACCATCTTCTGGAAAATTGCTCACCTGGAACCATGTCACGTCTCCACCCCTCGCGACAGCCGGTGAACCGACCTTGACATCGGAAGTGAGCTTCGCAGTCCACGCCTGATGAAGGGTGGCTGCCTTCGCTACGTCCTTGATATTACATCCTCCCACATCCGCGCCCTGATCGGCTGCAGTTTCGATGACCGCAAATGAGATCAGAGGGTGGAAACATAGCCAGGTGAGGAAAGTCATTTGCAAGATGAAATTTCTGGTATCAGCACTTGCGCTTGTCATTGATCGAACCTCCTTGTGGTGATAGGCTACTTATGAGTGTGTTGTACTCACGCTCGTTGAAGCTCATGATGTGACTCGTGCCAGCTGGGACAGACCCATCAAAACCGTTGGCCATCTCTTCGCCCCAAACGCACGCCACAAACTCTACACTGCCCATGGCGAAGGGGGTCACTCCCCAGTTCCAGTACCAGCTCAGACCAGGTGCATCTGCTAGCTGAACACCCGATTCGCCGTCGATCCCTATCCCTACAGGCCCCCCTGCGCCTCCTGCGGGCGAGGCGCCACCTGCAGCTGCAGAGGTGGCAGGTGGAGCGAGCGCGGTGCTACTGGGAGGATTAGCGGGAGGCTGCGAGGCTGGCGGAGCCGATCCTATGGGTGGAGCGGAAGCTACGGTTTCTACTGGAGGGACAACAGACGAGGAAGGGAGAGGTGCGCCTGCAGGGACGGGCGAGGAAGGTGGGACAATTGAGGAAGGTGGTGGGGAGGCAGGAAGCGCAGATACGACTGGCTGCGTGGCTGGGAGAGCCGATACGGGTGGAGCGGCTGCCGCGGTACTGGACTGATGGTCGCCCCAACCACCCCAACCACCTTTATCCCAAGCACCGAGCCCTTTCTGCTGGAACTCCGTGTTCAGAGACTGCTCCTGCTCCCCATCTGAAGAAGGAGCCGAGGCAAAAGCGCCTACTCCGAGCGTTGCAGTGGCGGAATCAGACGATTTGGCATCGCAGTGAGATCTCTTATGCAGGTGATTGTCGCGTTGAGGTCGAGGGTGATGACGGCGGTGGGTTGTTCGTTGCGATAAGGGAGAATGAGGCGCGCTCGACACCAGTGCCAGCAACGAGAGCAACGGCAGAACAGCGGATGGGTGCATGTCGGCAGATGTGATCTTTACGATTAAAAACCTCAGGTAGTCAACTAGTATGGTGATGATAGCCTACCAGGGCGAGTCCGGTAAGGAATCTGTGAGAGGGTGTAAGTAGAAAGTGAAAATGAGCAATCGGACCGGGAAGAGATGAAGCCTATCAAAGGCTATATCACTCCTGTTTGATGGTTAAGATCAAGGAAATGGAGGAAGAACAAAGAGCGTACAAGTTGGCTGACCGGGAAAGGAATATGGTTAAGATGAATGATTGACGGGAAAACGAAAAGGACACTCGTACATTGAGCTTTGTTCATTAAGTACTCGTACTCGAGCAGAAAGCTCTTTGTTTCGCACGAATGGTGTCTCATCGACGAGATGGACCGTCCGAGCTCAGGCAGGTGGAACTGTGGGATATGCGTGCATGGGGATTGAAAAGCTTGCTTTCAAATCATACAGGACAAGGTGCAGACCTCACAAAGACCAAGGAAAGGACCATTGAAGGATGTCCGGATCCCAGTGGCTGCGATAATAGCAATCTCCCCTTGTAGATGATTCATTCGAAACGTCCTTCACGTCGGTCCGATCCTTTGATGGAAGGATCAAAGGGGTCGGGATGGGTCTGGATCGTCGAGGGGAGATGGCTCTTGATAAGGGCGACCTGAGCGTTGAGCAGCTTGGCAGCTTATTACTAGAGAATAGTTGTTGTTCAGTGGCTTAACTCAATGCGCTGAGCGATCGTCTTGTGATCGTTTTCCATCCTTCGCATGGGTCATATGAGTCTCTTCATGAGCCAGAGGGGCCCAAAAAGACTGTCCAAGGCCTTGGGACGATTGATTCCTCGAGAAATGACGCCTATAGAATGACGGACGCTTCAGCGACAGCTTGCTCCACGGCGTTGCCGCCCACCTCATGATCAGATTTCGGCCAAAAACATTCTTCTTGTCCAGGTTCCTACAATGGCTGAGCGGCGAATGACGCAACGGAAACACCTCTTTGGACGCGCCTGCTCAGCGCTGATCGTCTCGTTGCTCAAAGAATATCGATATACAAGCCATCAAAGGATTGACCTCACTTCCTTCACTTGTCGACGATTGACGATTTGCAGGAATCGCGTCGTGCCCGGTCAGTTTTGCCGAGTGATCCGAAATTGAGTGAAATGCATCGACGCGTCTGACTCGGGCCACGTGGCTTGGCACAGAGCAACCACCACTGCGCTACAGTGCTACAGTGTGCCGATGTCACCGTTTTGACTCTGGGCTCCAATCCACCACACCTGTCGCCGTTTCCTATCCATCTTTTACTGATCTTTCTTACATCCCATTCGACGCGTCGCCACCACGCTTGCTGGCTCAGAGCGATAGTCTTGGAGCAGCGTCCAGAGCGGTTTGCGAAGAATCTGGCAAGATGACGGCGACACCTCCCAGCAAGATCACTCTGCCCCCTCGACCGACTGCGACTGATCTCTTGGCCGATTCGGCGCTCTCGACCAATACCCCGTCCCCTACGATCCAACGATTCGGAAACTCACACAACCTCAACTCTCCCAACCAATCGCCCTCCGTAGCTCGATCGGGAGGAACATTGCCTCGCTCAAGTCAGCCCAGAAGAAGATCCGTCAGACAGAGTTTCGCCAGTCACGGACGAGGTGGGAGGAGATTGAGTCGCGGTGTGAATGGGACGCCTGGATTGGACGATATCACCGATGGGCTCGTCGATGATGAGGACCTCACGCCCAAGCTGCCATCGCTGGTACCTGGCATCAGACCAGCATACTCCACGCCGCTTCCTGTCTTGCCGATGATAGTCATGTGCATCGTGAGTTTTAGACAGTGAGAACGCTCAATACAGTCGGTCAGGGTGAAATGCCAGGGTACTGATACTAAAGCTATGGGTGGGTTCATTCGACAGGCGATGTTATCCGAACTACTATCCGCGAACTTGTGCACCCCTTTCCTCCTAAAGATGGTAGAAGGTGAGACTTCACTCTAGTATCCCCATGATATCGCGCTTCACCCATCTGACGCCTCTTTCCATTGTACAGGCTTCTTTATCGCATCGGGCAAGGAGAAGAACAGCGAGACCGAGGCCGCCGTCGGTCTCTGGACGGGAAACCTCGTATCGGTATTCTTCATCACCCAATTCTTTACCTCATTGTTATGGAGCAGTATAGCCGATCGACATGGCCGAAGAGCTGTGCTTGTTGCCAGTCTGTTAGGCAGTGCTATCGGTAAGCTGCATCCCAGCATATACGCCATGGGTTCCATATCAGCTGACCACACGTACAATGATTCAATTGGTAGCTTTGACCATCTTTGGTACTTCAGAATCGGTGCGTCGTGGGTCTCTGCCATCATCGTCTGCCCCCAGCTGATCAGATGATTCACCCAATCAGCTTCCCGAGGCGATCTGCGTGCGGTTGATTCAAGGCATCTTTGGTGGAGCCGTCGGAGTGGTAAGCCTCGATCATCCATCACCAATACATTTGGTCTGGACACTCCGCTTATGAGCTCCATCCGTATAGTTCCGAGGCTCCATCCGAGATCTGACCGACGACACCAACGCCGCTCGAGCATACGCCGTACTGGGGTTCTCATGGGGTTTCGGTGGTGTCATCGGGCCTATCATCGGAGGTGTCTTTGAGAGCCCTGTAGATAACTTCCCTGGGACTTTCCTGAGCAAGATTGGTGAGTCTATCAGTCTGTTCACACGCCATCTCGTTGAACACTTGTTTACCGACATTGTCAAGCTAACGCGATTCCCTTCCAGGTCTTTTCCATGACTTCCCTTACGTTCTCCCTACTCTAATCGCCGGTGTCATTTTGACCATTGGTGCGATCCTCGCGTGCTTCCTATCATGGGATGGCGGTGTCCGAGGAGGGTCTCGAATTGCCCTGCCCGTCGAGAAGAACGAGCCCCTCGCTCCTGCTTCTCCCGCCACCGAACGAGCTGTCTCTCCCGTGCCTTCAAGCAGGACTGCGATCCGGGTCCCCTCTTTGCACATGAAGCGGAGCGGAGTTCTCTCACCGATGTCGCCTGGTGAGACTGAGGCTGCTTCACATGGTGCTGGATACCCCGCTCTGTCGAGTACGCCTCATAACAGACGAGACAGTCGAGCCAGTCTCGGCACAGCTTACGGATACGGTGGTATCCGATCGAAACACCCCACTTTGGCTGCTAGGGCTGCGATAGAAGCTGCCAGACGAGCCTCGGCTGCCGTACCGAGACTTGACGACGAGGAAGATGAGGAGGAACAGGAGGAAGGCGGTAACAGGGCTCTTGGTCTTGCTCAGAAACTGCTCTTGGGTGAGTAGGCTGTGGCCCTCCCTTTGCATTTGTCCACTTCGGGATACGCATCACGACGCTGATGCCGTCCATTTGTCAATACTGCAGCGAACGAAGAGAACACTTTCAACATCAACGACCTCTGGGTATCTGCCGCTGTTGCTCAAGACACCGCTGTGTTCGACGATGAAGATGAAACGGAAGATGAGATTGCTGAAGGGAATGAAACCGGGGATGAGACCCCTGAACCCTCTCCTGGTCTCACCCCGGGTTCAACGCAAGACGATCCTCGAGGGAGCCTCGGCTATCGAAAACCTAGCGGTAGACAACGTGTGATCAGCGGCGCTTCCTCCCTTTTCCGAACTCTCCCTGGTCATCGGTTATCCGTATCTCACGGTGGAAGGCGATTCAGCACTTCCTCTGGTCACATGCCTGCGATCTTTTCGAACACGGGTGTCAGGACACCTCCTGCTGTAGCTGCCGCCTATGAAGGGGAGTCGCCTTCTGTTGAAGGTGGTGATCCGTTCTTCGCTGCTCCAGCTGATCGAAGGGGCACCCAGCAGCAGGGTGCTGGTGGCTTGAGCGTTATTACAGAAGGGCAAAGCAGCGGTGCGTCTGCGCCTGTGAGCCCTGGTACTCAGGATCTGTCGGAGAAGCAGCCTAGCTCTTTCAGCCTTTTGCCATTCCAGATGATCTTGCAGGTGAGCTGATGGTCATGTTTTGAGGAAGCGACGATAGCTGACGATGACCGGTCTGTTCAGTATGGTCTCGTTGCATTACATGGTACCATCCATGACCAAGTATTCCTTTCTTTCCTCGTGACGTGAGTACGCGCGACTTCGATTGTCCGCAGAGAGATAGATTATCATGCTTGTCCAGCTGCTGACCGGTTATGTTAATCTCCACAGCCCATATCGATCCGGCGGTCTCGGTCTGAACCCAGCCCATTTCTCATTCTTGGTCGCCCTCATGTGCTGTTGCCAACTGGTCTACCAATTCTACCTCTACCCCCGATTCGGCCCTCCTTTAGGCAGGTTCAATCATCTCCAGATGTTCAGGATCGGCTCGGCGCTCTACTTGCCGGCTTATTTCGCTCTGCCCATCTTGCACAAGATTGCTTCGCCCGACTCAGAGGGCGGATTCATGCTTATGACGGGTGAGTGGCGGTTGGGAACAAGCTTGAGGGCGCACGTGTCCAGATGCTGGACGCCCAGTCCCGGTCATTCATGTGTCTAATCAGGCGATATTCGTATGCTCATGTCCATACGATCACCCTTCGCAGGTCTGACCGCCATCACCGCCATCAGATACTGTGCGAGCACTTTCGCTTACACCTCGGTCATGGTGCTTATCGTAAGTCGACTGTTCGACCTTATGGATCTCACAAACCACAAGAGTGCTGACCAAGTCTCATCGCTTTAACTTGCTATCTCAGAACGCCATGTCTCCGCCCCACGTTGTCGGCCTAGCCAACGGTCTTGCCCAAAGTACCGTGTCCGCCTCTCGATTCTTTGGACCCATCATCGGTGGTCTTGTGAGTGATCGACTGATACTGACTGCCTAAGTCAAGATACCCGGTGTATATGGAAAGTGTACTGACCCACATGCTTTGTGCTTACACATTTGTAGGTCTGGTCCACGAGTATAGCTGGGAACCCATCTGGATACGCCTACGGCTTCTACTTCTGTACGGCTGCATGCTTCATCCAGCTAGCGCTGTCCTTCTTCATCCGATAACGATCATAGTAATGCTCACGTGGATCGATTTCGACATATTCATGAGAAGATCGAGCGTGGGAGGGAGGCATCGTGGTTCATGCGTGTCGTTCGTGCAAGAACCGAAGATTCGGAGCCGTCTCGTCTTGTGACGGGAATCGCGGAATGCAATCAAGCAGGTGAGAGGGGGTTTGAAGAGATGAGGGTTGGAGGTAGAGATGTCGGTCTCGAGACTCGAATAATACCTTCTACCTCTACCTGTACTGATAGGTAGGTATCTGGCTGAATCCGCTTTGATCTACTTCTCGGTATACATTCCATTTGTTTCGTGACTCAATCCATTCTATTTCGTCTCGCATCTCTCCCACATCTCCAGAGCAGGGACTGCAAATCTAGTATTTATACAGTACAATCAGCTTCCCCATTTCCCCTTACATCTCATCTTATATCTTTCGCATACTCCTAACGAACATCCCCATCTTCATCTGCTGCTTTGCTGTTTCGTCCATCGCTTTTGACTTGACCCTTCGAACCGATACAGTACTTTCCAGTTCATCTAATTAATGAGTGCATCGTGTCTCTAGCCGCTTTCCAAGCCTGTTACCAACTCCGTAGTCACTGAATTAACATCGAGTGGTGATAATATGATTGAATATGATATGATATGACATGCTACTGTGACCCTGGCGTCTTCGATCATGGTCATGCTCATGGTCACACCAGGAAGGCAGATAGCTGCCGCTGTTGTGTTGTTATAATGTGATTTAATCCATCATGATATGGATCCAGCGAAGGAACAAAAGTCGCACCTGCACCCGCCCAAAACGTGTGTATACATTATCTTATCACCTGAAAATCATCCTATCGTACCGGTACTGCAAGTTACATGACCAGAAAATGGTGAACCGTAAATATCTCCAAACACTCTCTTTCTCACACGACCGAGTCAACAATGCGTTGATAATGTCTCTCGGGAGCGAGCAGACATATTATCAAAAGAACACCTTCTCCGCTTTGTTCCGTGCATAATCCAGTTCAGAATGTCATCGGCCGTGAGAATCAGACTCTCTCTCTAGTGGATCTGGGGCATAGTGACAGTAGCCTGATGCGATGTGAAAACAGAAGATCAATGTCAGTACCGGTACTGTTTCACCACCACGGCCCGCCTTGACTTGAAGATCCGATGTTCCATCAGTGATGGAACAGAAACACATCACTCACCCTGTTTCCAACGGCGTCAGCAGCAGGCCAGAGGGACGTGGTCGTCTTTCGGTACGTGTAGAAATCGATACCGCTCTTGCCGTAAAAGGGGATATCGCCCTTGAATGAACCCTTATTTCCTGACCAGTTGAACATGGGGAGTGGTACCTGCGATTCCGCCCAAACAAGCTGAAGATCAGCATGCATCCATGGAGCACGGTGAGGTAGTGGACGCCGTCACTCACGGGAACAGCAACGTTGACACCGATCTGTCCAGGCTCGGCCTCGAGCTCGAACTTCCTAGCAGTCGAACCAGAGTTGGTGAAGACGGAAGCACCGTTACCGCTACAGGACGATCGGCATGGTCAGCTGCTGGAATTCAAATGGTGATAATATCCGGCCAACTCACTACTTGTTAGCGTTAATGATGGCGATAGCGTCGTCGAGGTTCTCAGCTTCAACAATGGTCAACACCGGGCCAAAGATCTCGTTCCTGCCGGAAGACGTATGTCGGTCAGTACGCTTCTGCATTGCGACCACCAACATCAGTTTCCACTCACTTGTACGCGCTCATATCAGTGGTGCATTCCACGATGGTGGGCCCGACGAAGTTTCCGTTGGGGTATTCAGGAACGGTGTGTCCTCGACCGTCAAGGAGGATCTTGCCTCCTTCTTTGTCCACGGATTCGATGTAGTGCTCGACTCGAGCCTTGGCCTCGGGCGAGATGACGGGTCCGCTGCATGAGGGAACAGCATTACACTGCATTAGCCGATCCGATCAAGGAGATCGGGAAGAAGCGTCATAAAGAGGCGCACTCACAGATCAGTGCCCTCCTCAAATCCACCAGATACCTTCAATCCCTTGGCTCGCTCAATCAGCTCTGGAATCCATTGTCGAGCGGGACCGACGAAGATGGCTAACGATCGGCATGCGTCAGCTACAACCCATTTTAGGTCTGAAACAGTTGTCATTTAGCTCACCGACAGATAGCGCCATGCATCGTTGACCAGCGGCACCAAAGGCAGCACCAGCGACGGCGTTCAAGGTGAGGTTCTTGTTCGCTACAGGAGATCGTATGTCAGCTGGAGGCACTAGGGAATTCCCTTATCGCATAGCTGACTGACCGTCGGGCATGATGACACAGTGGTTCTTGGCTCCCAAGTTAGCCTGCACTCGCTTGCCAAGGGGAGTAGCCCTAAGAGATGTGCGTGCAGGCAATCAGTTACGGCTCCACGAAACAATACACTATGTGAGGCGCTAGAACGGACCTGTTATAAATGTGCTCTCCAGCCTTGTCACCGCCGACGAAGGAGATAGCCTTGATGGCGGGGTCATCGCAAATTCGGTTGACGGTAGGTGCGCTTCCATGAACACTGTAGAAGGGCAACTGGTTGTCAGCTGGAGGTTCGCTTGGGGACCGGGCATATCCTAGCTCAACGTACACATTAATGACGCCCGCTGGGAGGCCGGCCTTCTCACACAGCTCAGCGATGATCATGGTCGCTCCTGGGTCTCGCTCGGAAGGCTTGACGATGAGAGTGTTTCCTATAGCATTCAGCGTATGCAAATCAGCATACAATCTCTAACAACACAGTGATGATACAAGAAGCTGAACATACCAGTAACAGTAGCTAGAGCAGCCGACCAAAGCACGATCATAGCAGGGAAGTTGAATGGCGTAATCGCGGCCGTGACGCCCAGAGGTAGTCTTCTGGAGAAAGTGTCCATGTCGGCTGAAACTTCAAGCTTGTCGCCCAGGAGGGTGTTGGTGATAGCAGTGGCGGACTCGACGACCTGGAGGCCTCGTCCGACATCTCCGAGGGCATCGGCGAATGTCTTGCCTTGCTCAAGGACGATGGAGTTGGCAATTTCGGGAGCGTATTGTCTGATCAAATGTTGAAGTCTATAGGAGGTGATGGAAGGATTTGATCAGCTGATGCTTCTTTGAGCCGGGTAGCCGGTGAAGCCACTCCTGGATCCTGTTTGTGATGGGAGGTGGGGACCGATTGCGCTAGTTGTTTGTCCATGTAGATTTTCAGGGAAGGATGGAGAGAAGGTTGCTCCGCAAAGGGTCAAAGGGTGCAAAGCGCAGCCGAACAACGCGAACGCGAGGTCTTCATCACGATGAAGATCAAACACATTCCCATGATCAAAAGAAGCACCAGGGCGTCTGGACACCAAGAGATGAACGAACGATCGTATGGGCTCCGACTGTACTCACTCGAACATGACCCTCTGTCTCCTCATCACGCTCGTCTTTGACCAAGTCTGGAAGGCCTGCTGAGCCGCATCGACCGCCTGATCAAACTCTGCGGCCGTTGTCTCCGGTACGTGAGTGAGGACGGTTTGGGTTGACTACGACATGTCAAGTACAGCAGAAAGGCGGATCAGCTCAACTCGGCATTCAGACCTCTAGCCACGTGAAGAGAAGGGGCAGCGGATGATAAAGGTCTCAGGCAAATGATACCATATAAGAGAGAGAGAGAACCCAACAAACATACCGGGTCTCGGACCTCAAGCCACTTGTCAGCCTTGCTCTCTGTGAATTCTCCGCCAATGTAATTCTTGGTCGTCTCCCCCAGAGCGGACGTCCCTCGCCATTTCGAGACTTCCTGTGCGGCTTTGGCCGCTAGCGCTGAGAGCTCGCCCTTGGCCTTGGAGGAAGAGGCCGAGGAAGTAGCGAGAGCTGGAGAAGCGTAGCCCCTTACCGAGAGGGCGGAGCGAGGTGTACGAGCTGTCGCTCGGAGGGAACGAAGAGTGATGGATTGGGTTTTGATCATTGTGTTGTGCGGATGTGTCGATGATAGTGTCCAGTCAGGTCAGTGTGGTTGTTGTTAAGCCAGTGAGTGGTCTGAGGAGATATGGGAGTTAGATCAAGTAGAAAAGTAGAAGCCGAAGCTCGAGTGTTGTAGAAATGGATAGATGGGAGAGATGTGGAAGAATGGTACTGATACAGAAAGATATTGATGGGAGTCAAAGGAAAGATAAGGCCTGACTGATGGCGAGAGCAAGTGAGGCGGAAGCAGCAGACCTCGGTTATTCAATGCCATATTGCCCTCATGTGACGCGCAGTCCACTATTAACGTGTTAAGGACAAGTGCGGCGATTTACCCGAACTTCTCGTGTCAGGGTCCCATCGTCAACGTCCTTTGGCGAGTTTAGGTTCTGGGGCTAAGTGATTACGGAATCAACTTCAACTTTCTCGCCAAAATGTTACAGCCATGTTACCAAGTTTCTTTCGGCTCGGACTTGACTTTTCGTATCGCTAAATTCTCTTTCGGGATGACCTCAGCAGAGGCATCACTGGGTTTGACCGAAGTAGAATAGTACAGCGAGCATAGCATGTCCAGGTCCTGAAATCGTTTGAATCTCGGCTATCTTGTCGTCCAATGGATGTATCCTGCGTTTAGCTTAGCGATTGGAAAGCAGCCAGTGGACATGAAATGGTATGGCAGGGCTGAACGATGGAAGCTAGATATCTGTATGTGGCTGGCAGCGTCGCGCTTGAATTGTTTGATTTGTACTTTCGGGAGCGAGGTGGATGTGTTGTCTCTAATCCTGCAACGAGCGAGAGCGATGCAACCTGCAACCGTGTATGTGTGTACCGTCACTCTCTCCTGTTATGCATTCATGCAGAGAAATATGCTTTGGATGATGATGATGCAATGATAGAAGCAATGTCCGTAGTCTTCCCGAATGTCTGTTCCTTCCCTGCGCTCTTCCCTTCTGTTCTAAATATATATATAAAAAGCTATCATACTCGCCCTCCTTCCCGTCCGAGCCTCCAGTTGCTGAGGGACCGATCTGACTATGTGTCAAACATGATCACGCAGCAACCTTGCCCATTACAGGTGCAGTATCAGGCAAGATCCTCTCCGCTGGCTTTTCTACGGACGGTGTAGCCGATGTCACCATCCTAGTGGAAGGAGTCGTCGTGTGCTTGGAAGCCATATTGTGATCTTCCTGCGGTTGATTATCACTCGCGACTCCAGCCTTGGCTTCAGCGTCTGTCTTGGCGCTAGTCTCATCGACCATTGAGAACTCTGTGAGGTCAGGCATGAACAGCGGGCCGGGCTGGTAGCACACGGTGCGCATCACGTCGAGATGGGTCCGCATAATCCATTCCTGTATTGTATCGCATAGCAATCGTTGTTGAAGCATCGACCGGTGCCCATCGGAAATATGCCAGTGGGGCAGATAACAACGTCCGATGATTGACACGTTCGAATGGCCGGCACGTTACAATGGATTTTTCGGTAACAAGGGTGAGACGAGCGGCGAGACGATCGCAGCCGTTATAGATTCGCGGCGAGTGGGGACACGACGTATAGATTCGATTTCGGATCCGTTTCCAGAATCCGTTGTCGTCACATGTTCATGTCCATCGTTGCCATTCGCGATCGGAGTCGAGGTCGAAGGAGGTGCAGGTGAAAGAGAGGTTTGGGGAGGGGTGATGGGGCAGGGTATCGACATCTGTCCATGAGCTCTAAGATACATCCCACCTGCAAGACGGATAGTTACGTGTGAGAGTGCGTAGTAACGCCACGATGACCACGGGAAGGTGTATTTGGTCATCCCGCTCAGCTGAAGCTTGGCCGGGTCGGCGATCACCTATACGCAAGAGCAATTATAAATCAGCACACGAAAACGAGGTCATCAGAACAAGATGGGGTAAGATGACATATATCGAGAGCCCATATTCGAGAACACCGCCGGCTCCCGTAGCATAGTCATATCGTTGAATGGGGAAGAGCAGAACCAAAACGAGCCGTATCTCCACAGGAGGACGATATGATTGGGTTGTTTTGTATCTCCAGGCTCTAAGACCGCGGCCGACATGTGAACAATCTGCGTCCAAGCGGCTCACTCACCTCCTGCTTGAGCTCGTTGAACGCCCCGACTCTATCCGTGAGGACAGCTTTGACTCCCCACTGCATGGCTATCCGCATCTCGTTCGGATCATTCACCGTCCAGACCGTGACCTCTTTCCCATTCTCCCTTGCCTCTTTCAGGAACTTCTGCCCCTCAGAGCCCATGAGCAGGGAGAAGTTCATCGAGAACCCCTCGACATGATTCCAGAAGTAGGTCTTGACGATGGGGATGGAGAAGCCAATGTGGAACCGTCTGCATTCTGGTAGATATTTGAGTGCGGGAGGGAGGAAGAGCGGGTGCCATAGCCCTAGGATGATCCGCGGTGAGAGGGCAGTGGCGTGGTTGGGATAGGTCCTGGAGCAAGCAAGCTGTCAGTATCTGCGATAGATGGTAGCAGAGTGACTAGAACTTATGGTCAAACGTCCACGACAGATGGAGAAGGGACTCTGGCTCGCCATTTTCGAGAAGCTGGAAACGAGGCGATGAACACGAGGCTACTCACGAGATAATCCTTGACATTTCCGGCTGTACATCAATCCGCTCGTCAGTGTTCTACAACGTTCAAACCAGCTGTTGTTCGAGACCGCTTGCGAGCACTCACAAATAGCCGCTCGGGGTCATTCTGCATCTTGCAGTCGATCTTGAGTGGTGAAAGGTGAAAGAATAGGGATGGATCAGCGTGATTGTCTCGAATCGTCCAGGTGTGCGAAGTGTGTGACTCACATTCAGCGTGACATGTTGGTTCTGCGGCTACATAAGGTAAGATGCGTAAACGGAATCATCAATAATTGGCTCAACTGCTCGTGGGGGTGAACAGGGAAGGAGAGAAACCAAAACTCTTCCGGGCAACTCGAGTGAAGGGTCGTCTACGATAGATAGTGCACATGTGTCTGCGTGAGTGCGAGTCTGCTACTCACCTCCATGAGCAAAGCGACGAGCTCCTCGAAGAGCGGGATAGGCTGTACGGGCTCTTTCGTCGTCCGTACGTGTCTAAGAAGGGTTGTCACGATCATACGTATTAGCAAGCGACGTTAGAGGACCACTGTCTGCCGGGCCCGGCACGATGCAATACCACACGCAGATCGCAGGATCTAAATTACCCTGCCGAAAGAAAGCAAGCGATAGCACCAACGGGATAATGGTATACAAATCTCGAAAGCTCGAAAGCTCGGAAGCTCGGAAGTAGGAATTGGCGCAGTCCCCACTCACTCAATGACGCCCGACCATGGTTGTTCGCGAATTAGCCCTTTCCCAGTCGTCGTTCGATCCAGCGTGGGATCGTGGAACATCAAAACCACGCCGTCGGAAGTAGCGTGGACGTCTGTATCGGTACCAGGTCAAGGTTTAGGTCCAGGTTCGCAGTGGAGAGGTAAAGCAGAAGGTGAGAAGGAAGCATTGATATCAGCGGGTTGTTTACTTTGGTCTTTCAGACGTGTCAAGGGTACGCTCGGGGGACGAAAACCTGAGCCGAGGGCTAGACGAGCGCTGCCACCGCGAAGAGAAATGGAATTTTCACTTGGCTCGATGGCGTGAGGCTGAGGGTCTCAAGAAAGTTGAACGTAGACGTGGACGTACCGCTCTCGATGCCATCGCAGCCCTCTTTGATGGCAGCTTGGAAGCTCGCCAAGCTGCTCGTGACGCAGAGTATCGCGTTGGCGAGGAAGAAAAGGAAGTTGGGACAAACGATGGGAGGACAGGGGACGGAGGTAACAGAAGTCAGCTTCCGGCTCTCGACGATCAAGGATCCTCTCTTCTTCATCCGTATAACGGATCCTCCTCCGACCATTTCCATGGTTCGGCAGGAATCCCATCTCTTCAGATCCCAGCATTGACTCATCGAGTCCGTCCCTCCTTACTGCCCCTCTTCCAACATTTCCATCCTCATCTCCATCCCGAAATTGCAAAATAGACAGCTCGCCCCGCGCAACTCACGTATTCTCAGGTAAATGCGCCGATGCGCCCCTGTGTCCCCAGCACTCTATATCCCTCGGCTCCCGAGGCTGGATCGGCGTCGCCTTCTTTACCGTCGTCGCTGTGGCAGGATTTGATGACATCTTGATTTGATTGGGTGAGTGTGTAACTCAGTGGGCGAGTGAGGGTGTGGATGAGAGAGTGCGAGAGTGCGAGAGTGCGAGCAGAGGTATGTGCGTTCAGTCAGATAGTTGATATGATGGACAGGTGTCGTTTCTTCGATTTTGAGGCGTGCAGGACGGTAGAGTGCCACAGTATGGTATACCTCCTGTGCCCAAGAAGGAAGGGAATAGATAGGCGAGAAGGAATGATATTGTGTTCTTGTTAGATCGCTCGGTCCGTAGATGTGGTCGCAAGTGACAAGTGCTATTAGGATATCCGTATGTGCTGAGGCGTGAAATAGGATCAAGAATCGGGCCCAATACAGTCCAAGTTCAAGCTCTACTTGAGTGCGTGATGACTCGGTACGCAGTGGTGCTGCAATGCGATGTGCGATGCGATGTGCGATGCGATGTGCGATGCGATTTGCGACTTGCGATTTGCGATATCAAAGGTGAAAGAAGTCGTCCAAAGAAAGAAAGACAGAGTTCCGTCGCTCGTTCGTCCTATATCTGCGCTTTTACCTTCTGAGTAGAAGTAAATTACACTACGACTGACTGGGTAGAGAGAGTAAGTGTCGGTATATTACGAGAGCGAGCGAGCGAGCGATCGAGCCACTAATAGGTGGGAGGGTGGGTGATGATGGAGAATCGATGAAAGCAAGCAAGCAAGCACGTTCGTTCGTTCGTTCGTTCGTTCGTTCGTCCGTTCGTTCTTGGATATCCTTGAATGTGCTCGCGAGCAGCGTACGTCGTACCTCGGGATACAATGTCCGTTTGTTCGTTTTCTCTTTCTCTTTTCCGTGTGCTGTGTCTAGTGTTTTGAGATCCGTGTTCTGTGAAATACGACCAGACCCGCTGGGATTCCAATACTACTACCGATACCAACACCGATACCGAGACGGATAAAGCGTTCAGATTCCGATCTCGCCTGATACTCGTACGTTGATCTTGCTATGGGGGTACTGTACGAGTAGTCAATTCGGTCGACTAAATATAGGTTTCACAAACATGGAAATGAACTAACTAATCAATTCAACCACCTACTGAAACACGTACAGTATAACTACAGTAGCACGTTCGTTCGTCGCTCTTGAATATCACGTCTCGCCATATGAAAAAGTTCAATACTTGCATCGCATCGCATCTCGCATCGCATCGCACCAAGGACTAGTTAGTCCGGCGACGCAGTTGTTTTCGATTTTTGTGAGCAGGTGAGCAGGTTCTTGCGTCATCACCCTCGGTCTGAAGTGGGGTCTGCTGCTGCTGCTGCTGCTACACACCAAAACAAGCGACTTCGGATTTCGGCTTACCCCGCTTTCGCTTTCGGTACGGTCCGAGATACCCGAAGTGTTCAAAGAGCTCTTTTCGTCTGATCCAGTCTCAGACGATGAAGCGGGAGTTGCTCCTGCTTGACCTGGTCAATGCTTAGATGCTCTAGCAACAGGCCAAGGCTACTTCGTCTCTGGCATGGAAAAAGGTCCAGAAAGAGCCCAGCTTCAGTCAGCGCAAAGCACAGGCAAAGACAATGGTGGACAGATGACTTGAGACTACTAGTCAGCGTAGCCACCCACCCCTTAAGCCTGCTACGCATCGCTCAGAGAAATCTGACGATCACATGATCACTCGATTCCACCGACAGGTTGATTCCGGACAATACATGCTCTGATCTCAACAGTTCCAAAATAATCTGATATCTGATATCTGATACCTGATATCTGGCAGGTTTCAGCCATCCTCTATACCGACGTTTCGATACTTCATCTCATCTGAGCTCACTCCGCCTCGGTCTCCCCGCCACTACTAGCGGCCCAATGCGCATCGTCTCCCTTCCCCACGCCCAACCTAGCTCCTCTACTCCTCAGGAACGCTACGACCTCCTTGGCACCCCTCACTCCCTTCGGTAGGGGTCTCTCGTACTCTTGCAGCTCTTCATCTTCCCTGGACACTTTGAGAACTTCTCCGCCGTGCTCTTCAGCGAGCCAGAAGGACGCGTTGAGCTGTTCATCCTTCAGCTCGAGCTCAATGAGAACTTTGGCGAGTTCCTTGGCGGCTTGTAATCGCGTTCGAAGAACATTCTTCACTAAGACTCGCGACGGCAATCGCTTTGGCCTGGTGTACTTCTCCGGTTGTGCAGAGGGTGGTAGTCCAGCGACCTTGGGCGGATCGGGCGCAAAAGAGGATGAGGCGGCGAGGAACGACGGTAACGGCATTTCAGAGGCTCGAGGGGTCCAGACGCCAATGAGCAGTCGCCAAGCGGCCACAAGGCGTTTCATACTGTGACGGTGAACGCGTACATCAAAGTCAACAGACGATCAGCTCAGATCCTTTCCTGGACGTAGAATAAGCTGGTGATGTATCCGCAGCTCCACTCACGCATCGTAGTTCTCATCGATCAGAGCCGAGTGATATCTTCCCAATACCCATACAGCTCCCACAGCCAGTACCGCTCCAAGCGTGTACGTGCTCAAAACCCCCCACAGAAGGAAGAACAACACGGGGTAATAAATCAAGCTCAGTACGCATCCTAGAGCGACTTTCATCTGTGCTTGAGTCTCCAGCTCGTCTTCCGCCATCCGAGCTCCTAGAATTCCTACTCCGTATACAGGGAGATGAATGATCATTGGGATCAGAAAGAACGGTAAGCGAAGGAGGCACGCGAGGGTGTCCTTGATCAGGATCCACAGCGTCGAGAATCGGTTCGGGAGAGATGCGCTGATCGACGGGTCGAGAGTAGCCGGTAGAGAGATATTGGCCAGAGCGGAATTGGACAGACGGGAAGAAGTCAACAGTCGGTGGTAGGTCGCTAGAAGGGTTTTGAGGGAATTGATCGACTCATTATTCGTCGCGAACAGGTCAACCAGGCTACGAGGGAAGTTGTATTTTTGGTCAGCTCACATATGCTCCGAAGGAACCATTTTTGGGGAGCTTGCACATACGTCTGTGATACCTGCACATAATCGCTCAACGGCAAGTCGTCCTCCCTTACCCAAAGCAGTTCACGAGCCATCTGAGCAGCGAAGGCAGTGTCCCTATGAAGTCGCGCATGTATGGTTGTTGTCAGCCTTCACGCTTGAGTCCAGCCAAAAGAGCTCGCTACACTGACCAGTCGGGTGCGTTGACCGTCATCTTCTTCAGTTCGACTTCGGTCAATCGCGTAAGCCTTTTTACTGCCAGTTTGCTGTCTCCTTCCTGCTCGCTGAGGAAGAGATGCTCATAATCTTCCATGTGAATGGGCTCGCCATAGCTAAATGACACTCTTTGAATCAGCATACCTCTTCCCATTTATACAGGCAAAACCAGGCTAGCTTCTGCATGAAGCAGGAAGACGAAGTAACATGGCAATTTCTCCTTAGGATACACTTACTGAACGACAACTCTACTCCGGTATCTCCGCTTGTCGACATAAGCGATCCCAACAGGTATCACAAGCGCTTTCTTGCCCTTCTTCGGTCCACCATTCTCCTCTGTACCTTTCAGGTACCTGACGTACTCGAGAGCAGCCCAGGATGTACCATCTTTGAGGGGGATCATGTGCGGCTCAGTATGGGAAGTACCTTCGGGGAAGACTCCGATGGACTCATTGAGCGCGAGGGCTGAAAGTGTCGCCAAAGGACTCGTCAGTATGTACGCACCCTTTGCAAGCGATCTTGAATCAAAGGACAGCATGACGTCGTCCCAGCCAGTGACGACGATGACTCACCCTCGAAAGTTCCTCTGAAGAGTTTTTGGTTGTTCTTGTTCTTCCTGTCGACAGCTGCGTGAAGTCGCGATGAATCGGCATTAGCAAGGTAGCGAAGCGAGGGTGGAACTTGACGAAGGACGACCTACCGATATTACCAGCATTCCGTAGCAAAGCGCCAACAGCAGGATTCTTGAAGAGCGAGTCCTTCACCTGTGGGGATCATGGAGATTATGAGCTACATGATTTTTACATCATTGGCACGCTAGCTCACCCAGTAGTGCAGTCTGTGGGCGTGAGGTATTGTGTTGCTCAGTATAGCGGGCTATAGAAGAACATAGTGTCAGCTTAGGAGACGAGTCAAAGTGTCCTCTTTTTGCAAGCTTACGTCCAAAGCCATGTTGGCATGCGAGGAAGCACTGTAACATATAAAATCGCAGGTGATCGTCAGCTAAGAACCTCCACCTGGTTAAGACAACGAGTATCGCATAGCAGACCAGTGAGCAAGCTCACAATATTATCGGGCCTTCATCCGGTACATTCTCAGCGCCGTGGACCTCTATCTGGCGGTAGAAAGAGCAGATGGCCGAGTTGGCCAGCTGTACGAGCGGGTAATGCGTGAAGCCGAATGGCATGATTGATGTACACTGAACTGTATCAAAGTCAGGCCGGGTGTCACAGGTGACTGACGCAAGGGCAATGGGATGACTGGTGTCCAGTCCAGAGGCAAGGAGGGATATGAGATCCAGGTCGAGCGTGAGCTTAGGTCTGGATGTAGAATGAAGAGAGAGGAATAGCCAGCCAGTGCGACGGGATAAGTTGTGTTGATACAGTAGACGGTGAAGCGCGGGTAAGGAATGATCATGCCAAGCGGGTATTGCGCGAGCTTGGTGGTGTGTGCTGCTAATTAACGTTACCGTCACCACGGTCCCAATTGCCAAGTGCCCACCTCACCGGGCGGCCGGAGCCGCGACCTGTTTACAGTAGGTGAACGACGATCATCTATCTATCTGCCCATCGGCCATGGGATAAAATCAAGAAAAAGCGTTGCCCAGAAAATACAAAGCGCAAACCGCAAGTCCCACTAGAGCGGTGAGATCCGCACTCAGTATGGAGCCTCCACATAACGATAATGCTAATCTTCTCGTTGAGACTGGAAAAATAATTTTCCAGCTCACACGCTAAGGTCACCGTGCAGAGCAGAGCCTTGTAAGGTATGTTGACGGATTGTGTGTGGTAGATCATCTATCTCACCAAATCAGGTCACCTCGCTTTCTTACTTCTTACACATAGATACGTCCGAACCATCAATATACCTATCAAGATGGCTCAACAAGGTCAGCTTTTGGCTTCCCACTTTCATTCATGGATGAGCAAAAGCTGATATGACGACTGTCCGCCCTGGTGACATTGACAATGACGATTCGCAGATCTCGATGCCGCCGTCCTGGCTTATCTCGTCAAGAGGGGCTTCACCAAGGCCGTCAAAGCTCTGGAGAAAGAAGCTGAAGTCAAGCCTGCTTCCAAGTCGGGGATCCTGGAGGAAGCATGGAAGGCTTCGAATGCTGGCGGCGAGAAGTGAGTGTCAGCTTTCTCGCAAGCTCTGCGGGTTTATCTATGGGATGGCCGAGATAGCTGACGAGATGAATATCCGTTCTATGCGCGTGTAGGGCCGATGGAGACGTGGATATGTCTTCAGACTCTAGCTCTAGCGACTCAAGCTCCGACTCGAGCTCAGACTCTGGCTCGGAATCGGAGACAGACGACGAACTGATCGCCAAAGTAGCCGGTAAGCTCTTTTCAAGCTGAAGCAAGGGATGTCGCCTAGCCGAGCTGACTGCTACTGTTCTATTCTGTGTGGGTTCTAGCCGTGATTCCTCTTCCTGAATCAGATTCGTCCTCTTCATCCAGCTCATCTGACTCCGAGTCAAACTCCGGCAGCGAAAGCGACTCTTCCTCTTCCTCTTCCTCGTCCTCGTCCTCCTCTTCTTCATCCTCATCTTCATCCAGCTCGACGGAAGCTTCCGCTCCCAAGACTACCAGCAAAGTCCAACCTATACCAAAGACTGAGACCCAAACCAAGACCAAGACCAAGACTGAGCCTGTGCCCGTGCAAGTCGTCTCTGTCAAGGTGGTACCTCCTACGAAGGCCGAGCCCGCCTCTGCGCTGTCCAGCGTCACACTCCAGGCCGACTCGTCATCGTCATCGTCCTCGTCTTCGTCATCAGACTCTTCGAGCGAGAGCGACTCTTCCTCCTCTGACTCGGAATCGGATTCGGAGAGCAGCTCAGACTCGAGCTCGAGCTCGGATTCGGAATCCGAATCGGACGATGATAGCGAGAAGAAGGTCACCAAGTTCCTGGATGCTGCCGAGTCCAGCTCCAGCTCCAGCTCAAGCTCATCTTCGTCTTCCTCAAGCTCGAGCTCTAGCTCTAGCTCTTCTTCCTCTTCCTCGTCTGACAGCGAGTCCGACTCTGACTCCGACTCGTCGTCGTCGTCTTCTTCTTCTTCTTCCTCGTCTTCGTCATCCGACTCTGAGTCTGACTCTGAATCAGAGGAAGAAGCGCCAGCGCCCAAGCCTGTCATAGGACAAAAGCGAAAAGCGCCCTCCCCCTCTCCTTCTTCTTCTTCTTCTTCTTCGTCCTCTTCCAGCTCAGGCTCAAGCTCTTCCGGATTTTCAAGCTCGGGAGCAAGCAAGACTGTCGTCACTGTTGTTACCACCAAGAAGCAGAAGCTCGCCGATGGCACTGAAGCTATCACCTCCACTACGTCCACGACGACTCCTCTACCCACCAAACACCACCATCACCACCATCACCCCGATAGGCTGAACACCCCTGGGAGCGGGGCTGATACGCCGACTCAGTCGGGCAAGAAGGGCAGGGTACAGGGCCAGAGGTTCGAGAGGATCAAGATGGACGATGTGACATTCCACCACGATGGGCTAAAAGACAACTCTTTTGCTGCTAGGGTGAGTGTGAACCGCGACACCATCTTTTGTCATTCATCAACCTATGATCTGTGACACCAGATGTGTGCGTCAGATGACCCGCTGACTATATGTTACGATTTTCGTTTCCGACATCACACAGGAGGCCGCTGGAGCTAGTATGAACGACTACGGAGCAAAGGCATCTCGAGATCTGATCGTGACGAGAGGAGCCGGGTTCAGGAAGGAGAAGAACAAGAAGAAGCGAGGGGTGAGTGGTTGTCCGATATCAAGTCAAATCAAATCAAACAGATTTGAAGAGCAGCACTATTGGTTCGTCCATGAAAAGGCAACGTGCTGATAATCGATGATCCCATCACTTTTTCCCCCTCAAAGAGCTACGTCGGCGGTGAAATCACCTTGGCCACGCACAGTATCAAGTTCGACGACTAAACGGGGTTAGGTTACTTCCCTGGTCGACACTACCTAAGCGCGGCGCGTTCATTCCATCTTTAGAGGCCGATTCGGTGCTGGATCAACCTTGAGAACCCATATCGAAGTACCAGAGCCAATGAGGCGGGGTCCCATCGATGGATCAGTATCGCATTCACATGGCTCTGGTCTAGATATCTTAGATACCGGTTGTGATATGTACAGGTATCAAAGAAGAAATTCAAAAGGGACATAAGGCGCTCTCTCCTTTGTCTTTGACTCTCGGGTGCTAGATAAATACACCTACGATCCTGCATTCTGCCTGACTTCGACTTCCACTTCTCGCTTCTTTTCTTCCCCTCATTCTCGTTAGAATTCCATAATTTCACTCCGAGTCAGCACCCACCGTTCCGGGATACGGTTTATCGCTTGTACGCATGCATGCACCATGTCGAATCAAACGGAATCATTCACTGGGACTTTGAGCGCCAGACATTGGCGCTTGGCAAGGAGAGCATGGACATTGACACTGAGTCTGAGTCTGACATGTCTCTTCCTTCGATCTTTTTTGTTTGCAAGTTGGATTGCATCGTATAGCTACGTTAAGATTTGATCGGATATCGGTGTGATGTGGTATAAAGTATGATATGATATGATAAGATATGTGTGCGGGTATATATGATCTTGAGCTGTCACAGACAGGTATCATCTGTGTGCTTCACTCGGGTATTGGGTGTTGGAACCCTAGCCTTTTTCTCCCCTTTGACCTTTCCGTTCTAGCCAATATTCTTTCAAAGCTTGCTTGCCTGTCTAATTGCAGTTCCACTATCCCGTTCCGCCTCGCTCCTTGTCTTGTCTTTAATGCACTTGAACGAGGATGCAATCGCACATGCTTCATTTGATGACTTTGTTTTGCAGGGTTTGCGTGGCTTTACGCCTGCAATTGGAGCGAGCTGCCCGAGGTGCCTGCGGCCGGTGAGCGCGGGATGGTGAGGCACGAGTCGTGGATGACGTTGAGCGCTTTGATAGCGTCTTTCTCCTCGATGACTAGGACAACACAAGACGGTTAATGAATCATATCAGCGAGACGCTCTTGCATATAATGTGAAAATAAACGCCAACATTCCTAGCGAAGGAAGGGGACGCGACCAACGATGACAAGGTAAACGAGCCACGATAGCCAAGAGACACTCACCGCACGATATGTTGATCTCGCTAGCACCCTGAGAAATCATCTCGATGTTGATCATCGCTTTCGCCAGACTGGTAAACATCAACCCGGCAGAACCGATCGCGTTCCTCATATTCCGACCGACAAGGGACAGAATGGCCATATCACGGGATACGGTCACGTCGCCGATTTTCTCGAGATCACGGACTAGGCGGTCGAGGCGATGTTTGTTCTGGAGATCTTGCATGGCCATTGATACCTACGCATACGCGTACGCAGAAAGTAACGGGTGGATCATGTCAGCTGAGCTGTTCATTCGCTGCAACATGGACCAAACTTCAATTCTGCAGAGTCAAGATGGGAAAGGGGTTCGATGTCAATGATCGAGTGAACACCGCTTCCACTCACGTGCACCTCGCTCGTGGAGATCAAGTCCACGACCACACCCGCCCGGTCGAGTGTACCAAAGATCCTCGCCAAGAAACCGTGGCTCAGTGTCTTTCTATTTGAGTGGATGTTGAGCACGATGATGGTGTCTTTGATAGTAACGGCGGTGGGCATCCTCTCCTCCACGGGCAGTCCGACGAGGTCTTCAACCCTCTCCTTCTTGGGTGGGGTAGTATCCAGACCCCTAGGGAATCCTTCGTCCGGGTAGATGATCGTTCCGGATCCAGAGGGGTTCTCGACGTTCTTGATTCGGATAGGGATTCGAGCCCTAATGACCTGCTCCATCGTGAAGGGGTGAATGACCTCAGAACCGTAGTACGTGAGCTCGGCAGCCTCGTCAGGCGTGATCACAGGCACTAATCGGGCCGAGGGGACTTTTCGAGGATCGGCAGTGAAGATGCCGTCTACTTCTTTCCATACTTGAAGTTCGGCCGCTTGAAGACCCACAGCGCAGAGGGCAGCACAGAGGTCGGTGTAGCCCCGGCCGATCTGGGCGAGCAGCGAGCCGGGGACGGGTCCGAAGTAGCCTGATTTGAGGGTTTCAATGGATAGAATAGCTTGTCAGTCCAGATTCTTGGTCATCCAGCACAAGGGTCAATCCAATACAGGCCATGGTCGCAGCGAGGGCGGCTGAGACTCCACAGGCATCTGCTGACGGGCGTTCAAGGACCGTTAACGTACCAGTGACGACAGGCACCCTCTGTCCACACTCCCTCAGTCTATCTCCCAAACGCATAGCAAGCTCAGTGTAGAAGTCCTGGCCAAGCTGAGCGACACCCTGATCTCCAGCTGCCGTGAGCGCAGCATCGCTGACTGCTGACATGGACGAGTCTACGATTGAGTCCAGTACAACGAGCTCGGAGTCGACGCCCTGTGATAGCAAAGCAAATGAAACGTAGATGTCAGAGTCTGTCCTCTGAAATGGATAGGGAAGATGGTTTCGGTAACTCACTCTATCTCTCAGAGCGGCAGCTACAATCTTACAGGCCAGTCTCTCTCCGGTGCCAACTATAGAGTCCTGACTTCTAGGACTGATTTCGTCGATGATCTGCACCGATCGCCGATAGTGTCAATAACAGTGCCTTTCGTAGTTGAAGTTCGCGACTCACCTGAGCGGCGTACAAGAACCCTCGCAGCGCCTCGCAGTCCTTGTCAATCTCCTCCTCGAGCTCATCTCTCAGTGGACCAGGTTTCAGCGTGGCTCGAGCAGCTTCCAGATGTCCAGCTTTAATGGTATCCACCGTCTTGTGGAAGCCCTCAGGCTCCGCTGTCTGGCTTGATTCTAGTGAAGGGGTGGTCGGTGATTTCGGAGGGGATCTCGTCCTGTTTGATGAAGACGTGAACGGACTAGGGGAAGATGACCTTCCTCCACCTGATACGTCAAGTTGCGAAAGAGACGAGATGGACGAGCTCATATTTCCAAAGAAGCCCGATCCAACCCTCTTGGGGAAGAAGGGCGTAGTAGCCCCAGACTGCGAGGCGGCTCCTGAACCAGAACCAGAGGGCGTTTCGAGCGCTTCTCGGGACGCTTGAAGAAGGAGGTTTGTGGTGCCGAGGGCTTTTGTATGGGACGATCGTGCGGAGCATACTAGAGCTACTCGGGTGTTGTTGGAGATATATGATCTGTTCGAGTGAGTAGCATATGATTCGTCAGTGACAGCGCTCATAAACTAATAGATCCATACGGATAGGGCGGATAGGGACGTTGCTGCGCCCGTCAAGGAAGTCCAGTAGCTGGTAGCTAGGAGCACTCGCGAGTCATTTATTGCGAGAGGTAACTCACTCTACGATTTTAGTGATACTGTCCAAGCTCTTTCCTACACTGGTACCGCCGTACTTCTGCACAACCCAAGGGACGCTCTCATCTGCCGAATTTCGAACGAGCTCCTCGGGCGAAGCGGTGGTTGGTGTAGACTGGAATGACATAGTACACCGAAGCGTGAAGACCAGATTGAGTCGGTTTGAGAGGGTATTGTAGATTGCACTCTTGCCGGAATGAGTGTATGAGCTGTTTGTTTCTTCGCTTCTAAGAGCTACTGGCTACAGGCGACAATCCGTTTTTGCCTTGATTATTACTTAGGCTTCACTTTTGAGATGAGCTGTGTATGCGTTATACTTGTTTCGAGTCAGGCAAATGAATCAAGAAACCTATAAACAGTTACAAGCAGGACAAGCACTAGATATTTCGGTGATTTCAGTCGAGTATGTACTCGAGTACCCGCTAAAACGAGTCACAAACTGGAAAATACATGTACAAAAGAAAGCGGACATCGCCGCCTCGGCTGAACCGCACCGTACGGCTGTGAATTCGGAATTGGGGACTGATTGGATGGCGTTATCTGATTTGTCGATGGATTTCATTCGTAGATCTCGCTTCAAAGCAAGCGGACCTTGGCAGACCTCGCCTATAACACAAGCACAACTATACTCTCCTCTTCGCCAATCACATCCATTCTATCAAACCAAAACAAAATATAACTGCATCCTGCTCGACCTCTCATGTATACAATAGCAAACCAGTCATCGAACGAGTCTACGAAATCTCATAGGCAAGAAGTCCATCGCGTTACTCGGCGATCTTGGCTTTCTTCGCGGTGTGCGAGTGACCATGATGATGGCCCGCATGCGCATCATCGTCTCCTTCTTCCTCGTCTCCAGGCTCGGCCCACGCTTCCCAGCCGTCTGAAACCAGGATGAATCGTCAGTGTCCGTCGAGGTCCCTTCAAAGGATGATTTGACACGAGGGATAGCTAGTGATGATGTCCGACTCACCGTCAAAGAGGTTGAACAGCTTCTCAGCTTTCTTCTCCTCCGAGAACTTCTTCGACTTCATGACCTTTTGGATTACGGGGCCGGCAAGAGGAGATGGGCATTAGCGTCTCGAATCTGACAACTATAGACCCCAACCGTAACCTAACGCCAACTCACCTTCTCCCACTGCGCCCATTCTTTGTCATTGAGGAGCACCGAGTCCATTGTCTTGGTGATCAGCTCTTGGTTGAGCTCTTGACCGATGAAGACCACTAAAAACCAAGCCAAGAATCAGTAGAAGTCAGCGGAGCCGGGCGAAAACAGTTTAAATCAGAGACACCCAAGTCAATACTTACGCTCTTGTCGACCTGGAATAGATGATCTTATCAGCATACAGGTCACGGCCCGATGACTCAAGATCGTGGAGAGCGGGAATAATAGGCAATCGACTGGGTTGAAGACACCGAGAATAGGGTCAGACTTACGATCGCCCCATTCGCCCATGAAATCCAGCTTAATCGCGTCTATCGTCTCCTGATCGCCGCCGCCGGGCCATTGGTCCTCGGGAACCATGCACATCCATGGACCGCCGCCTTCGATCGTGCACATCACCTGCAGATCCTCCAAAAGCATCAGCGGGAAGGTCACATCCGACACTCTGGCAGGCACTGGATATAGTTGGGACGGGACAGAAAACTTACACCAGCTTGGGACCACTCGCCATGCAAGTTCGGTCTGGTAGCCAACCAGATCCACCCTTTACTCCTCAACACCCCTTTCCAGATCTTGGACTCTCGTTTGAACTTAGCCTTCGCAGGTAAGTCCAATGCAGCCTTCTCAAGCTCCATCATAGCTAATTGCTCTTCTTTCACCTTTTCTTCGTCCATCTCGACATCACCATCTTCTTCCTCCTCCCCTTCCTCGTCGTCGTCGCCTTCTTCTTCTTCCTCTTCTGCCTCGGTTTGGAGGATACAGAATGGAGCGGAAATGATATCCCAAAGTCTTTTGGGATGGAACGGCCTTCTAGCGGTATACACGAAAGAGCCGATACCATACCTAGAATATGGTGCAAGCCTTGCATTAGCCTTATGTTCGCCTTCTCCTGCAAAGGAGGTAGGGGGAAAGGCTCACTCTAGAGTCTCGGGCTTGGGGACCATCTTCTTCACGCCCTTGGCATCGGTGATCTCCATCAGAGTGTTCTCTCGCAGAGACTGTAACCATCCGGCGCCGGTGGCTGCTTTGGCGAAATCAAACATGTGAGTATTGAGGATCTCCTTGAGATTTACTTTGGAGTAAGTAGTCTTGATAACCTTCGCGGTACTGGGGGTTCAAGATTTTTCGTCAGCCTGATCTGCCAATGGACCGCAGCCTCGATCTCGATGGCTCGATTCGCTGTCAAGTGCAAGATCAGGAACCTACGGGTTGAGCGTCTTGACCAAACCCTCGATCTTGACAATCTGATCCGGCTTGACCATATCAGTCTTGTTCAGTAAGATGACATTGGCGAACTCGATCTGGTCAGTAAGCCTATCGACATTCCTAATCGTTAGCGAAGTGCCGTCTGTGCGTCAACATGAACCGCGCCGCTCACAGGTCCGTGATGTTCCTCTCATCTTCTGGGTCGACCTCTTTCCCATGGCGGTCGGTCAGGAAGTCCGTCGTATCGAAATCATCCATGAACGTCGTACAGTCCACCATCGAGACGCAGCAATCGAGCCTGGCAATCTTGCTCAGACCGCCCTCGGCGATCAGCTGTGCGAGCCTCCTTCTCGACTCGGGAGTCGAGGTGGTGTCGTTCGGCTCCGCGGGAAGGGAAGACTCGATCTCTTCGACTGTGGTGTCACCGATGGACTCGGCGAACTCTTGGGTGAATGTCTCTGCCACTTGTATAGGCTCTGAGATACCAGAGGACTCGATGATCAGGTAGCTGCGAGGGAAAGCATTGTGAATCTTCTCAGTGACTTTTTCCTAGTGAACCGCCCTGAATCGGCGAAGGATGTGTGTTGAGACTCACTCGAAGGCGGCCATTTCGGCAAGATTGGCGACTTCTTCAAGCAAGTCTGCTCGCAGCGTACAGCAGATACAGCCTATCATCGAATGAGCCGAATTGCAATCAGCCCTCGACTCCCATCGACTGACACCCCCGAAACGCCAACGTACCATTCTGCATCTGGACTACCTTCTCCTCTTTCTGCGTGAGCTTGTGATTCTTGATCAATGAGGCGTCGATCTACGCTCACAAGCGCAGGGTCAGCTGTAGCTCTGAAGGTGGCAAAGGTCGTGACCAAAGGGCACCTACGTTCAATGCGCCCATATCGTTAACGATAACAGCGCATCTCAGACCGTGGTCCTTTGACTTCAAGATGTAAGAGAGCAAAGTGGTCTTACCGCTGCCCAAGAACCCGCTCAAGAGGGTCACGGGCAGTCGGCGGTCATTCGAGGCGTCTGGAACAGGCATCGTTGGAGATGATGATGCGATATAGCTGCACTTCGCAGGTGGATGAGAGGCGGAAAAGGAGAGATTCAATTCCTCTTGTCGAGATGTGATGGGTCAAACCAGTAATTCGAGTGCTGGAAAACTTTATGAGCTGATGTAGATAGACAGATGCGAAGAGACAAGTTTGCCTCAGAATCCACCTGAAATACCTTCCCCGGCAGCACAAGACAGGCTTCAAGAACAAGACCTGGCTCATCCCAAGGGGACCACCAAAAGGATGCATCGCAATTTGGGGACGGAAGACGAAAAGGTCATCATAATCTCCAAACTACATGCATACTGTACCGATATCGCACCATGAACATACCAATCAGATGCAGTGTATGTGTATACTTGTACTGTATGCATAGTAAGCACTTGTGATGCGGCGGCAGCGGCGCGTCAGTGTCCTGGCAGGCTGTAAGAGAAATGAGGACTTGAACAGTCATAATCAACCGGCTCTTATTGGATCCTACCCCACCGCGCGCTAGTCGCCATTCGACATATCTTTGGCCTATCACGTTATGTGTATTGCAGGTACTGTTTGATATTATGCGGTGTGCTTTGAACACGGAGTAAAGACTGTCAATGTACATATGTACATAGTGGAGTATGAAGTGTACGGTGTAATTGTGCGGACGCACCGGTCCTCATTCGGGCAACAGCTATCTTCGAGAGAAAACAAGGAAACTTGCAACTATTATAGATCTCGTGATTCTGCACGGACTTATATAAACGAGTACTTTGCTAGGATGTATAACTTAGAGGAGAATGCGTTCTCATCCCACTTTGATCTATCGGAACACATTTGCATATGTCTTTGGCTGTGACGGCGCTGTGGTCATTGTGTTCAAATATCACAGTAGAACTGAGCGACAGTCACCCGCAACTTCGTTAGTCGTTTGCTCCAATGGCTTGCCGGTGCATGAGCACCACATGTGTCGCTAGAGCGAAAATAAATACATGGCATTCATCACAGTGTCTCAAGCTTGTTCCAACTTCACGCAACTCTCGCATAGACTTGGTATTACATGTCCGACTTCCACTCAACAGCACGATCCGGAACTCAACTTCGTAGATTACAATCCTAACATACAGGAGCTCTGAACCAGTCTGACCACAATCGACGGTCCAATACACCGTGGCTTCAAGATTTCGGATGAAAAAGGCTCGCCCATGTCGGCCTTGCAGCAGTAGCTACGCGAATTTCCGTGTCAGTAAAGGGACCGCTGACCGGCAAACATCCTACTCCTCGGCATCGGACTCACATGAAGTGTCTGGGAGAGTCTCATCGCCTGGAGCCCTAGAGACAGACTCAGTATCCTCGTAATGCGGATCCGTACCCTTTTCGATCTGCTGTAGATCCGAAGGTAGCGAGCTGTTGTTTTCTGTAGAATGCATCGTGATATCGTTCTCACCTGACTTGCCACGGCTTGCAGCGGCAGAAGAAGGGAGAATCGCTTTGACCTTTTCTAGCACCCTGTTCTCTGTTCTCCAAGCGGCTTTGAGAGCGGTTTTGGACATTGTCATGGATTCGCTAGGCTCTCCGAGGGGATGACAACAGTGTCGTGCTCTGTACAGATCTGACCTTGCGCGGTAAATCAAGGCATCGCTCAATATGTTTTGCGTAGTATCGCTGCTTCCCTTTGGCGTCGCCTTGTCCTCGATCTTGGTCAAAATGCTTCGGATCGCATTGCTGACCATGCTTTCGTATTCTTGCAGCCCGTGCGTATACTTTGCCAAGTCTTTGCGATCAGTTCTTTCCGATCCGCCCGAACGTGCTCCTTTCCTCTGCTTGTTCTCTTTTTCCTTCAGTCGTTGCATCACCTCTTCTTCCGTCCATTCGAAAGGGAGTCCGTTTCGAGCCTTCAGGTCCTCCAGATACTGGTTCTTCACCCGTGTTGCGTCTTGGGATAAAGTCAGCAGTGAGCTGATGGCGTTTCTCGCAACAGTGTCCGCATAGTCTAGGTGAGGCGTGTACTCCACACTAGAGACAAGCTTGTCACACTCAAGCCTGGCGTTCTTCCTGGTGTCGATCTCGTGCATCGTGCGTCTAGAGAGCCCGAAGACCGAAGTACCGTTGATCCAGGGTTGCTGGTTGTCGTCTGTGGGCCCTGGAGACTTGCCTCCCGTCGACATGCCTGGGAGAGAAGCTCGTTCCTCTGTCTCGGGTTGCTCTTCCGTTTGTCTCTGTTTCCCTCCAATGGAGGCAGGTCCAGAAGAACCAGGATTGCTGGAAGCCTTCTTGTAACGCGCCGCTTGGGACAAATCGTCCATGGAAATGACGAATTGCTTTTGCTCTTGATGCAAGAACTCATCCAGCTCGTCCAATTTCGTGAAAGCGGCTACACAAGTCAGGTCACTGAACAGTTTGTCCTGTTGATGTTTCAGGAGCCTTTTCCTCGCTTGCTCTGGCACAACCTCGATGAGACCTTGCGTCTTTGTATGAAGGCTTTCGACAGTATCCTGGTCCGATCTGGTGACGACCTTTTCGAACTCGGCTCTGGCATCCTTCAAGTGCGATAATGCCCGAGCCTCTTGATCGGTTGGAGAAGTATCAGCCCAACGTTCGCTGATCCGATCGCAAGTGTACTTTACGGCTTGAGAGGCCATATGGAGCCCAAGACGCTGTGCATTGAACAGCTTGAGCTGAATTGTATCTTCCGCAAATCTTTCGAATGAATCTTTGTTGAAAGCCGAGAAATCGCAGGACTTTAACACGCCCAAAGTTTTATCGAGAACGTAGTCTGCGTTTTCTCCTTCGGCACTGGAAGGGAGCTCCCGCAGGAACCTGTCCGTAACTCGAGCTCTGCTCCCGAGTCTGGCTGCGTACCCTTGAATAAACTCTGCCGATAGGTCATCGGTGAAGTTGGGCAGCTGTGATGAGTTCTCCTTCACTGCTAGGGCATCCAGAACACAGTCACTGGCATACAGTGTCAAATGATCAACCTTTGAGTCTTGATTGTGGCCCAGTCTGCCTTTTTTGGCAGCTTCGCTGAGCAGGTTCCTTGCGCGCTCCACTCGGCCAAGTACATTGACGTAACCTCTGTTCGCGATAAAAACCTGAGAAGACGACTGGGCTGGGTTGTCGCGTGATCGATTGGCAGCGGAGTCAGCAGTCGAAGGGTGGGACATATTGGTTCGACAAGCGATCAGAAGCTTGCTAGTGATTCATTACCGATCAAATATGATGAAGGGTTGGGATGAGATATTTGAAGCGTGAGATTGGATCGTAGAAAATGCGTATTAGCCTACCATTCAATTCTGCTCTCTTGGTCTTTTATATCCTCCCGGACGCGGGACTAGCGCTGTACTGGACTAGTACCGAGCCCCATATCGCCACTCGAGAAATGAGTCGATCGTAAGCAGCAACAAACGACAAACCTTCTCGTGAAGTACAGAAGGATAGAGGACTCGAGCTATATGAGCTTCTGGTATCCTTTCAATGCGAACTACAGTACGGTCCTTTGTTGTAAGGTCTTGACAAGCTCATCCTCAAAAGAGATGTATCTACGAACTTTAGAGGAAGGATCCACATTTCTCGTGCGCACGTCACTCATGGTTCTAGGCCGGTCTGTACAGCCTTCGTAGACGAGGAAGCGCTCCCTGTGCCTTCGAACGACGTATTGTCAAATCATCCCGTAACGTTTCTCGACAAAGCATACGGCCGAGGGGATCGTAATCGCCAGACGCAGAACTCAAGTCTTTCATAGACCGAATAAACTCATCGCTGTCCGCAATGTCAATAATCTGCATATCTGTTGTCTTTTCACGATACTTGGCGGCCTGTTCTGGCGAGAATCCAGGGATAGCCGTGTCAAGAGCTAGTCTACCGTACTTCAGATCAAGTGACAGCTTGTCCCATTTGTTCTCGTTTCGGACCACTACACTTGGTGCGTTCGGCAACGTAGGAAGAAATGCCTCTAGCCTGCGTTTCGAGGCACTGCGTTACTGTAGGTGCCATGGCGGAGAAGGCGGACATATTTGCTGCTTTTTGCTCTGTGGCTATTGAAGACAAGAGCTAGACTGGATGATATGTATTGACGTCAATTCAAAGTGTATGCATCCATGCATACATGATGATGAGAAGCGCATGCACTGCTGGAAGCCCTTGTCCCTCTCCGATAATTCCTTGGTAATTAGTTAGACTGACAGACTTTGCATATTGACCTGTCTGCTGTACCCGAGTCTGAGGAAGGTGTTTTGGTGGGTCAACATGGTGGAATTTTTAGATCGGAAACCTGTTTGTTTCGCATAGCTGCCTCTCGAGAAGAGATTCATGAAGAGGGTGTACTGTTTAGCTGGGTATGAGCAGAGGTTCCACGCTTATGATATCCTGACAAAGATTTGCGTTGCAAGCTGCAGATCCACCACCACTCGAACAGCTCTCCTTGCAGGATTTTGATCATCCATTCTGATAGAAGAAGGCGGTCCCAAAAGGCTTTGCCTGGACCACGAAGGTCTTGGTGGTCCTTTCAATACCGTGTCGCACTCTGCTTAAAGTGGGACGTAAGGTAAGAAGCTCGCACATCAACCTTACTAGTGTAAGCGAGCTTCCCCGACCCATTTGAGCTTATAAGGCCTTCGTAATAAGCGTCTTTGCAGGTCTTTCCATTGGTCTCGCTTCTGCTCCAGAACCTCAGTGAGCTCCTCAAGATCCGTGACTAGCGTTTTCCTGTTGAAGTAGAAGCTATCCCGGCACGAATGCAAACTCTGGTCGTGATCAGTCTTCTCCCAGGGTCTCTCTTGTGGTTCCTGCCAGACGACATGGGTCCTCACGGTTTTATGTGAGGTTTTGTGAGCTCATACCTCTCCCTCGCGATCTCGCCGCGTCTTTCGTCCATCGTCCGCGCAGGCACGGATGGCGACAACACTGTCCATAGTGGCACCATTTGGGGTGACTTTCTCGCTTGGACCACCACAGTGAATTCAGGTCATACACAGCGCTGTGCTGACTCCGTTGATGACCACTCTTGGTGGCCATGTCACGCCCTGCGTTGGAGCCTGAGAGCCGACTTGCACTATAAACAGCTGATTATTCATAAAAGCAATCTAGTGGGCCATAAGGCTATATACACTGTGACTTCTGGGTGTCGACATAGAAGACTGACTATCCTTCCCATCGATACAGTGAGGTAATTGACAAAAAGCGTGATCCTAACGAACGATCATCATGATTGATCCTCAAGGGGGAGTGTGAAGCCTGTATACCTGAACTAGGATGGACCTATACGATTACAATGCACAGATTGGACCAATGATCTCCCTACGATCCGGGCTTATGATGGTAGCGGGATCTGAGCAGCATGTATGCAGAAGATCGAGAAGATGCGGACATCCTCTCCGCCTATTGCATCGAGGCCTCTTGAAGTTCCATCTCGTCAGCCCACTTCTCGGCCATGGGCGCCAGTGAAGCATTCAATCGGGATAACAGGTCTCCCTCTTCACGCGCTGTTGAAGCGGCTGTAAAGATTCATGTCAGCGGAAGGAATAAACATGACCGCTGAGAAACAAGCGTTCGGCGAGGTCTCAGGCATGTAGACTCACGGCTTGTCGATGTGGCATCGGTTTGAGGATCGTCTGTCCCTCCCAAGGAGAGAGCAGCAATGCTCTCCTCAGGCTCTGAAGTCAGATAGTCGCTGTCGGGGATCGAACCATCAGGGAGGCTGTCATGTATCCTGCTGAAATCCAACAAAGTGTTCGCGCCCTCATATACCGTACCCTTGAGTTTCGCTGCAGCTTCCATCACTTCAGACTTGATCTTCTTTTTCTCCGTATCGTATGCTTTCTTGGAAAGCGCCAAACTCTGATCAAAGACCTTGTTGAATTGCTGACCGAGAACCAAGCTGTCCAGTGCAGTCTGCTTGGTCAAGGCAGTGCTGATTGCCTTTTCGGGGAGATATCTTGTGCTTCGCGACTGCAATCGAATCCCAGCCCGGTCAACTTCCTCAAGGACCACCTGGCACGCCGTACTAAGCTTATCTCCGAGCTCTCGAATCTCGCTGACGCGTTCGTACTTTTTGCGCCGAGCCGCTACCTTGCTTGCTGGTTGCTTCGGATTGTACACATACGCTCGCTCCGCTTCCAATGTGCTCATACCCGTGACAGAACTGACGTCTGTCTGGGCACTGTGCGTCTGTTTGAGCTCAGCGATGTAATCGGTTTCGAATTTGACGAGATCATTCCTGAGACGCAGGAGCTGAGACATGGCAAGACTGGCACTATTCGGTGCCTCGGACTGCAAGTTTGGCGTATAGTGGGTGCCGGAAGTAAGATTCTTGACCTCTTCCAGCGCGCGTAGGAGAGTTCTTGGCTGGAGCGAAGGCGTGTGTATGCCAAATGAAGTAGTCAAGCCTCTTGATTCCGGAGGCAAGAGACTGTCCCTGGTATTCTCATACACCTCGCGGCAGGCCGAGAGATCAGTCTGAGCCTGAAGGGCGAGCAAGTTGGTCTCCGATAGGTCAGGGTCAGCTCCTGCGCTTGCCTTACGTCGAGATTGATACTCAGTATTGACTGCGTCGACTACTGGGTTAAAGATCGTCTCATATAGCTCCTTGTATTGAGTTGGCTTGTTTTCCAAAGTGTCAAGAGTGCGTTGTATTTGTGGGATCGCCATGAAAGAGTACTTCGGCATGTCCTTGCGTCGTCTGTTCACCGTGAATGTGTCTTTGTAGGACTGCAAAGAAGCCGTCTTATCCAATGAGAGCAAGTCTTGCACTGCTGCCAAGCTTTTCTCGTGGGCAGAGTTGTATGCTCTCATGAAGTTGGCGCCGTTGGCCATGAGTCTCTTCACGAGATACCGGGATCTGGGGTCATCGGCTGAATACTCGTTTTGGATAGCTTTAGACAGCTGCGTGAGATTTCTTGTAACGAGCGCTGGGCCTTCTGGCTCGGTATACACGAATTCGCTCGATCCCACAGGATTTTCCGGATCTGTATTGAAACGGGTATGAGTCAGTCTCTGTTCCTCTCTGAAAGACGGTTCATTATCACATGGAGGTGGTAGAGAGTTGTCATGGCGAAACATCTCTTAGACAAGTGTACCCACCGACGATGAGTCTGCGTAAACTCTCTCGCTGAACATCTTCTGTCATTTTGGACGTCAGTTCCGAGGAGTCTGACATGGCTTTCACGGCGGTGTCTTGGTTCAGGCTGGTCAAAACTTCATGAACGGGCCAGGGGGTTTTCAGCATTGCTCGGCCCCCGTCCCTTCCTGCCCATTCCTGATATTCCTCGGGATCCGGGACTGGAACCTGCAGAAGTGCGGTCGTGGCCTCGGTGAGGTCTTCTAGCTTGCTGTCGTCGTCTCCAGGTCCGATAGCCGCAGAGATGGCCTTGCGACCGAAATCGAGTTCAGGGCCTATCGTTGACCACCCAGCACCTTTGCCTTTGCCTTTACCTGATTTGCTGCCGGGTTTTCCGGTCTGCGACGACTGTGCCTCCGCTCGTTGAGCGAGGGCGGCTCCTGAAGTCTCGAGAGCGTGGCGAACTGCTCTTTTGGTGAGAAAACTGCCGGCGGTCTCCGTCGCAACGGCTCGTGCATCCCATAGCTGTTCGTCCGGGAGTTCAGCTCCGTCCTCCTCGACGAGAGGGCAGTCCTGGTTGAGTCGCTTGCGAGCGACTCTTGTACAATGGAGTGTAATTTCGCGGGCGATCTTGGGTGTTGGATAACCAGATTGTTCGCAATCGAAATTCGAGGTATGTATCCTTGCTGCGATAACGGGTAGCGAATTGACGTACGACTTCGCATCGCTGGCGCCCCATCCGGAAATCGATTTGTTCGGGTTTTTGTGGTCGACATTGTAACCCGCTGCAGAAAGGATAAGTGATCTTTGCCCGGGGGTCAGAAGTCTCTGTTGTTCCTCAGTCAGGGAGAATCGTCCTTCCTCTCGAGCGGCGCTAAGTTGTTCCTCCTGCCGAATCAGTTCTTTTCTCAAATAGCCCCGCTTGAGCGCGATGATCTCATCGTTCTCGATCTCATCGTCTTCCCCGATCCGCGAAGGAGACAAATGTTGTGCTGATGAGCTCATAGCGGATAATACGCTTCTCGTACTCGAGTAGTACTATGTAAGCAGGCAGCAAAAAGGGGACGGAAGTCTCACAACAGCCGGATTGATACGTTGATGTAGGGGGTGAACGACAGGATAGTGAGTGGTATGTGGTGTTGAAGGTGGAGAAGACGGCGAAATCAGTGACCTGCGGACCCGCATACATATTTATACTGTACATGTGAATCGTCGGTGGTACTCCACGAATCTTTCGAGTCGATTGTGAGATACTTTCACGACTCAGCCCGACAAACGTTTTTTGATCCTTTCATGGAACTCGGTGCAAGTCTTCTCCGCTCGCGACTGCGTCAGTCGACCAGGGTCTAGGCCCGCGCGGAGTAGGTTGACAATATGTTGTCTTATGCTTCACAATCTCAGCACACTGCTCATGGTCCGGCCGTTAAAGGTTCGCTCTTGAAGTGCTGAGCGCAATCCTTTCACATGTCTTCCCCACTGACATCTTTCAGCTCCGCCGCTTATGCAGAGGGTGATGATAGAACTGAATGCAGGAGAAAGGATGAGATTAGCGCTCAACATGATAAGGGTGAGTCATGCACCGCCCAAAAATCCGGCGCCCTACCGACAGTAGGAGAAGACTGGAAGTCAGCAGTCCTCCCTTGATCGCACTACAGAAGCGACGCTGTCGACCTGTCAATTCGTTGCGTACACCTCGCACGGTCAGTCGCAGCTCCATATTGCTTGACCGGTCTTCGTGCGTGTTAATAGATGTATACATCATGGTGCACGAATACCATAAGGCGCCCTCAATCAGAAAACCAAAAACGCTATTTGCAGTATGTGAGAGAGCTAAAAACCTTCCTTCTCACGTATAGCAGCGACTATGCCCACTTAATCAAAGAGACTGCTCGAACTCCCAAGCCTCCTTGAGGTCAGTCTCAATCATCTTCTTGACCTCGTCGCTGACGGTTCCGAGCGGCAGTCGGCAGTTACCGCCGAGACCCTTCTCAACGTAGTGGTCGAGGAAGTATTTCTGCATTCGTAGAAGGAGGGGCGGGTCAGCCTAACCTCGATATATATGTCAAAGTGCATGTGATATCCGTGAAAAGTCACTCACGGTTCCAGGGATACCAGCTTTGACGATAGTCCAGTCCGCCTCGGCTACTCGGTCTTGCAACTTCAAAGCCTCGGCAAGAGCCTGTGAGTCTCCCTTCAAACCGGCAACGGAAGAGTCCCAAAGCTTTCGGATGGTTTTGGGGAAGGCGTTACCGGTTCCGGTGATACACCTAGGAAAGACGACAAAGTCAGCTCACGATACTGGAATCTGTGCCGAAGGGAAGTTCTGAGCACATGTTTCACTCACCCAGTGTGTCGGGAGACAAGAGCGGGGAGAGTGGATTCTGAGAAACCGGGGAGAACCTGGAACTGGCCAGTGGCGGTAGAAGCCTTGAGCGAGTCGCCTCGCTTGGCCAAGAACTCCTGGGACTGGGTGTAAGCGGCGATTCGGTGACCCTTGCCGATCATGGCGCAAGTGAGCTTGACACCGAAACAGTTGGGGTGGTCGGCGAGCTCGTTGATCTCGTCAGAGTTCAGGTCGATGCCAGCAGCGGCACCGCTACAAACCGATAGATCTGGCTGTCAGCTTTGATCCATTGACATGAGTTCAGGTGGGGAGAGCGCATAGATAGCAAGAGGGGACCTCAGCCATGGTGAAATCTTCGTGCTCACGGGAAATTGTAGATCATAACAGGGATGGGCGAGTTGTCGAACACCTTCTTGAAGAAGTCCTTGATTGCCTTTCGGTCTCGGCCCATCATGAAAGCAAAGTATCCAGGGGTGATCACGATGGCGTGGGTAGCTCCGGCAGCAGCAGCATCCTTGCAGACCTCAATGGTGGTCTCGGCAGATCCACCTGAAACGGACCGTTAATTCAGTCAGTTTTGGGGTTTGGAAAGAGATAAGGCATAAGCCATGAGTCTCACTCACTTCCCGTACCAACGAGAAGGGGCTCGTTCTGGAATCCATTGTCGTCAAGGGCTTTTCGTACTACGACGGTTGCCTGCTTCCTCTCCTCGTGTGACAAGTGGGACGCTGCAGTATCCAGGCTGATTAGCAGGTAGTCTCGCAGAAGAGCACAGTGGTAGCTCAGGGTCGAGACCGATTACTCACCTTCACCGTTAGTACCGAGAAGAACGATACCCATACCGGCCTTGGCGAGTCGGACAGTCTGCTTAGCGAGAGCATCGTAGTTGATGGACTCGTCCGGGTTCATAGCAGTGATGAGAGGTACAGAGGGACCACCGGCCCATACTCGAGGAGCAGACATTGTATATGAACTGTTGTTCGTGCTGATGAAAGACGTTGGTTGAGACAGACTCCTGAGGTCTTTGGCTGTTTTGCGATTCGCTTGAAAGGCTGTGAGAGATAGGTTGAGTTTGTTAAGAAGCAAATGGAAAAGAAGGACACTTCAGTTCCTTTTTGTGAGTTTGGTGTAACTACCTTTCACGTAGACGTGCACTGTTTATACGGGCCCTTCTGCCCGAGTGGGCCGGACTTATCCCGAGCACACTGCAGATATCACCCTATACCTTTCTCCGCTTTCATCATCGTCTGCAACAGCATGATGGCATTTTTAGCCCATCATTCCCTCAATAACACACTTTGGGAAGACACTTTTGTACGGTACAACCAATCCAAGAACCACCAAAGCTTCTTCCGGATAATACCGGTCCGAAATCGATAAGCCGCGAAATGCCGTTTCACCATAGACGCAAGCCCTGTACAGCTAGGGCAGCTTACAAAAGCAGCATGTGCCCCTGAATGAGCTATGTAGCGTTGTGTTTGTGTGTCCCCCCATCCTCCACTGAGTCCAAAGCACATGACTTGTTGCTTCACGGTTTGAGCGGGATAAGCTTGTAACACAGGCTCGCTTCATGATGAGGATGTCAGGATCGGCCACTCGAAGCCATGCGTGATTGAGAAGAGAAAGAAGCAGAATGAAGCCAAGCAAGCAGAGCTTTAGCAGCGGTGCCAATTTTCCGGCGATTATGGGGCCGAAAAGCGATTCGGACGAGGGGCAACATGATTGATCGCTTGTGATTGTCGAGAGGGTACCCGAGAGCTCATGCATGACCAATGATACGTGAATTTGTCACCAACATCATTTCATGCATCTTTTCATTATACTAAGAGCATTGATATCGAGGCACGTCAGATCAACATCAATATAGTGGCCCACACCAGAATCGGCCCAGCATCACGCAGCCACGTCAGTCCAACGACATCGGGCACGGCACGGGCTCACCATAAATTACAGGAGGTATATGATCCAACATCGAAGAGCTAAACGGGACATTCATCCGCTGCCATCATTCAGAATTTCGCTTCGATTTCACCTAGACTGGCGAGAAGAGAGAGTGCAAGGCAGAGATGTCGAGCCAAAATCCGAGCCCAAGCACGTACCATCCGTCCTTCCCTAGCGTGCAAGGTTCGTCGAGACAACACTCAAGCAATAACATTGTCAACAGTAGCACTGGCGCTAGTCAAACAAAGGTCTACTCCCATCCGCCCTCGAAGCTCTCACCACCGGCTAGTGGCCCTATCGCTCCGCCGTCGCAACCATCACAAGCACAGTCGCAATCCATACCTTCTGCTCGGGCACCCACCGAATCTAGCCCAGCTCAGGCAGGTCCCTCCAAGGTGTGTGTCCTTGCGTTACTGATGAGCGAATACTCCGTAAATACTGATCGCGATCGACGAATCTTGCTATCAATAGGAAACACCTCAACAGGACACGTCTGCAGCGGATGCCAAAAGGAAGAAAGATGACAGGGAGAACAATGTGCCGAAGCGAGGGTATCGTGCATGCGTGAGTGGAGCCGAATCAGACTCACGACAGCGTGCCCCCGATCAGTGGACTAACCCTGCCACTACGCTGCCTCGAAAATTCGTTCTGGCAGGTGCATTGCCGGATGCGCAAAGCGAGATGTGATTTAGGAGATGTCAATGCCCCTTCGGAACCACCTTGCTCGAGATGTCGAAGAGAACAGAGGGAGTGTGTGTTTCTGCCCAGCGTGAGTCGCCCTGTCATCAGAGTGATTATCTGTCTACATACTGACTCTGCATTGTCATTCGACAGAAACGGCGTAGAAGGACGTCTGGTAGCAATGCTGCTTCGGTCGACGGCGCTGCCAACGCTGTCATCTATCCCCCTCATCCTCCTCCGCCGGCTGCTTCGGATCAATCAATACCTGCATCGACGTCTGCCCTTCCTCAGCAACAACAACAACACCCGCACGTGCCTCCCGCACCGATCTTGCACGATTCCATGCCAACTGACTGGCAACTTCCTTCCTTATCTCCAGTACATCACTTGCCTATGAAAGAGGAATCACCCCTAAACCCCATCCAACAACCACCTCAGTGGCCACAGGATATCCTATCCGCCAGTCTGCCAGAGAAACGCTCTTTCTCTCAACACCAGCAGCACCCTAATCAACATCAGAGTGGGCCAAGCCAGTCGTCGTATCAAAATCAAGGCCAGTCGATGCCTTCGTCTGGTCAACACCCGGACACGACCACCCCTGGTTCGCTGGGCGAGTCTTCCGTAACTTCCGCTTCAGGCCAATCACCTGGACATCGATCAAAACGCCGCAGGTCCGAGAGAGAGCCTGAGGGAACGAGAAAGATCGTCAATGCTAGCTTGAGCAATGAGATGGATGCCCTTGAGATTTTGGCCAATGCAGCCACGGATGGAAACAGCGAAGGGGACTCAGATGGGCATGATCCGTCTGGAAAAGGGAAGAGCATCGCAAATGGGGAGGCCAAACGAGTCTCGTGGGAACTGGAGGAAGAGGCTGTGCCCCCCAGAGAATTGAGGGACTTCCACCTAATAAAAGCTCGGATACTTGATGAACTGGGGTTGCAAGATCTCGTTTCGACCTTTTTCAGAGACCACCATCCATCTCTTGTGAGTCGGCATGCCTGTTGTGCTCTACAATCTGCCATATCGAAATGGTAGAGCTTCTTCTAGTTGCTTTGAAGGTTTCCAAGCTAATATGACTTTATCCCCCACACGCCTCCCAGCCCGTTTTCCAAACCGCTCGAATACCTCGTACACGCGAACAATTAATCGACTTAGCATACGAGGACCCTTTCCTGCTCACATGTATCATCACCGTTGCTTCACGTCACCCGCTCGACGCGAGATACAGAGACGTTCACGAGAAGACGTGGGCGATCCTTCGAGAGACCATGGCGGATTATTCTTTCCATGGCTTACCTAGCAGCATAGGCTTTGTCGAAGGAGTCCTACTGCTAGCTGAGCATCTACCCAGGGAGAAGAGGTCAATGACAAAGGAGACCAGCTTCAACTTGCTTATGGCGCCTGGTGGCGAAGCTACAGGAGAACACGGTACAGAAAACAGGCGGAGCTGGAGTCTGATTGGTCTCGCTATTCGGGCGGCATACTTGATCGGGCGTAAGTCACCCTTGATTGTTCCTCATAGCTCCGTCGAAGAACTTCAGAGTCTCAGCTGACTATGCTCATGCTTGTTTGTGTCATATTACAGTCGACCAGATCGCCCTGGAAATCAACGAGGGTGAACGTGATCCCGAGGTGGAAAGAGCAAGGAGCGCCTGGACGTGGTGTTACCTCTATGATCGAACAATAGATAAGTCGTTTCCTCCGATAAAGTCCCTTATCGTTTGGTCAAAGCTAACATGTCAACTGTTCGACTCCATTTACGTCTCAGAACAGGTCTGGCGTTCTGGTCGCGAGGTCCCTCTCTATGCTTCGTCGGATACTCGCATATCTCTCAAACCGGTTCGGCGGCGGCGCGAGAAAACTTCCCGCTCCAGCTCTCACCTGGAGATGTCAACGACGAGAATACGCACGACGACTCGGCGAGCTTGATGCAGGCTTTGGTCGAATTGACGCAAATCATGACAAATGCGCATGATATACTTTATCCCAGTAAATCGAGGACAGCGATTCTGGTCAGGCAGGGAGAGTACTTTTTATTCCTGGACCATTTCAGGCGGGGTAAGTCACATCATCAACCACAGATGGATTAGCTTTTTGGCGCAACTCATTCCATTCCCCTGTTCTCGACGTGGCTGATATCGGGCTTTATCGTCTTGTCGTTTATGGTGTAATCAGCCTTAGACAGTTACAGATCCATCTGGAAGCCAAAGAAATGGTCAAATGCCACCCTGCACGAGCTTAGCTGGATGACCTTTCATTTCGTCAGGTGAGTTACTCCATACCCTTTCTTGCGAACAGGATCAAAGTAGCTGATGGTGCGACAGACTATATATCTCGTCGTTTGGATATTCTGCACACGTGAAAAGGGCGCAATGGCGCGCCGAGGAGGAAGCGCAAGCCGGTCGAGAAGGCGCTCGCCAGCCTGTCCAGATCTTCCCAAGAGGTAGGTTCGGCTCTCTTCAAGAAGAATACAGCACTATTTTTCCTTTATCGGATATGGTCGAATCTGACGTTTGCTTCACGTTGATACCCAGGCTCCGCAACGTCCCCCGATGCGATATATATCTACGAATCAATAGGCTCAGCCAACGAGATCATGCACATCTCCCTCCGACTAGCTCAGATGGGCAGCTTCAGATACTTGCCTCTTAGGTATCTGATCAATATCTCGTATGCCGCTGTATTTGCTCTCAAAAGCAGCTATTCCGGTGCTGTGACTGGCAAGGATATGTTGAGGTAAGCCGCTCTTCTTTTTTACATTCTTAAACAACTATCATTCATCATGCGAACACGGACATGCAGCTGATCTGTTTCGACATCATTTGTGCAGAATCCGAGAGCTAGTTGATCACGTCTGCGCGGCACTCGTACTGGCCTGTCCTGACAAGGATCATCCCGCGGTCAGGTATGGCCAAATGTTGAGGATGCTGTCCAAGAAACTGGAGCAGCTGTCTGATGCTAGCGTGAGTGCAAGTCCCCATGTCAATGTCGCTTATTCCATGCCGATCGACCTGCAAAATGACCGACCGTCGGCTGATTTTAATTCATCTGCACTTGTTGTACCTATTGTAGGCGGTCCCTTCTCGATTCCCGTCCCCCGAGCCTTCCTCAGACCCGTCTTCAAGCACTCACCAACTCGCACATTCGCACGCTGCCGCTCATAGCCACAGCCACACCCACGGTCAATCTACGCCCATCCCCTGGACACTACCAAACGAGACTGTGGATCCACCTTCGTTCCACATGTCTTCCTTCCCAGATATCTCGCCCTTGCCTTCCATGTTCATGGGCCAGGGTCTTCCGGACTTGGGGCTGAACCTCGGTCCCGGGCTGGGAGACCTCTCATCAGCTGGTGGAGGAAGTGGACTACCTGCTTCCGGAACGGGGACTAGCGTTGGTGGTGGTGGTGAGATGGGCATGGGTAGCGGCGCAGCAGGGGG